>OZ010589.1:53260095-53332595 GCA_963932145.1 Acanthosepion lycidas | reverse complement strand
ACAAAAAAATAATATTGATCTCTTGGACTTGATAAGTAACCCAAGGTGATTATCTAAATAGCAGTTTAGAAGTTAATAATAAGACAAGTTTGCCAGCTTTTACTCTGGGTAGCTTAGATGTGGCGCAAATCTGAAAGTATGGAGCTCTCATTGAGGTCCTAAGTCACTACTCAGTCATAACTGATCTAGCAAAACCAGCTTGCTAACCATTACATCATGTCAAAGTGCCCAATATAATAGTATACATGTACTGTGAGTACTTGAGTATGACGATAAACTACATCAGCATCCTGGGTAAGACAATAAACTACATCCAACAGCAAGGCCTCTGATCAGGAGGTTTTGAGGAGCGTGGAACCACCTCTTAATTGCTGGTGTTCCCAGGTCCACCCTGACCTGGGGTAGTAGCACCTGTTAGGGTCCCAGCTATGGGCAAATAGTTAACCCCGAAACTGGGGTAAAAACACTATGAAAATGTAAAAACAGGTTTTAATACCAGAAATACTTTGTAAAAAAATTATTTCCAGCAATAAATTTTTGAAGAAAAAAAAACTATTACCAGCTATACCTTTTTGAGGAAAATATATTACCAGCAATAGTTTTTTGAAAAAAATTATTATCAGCAACACACTTTTGAAAAAAAACTTATTACCAGAAATAGCTTTTTGACAAAACAAAATATTACCAGCAATGAAAATTTTGTCAGCATTAAATAACCCATTCAGGTTGATATGTCATAAAACAAACCAAACCAAACCCCACAAGGCCGACATAATGAATTTTAGATCTTTAAACTAGACCCACCCGTGACCCATTGGGTCAACCTTGTTTGTTTACTGTTTACATTTAGTTTCATGAAGAGTTTGTGAAAGTAGAGATATTTTCAAAATGCATTTATTTACAGTTATTGAAGTTGCTTTCAACATTAAAAAAATTGTCTGTTTGAAGAATGTTGAACAATAAGAGCTTGGAATGTTAAAAATCGGAGTGTTGGTATTCAATACAATAATATAAAATATTGTTGCGGGGCTGTGCATAATTCGACCATTTAGAATAATCAAAAGATTTTCATTGAAAGAATAAAATTCAGTAGAAAAGACAACGTACTTTCAACAAATGAATATTAATTTAACAAAAAGAATACACGCAATTGGTCATAGATTAGAAAGTAATGTCTTTGTTTTTGGGTTAATAAAATTCTGAAATAAAATATAAATTCTCTTTGTATATGTATGTGAGAAACAATGAAATGTTATGTGTGTTTATGTGAAAAAGTCAACACGTGTGTGTGTGGTTCAGAGTAAAGAGGATACAAGAGATAGAATTTGTTTCTTACTGTGGACAGTGTTGCTGTAGTCTGAAGCAGTCTCTTTGAAGTTTGTCAGCACTATCGCTATTAGCAAGAGGTCATGAAGTTCACAAGTGAGAGTGGCGTAGACCTTGATGACAGCTGTGCATATCCTGTTTGGGGTCGGATTTGTATGTTTTATTCACTTTCTCATAATTTCCTACATGATAATAAATTTACATCTTTCTTTTCCCAACGCTCTATATATGTCATGTTTATATCTTTCTTTTCCCCACTCTCTATACATGACATCTGTCAAACACACAAGATACAAAGTCCACAGAGTTTTATATAGTAATAAGATATAAAAAAAAAGGAACAGAGAGAAAATGAAAGAAAAAAATGGAGAATTCATTATTTCAGAAATTAAAAGTCTATTACATATAATAGCAATACAAATAAGATAAAACAAATAGTAATGAAAAAATAATAATTGGTAGTGCCTCATTGAAGAAATTAGCAATAGTAAAAAAGAGTAAAGAAATATTAGACAAATTTTAAAGCCTGGCAATTTTTCATCTAAAGAATTCAGACAACTTGAGACAATTACTGTTGATGTAAAAGCAAGAGAAATAAGATGAATGAAATACTAGTTAAAAATTAATAACACTTGAAAATGCTGTATAAAAAATGCAAATAATATGACTTTTGATTAATCTTCTCATCATTTTCTTTTCTATTTTCAGGATCCAATGTCTCACCGTATAATAGAAAAACGTCGACGAGATCGCATGAACAACTGTCTTGCAGATCTTAGTCGTCTTATTCCTGCCAACTACATGAAACAAGTATGTCCTTCCTATTCCAAACTTTTTACCTAATCTCCGATTTTGTTAAATTTTTTCTAGTTCACAGGATCACTGATATGTCCCTACAGGCAAGGAAGAGTTTTGTTTTTGCTTATATTTTATGTTATTTTTTTAATTTTCAAATATTCCATATCTCCAGATTTTTCTCCCTGGGAATTTCTTCTAAAAAAATTTTTCTTTAGAATTTCTTCTTCTTTCCTTATTTTTATTTTTTTTTTTTTATTAAGTTCTTCCTCTTCTGCCTTTTCACTCTTCTTTATTTTCATTTTTGTCACAATTTTCTTTTTCCTTGCAGATTTTTCGTTCATTCTCTTTCCTCTCATGAGATTGTTACTTTTTATGTGGTGAAAATTTTCCACAACAAATGTCCAATAGTTAATAAAGCAGGGTGCTAAAGATTAGAAATGTCTATCAATAAGATGGGTTAAAATGTATAGCAAATTATTTTACCATTTGAAAATAAACTAATTATGGCAAAAACGTATTTTGGTTTTAGTAGAGTCTCATATGTTATAAGACATTGTTTTTTTAAAGATTTGGAATTTGCATGGGATTATACTCTGGTATTTTTTAATTAAAAGAGTTTTCTTAATAATAAATAAACACATTCATATACATATATAGAGATCTACAGGTAGTGCTGAAAAAATAGGAACAAATGATTTAACATCAGAATTTGAGGGGGCAGTTACTCATGGTTGAACTGATAACTTTTCAACACAACTTTATATATATGTGTGTGTGTGCATGTGTGTGTGTGTGTGTGTAACGATAAAAGTGGAGACTGAAGTCAAGACCCAGAGGTGACAGTCTGTTTCATGCTAAATGCAGTTGATGGCCTGATGATTGCATTTAGCATGTAACAGACTGTCACCTCTGGGTGTTGACTTCAAAATCCACTTTTATATTTACATATGCTCTATTCCAGATATTGAGCACTTTAACCCATAAATATAGCATACCTTAAAACTATATTTTATCATATATATATATATATATATATATATATATATATATATATATATATATATAGGATTAATGCAAATAAATGTAATTTGTGACTTAATTAATTGATGTTATATTCAGCTTTTACCACACCTTGACTCAAGAGTTTTGTAGATGAAAGTTTCTACTATCTAGGTCTTCACATGAAAGGAAGACAGTAATATAATAATGTGTGTGTGTCTGTGTGTGTCTGTGTGTGTGTGTGTGTTAGTATTTATTATAAATAAGCATGCATGATAAATATATCTGTTAATGAGCTCAATAGATTTATCTTACTCTGATAAGCAGTGTATCTGTGAAATTAGAAAGCAGAAGATAAGGCTTTTGAACTTTAATTTGTTTATTAACTATAACATATACATTAGCTATAATATGTATCTATATATATGCATACATATATATATATATATATATGTTAACTATAATATATTTATATATGTTAACTATAATATATATATATATATATATATATATATATATATATATATATATATATATATATATATATATATAGGGTATATCAAAAATACTTTTACAAACTTTGGGGACATGTTCCTCACACAAAAACAAGGACTAATCCTTGGGCCATTTGATGTAAAATGTGTTCTTTGTGGACAGGCATACAAGCAGATCTTGGTCTTCCTCAATCCATTGTTTGTGCTGCCGCAGCCTCTGTCTCAGCAATGCAATAATAAACAGCAGCAAAGGTCTTTGGCCTAGAAATGCAATCTGATACAGCCATGCAGCCTCATGCCCATTACCATTCATGCAGACATATGTAAATCTCATATCTGCCTGCTTACAATAGGAATATCTGCCATTGTTAAACAGAACACTTCTCAGTTAACTCATTCCTACATGCATTACCCACAAATATACACGAATGACAAATGTAACCTAGTCTATATAGCAACACAGCATCATCTACCATAAACTTACTTTAAACTTAATAACTCAAAACCAAAGGAATTTTGAACATATGTTTATATGGACTTTTGTCCTTGTTTTGGTGTGAAGAACCCTCCCCAAAAGTTTGTAAACATATATTGATACACCCTATATATATATATATATATATATATATATATATATATATATATATATATATATATGCATGTATGTATGTGTGTATGTATGTATGTATTTTAAGGCACTTTTATCTTCATATATGCTTTCCTTTAAAATTTCGGATGTTTTTACTAATGCATCTTGTGAACATTGTTTACATTCTATTTGATAGACTTCTGCTGCTGATGTCAAGTTAACTCTTTGTTTGACATTGATTAGATGTATAACTGTTTTTGAAGTGTTTCTTATTATTTTAATATATTTGATCAATGTAAAAAAAAAAGAATTAACTCTAGCTCAGAAGCAGGATAGAATGTAAAAATAAAATACTTCAAGAAAACATTCTGAAACTTGTGTGGGAAATTGCATAGATGGAACTATTTGGGAACCATCGATGGTTGTGCTAGCACAAAGTTGCAAGTCATCATGACCAAGGGTTTGAGCATACCGGCTTTGTTCAGACTGTTGATCATGCTAGATAATGCGCTCTTTCCCAGAATCTGTAACTAAGATCTGTTCACCATAGTTGCAGTATAAACCACAGGTGGGCTCTGTGGTTGTTGAACAAACACAAATGTGCCTGTGCTGATGTTTGCAACAGGGATAGCCATCATTATCATCAGCAGCAGCAGCATGGTCGTCATCTTCATGACTTGCACTTTTCTTAATGCAAATAAAAAAAATATTGTTGCAGTCTTGATCATCATTATTTTGGCACTTTCCTCATTCATTTTTTTTTTTTTTTTAAATAACTCGGTCAAACTTTCAGGCATATTTCAATATTGAAACATATTTACCGTTATTTTTCTCACTGATGTATCTTTCAGTTCTAAAGCAAATTTGGCAAAGTTTAATTTAGGACCAGGCAAAAGAAAAAATAATACATCACTCAGGCATTTTTCTTTTAACATCACTATTATACATTACTCTTACACATATTTACTTTTTTAAAAATCTATTTTTAGAATTTTGATAAAAATATGAAAGTGGATTTGAACATTATTTTTGTCATTATAAATAGCCATAACTACCATGGATTGCATTTTGTTTTAATTTTCCAAATGGGATTTCAGTTATGTTATACATTCATTATAAAATTGGCAATTACATTTTCAAATCCAAAATTCAACCCTCTTTGTAAAGTAAAAATCAAATAATTTTCTGAATTTTTTTTTATTTTACCAAGAACACATAGAATTTCATCTATATAGATTCAGATTCATATATTGGGTTTTTGATAAAATTCTAAAAATAGCATTTTAGAACAATAAAAATTACTGAATGAGTATACAGCAATAGCAAAGTCAAGAGATAAATGTCCTTTAGACACACTGTTTAATTTTTTTTGCCTGGTCTTGCGTTAAACTTTGCTGCAAGTTATCAGAATGCCTTCCCAGTCAATATCTATTGAAATGTAATTCTTTCAGGATTAAATATTTTTTCATAAAGTATACAATTCAGCTAGTTTCTCTTTGTTGTACTAAAACCAAATTCTCACAGCATTGTACAATAAAATCATTTTAAAAAATAAAAATTTAAAAAGATAATTTGGGAAAAGTTTCTTTGTTCCAATGTAACTGATATGTTATCTCTTTGATATAATGTCACACATTGACATGCCCTGTAACAGTCAATGTTGTACTGAAATAGTACATTGAGACTCAGTCATGTGGTCATCCTGCCTTAATGCCATGTCTGACATTACCGTACTTCCCTCATCTTAAAAGTGCAATAGGAGAAATTTTGGGAATAGGTTAGAAAATGAAAAAAGGCAGGTCATACAAGTTAAGGTAATGACCCATGAATAAAACCAAACAGTTCTTTGGTGCATAAAACAGAAAACAACTTTATGAACAAACAAAGAACAAGAAAGAAGTGTACATTTGTGGTATGCATATAAAGTGTCCATGCCTAAAGAATGTACAAGAGTCGGTCTTTTTCAGGACAATGAAATGTGACCTGTCTATGAAAGTTTTATCTGGAGTCATTGATGTGAAGTCCATTACTGCAACTACCTGATAAAAAAAAGAAAACTCTTGTTACTAAAGTCAGAAAAAAAGAAAAAAGAGAGGTCTCTACTTTTTTCATACACCCACAAGAGTGATTCTCATTGGTCAGAAGATAGTCCTAACAACACATCTATTTTTAGCCATGGAAATAAGCATGGCATACAGATTTTTTTGAATTCTGCTAGACTCCATAAATTTAATTTTCCCACCTTCATGATGAATACATTTTTTTTCTACATATTTTCACAAAATGTCAATTACTATGCATATCACTGATAAATATGCTTTAGATGGTATCTTAGCATTTGGAAATGGTGGTGATCATAAGAAAATCCTGTATATATACTTTTAAGGAAATTTGCAATATTTTTACTATTTCTGGTTGTTCATACTGTGACATTGGATAGCAACTCAAGACATTTCATAGATACATTGATATCTCTGGAGTGGCTGAGTAGCTATTTCACTGATATGTCAAACATTTATATTTATATTATATTGAAACATTAAGAGGCAGAACAAAGTGACATTTTCATTAGAATTTTCCAAAGAAATCCCACTTGGGAACAAACAAAATAAATGGAAAAAAAACTATCCAAGTCTCATGAGGTTAAAAACATTCACTTAAATTATTTAAAACATTTCAGCCAATTTCCTTCAAGTTTAAGCTGACTGACAAATATTTTTATTCAGTAAAAACATTATCCAACATAAAACTGCTAAAATATGATTTTTAAATTAATTTCCATTGAAATTGAAAAAAAAAAAGACAAAAAATCCATTTTTTAACCTAACTGAAAGAAGAAAAAATCTACCATCTTCAAATGTTCAAAAAAATTAATTTCAAATGAGTGTTTTGATCCTGGACAAACCTTTAAATACTTTATTGTCTAAAAGTTTTCCTGTGTACAAAACTCCACCAGTTCTTTATAAAAGTAATGTAAGTAAAAACATATTTTTTAACAAAATTTAATTAACACAAAGAACAAACAAATGAATCAATAATTATCAGAGTTATATTTTTTGATACTTGGTATAAAAAAAAGGAAATTCATCTGCTGTTCATATATTGAATGTAAAAATGAACTAAAAGTTATTTACATTCATACATATGTCCTCCTCTTTTGTTTTTGCTATCACAACAATTCAGCTATTGTACCGTTTAGTTTTTGTCAGTTCAGTTGTACTTCAGGGAATTTTGAACTGAACTCTTCCTTTAATCTATGTTGGTAAATTGTTCTTATTTCACTCTTCATGTCTAGGAATATATTGTCTTGTTCTTAGTGTTGCTCAGTTATTGCCCACCCCGTTTCAATGAAGCAATGGCCTAGTGGATGAAAGTGTTACTTCATAAGTTTGGTGACAGTAATTATGAGTTCAATTTCTGGGCTGGATAGATTTAAACTTAGTGCAAACAGGGTAAATAATAAACAGGCATTACTAAATAAGAACAAGATAGGATATCCCAAGACATGGACAGTAGAATATGAACAATATACCACCATAGATCAAATAAAGGGTTCAGTTCAAAAATTCCCAGAAAATTGCATAAATTGATAGACACCTTTTTATTCATTTTTTTTTTTTTAATTGGTACCACCCCCAAGCAAGGCAGTACAGTTACTAAAACACAGGGGGTTACAGGGTGTGGAAGAATTAGGAACAGAATCATTAATAATAAGTAGAAAGAGAAAAGAGCAATCAGGAGGATAGTAGATAGCAATTGACATTGCATTTAAATTTTTGCAGATTAAAGTTGGTTGGAAAGCATGGAGCTGGAAGGGAATTCCACAAGAGAGAAGCATGAGAAAAGAAACTGTTAGCAAAGAAGTTATGGCTACATCTAGCTAGCTCAACTGTAAATTGATGAGATCTCACTGCCAGTCTAGTATTGCACTTAAATTCAAAAAATCTAGGTATCATAGTGAAGAGCTCAACTGAACAATTACCATGAAAGTATTTATAGAAAAGGCACAGAGAGGCAGCTTTACGGTGGTGCGTAAGTGACTAAAGCTGAGCTGCCAGATTAGGATCTATAATATTGCTGATTCTTCTTATCAAGAAGCTCTAGGTAAAGAGCAGGGGCACCAGACCATATATGGCAGCAATATTCTAAGCATGGATGGATGGTAGACTTATAGATATGCAAGATAGATTCTGGAGAGAAGAACTGTCTTGTATGACACAGTGAACTGACTTTCTTAACAGCTGATCTAGCAATGGATTCAATATAGTCTTTCCACTTCATATCAGCTAAGAAGATTAGCCTAAGAAGGTACAATGAGTCCTTTCCTGGAGGTTAGCAGAGAGGAGTCTCTCAGATGATTAATGGAGAGAAGTTTAGTTTTGGAGGCATTAAAATTGACGAGCCATCTTTTGTCACAGTAAACAACAGTCTTGGGGTCATTTTGTACATCAGCTGCCGTTTTGACCTTGTCGGACTGATCGACTTTACTATTAAAGCAGGACTAAATGATAGTGTTGTCAGTGAAGATGTCAAGTTGAGAGCTGACATCATTGGGAAGGTTGTTAATGAAGATTAAAAACAGCATAGGATCAAGGATGGAACTCTGGGGGACATCCACATTAGTATGAAAAGATTTAGACAAGTGGCTGTTCAGGATGACTTTCATTTCACAATTTGATAGGGACAACTGGATCAGCTCAAAAATGTGCCTAGAGATATTGTAATTTTTCAGCTTGTGGAGAGGACCTGAATGCCAGACCCTACAAAGGCTTTTGAGATATCTAATGCTATAGCTCGGGCTTCAACATTTTCATCTAGAGCATGATAGACTCTTTCCACAATTATCATTAGTACATCAGCAGTTGACCTGGATAGACGAAATCCGTATTGCTTGTCTGAGAAAAGGCTCTATGATGAGAGATGATGAACCAATTCAGCATTGATTAGGGCCTCTAGGAGTTTCCCAAAAAGAGGTAGAATGTTAATAAGCCAATAGTTGGATGGATTGGACAGTTCACAAGAGTTCTTAAAAACTGGAACAATAGACAATGACCTCTAGCAGACAGGAAAGCAGGAGACAGTGTGGCATTTATTATACAATTTAGAGAGAACAGGAGCCAGTTCAGGAGCACAATGACTATTACAGGGATACCATGGGATCTACATGCTTTGTGGGGATTAAGGTTAGAGATGATAGCAGAAACCATGGAAAGGATTATATGCATATCACTCAACAGAGTGGGAAATTAGGCAGAGACACTGTTAGTTGTTCCAGTTATTTAGTGAATATGGCTGGATGGCATAATGACTAAAAACATTGTTATAATAGCAACAAAAATGAGAACATTAGTCCAAATGTAAATAATAAATGAAACGTTTAATCTCTTTTGTTTCTAAATAATCTTCATCCATTTTTTTTTTCAGTTATCAACAAAACTCAATAAAAATACATTATTGATTTTTTTGAATTTTATTGATTGTGCTGATGATGGTAGCCAATGTGTAAAGGATTATCAATGGAATTATAAATTTTTGAACATATATAGATATGAATTTGTCCAGAAATCAAAAGATTTTGTCAAATATATACAATCAAGCTTTTTCAAAAGGTTCTAAAAAATGATTTATTCTGGTGTTACTTGAATTTTTTTTTAAATTTTGTTTGTATTTTATGACTGGTTAGTGGAATTTCTACTGAATGGCTACTTTTTTATTCTTATCATTTTCAATTTAATTTTTTTATTATTATTCTCATTATTATTATTATTATTATTATTATTGTCATCTTCAGTCAGGTTTGATTTATTTGCATATTAAATGTTGATAAACCAATCAGGACTTTACTTTCCTCTCCTTATCAAATGCAGAAAGAACCTCTACTTCCTCTTTTACTAGTCCTTCCCTTTTTCTTCCTCAGTCTATCTCTTATTCTATCTACTTATTTATCTATCTATCTTTCATTTTCTGTTTTATGTTTCAAATCCATTTTTACCTGATACTTAGTTTTAAAATTGAGTTATCTCCCATTGATACCGATACCACATGATGACAATAAGCACAATTACAATTCGTTTTTCTAAGAGTGTTTAAACATTGAATAGATTCTCACTCAAAATAAAATGCTAAGGAAAAAACGGTATCAATTTTTAGGGAGCTTGTAATTTTTCCAGTGTTTATTCTTTTAAGAATACTCTTTTTTTTTTATTGTCTCACTCACTCTTTCTCCGTCAGCTCTATCTCTCTCTGCTTTTCTTTCTTTCCAAACATTCATTTTTTTACTTTTTTTTTTTTTTTTTTTTTTTGTTTTCCTTATTTTTTCCTCTTCTGCTCTCTTATTTCTTAAATCTTTCTATCACTTCTAACAATCTTCCTTTCACCTTTTTTAACTATTTCTCATTCTTTTTCTCAAACATTCTATAATCTCCCTTTATGCTCTTGCTATTCTTCTCTCCCTAAATCATACTCCTTTTTCTTCTCTGGACCTCTCCCTGACTTTTACTAAAAGGAAAAAAAAAAAAAAAAAAAAGAAAGAAACGAAAAGCAGTTGTGTTTAAAATTCTTTTTATTTGTTTCATTTTTGTCAAATAATTAACATTTTTCCATTTTTTTATTTAATCCAATCCTTAATTTTTTAACCTCAAAACCCTACAGCCTTAAATAATCAAATATTAATAAATATAATGCCACTGATTTTCCTCCAGTCAGATTGTTCCTTCAAAATTTTCTATCAATTTATTTCTTTATTTTTTTTTTTCTGTCTTCACATATTTTTTTTTCTTTCCACCACAATGAATGATTTTCTTTTCTAGTGTCGGTGGGTGATACATAACACTGTCGGCCATCAGTAGAGAAAAATAACTTTAATCAAAAACAAAAGATGCTTCAGAAAAATGTTTATGAAAAGAAAAGAAATGTCTCAAGGAAAGAGAAAACATCAATTTTGGTTTGGTGATATAACAGTATTAGTAATTAGTCATAGTTGCAATTAATATTATGCATAGATTTCAATTATTATTACAAAACTTAAAACTAATTTATTTATATTTTTCAACAAAGTTTTAATATGTAGATATCTAAGTTAATCTTTGTAGTGCTTTCTTTTCATAATAAAAAGTTAGGCAATTACATGACAGATTGGATAATTTTGGGGTTGTCTATTCATTATTAGTTTTTTTTTTCTCTTTATTACGTTTTCTTTTAGTCACCTGATAGGCTTTCTGTTAGTTATACCAACACTTTGTTCATATATATATATATATATATATATATATATATGCTCTCTCACAGATTGACTTGTCATCTGTCAAAACTCAGTGCGATCCATGCACACATCAACCAGTATATCATAAACCACCAAAATATAACTATCAACATAAGGCAAATATTAGAAGATAACAGCAAAATACTCTACAGTACCCAATGCAAGGAAAGACTCAAATCCCTAGATTATTATACAAAATAAACAGCCTACATTAAACCATTCCCTACAGGATATGGTATCTTGAAGTGCATATGTATATAATTAACGTGTGAACATATTATATTAGCATTAAAATATAATAAATAAAATTCTTTTTGTGTGACCTCATTCCCAATAGCTGTTACACATGTCATCATGCAAGACAATTTCAAAATTCCAGCCTCTCAAAGAATACCATGATGTAGATAAAGGAATTCTAACTACTATACAGGTACCACATTGGTGCTTGATAATGACTGCGAAAGTTAAAATTACTTCAACAAAAATAACAAGATATGAACTTTTGGACAGCTTATCCACAACTTTGAGTACAACAATCAACACGTTATCTGAAAATTACATAAAATATAATAAAAAATTAAACTGACAGACCTTGTCAGTTCTTTTTGATCAAATTTGTTTATATATATATATATACATATATATATATATATATATATATATATACAAAGATGATCAAGCATTGGCTTCATTTTTTTAAAGCATTTCTTGATCAAGTAAAGAATATTTCAGCAGAACTTATATTTGTTAGTTTGAAAATTCCTTCACGATTTCTTTAATATTTCTGAGAAAAAACTGTGGACTATTTAGTTTGCTTTTGTTAAAAGTCTTCAAGTAATGATGTTATGCTTATTCATAAATAATTGTCATTTGTTAATACATTTTATATATGAAAAGTATTTGATTTTCCTTGTATTAAACAGGATATTTTGTCATTTAATTTCCAAGCCAAAATTGATCTTCTACTCTGTGACGTTTTTTGTTTTTTTCTTAGCTTAGAACTGTTATGCCATTTTCACTGACCTGCAGTAGAAAAAGAATTTTTATTGTGACGGGGAGAAAAAAAAAAAAAACACCCTGTGGGAAGTGCCAGGATTTAATGGCGAACAATACTGTCTTAGCAGGAAGTCAGTTTAAAAAAAAAAAATTCATCAAAATTCTTTCTCTGTTATCATTACTTTTTGTATTTAGATACTATTAGTTTTCTTGAGAGGAATCATTTTTTGTCCTGGTTTGTTTTTCTACTTCAATGCATTGATATTGTTTCGTTCTGAGTCATTTTTTTTAATTAAAAAGAAAATAAACAAGACCTTCTTTTGTTTTTTTGATCTAAATTATTTTTAAATTTAAGCATTTTTCAGACAGTGTATGTCAATATACTGTAAAAGCGTTTCTGTTTTGCTCATAAAAACTGAGGTAAGTTCTCTTCCAGTTTTTATTCTGGATATTTGGTTTGTTTTTTTTTTGTTCTGTGAGCAATTTTTTTTTTTACTGGGTATATAAATAAATAAATATTTTTCTCCCGTCTTACCTTTAAAAACATTTTTATTTCTCACATACTTTTACTCATTTTCACTATACCAATCAACTACTTTTCTTTCTTTTACTCTTCCTGACATTTATTCTCTTATTATGTCTATTTACCTATCTCAACCTGTTTAGAACTATTTATATTACCTATCTGTCCCTAGTAGTTTGTCTATTAATATTTCTTTCTTTCTTTATTTTCTTTTTTATATTTATAAATCTGTGAAATAGAAAGAATTTCAATATGCTTATCTGTGGCAATGATTTACTTACATGTATATCCAAATATGTGGAACACAACAATAGAAAAACCATCTATAGTTACTACACTCTCTATCAGATTAAGAGAATCATCTGCTTAATATATTCTTACATAATTGATCCATGTTCTCCTGGTATCATTTTAAACTTACACCTTCTCTTTCTATATATTTAAACTATAATTACAAACTATAATTTCAGGAAGTGAAAGTTTTACTGAAATAGGTTGGAAATTTTCCAAGTTTTCATGTGAAACCAAGAAAACCGAAACTTTAAGCAAAATGGTCACAATATATTGAAAAAAAAAACCCAAAAAGGTATCCGTTTTTAGGATACATGACACGTGGATAAAGGCGTTATTTAGATCCAATGACAGGACCCAAAAGAGTGCGAGTTCAATACCTGGTGAAGGTGGTGGAGAACTTGGAGAGAGGAATTAACAGGAGATAACTGACATCCATTAGAACAGTTTACTCCAGCGAACGAAACAAAGGGTTCAGTTCAACATTCCAACCACATGAAGAAGGCCGGAGCATACGACGGCTGAAACGTTGTGATAAATATGGCAACAAAGATGGGGACAATAGTCCGAATAATGTAAATAGTGTACATAATACCTCATCTCAGAAATATAGACAGAGTTAATTTTAGTTTTAAAGAATTATTATCTTTATTAGGTTGATCTTATAGCAATCTTAAAAAGGTAGAATAGGGTGCGGTGGGGGTATGTAAAACTCAGGCAAATATTCCATGCTTATAGCATCTCCTATTTGAATAGTCTTAAAATATGAACAATCTTGCAGAAGCCAAGACATTCAATAAGGATTAGATAAAAGATTTCTTATTATGTAAATCATATTTCCAGTTAAGGAAGTATTACCATTGCTACACGGTTAAAAGTTGTCCATGTGTTCATATAGCAGGGTATTACAGCCTCACTTTCTTCCTCTTCCATGATAATGTCCTGAATAAGACATGAATCAACCAATCAACGGTTAGGACTATTAAAGTTTAACCAATATCCTTGGGTTTAAACTGAAGCCACTTTTTTCCATATATATATATATAATTTAAAACTATATTTTGGAAAGTGAAAATTTCACTGAAATATGTTGGAAAATTTCCAGTTTTTCAAGAAAATATGAACTTTAAGAAAAATGGCCATCATACATGGAAAAAAAAAATATCAGTTTAAGCTGATGCCAGGAAGATATGAGTTACGTTTATTTTAGTTTTCTTCCTCTTTATTATTTCTTTTTATTACAGCATCCTTAGTAAAAAATAAAGCTGCATAGAGTTATCTTGATTCTCAAACCGTATTCAAAGAAATATAATAATAAAAAGAGAAAAGCATGTTAGATAGTAGATTTTCAAAAAGTATATATGAAAGAAAGAGAATAAATAAGTATTTTCTACTTACTAGCTGAGAAAGTGACTGTCATTCCGCTCATTATTGGAGCACTGGAAACAATGGTGGTCTTTCTTATTAAAAAAAAAAATTAAATGGTGCAGCATAATTTTTCTATCCTAATCTCTAAATTTTTGAAGATCAAAGTTAATTGGGAAGCAAGAAGCCAGAAGAGAGTTCCACAAGCGAGAAGTGCGACAGAAAAAAAACATTAGCATGGAACTTACTGTTATATCTAGCCATTTCAACTGTAAATTCATAAAGTCTTGAGGAAAGTAATATTTATTTTGCAAATACAAAAATGTGGCACAAGGCCAAAAGTGGGGACAGGGGGAGACTGGTTTTTAATCTGTCTTATCTTAAAATTAGCTAGCCACAATTACTGACCCTTACATACCACAGTATTTCTTACACCAAAACTACACATTTCCCAGATGTAAAATTTGTCAGTGGGTGTTGTGAATAAATTAACAACATTAAAAAAAAAAGGCTAAAGTTCATTAGAACAATTACCATGAAAGTATTTATAGAAAATGCACAGGGGAACTATGTTATGTTAACAGTTTTTTGAAGCAGGCTTCTTTACAATATTAAACAGAAAGCACACAACTTCTCACTCTTCTTGGGTTTAAATGCACTCACTGTTTTATGTTTTATGTTCACAACTGAACTGGTATTGGGTGCATTGACAAGAAAAAAAGAATAAAGTATAATGAGATGATTTCTATTTCATTGTTTTGTATTATCATTCGATTTTTTTTTAACTAATTATGCTTTGGTGGAATCTTAAGTCTTTCTTGTTTTATTTTTTTTTTTTGTCAAATAAAGATATTTTTTTTTTTTATTTTTTTTTTTTTTATTCTTTTTACCAAGCTTAGCCCCTCCTACAATTCTGCAATGTTTGTACTGTAAGACCTGCTTCACTTATGTGCTTCCTTGCCTCAATGACTGTGTTTACTGTGTTGTAAACTGCCCCTGTTTTATTTTTTGAGGGTAGGGACGTCACATAATCTTTCGAATGTTTTTACTGTATTATTCATCTTTCTCTCTCTCTCTTTCTGTCTCTCTCTCTCCACTTTGAGATTTTTCTATCAGATCTCATATTTCAGAAACATTTCTAATTATAAAGGTCTAATTGTTGTATGTTTTTGTGTTTGTTACTGTAACACAGCAAAAATGGCACATCATAGCACAATATTTGTTAGAGCAATTTTTTTTAATCAATTCACCCCAAGCAAGGCAATAATGCCACTAGGAGGCTACTGGGAGTGAAAGAGCATGAAAACCTAAACAGGAAGCAAGGGTTTACCATCTACTCCTGTCAATACCATTAAAATGTTCTAACTCTGAGAATAAAGAAATTTCCAGTTCAGTCTGGGCATTAGTTAAAAAGTAGTTTTCATCTAATTATAAATTAACAAAAAAAAATATAGCATTGATAATGTGTTCTGGAGTAGCAAACCATGAAAAAATATATATATATAACATTTTTTTTATTTACTTACACATTAACAGCCTGTTTCATGCTTAGCAATTTTTAAAAATGAGTGCATGTTTATTTTGAATGCTACCAAGATCAATTATTCTTTTCAGATTTTTCAAGAAAAATATGTAAATCACAAATAATTTCATTTCTTTTGCTTATTAAATTTTCCCCTTTTGAAATTCACAGTTTCTCTTTGTTATATAGGAATAAAGTGTCACTGCTGACACTTGAGTTTGAACACAGATCACCATTTCTAGTCTATCCTCTATTACTATACAGACCACCATTTCTATTCTATCCTCTTTTACTATATGGATTGCTATTCTCTTCTCTACACTATTCTCTATACTGCTTACTATTGGGTGGCTAATATTCGAGTGAGTATAATCGATCAAGTACTATTAGTGCAAGTGTTATTTGAAGGTGTCTGACATCAGTATTGTTTCAACAGCATTACCATATTTGTATCTGTGATTACAAAGTCTCTACTACAATGAAGATTACAAAAGTGACAATGAGTATTCGTTGACATTACAAAATGGCAATGAGTGTTTATTGACATCACAAAAGTGGCAATGAGGATTTACAAGGATTCGCAAGAATTTCTTGAACTTACACAAGGCTTTGTTCAATTTACGTTCAATTTTTTCTTGGAAAAAAGCTATCATGATTCAAATGTTGGTGCTACAAGAACAACAGTTGCAGCAACAAAAACTACAGCAAGAACAACAACTGCAGCAACAAAAACAACAACATGAACAACAATTATGATTACAACTACAACAACAGAAGTTTTTTGAGTTGTTTACCAAAACGATGGAAGGAAACAACTTCAGATTCATTCACTCCAGATGCTGTTGCTAATTCAATCAGTGAATTTGTGTACAATCCAGATGAAAGGATAACTTTTCCAGCTTATTATAGAAGATATGAAGGGATCTTCAAAAATGGATTGTTCGCATTGGAATGATGAAAAGAAAGTTCAGTTATTATTAAGGAAATTGTCCCCTGCTGAATATGAAAAATATGTAAATTTTATTTTGTTAAAAAAAACAGGTGAGATAAATTTTGATAAGACTGTTCTAATACTATCAAAAATTTTTGGTTATACAAGCTATTTATTTAATGCACAATGGCAATGTCTTAACTTACTAAAGTCCGATGAAGATTTTGTCATTTATGCAGGAGTCGTGTATCAAGAATGTGAAAAGTTCAAGCTAAATGAATTAACTCCTGATTTATTTAAATGCTTGATATTCATACAGGGTTTAACTTCTAATAAGGATGCAGAGATATGATCCAGGATACTTGCTGAATTAGGAAGGGGTCCAAAATTAACTCTCCAGAAAATAGTGGAAAAATATTGTGAATTTGAAACTCAATACCGCAAGGATTGAGGAAAAAGATAATTCACAGGTACATAGTGTCCGACCATCTAAGAGTAAAACTACAAACATTTTTCAACTCCTAACAGAACAGTAAAAAAAAGACTATAACCCCCCCTCAATGCCTAATACTTATCACAGTTGTGGAGGTAAGCATTTTAAAAGTGATTGTTTTTTCAAGAGCAAAAACTACTACAAATGTGGGAGATTAGGACACAAAAGTACATGTTGCAGATACAAAAAATGGAGAAAAAATAAAACATATGTGAATGTGATAAATACATGGAGTAATGATAAGAAGTCTAAAAAGGAAATTAACAAGACATCTCAAAAGAGGAAATTTGTTTTTGTGCAAATTAATGATGTAAAATAAAATTGCAACTAGATACAGGATCTGATATCACTATCATAAATGAACAGACATGGAGAAAAATGGGTAAACCCAGTTTATTGACTTCTGATAAAGTTGGGCATGGAGTCTCAGGAGAGAGATTGAACTTCTTAGGTGAATTCAGCTGTAACGGTTCTTTTGTGGGAAAAACCAGAAAAGCAGTGTTGTTTGTATTAAAGAATACTGCTAATTTGTGTGGAACATAATAGATTGCATTGCTTGATCTTTGGGACCTTCCAATTAACTCATTTTACAACAAGATAAATATTGTTACCCCCAGTACTAATACAGCAACGGAAAAATTGAAAAATGAACTGCAAAAGAGTTTTCCAGAAGTTTTCTCAGATAATGGTTACCATGCTTGCCAGTTTGGATTGTGCTTAAGCATATTTCGATGATGTACTTATTAAAAGTAAAACCTGAAAGCAACATACACAAGATGTAAAAAAAGTATTTCAGAGAATTGAAGAATATGGTTTTAAGATCAGTGAAGGAAAGTGTGAATTGTTTATGTCCAGACTTAAATATCTAGGAAAAATTATTGATGAAAGCAGTAGATGACTGGATCCTTCAAGGCTGAGTGCAATAAAGGACATGCCTGCTTCAACAAATGTAACAAAGTTACAAGCATTTTTAGGGTTTTCTAATTACTAATATATATATATATATATATATATATATATATATATATACTAAACATGCACAAATTAAGAGCGCCCTTGAATAACCTGCTGAAGAATGATGGGAAATCGAATTGGACAAATAAATGTCAAAGTGCTTTTGAAGAGATCAAGAAAGTTTTAAACTTGGATTTGTCACTAGCTCATTTTGACACTAAATTAAAGATTGTAGTTGCATCAGATGCAAGTGATTTGGGTATTGGAGCAGTGATACTATGCAATTATGGGGATGGAAAAACTAAACCAATATCTCATGCTTCAAGATCATTGATCACAGTTGAAAGAAGCTACAGCCAGATAGAAATGGAAGCATTGGCTATCATATTTGCTATGAAAAAGTTTCACAAATTCATACATGGTAGAGAATTCATACTACAGACAGACCATTGTCCATTATTGACCATATATTGCTCAAAAAAGGGTGTTTCCACATGTACAGTGAATAGACTGCAGTGCTGGGGAACTTTTCTTGTGAATTATAATTATAACATGGAATTTCTACCAGCCAAAAAATTAAGCCATGCAGATGTATTATCTAGACTAATACCAAGATTCTGTGAACCACTTGAAGACCCAGTAATTGCGGCAATAATAGTCGAAACTAAAATTAATAACGTATTATACAATACTGTAAGAGAACTGACTATAACATTGTAGGAAATAAAAATTAAGATGGAAAAAGACAACTTTATGATGAAAATGAAGAAGCAATGAAGATTTAAAGGAAAAAATATTATTGGAATAATGCATTTTCATTATGTAATGATGTACTTATGTATGCTGAAAGAGTTGTGATACCACCATGTTAAAAGAATTTCACATAGGACATCCAGGAATTTCTAGAATGAATTCCTTAATGAGGTGTTATACTTATTGGCCAAAAATGGATATTGAAAATTTATTGAAATCATGCAGAGGTTGTGCTCTGGCAACAAAGTCACCGCCTATCAAAATTCAACCTTGGCCGAAAACCGATATGCCATGGTCCAGAATACATATAGACTTCACAGGACTGTTAAACAGAGCATACTATCTAGTGGCAGTCGACAGTTACATTAAATGGCCAGAAATATTAAAATGTAGAAGATGGACTACCATAACAATAAATTTCCTACACAAGATTTTTGCAAGGGTCGGTGTTCCTGACTCTATCACTTCAGATAACGGGACTCAATTCACATCTAGTGAATTTAAGTTTTTTTGCAAATCATTAGCAATAGAACATATTACAACTCCTCCTTATCACCCAGGATCAAACGGACACGTAAAACGGTTCATTGATATGTTTAAAAGGGCACTAAAAAGTCAAAGGAAGAGGAGTCGGATGAAGTAATGCTACAACAATTTCTGAGTGTTTACAGAATAACACCAAACCCGAACACTGTATCTGGAATGTCACCTGCAGAGTTAATGTTTTGCCAGGAAGATTAAGTCTGTTTTAATAAATTTTTACCAGAACATGAGGTGAAAACATTAAGAAATAATAATATAAGTAAATACATCAAATGTGGAGATAAGGTATTTTTAAGGTGTATCAGTGCAGAAAAGAATTCTAGGAAGATGGCATTATAAAAAAAACGATCAACAAAATGATATACCTGGTACAGTGACAAAGGTGGGAACATAAGCAATTATCTTAATCAGTTAAAACAGAGATTCACTGATTTAGTAAGTCCACAAAAAGAGGTACAAATGGAAATATTGTATGACATATTTGACGTATCCACACTACCAGAAATTAGTGAACCAAGTAGGTACAGTAAAAGAAAAAGAACAGCAACGGAACATTTGAATATGTTCAATATTCAAATGTTCCGTTGCTGTTCTTTTTCTTTGAAGCTGAAGAAATATAGACTCCAGAGAAATTCATCTCAAAGGAAGGTGTTATATAGGAATAAAGTGTCACTTCCAACACTTGAGTTTGAACACAGATTACCATTTCTAGTCTATCCTCTATTACTATACAGATCACCATTTCTATTCTATCTTCTTTTCCTATATGGATTGCTATTCTCTTCTCTACACTATTCTCTATACTGATTACTATTTGGATTACTATTCAGTGGATACTGTTCAAGCAAGTATCACCAAGCAAATACCATTAGTGCATGTGTTATTTGAACGTATCTGACACCAGTATTGTTTCAACCACGTTACTATAGTTGTATCTGTGATTATAAAGTCTCTACTACAATGAGCATTATGAAAGTGACAACAAGTATTTGTTGACATTTCTGTTTTTGTTTCTCTTAATTTTCTTTATTATATACTATTCTACTAACTGTGTTTTCTCACATTTTTAATTCTCATATATATTTTGACAGTCTGGTGTTATTTTTATATCTTTCATAGTTGAATGTTAGAAAATGGTTTGATTATCTTTCTTTAAGCTGGGAAAGGATTTAAAGAAAGATATGCAAACTATCAATCATAAGAGCATTCAAAATAAACAGGTATCCATTTTGAAAACTTGTTAAGCATTTAATGGAGTGAATAA
Source organism: Acanthosepion lycidas (assembly GCA_963932145.1). Taxonomy (NCBI): domain Eukaryota; kingdom Metazoa; phylum Mollusca; class Cephalopoda; order Sepiida; family Sepiidae; genus Acanthosepion; species Acanthosepion lycidas. Next base: position 53,311,493 of record OZ010589.1, on the reverse strand, counting down.
ATAAAAAAAAAAGTTATTCTTATGTGTATTGAAAATCTCTTTCAAAATTAACTAAAACAGAGTACTTATATAATATAAGAAAAGGAGTATGCATATATATATATATATATATATATATATATATATATATATATATATATATATATATATATATATGAATGAAAAAACATTTGAATTCTGTATTTCTGGCGGGGGTTCTGGGTTTTTTCCATTTTATTTTTATTTTTTTCCTTTTTGGTCCACATTATTATCTAAGTGATACAGAGTAAACTCATTTTCTATTCTTCTTTTTAGATGTATTTTTTTCTTTTCCAGAAGATTACTTATTTATTATATATATATATATATATATATATATATATATATATATATATATATATATATATATATATGCCAATCTCCTGCACTAGCAGATTTTAGTCAATGAAACCTCTCATTTTGATAGTTATATCTTTCTATTCTACTTATGGATATAGCTTTTATATATATATATATATATATATATATATATATATATATTAAGTTACCTCAGTGTAGTTGCAGTATAAATGATAGGTTAGCTTTGTGGGTGCCTAAGAAATACAAATGTTTCTGATCAGGCATCTGCAACAGGGATTAGCAGACAAACGGACAGCCATTGTATAAATAGATAGATAGATATTTACAAAGATTAAAAAATTAATGTAATGAAAATGGTCAATATGCAACAGAGATATGTAAGATTATATGTGTGTGTGTGTGCAATATGTATATATATATATATATATATATATATATATATATATATATCCTGATGAATGGGCAGAGTGATTGTTGGAGGGTCCATCTACAAACTCTAGAGTCAAGAAGCTGAAGGTAACTTCATTCAGCTAATTGACAAATGTTGTATTTGTATTAATCCTATATATATATATATATATATATATATATATATATATATATATATATATATATATATATATATATATATATTTATTTATTATAGAGCCTATAAATGAATTACATAAAAATGGAACTCAATTGTACCCCATTTTAATGGCCATTTCACCTCCCAGGATAATCTCCCTGGGGCTAGTCAGTGCTAAAACATTTGTATATATATATATATATAAAAGAGTAGATCAATAAGTCTATAGTCTCACATGTAGCTAAATTTTTATCTGAAATTTTCAAATTGTGGTATTAATATTTGCCATTGAATTAAGGACTTTGATAGATTGACATTGGTTGAAAAATAAGTATTTCATCTCAACCTAAATGCATTTTTCAACAATGAACAATTACCAAAAAACTTTTACCCTTCTTTACATGTTTAAAAATTGTAAACATGATTTCTTCTTTACATTTAAATATTTTTTTTTGAAAAAATAGAAAAGTCTGATATTTTAAAAGCCCTTTCATTATATATTCATTTTTAATAACATAAAAAGCAGGTGTAATGACGATTTTTCAAAATTATAACTTTTTCGTTATTATAGTTTTTCCTTCCAGAGTGGTAATTTTATTGGAGAGAGAAAATGAATTAGCTTCATGATAATTTAATTTTTGCAAACATAATAACTGCTTATTGCAATGAAAATATTTGGCTATTATTCTGAAAGCAGTAATAATTTTATTGTAATGTGTAGGAAAGGAGGAAAGTTATAATCATTATGACCATAATAATAATAATAATGGTAAGGATAGTAAAAAGGAAAGAATAATTATAATGACATTCTTTTAAACAAATAATTGTTAGGAAAAGTACCATATTTGACGGCATATAAAATGCATGGATGTATATGATGCACCCCAATTTCAGCAGGGTAAATCAAGAAAAAATTAATAATTAGTAAAATTAGTAAACCTACATATGGCATATAAGATGCAGGGGAATATTAAAAGATATTTTTTGCAAAAAAAGTGCACCTTATATGTCGTCAAATATGGTAATTATAATGATGTTATTGAAATATTGTGGATACAAGGAAAGAAACAATCCTCAATGGAATTTTCTTTCTAAATTTACAAAACAACTGTGTTCTTTTAATCTTTAAGTCTACTCTTCAGCAAAATAATAAATGGAAAATAAAATTTTGCTTCAGTAAAAAAATAGATAATGTAAAAAAACTTATTTACTTAGATAAGTGATATTTGTAATAATTTTAATCACAAAACAAAACTTATTGGAGAAATAGTTTTTAAAAATGAAAATTTTCCAGAAATTGATAAAATTATTATTATTTTTCTTTTTGCAATCATATAATTTTTATAATTAGAAAAGATGTTTTTGATTAAATACTTTGTTGTTATTTCAAAAATTAATTGAAAAATGTTTCAATTAGATACCTGATTTTTAAAATGTCTACAACTGAAAAAATGTATTTTAATTGATAGTTTTTCTCCATTTTAAGTAATGACATCCCTCATCAAAAAATATTTTGGCTCTTATAAGCTTTCTCATAAAGAAATAAAAAAGCAGCCATTGATAGGTTTGTTGTTCATTTCAATGTCTTTTTTGCTGCTGCTGCTGCTGCTGTTTTTTGTCATCATCAAACTTTTATATGATGTTGTGTCAGTGGCTTCAGAATCAAACACCATGCATGAAAAATTAAGAAAAAAAAGCCATTCAGTGCTTAAAATGCTGATGTACTATAGTATATCTTTATCAAATCATTTTGTTTTTGTTTTTTTCTGCTATTTCTTCTTGAAGACATTGTTTGATATTTATTTATTTTTTCTGAAGATTTTGTTATATTTTTATGATGGACAATGATAATGGATCTTTAACAGAAAGACTAAAAAGAGAAAGCAACAAAAATCTTATGTAGTAAAGGATAATATATTTGATACTATAAAAATGATATCTAAATGTATGATAAATGGGTGTGTGTGAGGAAGTATAGATACACACACACAGATACACACGCACACATATATATTTAGTGTATTGTGGCAGCAGATCATTATTCAAACATATATTGTTAGATATAACTGACATTGAATGTCTATTATCATCAGAGTGGTTATATGTAATGTCCATATAACTACTCTGATGATGGCTCATGTGAGCCGAAAGCTTATATCAAGGAATAGCTTCATAAAAAAAATATCCAAATGTTGAACAGTTTTTGTCTTTATTTTCTCCCGAAACTGAGGCCACTATAGAAAGCTTAGAACAGCTCATGATCCAACATAATAGACATTCATTGTCTGGTATATTTAACAATATATGTTTGAATTTATATATATATATATATATATATACACACACACACACATATATATATATATATATATATATATATATATATATAAGCACTTATTGGATTTTTTTATCTGACATTATTTTTCATTACTATAAACATTATGTTTAGTGCAATGTCTGCTCAAACATGTGTATCTACTAAATATAATGTTTAGGTAAATATATATATATATATATATATATATATATATATATATATATATATATATATATTGAAAAATAATTGTAGTTATGTCTGTGTGAGTGAGTGTGTGTGTATAAAATATTAAGTATAAATTCAATTAAATAGTTAAAAATGCTTTCCTGAAATTACTCAGCTCTTCAGGGATGAGATAAATCATTATATATATATATATATATATATATATATATATATATATATATATATATATATATGTATATGTATGTATGTATGTATATAAAATATATGAAAAAACACTGCTTAAATTTCATTGCTGAATGTGACAAAAATCAGTGTTGACGTGAAAGGTGGTAATGTTACTGTCACACAAGCCTCGGGCAGTAAAAATATAATATAATACTCATGATGAGTATCATATCACTTTATATAAAAAAGCAAATAATAGTCTCTATGTAAAAGTAAATAATTACTTTATATAAAAAAGTAATATAATACTCATTATGAGTGTCATATTACATTTTTATATTTTTATATTTAAGTATGGTTTTTCATATATTATGTTTGCTCTATTTTTCTATATATTTTATATGCCTAACATTGAGCACTGTATCTGAAGTGTCTACAAACATTGTTTTATATATATAATATATAATATATATATATATATATATATATATATATATATATATATATATATATATATATATATATATATATATATATGGGTGCAAAATTTAATTGTGGATCTGATAAATACAGATATATAGGTGTTTGACATGGATGATATTAAATAAATAATACTGAGCCAGACATCTGTATTTCTTCAGATTCACAACTGTATACCCACTGTATATATATGAGTGGGTGCTGAAAAGTCTTTCCCTCTAAAAAAGTCTGATATTTGGTTACTGGATCAGATTTTGAGAAATAGATTGGACTTTCCAGTGTACATTCATATATATATATATATATATATATATATAAAATTTATTTTAGGATATTACACCAAAAACATATAAAATTCCTACACAATTACAGTCAGGTTTCAATGCATATCCATGCATCTCATCAGGCAATTATAAATTACTTTTAATTACTTGTAATTTACAATTGCCTGGTGAGATGCATTGAAACACAACTGCAATTATGTAGTGATTTTGCATGTTTTTGATGTAATATCCTCTACTCTGTACTGAGCCTTATTTTAAATTAAATGTTATGAACATTGGAATTATAGTCTATTCATTCTCATCTTTCCTGTATATATATATATATATATATATATATATATATATATATATATATAAGGGTGTTTCATTAAGATGGATCAAAGTCAGCAGTAAAAAAATCAGTTTTATTGGTGAAAATGTATTTATTTCTCTATTGGATCATGTTAAGTCATGGCAATTATGTGTGCAAAACAATATCGCCCAAATGTCCACCAAGGCTTTGACCGCACACCTCCACTTGATGGTCAAAATTTTTGATGACATCTCTGCATAGTTGCTCCTCTACCTAACCAATATGCCTTATTATCTCATCCTTCAGCTGTTGAATTTTTGTTGGTTTGTCGGCATAGACTTTGCTTTTGAGATGACCCCAAAGGAAGAAATCTAAAGGCATCAAGTTACATGATTGTGGTGGCCAATTGACTTCACTGTTTCAAGTGATGATGCAACCTGGGAACTTCTCATTGCATTTCTGTTTGAATGTCTATTTTCATAATAGGCTTCAATAACTTTAACATGTTTTTTCATTGTTAATCTTTCCATGGTTGAAACTGCCAAGGACTTATGTTGTTAAATCTGAAAGAAAAAGAAAAAAATCATTAGACGCTTAAACTTAATTCACATCTAAAATTGCTCCAATTTATTGGAACACCCTTTATATATATAATTATTATATTCAAACATATGAGCTTATTGTCATAATTCAGTTTACTCAGCCAGTTTTTGCAGATATATTTCTTTTTATAAAAGAGTAGCACATATTTTTAAAATATAATACCAAGCAAAAATAAAGGCATTCTAATCCAGTCAGCCATTAAAGATATTCTAATTCAGTCATCCATTGTCATTGAGAAGCATACATGCTACTGAAGAGGCATAAAGAAGTCAGTTGTTTGACTGTTATTTGACCTTTTTGTTCATTAATATATGCCAAAAATTGTCCCCACACTGCCACCCTCTGATGTGTCTTTTCCGCTTTACGTTCACGTGATTGTGCATCGTTGGATTTTGACTCTGGCTTGCCCACATGTTTTTAGCAATCTGCACGTTATCTCGGGATAACATGTAAAAAAACTTACAGTATTTACATCATTCGGACTGCTGTCCTCATCTTTACTGCCATATTCACCATGTTTCAGTCACTGTACACTCTGGCTTTCTTCAGGTGATATATGTTAGAATTTCAAACCAAACTTTTTTAATTTAGTCCACAGGGGTAGATTGTTCTAATTCCTGTGAACTAAATAAAGGGTTCAGTTTGAAATTTCAACGTAAATCATCTGAAGAAAGTCGGAGCATACAACAGACAAAATATCGTGAATGTGACAGTAAAGATGAGAACAACAGTTCAAATGATGTAAATGATGTAAATAGTTACAATACCTCATCTCAGAAATGTAGACTGTAAAACTGCCTTCTTTAAATCTTCTGTTGAACAACCACTTCAATACTTTCCTTTGTTTCCTTCAGGGCCAAGGACGAATTGAGAAAACAGAGATTATTGAGATGGCAATCAGACATATCAAACATCTGCAGAACGTTCATAGATCAATTGGTAAGTACAGTATGTGTTCAGTTCATATCGTAAATGTATTTCTAAATATTTTTCTTTCTAGAGTTATCCCCCTTGCATCGGCTACATCAAGTCTTTGTTTTAACAATGAGGGACTGTTTTAAGATGCTTACAAAGCCTGGAGATAAAATGATTTACAAGAAAAGATTTATAAGAATAGAATACAGTAACAATATATACATTTTTAAGATGGCATAAGTAAAGTAGAATTAATACATGATTCTACGAGATATAAAGTGGGAGATCGTTCTTCTATTGTTATTAAGTAATAAACTAATCCTCCAAAATTATTACATATTAATAATCAAAAAAAAATATTTAATGACTCACATGTGAAAAATATGTTCTGTAGGTGTTAGATTCCCCAAGCATTCTTTCCTCATATGCACATGCCTTTCATTGTTCTTGTTCTGCCATTTACTTATTCATCAATGTCCTGCCAGTTTTAGAGTAGTGGCATCCAAGCCTTCTTTAGGAGTAGATACGTTCACCTATCATCTAGTTCACACTCCTCCCCAGACTTTTGAACAGGAGTAGAGGTTTATTTCTTGTTTCCTGTTTAGGATTGGGATTCTGGTTTCTTCACCTCTATACTTTTAACATCTCCACCTAAACTCTGAAATTTTATTTATTATTTGTTTGCTATTTAGTTTATTATTAAATATTAGCCATGACAGTATTCATAAAAAAGTCTCTTCCTTTTAAGTATAATGGAGACTTTCTGTGTTACAATTAGAATTTCACTGTATTAAATTCATTTTTAATCTCTATGTATCTCTCTTTTGTTTATTTCCTTATTTTAGTGAGCCAAGGTCAGTGCTGTGCCGAAAAATTCTACCTTGGGTTCAAAGAGTGTGAAGCAGAGACAATCAGGTATTTTGTTGAGTGTGAGGGTCTTGACAGTAAAGACCAGTTCTGCATGAGAGTCATCAGCCATCTGGAAGCAGCCAGCCAGAAGTTTATCTCAGGTAAATAATTCTTGATGCATAAAAACAGCTAGGTCTACTAGCTGGGATATTAGAAATCCTACTCAAATTATTGTTGTAGCATACCTACAAATGATAATGGGTATATCCCCATTCACATAAATACAGTAGTAAATATGTAATGTTGGTCTGCAGTTGGAGATTTGTCTCCAGCTGTGCTGGTCAGGCTCTCTGTCTCCGGGTAGAGAGGATCCCTGACAAGTCTATGTTAAAGGGCTGAGTCTCGTCTCAGGAAACAGTTACCCAACCCTGTTTTATACGGGGTCTATGGGGAATTTTTGGCCAAGCTACATTAAATTCAACCTTGTGCCACATCTGATCACATGGAGCACTTTGTAGATATCCTGCAGTTGGAGATTCATTGTGGAATTCACTTGACTCACTTCTAGCAGTTGACTACTTCTATGTGCTGCTGGTGAATCTTATATCTGTTGTTCTTGTTCTAAGTATTATCATTCATTACCAACTTTGTTTAATTATTCTATTCAGTAATCTTCCTTAGGTTACAACAATTATCAATATCTTTTTTTTTTTATTCTCAGATATTTTCATTTTCAAATCCATCAGATATCAGCAATGAATACTTTGGTTGTTGTTGTTCTTTTCTTTGTTATAAGGGGTTAGACAAATCTAAACTGTGTGACCATGTTGAACATTACTATTAAAAGAAAAAGATAATGTAAGCCTTCTTAAGTAAACAATGAGTACATTTTTTTTCTATATGGAAAAATTCAGCAATACATATTTATTTGTATGCACTTTCATACTAGAAACCTTTTTGCCAGATTACCACTCAACTGAGATCTGTAAGAAGGTAAAAGAAATTATAGATTATTCATGAACTGGGCCAGACTCTACAGCCACACCACCAACATCTGCCTAGGCCAACGTCATAAAGTAGAAAGGATTATTTTCAGAGAAACTCACATATATTTATATGTGTGTGTGTGTGTGAGAGAGAGAGAGTACAGGGCTGGTGCAAGGGTCCCATGCCTCACTGAATATATGATACGAGGCATCCCACTCTACTACATTTCAATTTTCATAAGGTGGTATTTATATAAAATACAAATTTTATTGTAACCAAATTATGTACAATAATATACCATATAAAGTATAGGTGAAAAATTTGGCTAGAAAAAGTGAAAATAAATACAATGTATCTAAATACAAATTAGAGACATGTCATTCCTTCTATATAATAAATACGAATATCAATGTGTCACCATGTCACACTTTTTCAACTTTACTCCTAGAGGCTATAGCCCAACATATCATACCATTTTAGAATCAGGCCGACTCTGTGAGCAAATTAAAAACTTTCTGGGCCTATTTGTACAGAATGTAATGAACATTGTACATCAATTTTTCTTTAAATTAAGTGGCAGCAGAAGAATTATCATTGAACTTTTAAAAGGTGAGCTTAAATATTAATGTAATACTTAAATGCAGTGATCAATTTTGAGTTTTTCTGTAGTGTATTGTTGCCTTTTGCAACTACTACCCCCTACCTATTGTGATGAAGGCTAAATCAAGAGCCCTCTGCAGGAGCTAGCTTAAATGTCACCCAATAGGGCAGCTTTTAAGCTAGTCTTATATAAATCAACAATGTTTTGCAGCAATTTTTAACATCAAGTTGAGATTTTTCTTGTTAAAAAGTTGGATAACTTTAACACATTCAACATTATGGATAAAAAAATAATGAATTTTATATAGTGTTTTTATAGACTTAGCATGAGCAAAACAAATTCATGGATTTGTATCAAAAAAAGTCCCCAGAATGACATCAAATTTCACTAAAATATTTCATCTTTTAATAGTCAGCTGTGCTTAGTTTAATTTGTAACATATATAAATGTAGGTAGAAAAAAAGCATATGTTGATAAGACAGTGAGGGTCACAAAGCACTGCCTGGGGTCCCAATCAGCTTTGCCCCCTTATAGGTATTACATGCTAGCCCTATATACATACATACATATATACATACATACACACACACACATATATATATATATATATATATATATATATATATATATATATATATATATATATAAACATCAGTAGATTAATATCTCAGTTTTAATATATATGTTACATAGCAATATTTCTCAAATTTTTACTTTTTTTTTTTATTAATATGTTTAATGAAACCATTTGCCTTTTGAAATAAAAACATAATAAGCAAAAAATAGATGAATAGAAAATTTCACACTATCTCTTGAAAACTTAACGTCCTTGACTCTATAGAGGAAAGGTTGAGAATTATAGAGTTTTATTGTCCAAGAGCAATTTCTGTATGAGAACCCAAACTCATAAAGAGAGAATCTGTAAAAGGTAGCAGAAATTTTATTGCCTATTCTAGATGCTGATATTCTTCTCAGTCCTTCAAGCATAGAAATAAATACTTCATGGGAGCCATTAATGAAGAAAGAATAAGAACTGACAGTAAAGCTTGTGCAGCAACAGTAAAAAAAAGAGAAGCAGTGGTGAAAGAAGTCAAGATAACAGCAACAATAGCAGTGTTAGCAGTAAGAACATTAAACTTAAGTTTGCAAGTTCTAGGTTCAAAATTGTCTTCTGGGAGGTTTATGCTCATATCACATTGAAATACAATGTTGAGCCTGGTCAGTACTTAGATGGGTGACCACTTGGGGATACGACATGCTGTAAGCTTGGATGAGCAAGTGGTGTAACAGATAATGGCCCAGAATTAGAAATAAATAAAAATGTGTCACTTCTTTAAAAATTGCTTTGTTTACATTAAGATACTAAACTGAGTAGTATGAATGTTCAAAGAGTATGAGAAAGATTTGCATTTATAAGGCACTATTCAACTTTGCTTGATAATCAACACATTTCATGGCCAAGACAGTCTAATTCATGTCGGATTTCATGATGGTTTTCCCTGCCAAGGGGGACACAGGTTCAAATCCTACCAGAGAGCCCATATTTTTTTTATTAAGGTTTCTCGTATATTCAGACTGATTGATGAAAATAAATAAATATACTGTTTAATAAATAAACAAAGCTTCTACTCTAATATAGGTAACCACTAAAAATAATGTTTAAATAATAAATTGTAAATAATTAAAATGCCTCATCCCAGAAATTCAGACAGAAAAACTGCTTATATTTTTAAACATTGAAATTTGACAAAATAAAATAAATTGTACTGCATTGAAGAAATTTTTCTCGACACCCAATTTTGAGTGAATTTATGATCTTTAATTTTCTTTCCTTGGTTTTGTTATTTACAGGCAATGGGAACTGTGGTGAATACAGAAAAGAAGAAAGCAACACTGATGATAAAGGAAACATAAATTCTACAATTGGTTCCGAATGTGAGAGCAGCAAGCCACAAAATCTCAAAGCCGAGATGGTACCACAGTCCGTTCCAGCTATTTTAGCACCTTCACATGAATCCATCAATTCGGCTACCAGCAAACAGCTACGTAACTTACTTTCCCATGGCAACTCGGGTTTTGAGCAAGTTGATAGTGGCAATGGAAGCTGTGTTGATTCTTTGAGTGCATATTCAAGCAGTGAATCATATGTGTCAAGTATCCCCTCACATGATGACGGGGGATCACACTTGGCAAGTACAGAGGTTGAATCGCACTACCGGAGCCACAGCAGTTCAGAAGGATCATCAAGTAGCAATAGTAAAGACAGCAAATTCACAAACTATAAATTCAAGCATGATATCACCAAGCGTTTCTCACAAGAAGAGAAATTCAGTGTCGATCCATCAGTGTCGGCTCATCATGAACGGATTCTTGAACATGACAGTAATGTTTATGAAAAGCATATCCACGGTCATGAAAAACATGGTCTGGAAAAACATGGACACAGCTATGAAAAGCATGAAAAACTATCTGGCAAGTTAAAACGGAAGATAGTACGATCAAAATCTCCAAGTTCTAGTTCAGACTCAACAGTGTACCCAACGTCAGAACACAGCTCGAATGGAAATGGTGGTAACATGTCATCGATTCAGTGTCGCACTGCTGAGAATGATCTTGTCACCACTGCTGTTCCACTACCAGCTTTTGTCCTTCACCCTCAAGGGACACACTACCTGCCTCTTACAATCCAGCCATCATGTTTCCAGAACGCCCTACCACAGCTTGATCGCCTGCAACAACCGCTTGTGTTCCATCCAATTAGCATTCTAGTAAATTTCTCAGCTCCAGGTCTTGTTATTCAAAATGCAGAGGCCTTTGTCAGCTCAGTGAATCCGTCAACAGCCTTTTCCAGTAACATGTGCAGCAACCCAGGCATGAATCCCATGACAAACATTTCAGGCAGCAGTAGCTGCAGTAGTAGTAGCAGCACAAGTCGTGAAAGTATTAGCAGCAGCCGCAGTAGCAGTGGAAACCACAGTTTGATGAACATTAGCAGTGGAAGTCTCAGCAGTAGTAACAGTGCAAGTTCCATTGGTAATAGCAGTAGTATGAACTGCTCTTCTGGAAGCAGCAGTAACAGTAGTTGTGGTTCCCTGCCTCCCAATTCTAGAGTAGTTACACCTCCAAATAACATTTCTGGTCCTATTTCGACCATGGCTCCAACTAGCACCACTCCAGTCATGAACAACATTATCTCTCATAATAACATCCAGCCTAACACTCATATTCCACCAGTGTTGCTCAGTGGTGGGGCCAGTGGTCCAGAACACCATTTAATTGTTAATTGCAGTCTGCAAGGCAGCTCAGGCATCACCAATACTTCTTCTCCAATCCATACAAACAACAACATAAATCTCAGCCCTAATGCTAACCTTCACCATCCAGCACCTCCTCCTCTTCATTCACATCAACATCATCTTCATCCACATCAGACAAACAACACCACCAGCAACAACACTAATAACAATAATCCTAACTCTAACACGAATATGAACACTTCATCATCACATTTGAAGATGGAAGACAGAAATGATAACTCCAGTAATGTTGTGTCCTCATCACATTGTTATCCAAATCTTTAAAAATCCCAAATGTGTGTGTGTAGGGGGGGGATTACAAGAAAGAAAAAAAAAGAATATACAAAAGAAACAAAACAAGAACAATTTTATTTTTTTTTAATATTTGTTTATTTGAATTCTCCAAGTGAGAGGTCAAGTCTCGCACAAAAGTTAATAAAATGACTAATTCAAATAAAAAACATGAAAAATTAAAACAGACAATGTTTGGTCTATTAAGGCAAAAACAACAACAAATTTAAAATACTGTCAATCTCACATGTCAACAAAAGAGTATTTTGTCGATGACATGGTGTATTGTGTCTATTCTGTTAATAATCTTTGTTAGCTTCAGTTTGTTTTGTTTTCTTTTTCTGTTTTTTTTTTTTTTGTGAGTCTCCTTTATGACGACATTTTTTTTTATTCACGAATACATTTCTCCTGAAAAAACAAAAAAAAAATGAATTAAAAAAATGTATAAAGAGAAAAAATGAAAATAACACATCTTTGAAAAAAAAAAATTAAAACAAAGTTGATTATTTTCTTATGTTGATTGGACAATTTTGAAAGGAAATATACTGAAAGAAAAATACGACACTTCTTTTGAAGTGACTTGTCTGTGATTTGAAACAATATTTTGAAAGGACATTTTATATATATATATATATATATATATATATATATATATATATATATATATATATATATATATATATATATATGTTGAGACAGTCAATGATAATATTGGTGATCTTTTAAAAGTGTGTGAACTTTGAAATCCAAAGACAAAGAAAGACAGTTTTTTTTTTCAAATATACATACAAAAAAACACGATACTTGTTTATTTTTTATTTTGGTTTTTGTTGTTATTTTCCCTTCCTCTATTATTCTCTTTCTTCTCTCTAAAGGAGAGACTGAAAGCACGAACAGGGAATCAATCTTTCTTTTTATTTTGAATTTGCATTCATTCATTCATATTTTCTCTCTCGTTCTTTCAGTATCTGTCTATTTCCAAATATTTTAGGAAAGATTTTTTTTTTTTTTTAAAAAAAGAGAAAATATTTAAAAAACTTTAATTATTTCTGAAATTTTTTCTATAAAAAAAGAAATTATTTTGCCTTTTATTTTTAATCCGTTGATAAGGGAGATTACTCAAGCTAAATTAGCCAACGAACAAACGATAAATCACTCAATATATCAAAGTAAGTAATATCTAATTGTTTTATGTTGAAATATATTTTGACCTAAAAAAAATAATACAACATGACAACAATTAAAAATATACCAGCAAAAATACAAAAAAAAAAAAAAATTAACATATATAGTTTCTTTGTCCTAATTTATTTTTCTTGTAAAAAAATATTCTTTGTGAATATGTAAAAAAAATATCTTCAGTCAATTTCATTCTCTTTGAATTTGATGTCTACTTATTGATCTTTTCTTTCTTTTTCTATTCGTTTACCTATTTCTGTCTCTTTGTTCTCCTTCATTTTTTTCTTGTTTGCTTCGTAGATTTTGTAAAATCTCAATGAAAAAAATTCAAAATTTAATACCATTATAAGTTATCTCCCCTAATTCTTAACCAGTTTTGTCTAAGAATACCTGTGTATACTGTATAGGGAAAATTTCGGAAGAGCAGCTAATTTATTTTGGTATTTTATCTTTAAGATGTTAAATTTTTATATCATAAATATGTCTTTATTTTGTATTTTAAATATACAAACTGGAAGCACTAATTTGTAAATATATAAAAACTTCATCATTTAAAAAGCCAACTTGAACTTTATACTTCACTGTTAATGTTAAAGTAATTACACTACTGGATTTATAATGGAAGTACACTCCCAGAATTGTAATGTCCAAATCTAAGATAGATTGTTTCAATAGTGAAATTTTATCATAACTATTTGCCTAATGTTAAGCTTTTTAGAATACCTATTTCATTACAAATATAACAGAGTTTTTTTTTTATATAAACAATATCTTCACTATTTACATGTGGACCATTGTCCTCATCTTTGTTTTTGTTAGTACAATGTTTCAGGTGCTGTACCCTCTGGCCTTCATAAGGAGTAGGTTGAACCTACAAGGAATTTTGAACTGAATCATTTATTTAATCTTCAGGGGTAGATGGTTTTATTTCCACTGACCATGTCTAGTCATAACTCATCTAGTTCTGATTTAATACGGTTAAGTTACTGTTGACTCATTTCCACTTAGTCCAAATACATATTCAATTGAGGATTGAATTCACAATTACTATAGCCCACAGATTAAAGTCTAATGAATTAAATTGTTGGTTCATGAATTTGGTGGCATAGTAATTGTGAGTTCAATCCCTGCACCAGGCAGAGTGTATTTGGACTCAGTGGAAATGGGGTGAGCAATAACTGAGCACTATTAAATAAAAAATAGACATGGTCAGCAGAACAGAAGCAATTTTAATGGATTAAATAAAGGGTTCAGTTTGAAATTCCTTGTAGGTTACTAGAATCAATACACACCCGATGAAGGATGGATGACACAATGGCCAAAATATTGAGATACAAACAACAAAGATGATGACAATAGTCCGTGTGTAAATAAGTCCTCATCCTAGAAATTCAGAAAGAAAATATCTTTACTATTTTCAAAAACAAGAACAATAAAATTTTCTTCATCTAATAAATATCCCATAAGAATTAGGAATCATTTTCTTCTTTTTTATAATAAAAATCTCTGATTTGTATTATATGAGTGAAATAGAAGGATATCTAACTAAGAAATATATATACGTTTTGTTATCATGATCACAATGTAGAGATACTAAATTGTGTTGTTTAAGATGAATTTGGTGTAACACTGTTTCATTGCTAGATGAGAGTACTGGCCTAATTTTTTTTACCAATATCGTTTAATAAAAGACGATAGAAGTTATCTCCCTTGCATCGTGAATTCACGCTTGATTAAATCGGAGAATTATGTGAAACTGATCACAAAAACATGAAACGCAGTATTAACAAAAGTATTTGATAAAAATGAAAGATCGCATATTAAATCAAAAATATTTGGTAGTGTCATAACTGAGCTCTTCATCTTTAAGAACGAAACTCACCGTTGATAGAAGAAAATGCAAATGTACATATTAGGTTGGTGCAAAAATAATGACGTAATAATGTCGATTTTTGACGTATTTTTTAACGTCAAAAAACGACATTATTACGTCATTATTTTTGCACCAACCTAATACCTGGCAGAAATATTCCAATAATCAATACTTGTTAAACATTCAATGCATCAAAAAGTCTATGAAACGAGTTTGAAAGGTTTTAAATTCCAATGGAAGCAAATCTTTTATTTTAAAAACTGTCGATAATTGTTGAAATTGTTCATGGAAAAATGCTATCTAGTGGAATAAATTTTTTGTTGAACAGAGGAAATTTAATATGCCACAACTCATCAATGATGAAATAGTTAAATTTACTAAGATCCTTCATTAGAGGAGGGTGTCTTACTTCTACAAAATTAAAAATGTGGCCAGGCTAAAATTATTCCTGGGCAAGCTCAGGAGAAAGCATTAGCATAATTTATCAATTTTTGCCAATTGCAGCCACATTTTGTTTTTGTAATTTTAATTTTATTCATGTAAAACACAACCTACATATCTCTAATTTAGCAAACTGACACTTTTATGAGTTTTATTTGGTATAATTTCTCCAGTGCATTGTTTTCTGCTCTTAATTTATGCATTAAAAGTGCTAAAGATTGTTAAAATTTAATTTGATTAAAGAATTTGAAAGCTATGTTTAAATTATTATTTTATGGAGTATTTTGATACATATCTTCATAAAATAAAATACATTAAGTTTAAGGTTAAGGTTTCCAAAATCATTTCATCTTCATAGCGGATAATACATAACCTAGTTAATAAAAGCATTGCTTTCATTTCTTACTGAAATAATAATGTCAAATTTTAACCTTGTCTAAAGTAGACTTTATTGTATTATTGTATCCAACATCAGATCAATAGACAAATACAAAAAGAAACAGAAATCAATATTTTCTAAATACTGAACATTCCAAATTAAGAAAATACATGAAATAGCCTAATACTATTACACTTAGCATCATGAGTTCAAGCAATGCAAGGATATATCAGCTTAATCAATAAATATCATCCTGGTGTCCGTTTAAAATGATGTTTTTTTTTTTAAATTAATTCATATATCTAAATTCTAAATTCATAATTTTTTAAAGTGAAAATTTCACTGAAATGTGTTGGAAAATTTTCAAGTTTTCATCTGAAATAAAGAAAATATGAACTTCAAGCAAAATAGACAATAGATATGGGAAAAAAAAAGGTGTGATTTTAAACTGACACTAGGAGGATATGGATTAACAGTGTCGTAACACAGTGAGAAAAGATGAAAATTATAAAGTCTAATATCCTGAGGAAGATGAAAAAACACCAAAGATGAGAACAGTCTGCTTCAGTATTTTCTCTGAATTTCTTCAGACGCATGTTACATCTGATAATCTTTAAGCAGCATTGAGAAGAATCTCCTTAAAATTACTGTCAGATAATCCAAAATGTTTGTACAACTTTCAATCTTTTCTTTTTTTTATCTGCTTTAAAAAAAAAATGTAAACTCTACCAAAAGTAACAGACAGGAAGAATTTTCAGATATAATACAAATCCTACAGATATCATTTGCTATCAGATAGTCTTCGGAAATTAATACTTATAGTAGTAATGAGTAAAATCTGACAGAAATATAATTAAAGTCTGCAAGTCCAAAGTTCACATGCACCAGACAGTTCTTGAACTGAAGCTACCATGTTGCTTGCAAAAAATACACACACCTCTTAAAAAAGCAAGAGCCAAAGAAAATTTCCATGTGCTACCAGGCTCTCTATGAAAGCAAGCTAGAGAGTCTGGATTTGCTTGTTCAGCAGATAACTTTATATAACACATTCACTACTACATGTGGCATGTTCATTACTACATGTGATATTTTCAATACTATGCATGAGATGTTTGCTGCTACATGTGACCTGTTCGATACTACATGTGCCATGTGGGCATTTTGTTCAGTAGGGGGAGCTTCTACTTCTTCACTACGTGAACATAAAGCATCAAGAAACCTACATGTATCATTTACTACACTTATACTTAGAATCAGAAAGAAACAGTTGAAATTTTGGGGACACATAATGAGGAAAGATGACTTGGAGAATTTGACACTCACAAAATAAGAAGGCAAAAGTAGCAGAGAGAAACAGCAAGTGACCTAACAAAGGAGCTTGTGTATTGAGTGAAAGATTTGTTTTTTTTACAACTTATCAACCGTTTACAGGTTATTTAAAGCCAGCAAATATGTTTGGATTGTAAGAACTTTTTGGAGATAATAATGATTTACTGATACAGGTTCTATGATTTAACCCATAGCTGAGGAGAGAAGAGGTGAATTCCTCCCATTCCCAAGAGTATTTGTGCAAAAGTGAATATAACAAACCCGAATAGAACTTGGCACTCTGATTTCTTATTCCAAGCCATTATCATACTATCCGGAAAATCCAAGCTTACAGCACCTGATATTCCCAAACGGCTACCCACCTAGGTACTGACTAAGCTCGATGATGCTTAATTTCATGGATAGGATGAGAATTGGTGTTTCAAAGTGATACGGCCTTAATCCAGGAGCTTGTGCAAATGGATCGCCGAATTGATACTGTGAGGAATAGTAAGGGAATAAACATTGCTTAAAGCTACAAAGAATAGGAAGTTGTGGAGAGCCATGATTATAAACGCCCAGAAGAGACACAGCACATAAAAAAAAGAAATTTAATACATCTGAAAAGGGCAGTCAAAACACTAGTGAAAATAAGTATAGTAATAGATTTTTTTGTGAAAGCAGGTATATTCATCTCAGTAGTGGGCAATGGAAAAAGCAATGCAAATTTTTAAAAAGTGGATGTTATGTACAGTAAGCTAATATCATTTATTTCTTAACAGTAAAAACTTTAATTAATGATGTTTGACTGTGAATGTCTGAAAGAGTGTCTCTTACCTGCAACTTTTATTCAAATGTTCAATACTGTTCCAATCAAATTGCTTTGTTGATCAGTGAGACATTCATCTTAAAATTTACAAGTTTCCTGATCAGTTACTACACTTTGATCTCCTTCAAAAACAGAACTTTTTTTTTTATTAAGCTTTTCAATCATAAGTCTTGTGTATAAATAGGCCACTATATTTTTGTAAAAAGTGCATTTTGTTTCAGGAATATTGAAATAAATCTGACATAAATTTAAAACCTTCAGTTCCAATGGCATTTTTGTCTTTTTTCCACTGATGTCTTTCAACCATCAATAGAACAATGGAGATTTGCAAGAGAATAAATAGCAACATTAAAAAGCAGGTGTTAGACACAGCAGTTATTGAAGGACAAAAAGTAGGACATTATGTCATTAAAATGATTTCATGGTTAATAAGTCAGGTCACGAGTCCTGTAGCGGTACATGTAGTTCCAGGGGCACTACTTGTACTGTAGTCATCACATTAATGGTGTATCTAGTTTAAGATAGCCTAACATAGTCCATCTTTCTTCTGGTTGGCTTTGAATTCAATGTTTTTTCTTTTTCCTGTCCTGATTGCCACCTCAAGGCAAGAGTGCCCAGTCAACAATAACTAGTCGGGAGGGAGAAAAGAAAGATTCATACCTTTCACTGGAGTTGTGAAAGTGAATGCAATGAACTCAGCTCATCAATTCCTGCCCACTCCTCAAGGAGGCACCCGCACCTTGAGAGGATATTGGGCCTCAAACTAACACCTAACCTCAAGTGGAACTCTTATATATAATCCATTGCTAAAGATGCAGGTAAAGTGATCAGCTCCTTGTAGTGCTCTAGTAAATACCTGACTTTCTTCATGCTATTCTCTACCTTTATAATAGCCACATCAAGCTGAAAATGGAGTACTGTTGCCATATTTGGGTGGGAGCTGCCCAGTCCTTATTTTTTCTGTCTTGATAGAATTCAAAAGCATCCCCGAGTCCTTGTTGGAAAAGAATTATTTTTGTTATATTCCATGCTAATAGGAATATATACTTGAAAAACAAGGTGGATAAAATAAGTAAAGGTTTATTGTAAAAAAACAGTACAATAAGAATAAAGGTAACAGTTATGCACAAGATCATCGCAAGTCAATTCAGTAGTGAGTGCTACTATTGGGAGGTCGCTAGTTCTCACGTAAGTCTAAGTCATACTCAACAGATCCCAGCTAAACAGTATTTACTAGCAAACCCCCCACCATGAGGGTAGATGTGGCACAAGGCCGAATTTAACATGGGACATCCAAGCCCTTAGGCCTGGCCAAAAATTCCTTGTAGAACCTGCATAAATGGGATTGGGTTGGTCTACCTCCCTGAACGAGACTCTGCCCTTTGGCATAGCCTTGTCCGGGTTCCTCTCTCCCTGAAGGCAGAGAGTTCAACTGTATAGCTGAAAAGATTTCAGCTAGATCTGTAGTTTGTTTACTTACAGATACTTATAGGTAGTTGCTACCTATAGTGTAGTCACTCATGGGGGTGACAGGTTATTCCATTACATCAATTTTCTACCCTCCAACCTCTCTATCGCAGGTGGAATGTGGCGAGTCTATCACTGTTCTATTGCTATATCCATGGAAAGTGCTTGGACGAATAATGTTCCTTGATTCTGCCAAGTCTAACCTTCATGGCTCAGACCCACCATGGTATTTACATAGTAGCAAATCACCAACATTCTCTCTATATTGCATCAGCAAGAAGTAAGTTCCACTCAAACAGCTTCTTCCCACGAACCACTGCACTGTGGAACAGACTCCTAAGAAGATTTTTCCCTGATCACTACAATCTTAAACTGTTTAAGTCTAGAGTTACCTGTTATCTTTCCCCCTATCCATATAAACTAACCCTTAATGTAACCCTCTACCTTGAGTGACCCACGAGCCTTACTGTAAAAAAAAACAGAAGTAAAGCAGAAGTGAAGCAATAAAAAGAAATCACTTAACATCCTTTGCCCAGCTACTCATTTCTGAGCAAATCCATCTGCTAGGGTGGCTCGTCAATTCCTGATGTAGGTACCTGTTCAGGTACATTGCTATTTGTTCAACAACCATAGAACCCACCTATGGTTTATGCTTCAACTATGCTAAATCGGCCCTGGTTATAGTTTCTGGAAAGGCTTGCTTAATCTGTCAGGATTAATTTTAACAAAGACAATATGCTCAAATTAGGATAACTTGTGACTTCATGCTAACACAACCATCAAGCACTTCTAAATAATTTTGTCTACCCAATTTCACTTACAAGGATTTGGTCAACCTATAGCTTGGTTTTCAGACACATTTCAAATGGTACTACACACTGGTATTGCATATATATATATATATATATATATATATATATATATATATATATATACTCGTTGATAATACAAATATAATAGCCTCATCCACATGTAAAAAATGGCTAAAAATAATGTAAGCATTTTTAAGAAAAAAGAAAGAAGTCAATACTCAATAATATCAACTGTGAACATGCCCACAATGTGCTGACCGTGTTTTGAAAATAAAACATTCCTATAACTCTAGATACATACATGAAACAATCCATACATTCAGTTAAAAGTAAAAATAAAATTATCCTTGATAATGGTTAAAAAAAAGTATAGCTGAAAGCAATCGGACATACAAAACATTTGGACAATTTCTACATAATTTACATCCAGAAAATAAAAAATTATAAGAACACAAGATAAATTAAATAAAAAACTTAGCTGCAGTATCTTGTCTGTCATTTTTTATGAAACTTGTATAAAAGAAAGATTTCCTGCCCAAATACACAATTAATTACCTCCACATGATCACTAAAAAATCGGCATACCATGCTGAAAACATTCTCCAAATGTAATGAAAACATAGCTTTATCATTATTTGAGTGGTCAAAAGACTTAGTCTCAAAAAATTGTTTTTTATATATTTCAGTTTGAAAAATACATTCTAAAAAATTTAGTCTCTAGATTTAATTGTCAAAGGGCATGCACAGAAGAAATGCCTTAGCATCAGAGTTCTGATAAATGAAAAATATTACTAATGTAAGTTTTTAGTCTAACGGTTTGTAACAGACTGAAAATTAAAAACCAAAAACAGGCCTGTCAAAGATACCATTTCCAAAACTACACAGAATATTCAAAATTGGTTCAATGTTAATCAAAATGAAAAATTAAATTATTTTTCAGGTAATGAAAACCTTTAAAAAGAAGTTAAAGAAATACATATATCCAATCCACTTTTATGAAAGCAAATCTTTTAAATATACACTTTAATGAATTCAAAATTTTCAAAAGAAATTAATTCAACACATGGAGGATTTTTATACATATATATATTTATGAATAAAAATGACAATAGGAAAACTAGTAATTGCTGATGTGTTTCATCCAATGTGGACTTTATCAAAGCAAAATACGAAATGAATTTAATTGAGCAAGGTAACTAATAAAAACAAAAAACAGAATGTTCCTAGCAACTGGAATATAGAGAAACACTATTTTCATATTGTTAACTGAAATAGCGTTTCTCTGTATTCCAGTTGCTAGGAACATTCTGTTTTTTGTTTTTATTAGTTACCTTGTTCAATTAAATTCATTTTGTATTTTGCTTTGATAAAGTCCACATTGGACGAAATGCGTCAGCAATTACCAGTTTTCCTATTGTCATTTTTATTCATAAATATTGTCTTCTCTACTGGTTAAATCTGAGAAATTTTCATATATATATATATATATATATATATATATATATATATATATATATATACATTGTGTGTATTTAGGCAGCATTTTTTCATTTACACATGTTTCATTAAATAATATAAACAAGTGTTGTCTATTTATTTTATGTAAATTCTTTTCATAACGTCTGATAAGTTTAATAACATTATCATTAAACGAAGAAAGAAAATCACAATATTGATACATATTTTTTAATCCAATCTAAGCTTTTGGCTTACATAAGAATGTGATGATAGTCTGTTTCTGTTTACATGGATGATTTCCAAGGAACGTAAAAACACGTGCATATAATAAGACACAGGAAGTGAAAATCGCACCGCAGTTCATGACATCACACATGACCATGCAAGAGTGAATTCGTGAAGTATTAAGTATGGGAAGCCGTTGGTATAAACCAATGCCTTCTGTTACCAATTATAGACATTTAAGAATATTTGTGGAGATTTCATAGTTTATTTTGTTCAGGTTAGGTTTCAACTGTTTTATGTATATAGCTTCAAGAATTTTTAGCTTTTGTTTATTGTTTTCATGTTTAAGTATAATTGTGTTTTCATCAAGGATTTTACGGAATTGTGCATGCGGCCAGGTATGTTGTTTTAAATGTTAGAGTTATATATATATATATATATATAAAAAGAGAAAACTAGTTCACAAAAGAAGAGAAAGAGCAAATTATATTTATATGTATATAGATAGTTCAAAAGAGGAATGGAAACATTTATGTACTTAGCCGTAGTGAGTGTATAGGAAATAGACCATATTTCAAACACAATTACATACCCACATACATGCCATATTGAAGTATGCACAAACTTTATTGTCTATTCAATAACAGACAATATTGCAAACATTCTAAAAAAAATTCCACAATGCAACACACACTGTTTATTGTTTGGAAATTGACATTACCATGTGAAATATTTGATCAGTCAAAGAGGGCTAAAACCCTATTTTTCTCAAGCCTGCTTTTGAGAAGAATTTCTTATGGGAGTCCACAGACTCTGACTTTCAAGAGAGAAAAATGTGTCTGCCTACACCCAGTACATAGAAAAGAAATGTGTTGGTGACTTCAAACAAATCAGCTACAACAACAACAGCATGGCTGGCCAGTCAGCAACTTCAAACAAGTCATCAAAAGCAACAAAGAAAATCAGGCTATCTTTGCTAACAATAAAAGTCTTTTCACAACCATAGCTTTTTTTCTGTGGACCAACTATTTGAAAGTCTTTTCTAAATCCCAAATTTTGCTGTAAATCAATTACCCAAAGACTTTCTTAACTCAACTAAAGACTATTTTTAATCATTTTTGACTCTTTTGAATTCATGTTCATATGTTTGTAAATACAACTGATTTATTTAACAGGCATAACCATGTTTTCGTTATTTTTTATTATTGTTTAGAATCTAGTTGGATGGATTTTTAATATAAAAAAACCTGGATGTCAGAATTTCTTACAAATGTGCGAATATCCATGAGGTTTGTTTAAAATTAGCTAGTTTGTTTGCTGAAGAGAAAAGAAATCTCCCCACAACAGAGACAAATTTCATGTTGTCACTACTTCATTTCAGCTCAGAAATAGGGCAACATTTTTTTATGTTATAACTGGAGAGAGCTAGAGAAGAAAGATTTATCTTCCATTTGTATTTCCCCCATTATGGGCATTAATTTGTCCATGATATAATAGTACCATAGTTCACAGATGGAGCAGAATAGCTGAAAGGAAAAGGAATGACAAACATGCTTTATTCTCAGAGAGACTTTTATACTACTAAGATATACTCAAAACTATATATACATATATTATAGTGTCCTATCCAGTGAATGTCATATACAACTACACAGCAAACAGAGTATAAGGAATTAAACAAAAAGGCCTTACATATAATATGGAGATACTCCTGTGTCTGGAGAAGCCATGTTTAGGACTAAATTCAAACAGGCTGGATTTATTTACTATGTCCCAGGCGAGGATATATTCCACAAAGGAGAAACATCGAGTATTTGGTTTTCCCAAACTGAGGACTGTAGAGGGTGCAAAGAAGTCCCTCAAACAAATAATAAAAAGAAAATACACTACAAATAAAGTAAAATAAACTTTTGTTTATTTTCGTAAAAAAAATATATAAGAATTATTTTTTGTACACAATGGAATTGTCCGTAAAGCCGTGATGTCAGCTTGTCGCTGTACTCCCTCTGGTCTGATGAGAGTTTCTATCTTCCTTATATCTGAATGATGAGGCTCCGGGGAGATTAAGAAATAGGTTTCTTATGTCGAGCCCTGATTGGTCAATAAATCATATTTTTGATCACGTGGTGTGCTTTCCACTGCATCCGAACTTTTGGGTGCGCCGTCCTTGTTTTTGACCCCACAGGGTATGGTAAAGAGAGAGTTCCCGCGCAATTGTATTTTTTTGGATACACGTGGTGTGAATTAATTTTTATTGTGTGTATGTGTGTGTGGAAAGTAAAATAAGAAACAGCACAGGACTGCGAGCTGGAGTTTCTTTCTATATCTGGAAAAGATGTATTCCTAAAGAGAAATGGCACTATGGGCTTGTAAGCTGCTGGGGAGGCAGATTTAGCCTCTGCCTGGGCCATGGAGTGCCTGAGTTAAAGAAAGCAACCTCTCAGTTTGGCTGCTGTAAGCAAGCTGAAATTAACTGCCACTTTCGTCATTGTATGGAGTGACGTCACTAAGCAGCCGTCATGTGACCCATGTGACTTATCTCCACCAAAGAGAAATAATCATCTTCTGTATCCCTACTGAATAGAACATCACCTAATGTATGCTTTGAGACAAGATAGGGTAATCCCGACAAAGCCATCTCTTTCTATATGGGTAGCGCACCTGAAAGACATAGAATAGGTCAGTGAAAACATTGTAGAAACAAAAAAATCTCACCCCAACAAAAAATAAAAAAACAGAAAGAATAGAATGAATTCAATTGTACAAAACTCACTTTGAAGGTGTAATGACTTTTGGCAAGTTTTTGTATTCACTGGTCTTGGTAGGTTCAAGTGTCTTGGAAGAACTAAATGCAATTGGTTCACTAATACAGTTTGTGACTTTCATTTAAATTTTATGGTAGAAAAATAATTTAATTTAGTGTTATTTTATAGCCAGATGCAGATTGTTTCAATAGACAATGACCTTCTCCACTATCTAAACATTTTTTACTGGGTGGGTGGATGGAGGTCATGTTTCCGTGTAAGAAAACATGTGACAATTAACTTGTCATGCACTTACATCCAAAAAACTCTTAAGTAATGACTGAAAAAAAAACAAAAAAGCATCTGGATACTGATCAAAAAATTTGTTTTTATTTTAGTTTTATATGTAATTTTCTAACTAACAAGAAAATTAATATTTGAAATAAGTAAAATGTTAAATTCCCTCTACATGCACAAGTGCTGAACTGAAAATAAACAATGAAATTATTGCAGAATCAAGTAAATTGAGTTTTTTTAAAAAAAATTACAAAAAAAATCCTATTCATAATTATTGTTGTTATAGCAAGATATTATTTTATTTAAAATTTATTTATTAGAAAAATATTGACTAATATTACTGACTTTTTAATACAAAATGCTTTTTTTACAAAATAAATCATTTAACACAATATTTTTATTTTTATTTCTTTGTTCATATCAACCTATGAGTAAGAAGAATAAGATTAAACTATCACTTTTTATTTGAACTGGCAGAAAAAAGAAAAACAAAAAATTAATTTCGTTTAAAAAAATAAGAATTTGAATTCCTTTTTTATTAACTGAATAAAAGAAATTAAAATAAAAAGGTAATATCATACAAATTCTTACATGTATAAAATTTTCTTTTAGAAAATAAATTAAGTAAATAAAGTGAAAGTAAACTTAGTGGAGAGGGGAAAGTAGACATCCTTTAAACGTCCCTAATGTGATATAATGGTCGTGAATGTGTATTAAATGACTGCAGTAGTTGAGCATAATTTTCATCACATGGGAGGCGGTGGTTGTAAAGATGGCCAGGGACAGCAGTGGTTGGGAGTTTGATAAATTTGACGACGGTTCTCTAAGTAAGTAGATTTTTGTTAACAATATTTCAACAATCGATGTATTAAATTTGGATACGATCTTTATTGTTTTCGTAAAGTAAATATTTTTGCTACAACAGTTAAGTTCTTTAGTTTTCATTTTTCAAGGAGGAGGCGTTGTCGCTCTCTCAAGCCAGACAAATCGTCAGGTAAAAATATTCCTTGAAAAATGTATTTTATTTAAATAATTAGCTTCAGTTTTTTTAAGAAACAATGTAAATAAATTATTGTAACAGAAATCACATATTTGTCTTTTTAGAAACTAATGTATATTTAAAAAAATATAATTGTTAACCTAATAATCTTGATTCTTCACAACGTAAACAATAAACATTTTTTTTAATCAAATGGGTGTAAAAATCAACAAACGTGTTGACATTAAATTTGTGAAAAATAATCTTGCCTGATTTAGTTTATGGATAATTTAACAATAATATACAAATTGTTAACTTAAAAAAAAATAGTTAAATTACCTCTTTTTTGTTTAGTTTCTGTGATTCTAGTCAAAAAAGCATAACATTTAAATAAATCCAGCTGACCCCATAATAAGAAATTATTTTCAAAAAGATAGGACTTTCTAAATAAAACAATACAATTTTGAAAAATGTTTTTTAAGTAAACTATTAACAATTAATTTTTAAAACTCATTTCTCAATAATTATCATCTATTAGCTTTTCTTTTGAATCTGAAAACAATAACAAAAAATAAGAAACATTTTCGTATTTTTCTTTCTCTATGTACTTCCACTTTCTTTGATGTGTCATGTTCCTTCAGAATGTTGGTGATCATGGCTCTCCAGTCTCCACAAATTCCTGTTCTTTTTTTTTGTTGATCTTAGTCAATTTTTTTTATATATCTTTCCTAAACCCTGTTCTGTCATCCATTTTTACACAAACTCGCTAGGTTATACGCTGTTTTCCTCTCTCTCCAGTATGTTCTGTGGGTGTCAAATTTTACAAGCCTTCTTTCCCCATTATGTTCCCGAGAAATTTCAACTAAGTGTCCTTTTTGTTTCTATTTTCTCAAAAACTTCGTCATTGCTTATCTTCAGTCCATATTCGCTGCATCCTTAAAAAAAACTACTTCTGTTGCGTCAACAAGTCTTTTCTTCAGAACCTCATATGAAAAGATTGTCCAGCATTTACTGACATAACAGTTCAGAACTCGAACTTTGTGTAAAACAAAAACCAAAAAAAAACAAACTGAAAAATACATTTTTTAAGTAATTTAGAAATGAAATGTTTTCTTTGAGGTTGATTTTTTTATTCGAAAGGTAATTCATAAAAAAAGTAAAAATCATTTTCCGAAAAACATTATATAAACATTAAACATTTTTAAATTAAATAAAGTAAAAATAAACTTCCACCCAATTCGGTTAACGAATTTATTCATAAATGGATAACGAGAAGAAGAGAAATTCATTAAAATAATTTAAAAATACAATGTCTTTTTCCGACATTTGTGTAAAAGAAAAATAGTAAAATAAATTAGTAAGGATTAATTTATTAGATTTTGATATAAGATATTGCTTGTTGCAAAAAAATATGACAAAAATATTTTTCCCCTCATTTTTTTTAGCACATTTAAAGATAAAACAAATATAAATTTATGACCCTCGCTGCAACTTATAAAAATTAGCCCCATAAATCAAAAATATATGGAAGCCCATTGATTAGAAAACTGGAAATATTTTTCAAATCAGTTATAAATCCTTAATCAAGTGATTTCTTTATCTTCACTGTATTTCTAACATTAAATGAAAAAAATTATTAAACAGATAAAAACTTTCAATAATTTTCGTTGCCCCTTAAAAAAAATCATACCCCTTGTTTTAACAGATTTACTAAAAATCAGGAAATTATTAGATCCAATCAAAATTTTCAGCATTATATTTATTAATTAATTAACTAACTTTATATTGAATCTATTTTTTTTTAAATTTTGGAGAAGTATTTATTTATTTTTTTTTTTCATGTCATTTATATGCCCCTTTTTACTTAACTAGTCCATAATCCATACTAGTAAATTTTTGTTGTTCCTAATTGTTACATTTTTATAAATGAAGTACATCAAAATTATGGTCCAAAATCTTAAGAGTTCAAGAAAATTATTTTTTGTGGATACCTAATTTTATTACAATAATTCTGATCTCTGATGTGTATTAGTGAAAAATTGATATTTACAGTAAGATTTTAAAACTTTCAGATTTTTCTTATGTCAAGAATTAAGAATTTTATTTTTTTAATCAGCCATAGAAAAAAAGAAATAAAACAGTTGTAAAATAAAATTAAAAAAATGTCCACACATTTTTTGATTCTTCAAACACATCTTTATTTTATATCAACTTTTTCAGCAACAACCAAGATCTACAAAATGTAAAAAAAAAAAAAAAAATTCAATATTATCGAGAAAATCTCAACCCAAGAAAAAAAATCCATGATAGTGCAGGCAGGGAAATAAGCAAAGGTACTTACCTTAAGTTGCAAAAAAAAATATCTACTCCTGCAACATAGCTTCTTTGTCAGATAACTTGTGTAGGAGTTTAAAAAAAAAAAAAAAAAAAAAGAGGAAGAAACATTTCCTTTATAAACACTTCAGTGATCACATGATAACAAGTCACAAGACCTTGTAAGTATAAAAAATTGGCAAAAAGAAGGTAATAGATTTTAGCCCACAAAAACAACAACCAAGGTAAGTACCTTACTCCTCCCACCTGTATCGTCAATTTATCCACAATATAAAGCTAATTCATTAATGAATATAATACTGAAAATTTTAATGCTAATAATTTTCTGATTTTTAGTAAATCTATTAAAATAAGGGGTATAGAGTTATTTGTTCTTTTTCATGTGTCCAAAAGTGTGTGCAAATTTAGATATACCTCTTGGTTTCATTTATTAAAATCATTTATATCTTTATATTGTTTGTGCAATTTGTGATTGCATTTTGTTTTGCAAGATATTTCTCGAAAACGAAAATTTAATGCACTTCTCAAGGTTGGAAAACATTTTTTGTTAACATCATCATCATCAAAATTTGAAATAAACTTGCTGATACTGATACAAAATAAATGCAAAAAACACAACAGAAAAAAATGAAACAAAACAAAGTCCAATAAAAATTCAGTGCATGGTTTTGTATAACAATTAGATTTACCTGTACTTAAATTTTTTTTCCCATCCTAGAAATTGTTGGAGAAGTTCAGCTAAGAAAATATGGTAACTTTCTTGAAGAGTATGCCACTCAGCTTAAAGACATTGAAGATGCTTTGGATGATACCATTGGAGATTCATGGGATGTATCCTTGGATCCCATTGAACTGCAGGTAACATTTTCCATTTGTTTATCAATATTTTCTGACAGGTATGAATCTATGGATATGGAATCTGTGTGTGTGTGTATATATATATACATATATTTGTCCATTTCTGTGTGTGTGTATATATATATACATATATTTGTCCATTTCTTAATGTGTATATATATATATATATATATATATATATATATACACATTAAGAAATGGACAAAGTCCGATAATTTATTTCTTAAAGACATTTTTATGTTTAACGTTCTTTTTATAGATACATATATTTTATAGATTTACTTAAATACTTGTATCTATAAAAAGAACGTTAAACATAAAAATGTCTTTAATAAATAAATTGTTGGACTTTGTCCATTTCTTAATGTATGACGTCATTTGTTTACATTTGATACGCCATGAGCAGTTATGAATGTACGAGATCCATGGAAGATTGAAGTTTATAAGCAGTAAATTCGACCTTGCCTACCGAACGCTCCTTTGTGGCCGAGTCGGTTAAGGCACGTCAGCGTAAATGACGGTTCCGTATAGGATGCATGTTCGAATTCTGTCAAAGGACGAATATTTTCTATGAAAATTTCTCGGACATTCAGGCCGGTAAATGTTATTTAATACTGTTTATTATAAACAGAGCATTTACTTAAATACTTGTATCTTTAAAAAGAACGTTAAACATAAAAATGTCTTTAATAAATATATATATATATAGATATATGGTGGACTCTCCTGTCATATTCAACATATGCGGGAAGGCCAAGCAGCTCAATTCCTAGGAACCAGCAGCCAGACACCAGCACATATGATTTGATTATAGTGGTGAAGGCTTTGGGCAGAACCATCTACACTTTTTGAAGGGCTGAATACAAAGACCTGGTGCACTACGTACCACAGGGTCCCCAAGCAACCCTCTGCAGGTTTTGAATTCAGAGTTTTCTTCTCCTAGACCAGCTGCCATCTAAGACTGCAGAGCACAGTCTGTCTTGCTGTTCACCCATAGCTGGAGGGCAAAGAAGAGCATTCATACCTTTCCCAAGGGTATTAGCACGTAAGTGAATGTAATGGATTCGACTGGAATTTGAACTCGGCCCTCTGACTCCTCAATCTGAGCTGCTATTCACTACTTCATCGAGCTTCCCATGATATATGACATCAGATGCATGCTTTTAGTCTCTTCATTGAACAGCCAGCAAGAAAGACACAGATTGGAGTTGAAATATATTTTCAAAATAAAATCACACATTGAGGGATTAAACAGAGATTTGGATTTACTCAGAGAATATAATTTCCACAAGGAGCACTCTAAACAACAGCAACATTCCATGGAAGAGTGAGCCCTACTTTGTTCATTCCTTGTTTTGTTAAAAAAGAGCACGGGCGTATCCAAAAATTCCGGCTTTAAAATCTTTCTCTTTGTACTTCAATTTGGTCAAAAGGTTAATATATAATAAATATAATCAATCTTATTGCTTATATTTTTATCATTTTGTTGGCTTTTTATTCCACAAATCTTATTAACCAGCCTATTAAATCTGCACATGCACATGCATATATATATATATATATAATATATATATAAGAGAGAGAACAATTTTAGGGATAAACTACAAAGTGGAAAATGTTTTCATATGATGCGTTTTCTCCTTTATGAATTATCAAACTAAAATGATTATGTTAATGCAACTGCAGATGCACACAAAGGAGTGGAGATGCTGAGAATTTTAAATTAAAAAAACTTTTTTTTTTTTTAAATATATTTTTTGGGTATATAGTCTAACTGGTTTAATTTAGTTTCTTTTTCTTTTCATTTCCATCACTTTTATTATTAAATATCCTACATTGTGATAATAGATCTGCCAAGAATGATGAAATGTTGTAAGAACCTGAACACAAATGTACTGTCGATGATCTAGTGATTAAAACACTTTCTAAACATTTACATCTTAGTAAATTGCTTTTTGTTTTAATTAAAGTAGCATTTTTAAATCAAAATTATTATCACATATTATAGTGAGCAACTAATGCATTGAGCATGTTGTTTTGTAAAAGCCCCCTTTTGTGTTTATATAATCTTTCATTTAAATTCCTTGATGTTTCTCATATATATTCCTTGTGACTATTATTACAGGTGATAGAATATATTCCTCCATAGCCCACTACTATATACAGCTAATTTCAGGCTAATTTCTAACAGGCCTATTTGATTTATAGTCATTTTGTCTCTCTTATCTAAAATATGTTAAAACCTGTCCAAAAATACACAAACAAAAAAGTAATAATAAAAGATTGTAAACAAACAAAAAAGTTATTAAAGAATTAAGCAGTAATACAAAGCAAATACAAGTAAAAAAAACAAACTTACCTACAGTTCTCTGTAAGTCTATTTTCTTTTGACTTTTGCCTTTTTTTTTTTTTTTTTTTAAACATTCTGCAATATTTTTTCAAACTTCATCTGATGAAAACTTTTGTTTGTTGTTGTAAAATATATTCACAATAATTTTTGCTGCAAAGTCAATTCCTTTTTCAGTGTGGTGTTTACAGGTAAAAATATATTTTGGAGAATAAATTTCCAAAAGTCTTTCAGCAGACTCTTTTGTAGTGGATTCATTATGTTTTACAATAAATTTACCTGTAGAGTCAAGTATAGCAAAACAAGTATAAATAAACTCTGCCATTTAGAATTGTAAGACCTCCTCGAGAAAGTAAGTCAAAATACTACTTCTCTTTAGCATCATTACTATCATTGCCTACCATAGCCAGGGAACACATTTCATATTGAAAACATTTCATTAATTTTTTTTTTTATTCTCTCTAATAAAGAAAAAATGAAGTAATATGAGATAGAAGTAATTTGTAGGCTTGTTGAGATGTATAGTACAATAGTAAGGCATAACATATTAATTCTGCAGAAAATGAACAGCCTCTTGGTTGGTAATGTCTTTTTTAATTCTTTTAGAATTGAGTAGGATTATTCTTCCACCATGTTTTGTATGTAGTTTGGAAAATTTTCTAACATCTTTTGAGTTTAGCATCATTATGTCCATGTATAAACCACTGTGGTAATGATATAGGGGTTCCATCGCACTGGAGCTAGACATGAAGGTTTTGGTCAATGCGAATACATCCTTTTATAGATGGAAAATGTGTTTCAGGGTCAAAGACTATTCTATAAATTAGAATATAATCTTCCTTTATTTAAAATTCAAAACTGTTAAGACAACACTTTGCTTCTTCCAATTGAATAAAATCCTCTATCGTATCAGCTGAAATAAAATCATTATTTTGGACCAGTCATTGTTTTGGAGCCTTTCGTTTGCAAGACGGGCTGTATATGTAATTGAAAATCATAAAAGTGAGGTAACTCACAGCTGTTTATAATTCATGGATTAGTAAAAAAAAAAAAAAATAAAATAAAATTGTACATATACATTTTAGTGTTGAAAACATATCTAGGGAATTGAAATAATATGTAATAAATTCTATGTAATTGTACGTTGTTAATTTACGTTATAAGAATTCAATTTTTAAAGTTGCCTCTCTTTTAGATTAGCAATTTTGTAAATGGCCATTCACATTGTTTTTTGTTTACATTACATCAGCCTGTTAGAATGTAGCTTGTTATGTGTCATGTGGGGCCTGCATAATACTAGTTGGCCATGATTCCTCGAAATTTTACATTATTATTTTGTTTTGTATTCAAGTCTTTTATTGTTTTAGAATTAGTTGTAACAAATTTTATGTTAAGCTTAGATAAATTCTTTTCAATGTACTTGTGATAGAGTTGATGGTTAGAACAATATATTTTGATTCATTAGGTTTTTCAGGAAGGACTGGTTTTCTATTTTAAAATATTTTAAGAACTTATTGTTTTGCATTGATGATGAAATAATTAGGGTATTGGAGGTGCATAAAAGTATTTTCAATGTATTTCTTCTCTTCATTTAAATACTGAGGGCTACAAATTCTGATTGCTCTTATAAGTGGACATTGAGGCCAACACCCAGTGCTGACAGTCTGTTTCATGCTTAAACACAAACTTCAAGCCTGAATTTTTTTTTTTTTTTTGATTTAAAAGGAGTCCTATGTCACAACAGTGTCAAATTGATCTGGGAATTAACAGAATATTGGCATGGGAGTTATTGGACTTAGCTGTTTATCGGGGGTGGGGGGTTATAAAAAGATTTCTTTTAAATAAAGAGCAAATGGGGGGATATATATATATATATATATATATATATATATATATATATATATATATATATATATATATATAATTAAAGCACAAAAATTTACATAAATTAATAAAAGTATATATCTGTTTATTTTTCATTTAAGATAAATAATTATTACAGGGTGCGATGGGTAAATTGTCGCCATTTTATATTTTTAATTTCACACATGCATGTTGCTTATTTTTTATTTTGTTGACTGCGCAGTATAGTGGGGTCAGTTGGGCACTGTCTCTGAGAAAGAGAGCACCATGACACAATTCACTCTGCCAGAATCTCCAATACAAACATTTAAAGGTGTTTGACTGTCAATCTAAGGACAGTGCACAGGATTCAGAAAGAGTTGGATCAGTTTAATTATGATTATGAAGGTATGGCAACTCAGAAAACATTCTGATTGTTCTGATAAGAAAAGAACTCCCGAATTTGTTGGTGAGGGCTTTGGACTCAACACAGAGACCTACATCATGTGCCTTGAGGAGGTAGTGCTGCTCCAGGCCAAGAGGGTGGCTGCTGGAACAACCTATGTCTGGCAACAGGACTCTGCACCATGCTACACAAACAGAAGAACCCAGCCATGGCTGTAAGGCAATTTCTATGATCACATCACTTCTTACATCTGGCCACCTAACTCACCAGATTGCAACCCCCTGGATTATTGTAGTGATTTTCCAAGCGTAGCTCAGATGTGGCACAAGGCTGAAAGTATGGGGCACCCAGTGAGGATCGAACTTACTACTCAGTCATAATTGTGCTAGCAAGACAAGCTTGCTAACCATTACATCACCTCGAGGTTCCCAAACCCCTTGATTATTGTATGTGGGGTGCAGTTGAGCAATAGTCCAACAAAACTTCTTGTAACATCAAAGATGAACTGAAGACCAGGATTATGGCAGCATTCACCAACTTAAACTAGGAGACTGTCCAGAAGAGTTGCAAAAGATTCTGAAGTTGTTTAGAGGCTGTAGCCGAAGCCAATGATGATTTTATTGAATGAATTTACTCTTTAGTATTTCGAGATATTTTTGTGCAATTTTGGTGAATATATCTGTTAAGATGAAATTTCAATGTTATTTTCATTTTTGCATAATTTAGACAACAATTTATCCATCGCACCCTGTGCATGTGCTTCTGAAAAAAAAAATTTTTAAAGCTAAAAGAAAGGTTAGAAAGTTAAAAGAATATGCAAATATCAATGATGTTACCACAATTTGAAACTTGACAGTTGTAAATAAAAATTAGTTTAATAACTCTGCAAAAGTCAGAGATCGATTTTTGCACTATTTCAGTATTATGAACAGGATTCCTCTCAATAGAAAATACTGATTTTTTTTTTTTTTTTTTTTTTTTTTTTTTTTTTAAATAATTTTAGAAAATGTTAATATGTTTCTATTCTAACAAGTGTTTTTGACTGAAGGAATATCTAAAGAATGCTAATCTACAATAATTATTTCCAAAAATCATTGTCTTTATTGTTTACAAGTGGACCACTTTCTTTAAATAGTGACCCTTGGAAATATTTTTAACAGCTTTTGTAAAATATTGAACTTTCAATTTGATCATGAATTTAACCATTAAACATTGTTACTCATATTTTCTATTTATTAAAAGGAATGAACTTATAAGTTGGAATTCTGTTCAAACTGAGATGTATCTTTTGCTTTTCTCTTGTTTTATTTCCAGTTCCTGCCTTATGAACAAATAAGTTTGCTGAACTTGATTAAGACAAATAACAAAATTCTCAACAAGGTTATCACTGTACTGGCAAGTCTGTGTGCAGAAATCCAGACCTTGGAACATGAAGCAAAACAAAAGTTCTACAATGCCCTTCTCTTTTATGGTGAAGGAGGTAAGTAAAATTTTCTTCTGTAATTTAATTATGTTGAATATATATAAAATATATAAACATAAATAAGATAAAAGGAGAACGTATGTCTTTATTTATATTATCCTTTTACTGATATATTTTCAGTTATATCTGAATTTTTACTAAGCATAAACACACACACACACACGCACACACACACACACACATATATATATATATATATATATATATATATATATATATATATATATATATATGGATATGTGGCCAAATGATTAAAACATTTACTTTCTGACCATGAGACCCAGGTGTGAATCTCACTAAGCTTGATTTTTCAGGAAGGTGATTTCTTGATGCTATTGGCCTGTAGAAACAATCTCAGCATGCAGCATTTTTGGAAAGTGCCTGAAAACCATATCATGGGTTGGCCCAAGCTTTGTGACTAAAATTGTGTAGACGGAACTATTTGAGAGCTGTCAGTGGTTGAGCTAGCATATAGTCACAAATAATCATGACTGAATGTTTGAGTATATTTACCTTGAGTTGACTGTTGATCATGCAAGATAATGTGCTCTCTCTCAGAAACTGTAACTAAGGTCCACTAAGCATAGTTGCAGTATAAACCACTGGTTGGTTCTGTGGGTATTGAACAATCTGCGGCAATAGTGATATGTCATCATCTTGTTTAGTACTGCTCAATTATTGCTCACCCTATTTCCACTGCACTACCCACCTCCAGTGATTGAATTTGCACTTAGTATATCACCAAATTCATGAACCAACACTTTCATCAACCAGGCTACTCTCCTGTGGGACAATCCTGAGTCTAGAACTCGGAGCATTAGACCTATTCTGCCTGATGCTGACATTGCTGCAGCTGCTGCTGCTTGTGATGCTTGACTGCATTTATTGCGGTTTCTCTTTTCCTACTGCTGCTGTTGAAGCTTTCCTATCAATTCTCTTTTTGTATTTATTAATAAATAGTGATCACTCATCCTAGAAATTCATATAGAAATACTTCTACTTGGTATTCAACATTACAGCATGGAATAGACTCAAAAGAAAAAAAGTTTTGTTTACAAACAAGCTATCTGTATAGTCATGGGCTTTTGATTGATTGATTTGGTTAATGGCATATCAACTCCTTATGGGTCATTTAATGCCTAAATTTAATTTTCATGGTAGCTTTGAAGTTGCAAAAATATGATATGCTGCCTTCACAATTGAATATATGGTAGATGATACTCAGCTTTTTGTGCATATACATGTTTGTATGGAGGTAGTGATATGTGTATTTTATGTTGCAGTTTTGTTGAAATTATATTTTAGAATACAGATTGATTTCTTTCAGAAATTGTAGGATATATGGATTAATGTTTTTTGTTTGGTAGTATTTTAAACAGATTTGGCTGAAGTTGCTACAATTTGTTAGTATGTGTTTTCTTGTATATAGTTCTTGGGATGCCATAGAGATTGCAGGTAGCTCTTGTTTTAAGAATGTGTTATCATGGAGTGTCCAATATGATGTCTGGTTATTATTATTTCATCTTTGACAGTTTTGGTAGTTTAACTAACTTTAATTGGATCAGAAGTAACATGTTTTTGTTTTAATTCCTGCGGCTTAGTTTAATAAAGATTAGCTAAAAGTTGTTTCAATAAAAACCAATGGATAGTTTTCAAAAATAATAATAAAGAAAACAATAAGCATCAATGAAAATTAAGTGCATTAAATTATATGTAATATTTCGGTTTTGTTATAAATTATTCAAGGTGCAAGAAAAATATTAAAAACTTATCATCAGAAGTTTTAACCTTTAGATCTTAACTTATAGAAATTAAATCCTTTTATCACTGGATTTCTTATGCAATGCTGTACTGATTAATAAGTACCACACCTACACTTATGATTGAAAAGACAATTTTCTTGTTTATTCTTCCTTTCTTCAGAGGTGGACAGTAACCTGCCAGAGTGTGAGGGTCAAATCCAAATGGGTCGGATGATGCCATTACTGCAGGTAAATTCTTTTCTCTTTTACAATGGAGCCAGCCTTTTCCACTTTTCTGTTTTTCAGCTAACACACAATGGCTGTCTTGCTAATCTCACTTGCTGTTTTTTTCTGTGTTCGTTCCTCATGCAAAATAATACGATTATTGAATGCGCTGGTCCACTGCTGTATAATGGCAGTGCAATCATTTGCTGTTATGTGTCCATTCAATACAATATCATGCTTCACTAATACCATTATTGAATACACTAGACCACAGTTGTGTCATTATAATCAGATGTTTCAGATTATTTGTTTTATAAATATATAATATAAATCTCAAATTATAAATTTCACTACTGATGTAATCATTATATATTGTTATAGGCTTTTTTTCTTCTTTTTTTTTTTAATCATTTCACCCCAAGCAAGGGAATAAAGCCACTAAGATGCAAGGAGTTACTGAGTTAAGGAATATGAGAAAAAAAACACTATTATGGATCAAGAATAATAAAAGAACAGGAATTAAGAAGACAGAAGATAACAATTGACATTGCACTTAAATTTTCAAAGATCAAAACTGGCTGGGATGCAAAAAGCTGGAAGAGAGTTCCACAAGTGAGAAATGTGATAGAAGAAATTATTAGCATAGAACGCACAGTTACATCTAGCCATTTCAATTATAATATTATGAGACTTTGCCACCAATCTAGTACTGTACTTAAATTCATAGAATCTAGATACCACAGAAAAAAGTTTGTCAGAAATTGTTTATAGAAAAGGCAATAACTGAAGCCTAAATGCCAGGTCATGACCACTAATATTGCAGATTCTTCTATGGATGTGACAGCAATATTCAATGCATGGATGAATGGTAGATTTATAAATATGTAAGATAGATTCTGGCAATAAAAACTGTCTAGCATGGCACAGTGAATCAATTTTCCTAGCAGCAGACCTATTAAAGAATTTAATATAATTTTTCCACTTGATGTTAATCTGAGAGGGCACAGTATGTCAATTGCCTGGAGGTTAGCATCAGCCATGCTGATGGAAAACATTCTCTCAGACGATTAAAAGAGAGCGGTTTTGTTTTGGAGGTTTTAAAATTAACAAGCCTTTCCTTGCTCCAATTAACAAGAAGTTGACTTTTGAATGAATAATGTATACTTAGCTATTTGACAGATTAACTTGGAGACACATGTACAAACATGCCTATGTATGTGTGTTGTATATTTGACCTTTCAAAACACAATGAAAACTGATTTTATATAATAGGATTCACATGTTATTGGCTTGTTTTACTGGAAGCCAACTCTATGCAGATTGGGGGGGGGGTCGACACAATACTTGAACTTCCATCCATCTCAAGCAATAAATCATCTGTTGTATATTGACAGGTTCCCAACGTAGAAAGGGATATAAATTCAAGTCTTGCCAGTAGTTTTTTTTATTTTTTAATTCTTCACTATAGACTTTATGAATTTAAGTGCAGTATTAGATTGGTGGCAAGGTCTAATCAATTCACAATTGAATTGGTTAAATATTTCAATGCTAGCAATTTCATTTCTCAGACTTCTTGCTTGTGGAACTCGCTTCTGGCACCATGCTTTTCAGTCAACTTTAATCTTCAAAAATTTAAATTCAATATCAATCACTTTCTACTCTCTTCTTGATTACTCTTCTATTGTTCTTGCTCTTTAATAATGTTTCTCATTTTTTTTTTTATTCTTTCACACTCAATAACTCCTTATATCTTAGTGGCTTTACTGCCTTACATGGGGTGATATGATTAAAAAAAATGTCATCCTGTTGGTTAAAAACCATAGAGTTGATGGTCTGGGTAGTTGTGATGATTTGTAACTCAAATTAAGATGCCATAAATACTAGCAAAAGATAAAAAGGCTTGTCTGTTGTTTTGGAATAAATTAAAAAAATAACCTAACTTTGGAAACTAATTGTTTACAGGTTATTGTTAAAGACATTTATCCAGATTAACTGCATTGCAATTCAACGCTTTACTTATATTTAAAAACGAAAAAACATTTTTTTTAATCTTTTTTTTTTTTTTTTTTAAATCACCTAATGATTTTCTTTTTCAGGAACTTTCTTGTTTTGTGACTCGCATTTATGAAGTCGTAAAGAATGTCGTTCAACAGTTGGCTGCCTTGTACACAACACCTAAGTAAGTATTCATTGCAGAATGTACATAATTAGTCAGCTATTTATTTTTATCAGTTTGAATTTAAAGAGTCAAACGACCTATTTGCTTATCAATTTCATAAGTAATATATTCACATACACAACACTCTAAATGTGCTTGACTTTCCAGTTTTTCTTTGGGGATTATTATGATAATAACAATGAGCTTGATCTTTATCAAAAGTGATTTTATATTAGACAAAACAAATAAATTAAATTTCTTGGTAAAGATCATGATTATATGCAAATACAGATTATCCCAAACCAATGTATTGATAATTTTTTTTCTTTAATCTCTTTTTCAAATTGCAAGCTGTTATAACATGATAACAGGCTACTCAGTATGGGGTAATGGTTAACAAGGCTAGTCTATCTGAATTTCTAGGACTGAAGAGTTATTATTTACACTATTTACATGTGGACTATTGTCCTCCTCTTTGTTGTACTTATTACAATGTTTCGGCCATTGTGGCCTCTAGTCTTCATCAGGTGTATGTCAATTGGGTAATCTACAGTTCATTATCTGGGGTGAGCAGTATGTAACTTCAGTAGAAACAGGGCAAGCAATAACTGATCACTACTAAAAATAAGAACTAGATAGCCTTAAATATAGGCAGTGGAATGAGAACTGTCTGCCCCCTTCTCCCCCCCCCCCAATTAAATAATAGGTTCAGTTTGGAATTCACTGTAGGTTAGCCAGATTGACATACACCTGATGAAAGCTAGAGGCTACAATGGGCAAAACATTATAGCAACAACAAACATGAGGATAATAGTCTGCATGTAAATAGTGTAAAATAAGGCTAGTTGATTATTTTTTTTGAGTAGTCAGTTTGTTCATCACTAGATAGCTTATACAAAGTTTGACATCAAATGATGCAACAAGTGTTGAAATGTAAAATCAACCAACTTGAAAACAGGATAATCTCTGATTAACCAGTTGGAGAACAAAGTCAGGAAAGGCAACATGTTGGTGTGCTTGTCTAGGCTGGCCTTTTAAGAATTGTCAAAAGAAAATAGACAAGAAATTTCTGTTTTTAAGAGCTGTAATTTAAAAAATGATAATATTGTTTAGTACTTATATATATATATATATATATATATATATATAAGAATATAAATCATGAAAACTTACCTTCATTAGTCAGGTTGGGTGACAAGACACCTCAAAAAAGACAAACCAACATCTACCTCCCACGACAACTGAGCTACAACTGCACCACACTGCATGCTACACACCCTCGCTGAGTTAGGAGACTAGTGGGACGGAGCAGAAGAAACAAGTTGACAACCAGGAATTATGACTACTTAAAAAAATTTGTGGTAAAAAGACACCGTATGTGACTAATACAAGGTTAATGCTATTATGTTATTAATTATTACACTATTTACATTGTTCAGGCTGTTGTCCTCATCTTGTCATATTTACAATGTTTCAGCTGTTGTATGCTCCAGCCTTCTTCAGGTGATATCCATTGGAATTTTGAATCAAACACTTTATTTCATCACTCAGGCTATATTGGTCTAGTTCCACATGCCATGCCGTTTCTGGATATCTCAGTTTCAGTTTCCCTTTAGTAACTCAACTCTCCAAGTTTTTTTTAACATCTGCTGTGGCAGGTATTGAACTCACAACTCTTTGGATCAAGTCACTGGGTTACTTCAACCAACACTTTTATCCACTGAATATGACAATAAAGATGAGCACAACAGTCTGAACAATGTAAATAGGTACAATACCTCATCTCAGAAATATAAACAGATGTTAATAATTTTGCATAGAATTCTGTAGAGCATATTTATTTTACAAAGGCAACAGCAAGAAATAACTAATTGAGATTTGTGTCCCTGGTCATACTGTATTTCTTTCTATACTAGGTCTACCAAGAAGGTCCTCATAGTTAGCATATGCACTGATTCTTTCAGATGTCTAATGCTCCATTGTTCTTCCTTGTCCAATATATTTCATTCATTCCATGGAGATTGATGAACCGAAACTCAGTTGCCTTTGTGTTTTACAAAGTCTAGTCTAGCTTTTAATATTCAAACTCAGATATTTCTGGTGGCAGGTCACACTTGAATTTAAAGTTGACCAGTAGTAAAGCTATTCTAGTTACAATACCCAGCTTCACATTGTTCCTTCTGCATTTGTGGATGTGCAGGTGGTGTAATGGATAGCAGCTCAGGAGGAGAAATCTGAGTGCCAAGTTTTAATTCCAGTCAAGTTTGTTATGTTTACTTACGCACAAATATCCTTGAGAAATGTATGAATCTATCTCTTTTCTCCCCCATCTATAAGTTAAATGTTATTACTTGTATCTGCAAAAATCATTGTTATTCTCAAAATAATTGTTAATGCAATATTCACTCAGAAAAAAAAAAAATATTCTTATAATCCAAAATATGTTTCAGCTTTAAATAACGCACAAATGGTTGATAAGCCATAAAAAAAGTCAATCAATTCTTCTCCTTTTATTGTGTCTCCAAATTAGAGGATCATAGTATGATTCTCTTGGTATCATATATATTACCACTTGCAAGGGTACCTTATGACATGATAGGCACTGATATAAATGAAAACTAATTAGTTGAAATGTATTTTCTTTTTACAAAATAAATTTCTTTTTTATTTTAGATCAGGAACTAAACTAATAGATGTTACTGGTGTTCACTTTCAAGTAAGTTGTTTGTTTTTTCTTTTGAGTGCAACTGAGCTTTTTAATGTCAATCTATTGTTATTTCTTATATTAGCAGATTTATTGATATTTTTATATTCCACAAAGACTTATTGAAACAAAAGCAAATGTTTGTTTCACTATTTTTTTTGTTATTTTTGATAAATATATTCCAATGTATTTCCAGCCATTCTATAACGTTTAGGTCCCAAATTTTACAAGTATATTGAGAAAGACTTTTCTCATGTTGACATAAAGCATTAACAGGTTAGAAACATAATTCAAAGAAATGGTAAGTAATAGAATCAGGCAGCTGTGGTCACAGTATTTTCTGGGGATAATTCTGGTAACACACACATGTGAAAATGTCATGCATGAAATATGTATGCAGAGAATACCTTATTTGATGTCATTTTATTTGTATTGTCTACTATACCCATCAATTCTTCCCTATTATACCAATTTGCTTCTCCACTATTGTCCTCATCTCTGTTGTTGTTATCTGGGTAACTTACAGGGAATCAAACAGAACTCTTTATTTAATTTATGCATAGTCATCAGTGAAAGGATGAGCCTGAAATCCAATTTACAGATCAGGGACACTAAAATCCAGCAGGTGTGGAAATTTAAATATCTGAGAGGTGTTGTGACAGAAGACAGTGAGTGAGTGTGACACTAAGATCCAAAGACATATTGGGATGGGCAAAAAGCATTCCAAAAGCTAGGCAGAGTATTACTAGACAAGAAGATTTCTTTGGTAACAAAGAGTACTGAACTGCTATGTGATATCTATCCCGGCAGCAAATGTCGGACGGTCTCCTCAAAGATGAAGAAGAGACTCTAGGCAACAGAGGTGTGGTTCTACAGAAGGATGCTAAGGATACTGTGGACTGAACATGTGAGCAATGATGAGGTTTTGGAGAAGATGCAAACAAAGAGGAAACTTATATTTAACATAAGGAAGAAGCAGCTGAAATTTATGGGACATATAATGAGAAAAGGGGTCTTAGAAAATTATACTCAAAGGGTGTATTGAGGGATAAGGGAAAGCAACACATGACGTACTTAACAGGCTTAAGCAAGTGGATGGCTGAATAGGGTCTGGGAGAAGTAGCAAAGGGACAAAACTTATTGAGAGCTGCAAGGGATGGGGGAAGTGAAGGACATACATGGCACATAAAAGAAAGAAGAGATAAATTGTTCTTGTTCCACTACCTAGGGATATCTCTTATTTTATTATTGCTTGCCACATTTCCACTGAGTCCAAGCATGTACTTCCTGGCTCAGAGATTGAACACACAATTGCTATGTCACCAAATTCATGAACCAATCCACTAGGCTTATTGTTTTGTGAGACAGTTCTTTGTGGAGAACTCTAAGGCTTAAACCTAACCTGCCTGCTATTGAGTGCTGTTTAATCAAAGGGTCAGGCAGTACATAAATATACACTGGCTCAATGGATAAGCAGTATCAGTAAATTTCAGTAGCTTTCCCCAATATATAAACACATGGTTGACCATTCCTTGCAGTTGTGGCAAAGAATATAAAGGTGAAACAAGCTGTCCCCTAAAAGTAAGCCTGGATGAACACTGAAAAGACATAGTGATGGATGAAACAATGAAATCACACATGGCTGATCATGTTATTTTTATTGAAATTTATCTCAGAAGGACATCAGATGTGACATTTATAGGAATGAGAGCCTCAGAATTTTTAATTGGAGAGCCAAGTTCCAAGTCCTACTGGATCCATTATATTCACTTACATGCAAATACCCTTATGAAAGGTATGAATCCACCTTTTCTCCCCGTGGCTAATTAGTAAAACTTTTATCACTAAACCATTATTATCTCCAAAAAAATTCTTACATCCTAAACACATTTTCTGACTTTAAATAACCTGCAAAATGTTGTTAAGCCATAAAAAACAAATCAACCATGACAGTAACTGAACAATTCCAAAAAGTGCAGTGGCTGAAACATTGTGACTGTTACAACCAAAATGAGGACACCAGTCTGAGTAAACTAGTCTAGGATGCAGCCAACAAAAATGATTCGAAAGAATGTAGAATTTGTAATTGTTTGATGTATTTTACTATATTTTCATCGAATCCATTTATTTTATTTTATTTTTTCATATTACTTGCAGGTTGTATTTGGACATCTTGGTGATCTACTTACTGTTCTCATCACATTGGACAAAATTATTGAGAACCATGCTGTACTTAAAGACCATTGGACATTATATAAAAGGTTAGATCACTCAGTCAGCTTTTTTCGCCATTTATTATAATCTTCCTGTTGACATATAGTCAGTATATATATCTGCAAGAACAATGCAAACTTTCACCAGACCACAGTCAAAATATAAGTGCATTGTAACATCTAGTGCATAAATGTTTTAGTTCATAACAAGCATAATTGTAGAAGCAAATATAATAGTGATGACATTGTTTATAAATTACACCCTTGTGCAAATTAATTGAGACTACCGCTTTAGTTTCCTTTCTTTCATTATATGACCAGTTTTAGACCCAGTGGAGTGACACTATGTAACTGATTTCTA
Organism: Acanthosepion lycidas; assembly: GCA_963932145.1. Lineage (NCBI taxonomy): Eukaryota > Metazoa > Mollusca > Cephalopoda > Sepiida > Sepiidae > Acanthosepion > Acanthosepion lycidas. Next base: position 53,266,656 of record OZ010589.1, on the reverse strand, counting down.
TTTTTTACTCAGATTAGGTCATTTAGAATGGTGTGCAGTAATATGAATCTATTTTTCGGGGTGTATGAAGAAATTTATTTGGCCTTAAAAAATATTGTGTCTTTCGTGATTGCATCAGATTTTTATCGTGCCCAGACACTATTGTCTCAACTGTTGATTAGTTGTACTACAGCCATTGTCTGCAGTGGACATTACTTCAAGGAAGCATACAAAAATTATAATGCTGCACAAACAAGCTGGCAAGTGAGCAAATCAAAGACTGGTGCGGAAACTCTCCTGATTTAAATCCAATTGAGAATCTGTGGTTAATCTGCAAGGAACGACTTTGTAGAATGGACGTACAAAGTACTAACATGTGCACTGGGTCATGTTTCATTGGAAAAATACGTAAAGAAGTAAATAATAATGGAATTAGTTGTTTTATTTCAATTAATTTGCACTGGGGTGTACATCAAATCACAGACTGTCATGTGCTGTATAAGACAAAGACTGAAAATGACAATAAGATGAGTTTACACTTAAAAAGAACAGCAAGATATCTGTAACCAGAGGGTGTTTGGAAGTTAGCTGTGTGACTTTCAAGGAGCATATTAAACAGTTTAGTTAAGCCGTGGTACTATTACTTTTTTAAGTTAATCCAGTCAGTCAAGGAACTGAAGAAATCATTTTAACATGTGATTTCACCTATGATCATTTAGAAAAGGTCTATGAAAAGATTCATTCTATTATGTAAGGAATCATAGGAGGTCAGTGACATACAGAGGTTTAGTGATGTTTGGTGATGCCCGAGGCCAACTCGTTGATTGTACACCCCTAAGACTAAAGTAGAGAATCTTACAGGGCCTAGTACAGAGAAATGTGAGAAAGAAAACCATTTTAAATGAAAAAACAGATGAAACATGAAATAAACACTTATTCAATTTCAATATATACTAAATTTTTATTTCACTCCTTGATTGCATGTCCTCTCGATATGGACGCCCAGGGCTCTTGACCCCCCCCCCTCCTTCTGCACACTACTGCAGGAAATATTGAAACATTTTTATTAAGGGTCCCTCTCTAAGAACAAAAACAAAACTGACATCATCATGATATGTTTCTAGATGTTAAAATTGTTACTTTCAATCCACCTGTCCTCAGTGACTTTCATATATAATTTAATTTTATGAATTCTTCAGAATTAAGTCTCTTAAATAGTCTAGCGTGTGTGTATATAAATAGACTCCGACATCTAGTGTAAAATATATATAATCGTTTCTTGTCATGGTAGAAGGCTTGCTTGTCCAAGTCTTGTAGGGTCACCCATAACAGTAAGGTTGAAGAGGAAGGATCAGACTGAATGTGACCAAAGACCCCAATGGTGGAATAAGCAAAGATCTACATGATCTCAGCAGCCATATATATATATATATACATACATATATATATATATATATGATTGTTAAATAACGTTTACAATCCTATAAAACAAATTTTAGGCCTGATTAAATATTTTTATCAGGCAGACATACATAAAAAAAAAAAATCTATCAACAGAAGTAACCCAGTTTTAGCTTTTTGATATGTGTAAAAAGAAAAAATATCAGTGGATACACGTATTCTGTGGACCTTGGTGGCTAGTTCTCCTTTACTTCAGGCCAACATTGCAACATAATCACAAAAAGTTAGCACTCTTGGCAATAGATTCAATACGGCATAGACAGTATGCCTCAGACACTCTCTGATTGACCAGCAAATTAAGTTCAACTTTTCCTTCCTTATTTACAGCGACTTTTTGTGCATAAAAGATGTTCTCAATAAAGTATTAGGTTGGTGCAAAAATAATGACGTAATAATGTCATTATTTTTGCACCAACCTAATAAATATTTCTATCTCGTTTTGTCTCACACTTTTGTTTTTCTATTTTCATAGCACTTAGTTTTTTTTTAATTTCTTTTTTTTTTCTCAACAGACAACCCCTAACTTAGTAGCATCAATTTGCTAACCGTATGTTTAGTTGTGAGCTTCTTTACTTTGTGCTAATGTTACAAACTGATATCAAAATAAAATAAATTTTATTTCTTTTCAATATTACAAGCTTATTTTTCAATAGTCACCATTTAGTGCTCCAGTGTTTACCAAATTTTCTATTTCTTTATTCTGGCCATAAATGGAGTACTGCTATCAAATATGGGCAAGAGCTGTCCAGTTTTCACTTTCCAGTCTCAATAAAGCCCAAATGTGTCTCTGCGTTCTTGTGGATGACAAATTATTTTCCACCCTACAACCCCTCTCTCACAGACAAAACATCGCAAGTCTCCCGTTGCTCTATCACTATTTCTATAGAACGTAATCAAACGAACTACATTCCTTAGTTCTACTAGTTCTAACCTTCACGTGCCATGCTATTTACATTGTAGCAAACCACCCACATTCCCTTCATGTTGCATTGGTGAGATGTAAGTTCCACTCAAGTAACTTCTTCATACAAACCACTGCTCTGTGAAACTGACTCCCAAGAGGATGTTTTCCCAATCGCTACATTCTTGACCTGTTCAAATCAGGGGTTAACCGTTATCTGCCCCACATATCCACATAAACTGTGCCTCTTACTCTGTAACCCTCTACCTTGGGTGGTTCCCAGGCCTTGTATCAGATGAAAAACATTTTATCTGGTTATTCTCGCAGTAATTTCAATTTTGGCATTGGATTAAAATATTGGCCTTTCAGCACTTAATGGTAGTAATGATTTTTACATAAACAATGCAGTTTAGCTAAATTGAAAACAAGACAGCCAGTTTACTCTTCTGTTTCAGCAAAGACTGGGGGATGACTGAAGATGACACTGTGGATGTACAAATATTTTCTCTTTTTTTTTTTATTGTTTATTTACTAATGCCACCCTAATTAAAAAAACATAATTCTTTACGAAGTATTTTGAGGGTCTACTAATAACAATATTACCAACTATAAACACACGTCGAAAACATATTACATCATCAACCTTTATTGAATCCATTCTTAAAGAATCTAACGTATGTTTATCTAAAACAAATAGTATTTATGCAAAAACATTCCTAAATGAACATGCAAAAATCCAACAAACATGTTTACTAGGCACACACACAAATATACATTATCATCTGAATCCCATATAGACAAACTAAAATATTTATACACTTATAGCAATATTTAGGGTTTTTCAGGTAAGCTTGAAATCCATTAATTTCTCGAAACTCCAGATGGGCACATTCATCTCTCTTTGAATGCCACAAATTATACTAATGTTTGTTTAAAGAATTAAATGCATGTGAAACATGATTGACCAATGAAAATCAAACACAAAAGTAAAAATAACCAGAATTTCTTCTTTTTCTTCATTTCTCATTCTCTGATGAAGCTTTAATAAAAGTGAAACATGTTTGATAAACGTTTTGTATTTATTCTTTATCGTATCATTCTGTCAGATTCTAATCCATATTTGAATTGTATTTGATCCTAACTTATCGTGTATTGTAATTTGTATCTTACAAATTTTTTTGCATGAATCTTGTGTATTAAAATGCTCTAATGATATTCTTTGACAGGATGTTGAAGAGTGTAAGACACAATCCTACAAAATTCAACATTCCAGATGAAAAACTTCGTCCATTTGAGAAGTTGATGCTCACCTTGGAAGGACAATTATTAGATGGAGTTATTTTTCAGGTCAGTCTTATATCTTCCTATCTTCCTATCTGCATAGACACAAAACAAAAAACACATGCACACAGTTATTCTAGTAACTAAGAGACAAATTTATAACCAACATGTACATTTATATCTCCCCTTATGTATATATAATTCCATCAATTGTTTTAGTCCGATGAAGTTCTTTTAGATGATGAAATATGTTACACAGTTATCAAGTGAGAAGTGACGGTCATGAAACCTGAATAGATAGAAACAGCAAAGTGTAAAGCTGATTTCTCTTTTTTTTTTTTTTTTTTTTTTTTTTTTTTAATGATTTCTTTTTAGATTTTGTTTTTCCATTAAAAATGAATAATTTTACAAAGTTTTTTTTCTTTTTTTTTTTTTTTTTTTTTTTTAATTTCAGAATTGCGTTGAACAGATTTTTGATGACCCTAACACAATCTTAGTTTCCAAAAGCACTGCTTTTGCTGAAGAATTTATCACGAATGTCAAGGATATTCTGATGACCCTTGAAAGTCGAATAGGTAATTACAGCTAAGCATGTGTGTTTTCTTTTCTACTTAGATGCAACTGTTCGAATCTCATTCAGGCTTTAGTTCAGCAGGCAAGGCAAAAAGTCAGGAGTTAAATTAATTCGGACTTCATTTACTTCCATACTGCCAGATTTTTGTCTATATTTCTGAGATGAGGTATTGTAACTATTTACACTGTTTACATTGTTTGAACTGTTCTCCTCATCTTTATTAGAACTAGAACTATCTACCCCAGTCGACTAAATAAAGGGATTGGTTCGAAATTTCAGCATATATCACCTGAAGAAGGCTGGAGTGTACAACTGCCGAAACATTGTGAATGTAGCATTAAAGATGAGGACAACAGTCCAAACAATGTAAATAGTGAAAATAACCAAATTTTTGTCCTTGTCTATCTAGGACTGAGACTATCTTTTGTTTGTATAGTTCAGTAGTTCCCAAACCTTTTGGGATTGCCAGCCTTTATATACCAAAACACAACCCAAATGTCCCCTGCCCACCAAATGTTATATAAATGGGATATACTGTAAAGTGAAGGCAAGAGAGACTTCAGGTACAATGTGTGTGCGGTGTATGTTATGATTCAGATGTGCCACTACCACCCTCTGGTCACCCACTTTTTCTCTCACCACACCCAGGGAGTGGTACTGCCCACTTTTGGGAATCACTGTTATAGTTGTCATTGAATATTGTAACAGTGAGCATTTGGCTTGTTTGAATGACACATTGAAACAAAAGAGACATTTCACTGAGCAATGAAGTTAACCAGTGATTTTTCTGCATTACAACATCTGTTCTAATCTTGTAAATGTGAGACAATAAACAAGTATGAAGCTGGGATGGGAAGTTCTTCGACATGCGGCATATTATCCAGACCAGTTACTTTCAGATTATTACTTGTTCTGTTGCAGACGGTGCTTCCGTAGTCACTGGGTTTGTCAATTTCAAGATATCACAAAATTCCTTGACAAATTCATCAAATCCTAACTAGAATTGTTCTTTTATAATAGAATGAAACAGTTTAACTGAAAGATGACGTATGGTCATAAAAACCTGGGGAAAATAATTTTATTCCCAGAAGATGCCATGAATTTATATGAATAAAAGATTTTATGAAAAGAAAGTGCTGCAAACTTCTGCATTTCAGAGACAAACCGAAAGTCTTGAAAACCACAAAAAGGCCATTATTCAAGGTGAAACCATGTGGTCAGGCATGGTGGATCATATATAGAAAGAAAAGAAAGCATATCACCTTTGCCACAAGAAAACATGAGAAGCCAACAAGTGCTTTAATGTTATGTGGATATCGGCATTTAGTTGATTAAGAAAACAAGACATTATACTGTTAGTATTTTTACTAATTTAAAGAAACTGCATCTCAATCACTTACCACTGTGACAGCTTTCCTGTGCCTTTTCTATAAATATTTTCATGATATTTGTTTTGATGAGCTTTTTTCTTTGGTACATCGGCTCCATGAATTTAAGCGTAATAATACATTGACAACTAGGTTTCATCATTTTACTGTTAAAATTGCTAAATGTAACCATAAGTTTTACTCTAATACTTTCTTCTATCTCACTTTTGATCTTGTGGGAAATTTAACGAACCCCCCCACCTCGTAAACAAAATAAACTAAGTCATGGCTCAATGAACAAAAGTGAGTCAACAGAACATTGTAAAATATATTTTATACAAACAACACAATGCATAACATGAAAGAGAATAGATGATTGCTAAAAAAAAAAAAAAAAGTATTCTTTTAACGGTTAAAAGTCAAATCATTGGAGACGAAACCGTAATACATATCTGTTTGAAATAGATAATTCACTTATCTGAATGGAGTTAATATTCTGCTTGTATTAATTTCATTGTCCTTGCATTATTCAGGTTACTTTGTGCCCAGCATGCCAGTTTCTTGAGTGGGCTAGAGACACGTCTCTTTGCTCCATATTTTTGTTGGTATCTGAAGATGGCTCTCAAGATCCTATTTATCGCCTGATTTTGGATTATGCCCATTATCAGTTTATAATAGACTCTTCTTATTATCAGCAGGATCTATCTACCAAAGGGAAATGGCCAATATTTTTTTTTTATCATCTGTGGAGCTCTTCTTGATTTCCTGTGAATTATGATCTTCAAAAATTTAAATGCAGCATCAGTAATCATCTACTATCTTTTTGAATCCTGCCCTTTTAGTGCCTTTTCTCCTTAGTAACATTTTCTCTATTTCTCTCATATATATATATATATATATATATACACACACACTAGTACTAGACTGGCATTGAGATCTCATCAATCTGCAGTTAAGCTGTCTAGATTTAGTCGTAAGTTCTATGCTAAGTTTCTTCT
>OZ010589.1:53112595-53257595 GCA_963932145.1 Acanthosepion lycidas | reverse complement strand
ATTGCAAAATACTGCAGAAGTTTCTGCAGATTGTCCCTACATTGATGTTACCAATTTGAAATGCTGAGATGTTTACTAGATGCTGTCTAAACCATATTAGAAATATTGCAACTGCATCAAAATGTGTAGAGCTTGTTAGCAAGGCTGAAAAATTAAATGGAATTATTGTCAGTTCATCATAAATAAAATATATTGTCATTCTCTTCAGGATTAAAAATCCTCTGATAAGGTAGTTCATTAATTGGTCCCAAGTAGTTAATGTACTTGAAGATATATATCAATAATGTTTTTTATTTTTATTCTTTTTTTATTTTATCTATTGATTTATTTATTTTTTTGTAGGGGATGCTAAAGAGATGGATCAACGCTGTAAATATGTTGGCCTCTGTGGCTTATATGTGCTTTACTGCCAAATATTCCGTGTCATTGACAAAAAATTGTTCAAGGTCATTTGGGATGTCTATAAAAAGGCACCAGCTGTCCACCTGATAGGTAATGTGGTATGGATTCCCAGTGATTTCCTTTTGTCCAACATTCCAGACACTGCTCAGGCCATTGATAAGAAGGCATTATTGGCTGTCAGAACTCATTGTGTATCATGGTTGCAACAAAAGAACCAAACTCTCATCAGGTAGATTATTGCATTATTATTATTATTATAATGTTGTTATTTATATCATTATATTATTTATAAGCATTAATAAAAAAAAAAACATTATTTAAACAAGAAGCAAATAATATAGGAATACACCTATGTTTTCCAAACTTAAAAAGAAGAAATAACCAATACATTCTACACATGCATACACAAAGAATAAAAAAAATCAACTTAACACCAATAAAAAGTGACTAAATTATTTTTTAACTTAATATAAAAATAATAAAAATCAGTAGTCAATTGCTAAAATGTCCTGACAAGTGGGCTGAATGATTACAAAAAAGTCTGCCTACAAAACTCTGCAGTTAGGATGCTGAATATAACATCAATCAGCTAAGTGATAAATTTTATATTTGTATTAATCCTATTATTATTATTAAAATACTAGACCACCCATGACCCATTGGATCAACCTTGTTCTGTTTACTCTTTACATTTAGTTTCATGAAGAGTTTGTGAAAGTAGAGATATTTTAAAAATACATTAATTTTCAGTTATTGAAGTTGCTTTCAACATTAAAAAAATTGTCTGTTGGAAGAATGTTGAACAATAAGAACTTGGAATGTTAAAAATCGGAGTGTTGGTTTTCAATACAATAACATAAAATATTGTTGCGGGGCTGTGCATAATTCGACCATTTAGAATAATCAAAAGATTTTCATTGAAAGAATAAAATTCAGTAGAAAAGACAACGTACTTTCAACAAATGAATATTAATTTAACAAAAAGAATACACGCAATTGGTCATAGATTGGAAAGTAATGTCTTTGTTTTTGGGTTAATAAAATTCTGAAATAAAATATAAATTCTCTTTGTATACGTATGTGAGAAAACAATGAAATGTTATATGTGTGTTTATGTGAAAAAGTCAACACGTGTGTGTGTGTGTGTGTGTGTGTGTGGTTCAGAATAAAGAGGATACAAGAGATAGGATTTGTTTCTTACTGTGGATGGTGTTTCCATAGTCTGAGGTGGTCTCTTTTAGCATGAGGTTGTGAAGTTCACAAGCAAGCATGGCATGGACTTTGATGACAGCTGTGTGTATCCTGTTTGGGGCCTGATTTTGTGTTTTGTACAATTTCTCATAAGAAAATCGAATCTAACCCCCATTTCCTACACAATAATAGATTTACATCTTTCTTTTCCCCCACTCTCTATATATTATTTCTGTCAAACACACAAGATTCACAGAGTTTTATATAGTAATAAGATTATCATTTATTTATTTTTTAATGAATTTTACTTTCGGAGGTTTGTATACTTATTTTTAAGAGTTTTTCCCAAAGGATATTTATTTTCCAGTTGGTTTCTTTTGGATTGTTTTTATTTTATTGTATTTTAAGATCAATTTTTTTTTATGTTTTCTTTTTGGCAATTTATTTTTCTTATTTTAAGTTAATTTGTCTTTCTATATTTTGTTTTATGATTTCTTTATAATTGGGTAGTATCAAAATTATTTTCATTTTTCAATCAACTTTTTATTTTACATTTACATAATGATATAACAAAATATGTAATGCTCTACATGTATCTTTCAACAATCCTCACTCTTCTCAAAGTTTTTAAGTTTATCGTGATCAGGTTCTCCTCCTCACTTGCATTTAACACTTTAGCATTCATATTATATATGTATATATATATATATATATATATATATATATAGACCCTTGCTTTCACATGAAATGAGTAAATTGCTAGAAAGGAAAATTGGTCAAAGACAAATAATAATCGACTTGGCATCCTTTGACAGTGAATATGTATGTCCATTAGATTCCAGAAATGCTGGCAAATTGATATCATAGAGATCGTTTGTCCACTCAAGATCTGATATATACATGTCAACATCATTATCCTCATTTGAATGGTCGGTTTGTCACTTAATGTCAAAAATGGCAATATCGGATTCATCTTGCATTTCTTCTAGTTTTTTTCCTATTTTTTCCTCAGATTCTAGAATAACCTGAGCTGTATATCCTTCAAATGAGTGCTCTGAATCACTAGACTACATTTCATTATGATGCTTGATTTCTTGTCATCAAAAAAAGATGAAAAAAGATTGTAAAACTTGTATTTTCTTTGCTAAGAACAAAGGAGAGATGGCAAAAGTAGCATGTGGTCAAAATCTCACTGTTTGCATGACTTCCTGCACTGTTTGCAATGATATTGTCATATATTATGGCAGAGGGGCACCTCAATATAGTGTAATAGAACAATTCTGACTGAGTAATGAGTTTGATCCTCAATGGGTGCCCCATACTTTTGATCTTGTACCACATCTAAGCTATGCTTAGAAAATCACTTTATATTATGGCAGAGTATACATTGGATATATGGATTGAACATTGAGAGCTGATATTTATGGATGGGGAGTGAAGCATGTTGAATGCTAAAGAGTTAAATGGAGAATAACTGATGATTATTCACTTCTAGGCTTAATTTCAGTGGACAAGTCTCCACTGTTAAAATGCATGAACCAGTTTGATGCATTACAGTCAGATATTTTGTTTCATTTCCTTCCACTCCCCCAAATTCTGCAAGCACCTTTAAGGCTCAGTTTAAAATAGTACCTCAGAATTGCCAGACTCTAAATATTTTAATAATAATAATAATAATATTAATAATATACCAGAGTTATAGATATTATAGTATATTCAGTTCCCAACTTTAGGGTGGAATTTGGTAATTGGTGGTGGCTTTCTTCCATTAGTTGCAACAATCTGCATGTGCCTAATCTGTATATCTGCTGTGCTTCATAGGACATTTTTCAGTGTGAGGAGAACCAAACTGTTGTTTGAGCATGTTAGGGTTGGATAATAATGGTTAGTAAGATAGTCTGGTTGACAAATACAACTTAGTAGTGAGTTTGATCCTCACTGAGTGCTCTATACTTGTTGCCTTGGTCCAAACCTAAGTTAAGTTTAGTAAATAGCAACCAGACTGCTGTTAACAGGAATTCAGGTCAGTCTTTACAGAGACCTTTATATTTTAAAGAAGTCTTTGCGTGTTTACCTGAAATAAGATTTGGAGTAATGTTCCTGAAAACATCAAAATACTTTGGATACAACTTAACATTTTTAAAAAATTATAAAATAAGGGACTGAATTTAATATAAGATACACAGAACATAAACTGCAACATTTTGATGGTTTATAAATATTTTCTTTTAATATTATATCTCCAGAAACGAGCAAAGTTTGAATGAATTAAATATTTCAAATTATTAATTTGAATCTTTATTAAGGTTAAAAATAATGTTAATGTTGACATGGAGACCTATTTGCTTTAATGTTTTGTTTATTTCTTGTTATATGCTTTCAAGAAAATATTTCTTAATCCAAGAGAAAAAAAAATTGAAATAGGTTATTTCAAATCAAGTATAAATTTTTGTTTTAGATTTAAGGATTTTTTTTTTTCATATTGCTTATTGAAAATGTCTTCTCATGTTTGCTTTAAAATGTAGTTGTCTGTTTTGAAAAAAAAATTTAATTTTTTATTCTTAAAGCTATTTTTCACTGGCAACGAAAATTTTAATTTAAAAGAAGAATATTCAGAAATTTGAGAAAATGTCACTTATTATTTTTCATAATATTTTTTATCTTTTTAGAAACAAAAACACATTGACCAAACACTCAACAGTAAAAAGTAGCTTTAAGATATTTTTCATTGTCCTTTATAGTATAAATGGTGATTGTTTAATAACCCTTTTGAAATTATTTTTATGATCAGAAATGAACATTTTATACTGACTCCATTTAACTGTTGACTTTTGAAAAATGTTTTCATCAATTTTTGTAATTTCTGTTTTCTTTCTCTTTTGTGGCATTGAAAAAAAACAAAAATATAAAAATTATTAAAAGATTTTTCATAATAAGATAATTTATATGTTGACTAATTATTTATTAATTTTTGTGTTTTAATTAAAATTTACATAATTATTATATACACAGGCTTTTTGAATTTTCTTTTTTTTTTTCAAAAGTGTTTAAATTTGCTCAATTTTTTTTAATTGATAACAATGCTTTAAAACATTTATACAATTTTGGTATTGCACTTAGGTTTTTTTCTATTAGGTTGGTGCAAAAATAATGACGTTTTCTCACATAGTAACATATGTTAGAAAACGTCATTATTTTTGCACCAACCTAATAACATTGAGAAGTATCATTAACATTTTAAATTTTATTCAGACAGTTGAAGTCCTCCTTTGTATTCTCGATGTTGCCAATTATGGATTGACCAAAATTTTTGCGAACATCAAGAAGACAGGGATGGCATTTCAGTTGTTTTTGAGTATCTGGAACTAATAATTTTCATAACTGCACATATTTTATTAGTTTTCTTCATCTGTTTTGTTGCTTTCTAATACATGTTTTTGTTGTTGTTTTATCTCAGTCCATTCTTCAGCTGTTAAATGACAAGAAGTCAGTAAAGAAGCAATGTATTTGATGGTTGTCGGCCCATTTAAGCTGGGAATATTTTTAGAAAAACGGTCTGATGTATTTATGTGTAAACATAAATATGTATCTACTGTAGAATAGGAAAAAAAAATCCTTGAAAAAACATGCAACTTGGCATCTCAACTTCAGTCACTTTCTCACAGACATGATGTGGCTTCCCTCTGTCTTTTCTACAAATATTTTCAAGGCAACTGTTCTCTCAAGCTTTTTTCTCTGGTGTCCTAACTACATAAATTTAAGCATGCATAGACTAGCATCTAGGTCCCACCTTTTTACCACTGAAATAGTTAAATGTAACCACCACTTCTACTTCAATAGTTTCTTTTCTTGCACTTCCAGCCTGTGTAACTCCCTTCTGTTTACTTGCTTCCCTGATAACTTTAATCTTCAAAAATTTAAATTCAATGTCAATCACCATTTTTTGATGTTTTGAACCCCATTCATCTTTTATCCTTTCTTCATTTCCCCTATACACAGTTTTTTCTCTCACCTTCATTCTATGTAACCCCCTCTGAACCAGTGGCACTCCCACCTTGCTTGGGGTGAAATGCTCAAACAAAAATAAAAAAAAAAAAAAAAAGACTAAGACAGCAGGAAACAACTTTTTAATAATAATACTGCTGTCATTTATAAGCAGCTTATCTATAGCAGGAAATATTTTTACAAATACAACCTACCAGTAGAAATGAAAATGCTATAATTTTTTTAAATTAAAATCCTCTGAACTGGTAACTTTTTCTTTCCATGAACATAAATTGAATGTCTCAGGAAAAAAGTAACATTGCTACATTTCAGCTCATATTCGATCATCTTCCCCATTTCAATAGGGAATATAAAGAAAAAAAGGTTTTGATGTATTTATGGGTAAATATTTAGTGTTATTGAAATATGAAGCTACAATAGAACAAGAAAAAAAAACCTTAGACAAAACCTGCACCTCAGACAGAAGGAGAAAAATTCTTTAATAATAATATATCAATAGATACTACAGCATGATCATAGTTGCCAAGTGGACAGTGTTGTAAAGCTCAACAAGAGAGGAGTTAAAGAACAAATCAAGTAAGGAAAGCATGTTGATTAGATTTATTAGGACAGTGAATAGGGAAATCCACAATTTGGGTAAGTGACTGGGGAATGGAAAAATTGAAAGTCAGCAACATCAGGGAAATATATAGCTACAGTGAAACAGAAAAAACCTTGGACAAAACCTGCACCTCAGACAGAAGGAGAAAAATTCTTTAATAATAATATTGCTGTCATTTAAAAGAGAAAACAAAAGCAGTTTAGCTAAAGTAGAAAATAGTTTTACAAAAAAGGTGAACAACCAGTACAAATGAAAATGCAAAATGCTTTAATTTTTACAGTATATTTTTTTAATTAAAGTCCTCTTAATAAAAATAATGGTATTTGAGTTAATAAAATTCCAGTATTATGAAGTTAAACAAGGTGCAAGTATTAGTAATCTATTGTGCCTGGGTAAACATTACCCTACCAGATATGTCAACTTAGCTTTAAGAACTGGGAGATATTTTTAGCCATTTCCTGGGAAGAGGGGAATTTGAAATGCTATCAAATATGGCAGTTTCCGATAAACTCTTACCCCATCCCTTAGACCAGTCTTTCACAAACAATATTTTAGGTCTTGATAAATAAAGAAGCTTAATGGTTTAAGGCAGGGATTCTTAACCAATTTAGGAATTCACCAATTTGGAGAGAATTTTAAGGTTTCAGTCGGTTAGTAAAACCAAAAATTAGTAAATTCAAACTATTTGAATATTGATCTTTCTATAGACTACATTCTTACAATGCTCATTTTGAACCTTTTTTTTCTTTTTTTTTTTTTTTTTCTTTTTTAAATCATTTCATCCTGATCAAGTCAATAAAGCCACTAAGACACAGAGGGGTTATAGAAATAGTGTTAGAAAATATAAGAAAAACAAATATTATTAAGAAGAGAGAACAATAAAAGAAAAGAAAATAAGAATACAGAAGATAAGGATTGACAATGAATTTAAATTTTTGAAGGTCAAAATTGACGGAAAAACAAGAAACTGGAAGAGAGTTCCACAAGTGAGCAATGACGAGAAGAAACTGTTAGCATAGAAGTTACACTTACATTTAGCCATTTCAACTGTAAAATGATGAGATCTTGCCACCAATCTAGTACTCTGCTTAAATTCATAAAGTTTAGGTACCATAGAGAAAAATCCCTTGGAACAATTACCATGAAAATATTTATAGAAAAGGCACAAATATGGCAAAAAGTGTGCATGGCTAAAAAAAGAAATAGTTGAGAAATACTAAGTTTTTATTTCTGAAAAATGAGCTATAAAAATATAGAATGTATATTTGAATCTTTGAAATTACTTTATTCTAAATCCCCACAGCTTAACATCAGAGGAATGGATTGACTAAAAAAAGTTTTAGTGTTGCAATTTTTAATCGTCATATATAACCAATGTTTTTGCTTACTTTCAAGAACTTAATTAATAAAAAAAATTGTTCAGATATAAATAATACATAGGTAGTTTAATTTTTGAATAAATCTATCTTGGCTTATACTGGTTGTAATCTTTGCACCAATATTCTTGTAATATATGCAATACCCAAAAAGTATAAACATACAAACAAGCATGTTGCATGGTTCATCATTGTTTTACTGATTTAGAAGATGTCTGATGCTTATATTTTTATCTCGATTAAGGATTCCTCTCTTTTTTTATTCCAAATAAAAAAATATAGCTTTTAATGTTTCAAGTTTTATTTTTCCACCTGTTTATAGCCAAAGAAAAATATTTGACATCAGTGCTATAGTTCTCAAAACCTTTTCAGGCCATTACTTTCTCAACTTCTCCTCCAGTTTATTTGGCTCTCTGCTACCCTTGGCTTTAAAGATGTATCTTTCAGAGTAACATTTTTCAGGATCTAATGATAAAAATATGCAGGTCATTTATAAACAACGTTAATTAAGTTACCTTATTTACATTATTCAGACTGTTATCCTCATCTTCATTGCCATATTCACAATGTTTCAGCCAATATACGTTCTCGCACTTCTTCGGGTGATTGGAATTTCAAAACAGTCTGCCTATCCTATGTGAAGGGATTATCAAAGAAAATACAAAAGATCTATGGTCCATATAACATCAGGACAATCTTCAAAAGTGGTTCAACACTCCAGAGACATCTCTTCTGAGTAAGATCCCCGCCCCTAGAGGAGAACATAACTAAGGACTGTGTGTCTGGTAGGAGAAACAGGCTGCCCACTTAAGGTAAGACTGCAAGAACATCATAAAGTGGTAACACAAGGGAAGATAGAAAAATCAGGCATAGCTGACCACATATGAAGGGAAAAGGATGATCACCAGCCCCTGTGGGATGAGGTTAAAATAATAAAGAGAATCACTGGAAAATATGAAAACTTAAGGAATCAGCACATATTCTAGGCCACAAAAATCTTCTGAGCTGACCAAGCATAAATATGAATACAATATGGGAACCAGTAATAAAGAGTGCTAGAGAAAAGCAATGAATAACAACAGAAAATGCAATATAAGCTCTGGTAAAAAATGCAATAATAATAACAGAAATATTGCAATATGAGCAATGGTTGCTGAGACATTAGGCTTATAAGTCCAAAAATTCATACACAGACGTCCTCAAGGACACATGGTCCAGTGGATAAAGACAGTGGTTAGATCCAGTGACTAGACCCAAAGAGTGAGTTCAATACCAGGTCAAATTTGGAGAGTTGAAGTAAAGGGAAAATAACTGAGACATCCGGAAGAGGCATGGCACGTGGAACTAGAACAATATACCCTGGTGAATTTCAAACCAAGCCCTTTATTTTGTTTGGTTCGAAATTCCAATCACCTGCATTCATGTTGCGAATATGGCAATGAAGATGAGGATAACAGTAAAAAATAATGTAAATAATCATAATACCTCATCTTAGTGATATAGACAAACACTAATTACAGTTTTAACTGAAATACAGTATTTAATTAAAACTAGACTTTGGTCACTAAATAAAGTATTATCTTTTTTTAATATCATGCTTCAGTACAGGTTTCCACAGATTCCTTTTCTTTATCTGTAACTTGCCATGACCTCTTGGGAAAGATAGTGGAGTGGTTTTCTGCTGCCTTGTCTGTGGTTTTGAATTTAGTGTTTTCTTTCTCTTAGACTGGTTATCATCGAAGGATAATTTATTATGTCCTGTTATTTAACCTATAGTTTAGGAGGGGGTAGAAGATATGGATTCATGCCTTTCCCAATAGTATTTGTGTGAAAGTGAATGCAAATGACTAGGCTGGAATTTAAACTCAGCTGGCTGAATCCACTTTTCACACTAATAACTGTTATATTAAATGCATATCCATGTTAGGAGTAGTACTCTATAATTATTGTTCATACTGAAACAAACTGGGGTGCAAAAACCTTAGATGAATATATATATATATATATATATATATATAAAAACAGACAATGAATGTCTATTATCATGGCGTATTGCTGCCATATATGGTCTGGAGCCCCTTCTGTTTGCCTGGGGGTTCTTGATAAGTTCCAGAGGCGGATATGCAATATAATTGGACCTGTTCTGGCATCTCGTCTACAGTCGCTCTCTCACAGACATGTCGTCGCCTCTCTCTGTCTTTTTTACAAATACTTTCATGGTAATTGCTCCGAGGAGCTGCATTCGCTGGTTCCCAGACTTCATGAATTCAAGCGCCCTATGAGGCTGGCATCCCGCTCTCACCCCTTCACTGTCGAAACTACTAAATGTAGCCGTCTCTTCTACTCCAATAGCTTCATGTCTCGCATCTCTCGCCTGTGGAACTCCCTTCCCTATTCCAGTTTCCCTGAGAGCTATAATCTCCAACTATTCAAATGTAATGTCAATCGACATCTCCAGTTGTCGTGATCTATTCACTACCCTTCTCCTCATCCTTTCTTCTATCACTCCTATCTGATCTTGCTCCAAATCTTCTGTAACCCCTTGCGTCCTAGTGGATTCCCGCCTTGCTTGGGGTGAAACGCTTAAAAAAAAAAAAAAAGAAAATATTTTATCATGAGGCGTTCTAAACTTTGTATGGTTGCTTTAATTTTGGGTGAAAATAAAGACAAAAAATTGTTCAACATTTGGATATTTTTTATTAAGCTGATCCTTGATCTAAACTTTTGGCTCATGTGAGCCATCTTCAGAGTGGTTATACAAACATTTAAACAAAGATATCCACCATCAAAGATGATGTTCTGTTCTGTTGACATAGAAGATTGCTATGGGTTGATAACCCTTGCGGAATAGCAGATACAGGTCATAAATTCATGATGTGGTTCAATATCAGAAGGTTCTTTTTACTGTGTGTATGTGTGAGTATCATGTACCACATGAGAGACTAAAATATTAAAAACAGAATCATATGTCTAGATGCAATGTAATGTGTTGTGACTAGTTTGAAATGTAATTTTGTTGAGTGTGGGTTGTTATACTTTAATGTAGATTGCCTCCAATATCTAAAGGCTCTTTTTACTTTGTGTCTGTGTGAGTATTATTGTATTATCAACTAATATCTCTCTAATATAATGTACATGATTATGTTTTTCTAAGAAATATTGTTTAATAGAACTAAGATCAAAAAGGTAACAGGTAAGTATGGGAGAATGTGGTTGTAGTAAAACCAATATATATAGTGGGTTTATTATTAGTATCAGAGATACAATTTCTGAACGAGCATTTTAATGTAGATGGCCTCTAATATCAGAGATTTATCTGATTTGGTTCTTGAAAAAATAGCATATAGCAGTAGTTAGATACTTACTGGTGTAATACAATGAATTGACCATTTTTTCAGCATCTTTAGCAATAGAGTGTGTGTGTGTGTGTATATATATATATATATATATATATATATATATATATATATATATATATTATAAATTAATTAATTGATTTAAAATATGTTTTTTTCGCTACACAGTTCTAACCATGTTTCAAAAATAGAAGCTAAAAGCCTTGAATTTCATTTTGTAATTAAATTAAAGACATTAGTTCCATTTCATCCTCAAGTGAATTTTGGAGTAACTTATTACTGGGTTCCCTACCCCTACCAAAACGTAACGAATAACTGATATAACAAAATACAGCGATAATGAACTCGCAAACACCCCTTGTCTAGATGAATGGGTTTCTCTGTATCCTTGGAAACGTGAATTAAGTTTTTTGCTGTGCTTTTAAAACCCGACAACTCTCTTATATCCGGGTTACACTGTATTTATATATACATACATATATATATATATATGTGTGTGGGTTTTACTTGAAGTCTAAGAGGGAGAGTTTTAGTCCCAATAAACATTCAAGACAAGAAGCCTCCTTAAAAGAAGACCTATCCATCATGATAGGTGAAAGTTTAGGGTCTGCTTGGTGGTGGTGGAATGTTACTAAATATTCAATTTCTGCTGCTCTGTATCTTGTGGGTCTGTCTGGAAACTGTCCAACCATTTAATATTAACAGACAAAATAGCCCTACTTTGTAGTCCCAGTGTCTTCAAACTATTCCTCTTGGGACTTCACATATTTATCCCAACGTCTTTTCCACTTTCTAAAACAATCCACAAGGACTTCTTTCAGGATCAAATACTTTGTTTTTCTTAATCTTCCTCATGATTTTTTTCTTTATTAATTTTTGCTTTGAAAAAGCCAGAGGTCATAGAGGACCTAATCTGGGATAGGGTGGCAGTTGCTTGACAGACCTGGGGTGATGCAATGTGAAGAATCTACTCGTTCCATGAATGCAGCAGCCACATAGTACACAAGCTCATTCTGTGTTGTCTCACTGCCAACTGAATAACACCAAAAGGAAAGTTTTCTTACATGTCCATCCACGTAAATAGGTGGATATATTCCAAGCTGACCTCATATTGTTAAATAGTACCCATAATGCAGAAATGATTTTATAATTAAAATGGAATAACATTAGCAGAAATACTTACCTGTAAGCAAGTCAAGTGTTTCCTTTCTTATTTAATGACCTGCATATTTCTTACCTTTCTCTTTCACACTAATCTTAGTAATGCCTATTTTGGGAACCATTGCACTAACTCTTAAAACTATTCTCAAACATTACCCTAAAGCAGTGTTTCTCAACCTTTTTTTTACTTAAGGGTACACTTGGGGTGCACATTAAATTTTAATAAATAAAAATTAGTCATTAAATTTGAAAATATTAGGTATAGCATACCTAAAGAAGATTAACAGTACAATTTCCATTTAAAGAAATTTATGAAGAATCTGCTATATTTTTTTTAGAGAGGCTGATAATGATTGACTTGGGGAAGATAAGGAGAAAGGATTATCCACTCCTCAAAGATTAAGGATTATAGCATCCAGTTTAAAATATCAAATTATGAAAACTTGACTTGGATATTCAAACCATGTGCTTGGTGACTAGCTTTTTAAAAATAATAATTTTTTTTTTAATATAAAAATAATTAATAAATTAATCTTCTGTTAACTTGGGGTGCACCTGGCAACCTTTCAGGGCTCATCAGTTCAGAAATGCTGCCCTAAAGTGTTAAAAGTTATCCCACATGTCAGAATAGAATCAACTGTTTCAATAGTTCCAAATTCATTAAATGAAGCATTGTGATTTATTAATTTTTCATTAGATTTTCTTTCATCTTATATTTGTTACCATTTTATTGGAACATTGAAATCAACAAGAATAAGATGAAACAAAATACTCACCATAAAATCTAGTATCAATTATAAAAATCAAAAACTGGTATTAATTATAGATTTTCAAAAAAAAATATATATATATTAATTATTATAGGTTTCTGAAAGAAATGTGATATTTATTATAAGTTTCTTCCTTTTACTCATTAGTGGCCACTGTCTGAGGAAATAGGATGGCAGGCATCAAATGGTTAATAATGATAATATTTCAGCTGAGACATTTGGAAAACTTAAGACTATTCTATTTACTAGTATTATAAGGTGTAAACAAATATTAGGTTGGTGCAAAAATAATGACGTAATAATGTCGTTTTTTGACGTTAAAAAATACGTCAAAAAACGACATTATTACGTCATTATTTTTGCACCAACCTAATAGTATGGACAAAAAAGAATGTAGTTATATGACTAAATTTGAATCTTGTCTGCTGGTTGCCTTCTGTAATCTAATTGGTAAAATGCTGACAATGTTACATAGGCTTAAAATCTTAAGGATGTAGGATGCAAGTTCAAATCTCAGTGGAGGCTAATTTTTTAGTTTCTGATTCATGCTGTTTACTTTTGTAGAAATTTTTAAAAAATCTATGCAATGCAACAAAAAAGATGAATAATCCTAGTAAAATATGAATGACAATTGTTTTATTTTTATAGGTAAAAGATATAATCAACCTTACCATTTAGCTTTATCTTGAGTACACCTTTTAAAACACTGTTGAATAAGATTTAAAAAATAAGCATTTGCATTTATCCTTATACCCTTAATTTGATTATTTCCCATAATTCCTTATTGTGATCACTCTCTAATTTTAAATCTGGTTTTTCCTTCCCATGTTTCCTTAGGAAGAGGTCAGTACATTACATTTTTTTGCCTCTATTTTAATTTTTTTTTATATACACTTTCTTTCCATTTCTCTTTAATTTCTTATTTACATCTTTATTTATTCAATTTTATTCTCCAGCTTTTTTCATTTTTTTCTACTTTAATTTTTCAACTGTTGAGAATGTAATTGACTTCCTTCTCTTTTTCTCTTTTATTGACGAATGTGTAGATATTGCCAAGATGGGGAAATGATTTGTAATCTATCCTGTCTCTCTTATTGCCCAAATATGTTTTGCTGCTTTGTACAAATTTATTATTGCCTTTATTCTACGTTTGATCAAGTGATGTCGATAAATATATATCTAATTATTCAGCAACAACTTGTTTAATCTTATTGATATAAAAAAAAATCGCATTATTTCTGACTATGAAAAATGTCTTTATAAGATTCATTATCGGTTATATTTTGATTACTTGATAATTTGTTTTAAACTGTGCTAAATAGGGAATGTGACTGAAGATCCAGTAACATTCAAACTTTGATAGTCATCTTTAATAGAGAGAAATTGTGCAAGTGACAGAAAAAAAATTGAAGAATATTCTGATACAAAAATGATATAGAAAAGTGTTTCTCGACCTTTTTTACTTCAGGGTGCACTTGTAGAATAACTAAAACTCTGGGATGCACTTTAAATTTTAATAAGGAAAAATTAGTCATGCAATATGAAAATCCCCAAAGAATTTTTTCAGTACAGTTTTCATTTAAAGAGATTTATGAAGAATCTGATATATTTTGTTTAGAGAGGCCGATGAAGACTGAGGCAAGCAAAAGGATTAATGAACTTAGCATCCAGTTTAAAATATCAAACGACAAAAACTTACATATGGAAGTGATGTGCTTGAACTATCTAGCATTTTAAAAATAAACATTCTTTTTAAATATAAAAATAATTCATAACTTACTCTTCTGTTAACTTGGAGCACACCTGGCTACCTTTCAGAGTCCATCAGTGCACCTGGGTATGCTGGTTGAGAAATGTTGACATAGACTATCTGTTTTGGTGTTGATCTTTTACTTCCAGTGCAATAAATTGTTAGTTTTCTCATCTTGTATAACTAATAATAAAGTCTTTGATTTTATTGCATGGTTAAAACGTGTTCTTTTATGTATGTTCTCCTTATGTGTAGACACATGTCTGAAAGAGATTATAATTGTTGGTTTCTGTAATATTATCTACAGATGGCATTTACAAATTCTATGAATAAATTAAATTAAAAACTATCTAAATAAATTATGTACAGATGTAAAATGTGTAGATAGCACAAAGTAAATTTCAGTTCTATTTTATTCATATAATTTTGTATTATATTCTTATTTCTGTAGTCTAAAAATAATAAAGGATTTAAACCATCCATAGAGAAAAGTTAGTTTCCAGTCAGAGGTCAAAAAGAAACTCCTGCCTAGTTCTAGAGGGTCATCTTCAGACAGAACCTCCCTATTACAACTAAAATATTATAGTGGGAGACAAGTCCCTGATGTCTGAAGCATCAATCCCAAAAGAGATGTGGTGAGGGAACTGAACAATTTCTTTCTCTACATATATGTAAGTTTCTTACACTTCAGAGTTGACTGCTACCTTTGCCCTTGTGGGAAGGCAAATAAATATTAACTCTGTGCATGGGATGGTTATCTTTGGGTTGTAGGTTCAAATCCCAGTTGTGGCTAAAATAGGTCTTTATATATTTGTGGTTTATAGAATAAAACACCTGTTGTTGTAGCCATAATTATACATATAAGTATCTACCTCACTTGGCACTATTTTTTATTGTCTTTATGCTGCTTATGTGTGTTTTTTTGTTTTTTTTTTCATTTGCATGTTTCACCTCAGTTATTTTAAAAGAGAATTTTTTCTATTTTTCGTTTTTATTTTATATTTGTTGTTTTCATTGCATGCTTTCATAGTGTGACAGCCTTTCTTTTTATCCTTTAGTGTTTAGAATGTGTTTCCCAACTGGTTTTAATTAATGCCATATCTCTCTAAGGAAAGATTTTAGAGATGAACAGAAAAGTTTGTTCTCTTTTAATTCTACTTTTTTTCTTTTTTCTTTTTTTTTTTTTTTAATTTTCTTTTACTTTTTTTTTACTTTTTTTTAATTTTCTATTTTTTTAACTTTTCTCTTTTAATCCCCGTTAAAAATGATAAATCATTTGACTGACAAAAGTTCATAAGCATTTTCTGCTACATGAAATCCATCTCCACTATTTACTATGAGATGACTTTCAAAAGAACTTAACACTAGAAATTCAATAGGATGGTCAAAAAGCTGATTGTGATAGCTTGTCTACTGTATGGATGTAAGCTTTGAACAAAGGCAGCAGAAGTAACTCTTAGAATATGCACAGTGTTTGATAAAGGTGAAATTAGTGACCATGCTGCTCAAAAAAGGTTCAGGAGATTTTCATTTGAAATTGAGAACGTCAAACTTTACAACATAAATAATGAATGGTTAGAATTTATGATTAATGATTTGTTAATCCATTTCAAACATGTCAGATATTTAAGTTAAGATTCCACACGATCAGTAAAACTTTTGTCTTATCAGGAAAATATTTTCCTGATTAAATTTTGTTTTATTTTTTTTAATTTCTTCTATGTTAATCACAAACTACAATATAAGTCTTTTTGGCTACCTAATTTTCAATTTGTATTTATGTATAAGGCTAGTAAAGTAGCTTATTTAATAAAAAAAAATGAAAACAGTGCTATAATTCATTTTAGAGGAGTTACCATTATTTACAGTTAGACTAATATCTTCATCATAATTGTTATGATCACAAAGTTTCAGCTGGTATGCTCTCCAGTCTCCTTCAGATGTCTGTCCACCTCTTTAGGGAATTTTGAACTAAACCGTTTATTATCTATGATAATAAACGGTTTAAGTTTCCAACTTTTAGTTTCAGGATTCTAATTTACTTTCTCTTTTAATAAACATGGCATTCTTTAGATTGAAGTTGTGTTTATATGTTGGGAAAACTTGCAAAAATTTAAAAAAATGTATCTACAAAAAGAATCTTATACACAACAATTTATCAATATTAGTCATACATAGAAATAAATTCAACCAGAACTTCAATCTAAAGAATGCCACACTTGTTAAAAGAGGAAGTAATTTACTTAAATGGAAAATACTTGAGAGTGCTGCTATCAAATCTTATCAGAATATAAATCTGCGCTCCAGATTTTTTTCAAATATCTTCGTTCCTAAAAGAAACACTCCTTTCCTAAGCCAACATACATGACTAAAAATGTTAAAAATTGGTTAAATTCATAACCTTCTATTATTTGAAATGTATCCCAAACTAAAATAATATAAATAATAATTACATTATATAAAAAAAAAATTCAACAACATTCACTCACTTTTGTTTATTAGATATTAAATTATATCACTTAGCATCTTCCATAATTTACCTTGACTTTTCAGTTAGCCTAGTGTATATTTATGAACGTTCTTAAATTTAAAAATTCTGAAAAACTAACATTTTTACTTTTGTTTATAAATACTTGTTGCAAAATAAAATCCTTACATTTGACTTGATAAAGTCTATCAAAGAATGAAATGTGTTGGCTAAGATAAGTTTTCCTTTTGTCTTTATTCATATTCTCCTTGTACTTTTACAGATATATTTTTAGTTATATCTGAAATTTTACACACACATATACGGACAGATTGAAGGCAAGCAAGATAGAGGAAAACAGTGCATAACCTACCAAGGGAGCTTGAGTAAATGGACAGCAGAGCAAAGGTTTAAGGGAGAGGAAGAAAAAAAAAAATACAAAATTTATGAAGAGCTACAAAGGACAGGAAATTGTGCAGAGCTATGATTACCTACATCCTGAACAGACATAGAAGAAGGGGTTACACAGTTGGATATCAAGATGGTTTGTTGAGGATCAGTTACAGTGAATAACCAGATGAAATTTTGATGCAAAAGCACCTTTCCAGTTCATCACAGTATTTTTATGCACAACTCATTTGACTTCAGTGTTCTGACTTCCATGCAAAGCACTCAGCCTATCTAGATTTTAACCTGTATATATATATATATATATATATATATATATATATATATGTAGTTGTGTACTTGTGTAGATAGCTCACAGATTGTAAATTTGTGGTGCCTTTAAAACTGATAAAATTTAGAAATAAATTCAATCTAGAAAGAGTTAATAGTTCTAACATATTTACAGAAGGTATTCATAATTGCTAGTTATGCCAGTTAAATATTGCAGGAGTGTTGGTTATTTGTGTTACTAGGGATTATGACCACATCACATTGAAACACCAGTCCCCATATGATCACTGATGTCAAGCAACATCGAGCCTGGTCAGTGCCTAGAAGGGTGACCACTTGAGAATATCAGGTGCTTGGATGTGTGGGTGGTGTAATGGATAATGGCTTGGATTTGTTAATCAGAGAGCTAAGTTCCAATTCCAGTTGGGTTCGTTATATACACCTATGTGCAAATACCTTTGGGAAAAGGTATGAATCCACCTCTTCTCCCTCCAACTATGTGCTGATTATTAAGACTTGTATTACTAAATCATTATTATCTAAAAAAAAAAAAAATTCTTAAAATCTAAAAATATTTTCTGGCTTTAAATACCTACAAAGGGTTAATACGCCTTAGAAAATGAATCAATCATAGAAACCAACACTACTAACCCTGTCAGATGTCATCCTCCTATCATTTTTACTATGACACAAAATAAACACAAGCAGTACATGCGTTTTACCAGGGTTTTTTTTTATAATTTTACCCTGAGCAAAACAATAAAGCCACTAAGTCCCAAGGCATTACTGAGTGTGAAAGAATATGAGAAAAAGAAAAACATTGTTTAATTTTATTAAGTATTAAAACTTAGTTTGTACATGAACTATGCATCCTATTAAATAGTACAAGATTTGTAAGTCAGCTGTTAATAACCATGACAATATTGTGAGCAAGTCAGTGTAAAGATGTGTGATGGTTCAAGTCTTCATATCAAACAAATACAACATTTTTGGAAAGCATTCAAACTACAATGTCAGTGGCTTAAACATTAGCACTGTATATGACTTCATTTGCTGTACAAAAAGTTTATCCTACAACTGAAGATGACTATGATCCCTGAACAATAGTATGTTTGAATTTTATACTTGAGTTGTCATATCCTTCTATGGCAACAGAAACCAAGAAAATTAACAATAAGGATACTGCAATTGAGAAGCCTTGAAAAAGAATGTAGTGGAAAGGGAAGTAATATTAATAATGCAGTGTGCTAAAGGAAGAAATTAACTTCCACCACTCAAAGGTATAACAACTCTGGTAACATAACAGCTGACAATATAGATATAACTAGTCACTGGTATACAACTCAATTGTAAGAAGTGACTGGTTTTATTGACATAACAATTTGACAACCTAACAATGCAACCATATTTTTACTAGTACACTGGTGCTAGGGATATTACATCACTTATTTTCAAATTGGGAAGAGTTTATGCCAGGATTCAGAATCCACTTTTTTCATTTTTTTTAAATTTTTTTTTTAACCTAAACACTGACAAAAGATACTGGAAGGAAATATGAAACTGTTTCTTTTATTAGTAACAAGCCACTTGGGAAACCTGTACTGAGATTGTTATTCACTTTGCATGTTTTATTTGTGCATGCCATTGATTTTGCTTCTGGAAGTCACATCTTTTGGAATTGTTGAAGAAATGATATCTGGAAACTTTAATGAGTTTTCATATTAGTTGTCAGAAATAGTTTCATCTTAAAGCTTAAGGGTCAAACATTAACAACTGGTATAGGTGCAGACCCCAAAATAAGCTTTACATTGTCTTATCAAATATTTTCACCTGAAATTTATAATGATCTGGGATTGAATAATAAAATATGTCAAGCTGATTGCTAAGTGTATTGGGGCTATTTATGCTATATGTAAGCAAAGCCATAAACTTAGTGGTTAGGCTGATAATTTGAGGCCAGAAATGTGGTGTAATTACCAAAATTTTCAATAAACAATAAGGAAGAAAAAGGCAAAATAATATTAAGCAAACAATATATATGAAAATCAAAACTATACAAGGCAACAGTAATAGGGCAAAAAGTTCACAAAGTCAAGTGATTATAGCAATCTAACTTCAAAACAAGAAAGAACAAAAATATAGGAGACAAGACTGAGAATTGTTATTTTTTTATTGGTTAGGTAAAAATCTCAGCATGCATCTGTAGTATTTTTATATAAATTTGAAGAGATGTTCTTAGCAGTCATTCACAGAGATTTTTTATATATATATATATATCATTTCATCCCAAGCAAGGTAATAAAGCCGCTAAAATTGTAAGGGTTAACTGAGTGCTCGAGAATATGAGAAAGAAAACACTATTAATGAGAGAGAACAATACATGAAAAAGAACTAAGAAGATAACAAATGACATTACATTTAAATTTTTGAAGATCAAAGTTGATTTGGAAGCCAGAAGAAAGTTCCACAAGTGAGAAGTATGAGAAAGAAACTGTTAGCATAGAACTTACGGTTACATCTAGTCATTTCAATTGTAAAATGAGGTAACTTTGATGCCAATCTAGTACTGTGCTTAAATTCATGAAGTCTATGTACCATAAAGGAAAGTTCATCAGAATATTTACCATGAAATTATTTATAGAAAATGTACAGGGATGCTACATCACTATGGTTGGAACAATAACATTATAGATTCTTCTTTGGATTTTATTAAGAATTTTGAAATATATAGCAGGTGCACAAGATCAAATGTGTCAGCAATATTCAAACCAAGGACATTCATAGACTTATAAATATCTAAGATAGATTTTTACCAGAAAAATTATTTAACATGACACAGTGAGCCTACTTTCCTTACAGTAGACCTAGCAATTAATTCAATATAATATTCCCACTTCATGTCAGTGAAAAACATTAGTCTGAGAAGATGCAATGAGTCACTCTCCTGGAACCAACAAGAAACTTTCGGAAAGTATGTTGCATTATATATCAGGAATTATGAGGTCACCTCGATGTGGTGTAATGGTTAGCAAGCTTGTCTCGCTAGAACAACTGACTAGTGAGTTCAATCCTCATGGGGTGACCCCTACTTTCGGCCTTGTGCCACATCGAAAATATGCTTGGAAAATTAATAGGGCACCCAAGCCAGTGTTTCGGTTAGCAAGCTTGTCTCGCTAGAACAATTACGACCGAGTAGTGAGTTTGATCCTCACTGGGTGCCCCATAATTTCGGCCTTGTGCCACATCTATGCTACTCTTGGAAAATCACTTTATTAGGAAATATGAGAAAATTTGTTTAAAGGATCTGTCTGTATTTCTGACATGAGGTATTGCAAGTATTTACGCTATTTACATCGTTCGGACTGTTGTCCTCATCTTTATTGTCATATTCGCAACATTGAAACTGAGATATCCAGACAAGGCATGGCATGTGAAGCTAGAACAATCTACCCTGTGAATGAAATAAAGTGTTCAGTTCAAAATTCCAACATATACATCAAATAGAGAAGACTGGACTATACAACGGCTGAAACGTTATGAATATAGCAATAAAGATGATGTCAACAGTCTGAACAATGTAAATACCGTATATACTTGCAGATAGGTTGCACTTTTTTTTACCAAACATTTCACAAAATATGAGGGGTGCGACCTATCTTCTCGACATAAATGTAAAACAACACTACCTTGCCATCATGATTTCTGAGAAATCGGAAATGATACCCATAAACACTAAAGCTGTGATTTTTCTCCATATAGAAACAATTTATCTATCATATATACTGACTCATTGTTTTAAACTTACCTCATGCTGCTAGATTCACATATTCATCGCAATAAATAAATAAAATTATAAAATACTCATTGATCCATCAGTCACCATTCGGTTGGGGTCCTTGCACTAGACTGAAATTCTGAACATGCATACATAAGTTAAGGAACCACGTGTAGATGTTTACTGACAAAGAAAAAATAGTCCCATGATTCATTCTGCAAAATATATATATATTTTGTCAAAAATACATTGGAAAATATGACTTAAAGAAATGAAATATATTCTTTATGAGATAATTTTCTTTAATGGTGGTTTTATATAACATTAAAAGGCATTCTTAAGTGTTATTTACAAATAACAAAGCACATGAATCTAGTACCCAAAACGTTTGCAATATTTTGCATTGTGCAGTGATATATTTGGTAGCCAAATTTATAGTTTATAATTGTTGCAAACCCTAATCATGAGTAAAAGAAAGAGTTATGAAACAGGTTTTAAATTAAAAGTACTAGATTATGCAGAAGAACATGGAAATCGATCAGCAGAAAGACAGTTTGGAGTTTTTTCTAAATGTACCGTAATTTAGTTATTTTTTTTTTGTTTTTGTTTTGCTTGAGTTGACGCGATATAAAAATAATATGCAGTAAATATAAAAATACCGGTACAACAGTTACTTCCTTTTGTTTACATGATGATTGGCAAAATGTATTTTACCTGCAATAGTGTATTAATAATTGTAAGTTTTAAAATAAGGGTAGATATCTGATAATTCTTACGTTTAAAAAAGGGGGCTGTGTAACTCCCCAGATTATAGTGCGACCTATCTGTGAGTCAACAGTAAATCATCAATTATTAAGTCATAAAATAGGAGTGTGACCTATTCGGTGGGGGTGACCTATCTGCTAGTATATATGGTAGTGTAAGTTATTTAAAGCAGTGTATTGATTGCCTTGTAAATGCCTTGATTATATTACCCATAATTAATTCAATAGTGTCTGAAAAATATAGTATTAAAAAAAAAACTAGCTCCTTCAGATGTTACTTCCATCTTATTAGCAAATACTTTCACTTCTGCATGCCATTGTTTTATTTTTCCTCATGCATAATAATAATAATACATAATTTTCTATAATATCCAGACTATAATTCAGTCTTTATATTTGGCGAATTTTTTTTTTCAGGTTGCCTTCACAAATGTAATGTTTGTTTCTTGTATATTTTTTCTTTTCTTTTTGTTCAAGCAGTATAATAGCATTTCAGTAATACTTGTATTAATTACTGACCACCGACAATCCCATTTTGCTTGATTGCACAATATATATACAGATTAAAGGTTGAAATTTGCTCAAACAAATTTAAGGTTAAAAATTGCAAATTTTCCTGCTTAATGATCAAATTTCCCTTAACATATCTTTAGAAATATTTGTTTGGACAGAAACTGACTAAAGCAAAGCAGGCATGTTTGGGAGTAGTAGTAAAGTCAGTGGAGAGTGATCATAAAAGTGGAAACTTTGCACTGAAAAGTGTATCATACAAGAATGAATCCAACATCAGTTTTAATTTCTTTCACTTTTTCTGTATCTTTCTTTATCAAAGATTTAAAAAAACATTTTTATATCTATTATATCTGAAAATTCCTGTGAATGATATTTTAACTTTAGATTGC
The DNA here is from genome assembly GCA_963932145.1 of Acanthosepion lycidas. NCBI lineage: Eukaryota > Metazoa > Mollusca > Cephalopoda > Sepiida > Sepiidae > Acanthosepion > Acanthosepion lycidas. The sequence continues at coordinate 53,234,397 of OZ010589.1, read as the reverse complement.
AATTTAATAAAACTATAAATTGTAAATCACAAAAAAGGAAATTTCGTGAGAATTAGAACAAATACTGCATTTTATTTTATGAATATAAATTTCAGTAATCTTTGGTTTTCATACATGCCAAAAAATGAAGTACCAATTGGACAGTTCTTCCCTTGACACTTCTTCCCTTGACACTTCTATTATTTTAACAACTTTCACTCCTCAGGAATATTTATTGTTTTAAAAAGTGATGATTAGAATTTTGATAAATCCTAAACACATGAAAATGAATTTATTCATTTTCTTTGTTCTTGAAAAAAAAAAAAAAAAAATTAAATACTATTTATTAGAATGGTTTACAAAACAACAGTTAATTGCCAATCATTTCAAACTTTATAAAATGGTAAATAATAAGGATTTCCTTATAGTTGGTTCACATATCTTATAAATATTTATAAATATATGAATAAAAAATCATTTTCATATTTATTTCTTTATAAATTGGTAAATGATAAATATTGCATTAGCTTTTTTTTTAATGCAGCTGTATTGGATTTTAGAATGCTATAAATATAAATTATTCTTGAAAATAAACAATTTAATAAATAGTGTTTAATATTTTTTTTGTAAATTCTCAAGAGCAAAAAAAAAATGTATAAATTTAATTCATCATAGTTTTAGGTCATATTACAATTCTAATCCTTGCATTTTAAAACAGTAAATATTGTCGAGGGGTAATGGTAGTTAAAATAATAACAGTGTCAATAGAAAAACCATCCTTTTGACAGTCTGTTTTTTGGTAGGCATGACTAAGTTTGACTAAATTTCTTTTTCCTTTTCTATCTAGTTTTACATTAAATTCCTTTTATTATTTGACTTTCTTTTTACTATGAGATTTTAAATATATAATTAACCAGGTAATTTGAAATAGAAAAGAGAATTTAACATTCTTTTATTATGATGGATGTTAAAAAAATAAGCTACAAATAGACATAAATTGACTGTAATGAAAACATTGTGAAAACTAAGTATTTATTGTAACAGCCAGAACAATGTAAATATTGAGTGCATGTGTATGTGACATCACAACAAAAATGGCTGCCACCATAAAACAGTGTACAAACAGAACTGCAAAGTGTAATAAGATTTTTTTTTTTTTTTTTTTCCTGCCAAGGACAAAAATCCAATTTTGGGGCCCCAAAGCAACTGACTGAAGGACACAAGTTCCAGTTCATGGGCATTTTTTTTTTTTTAGCTTTTGGGGTAGTACAGTGGAGTTGATGGGAACTTTCTGGAGCATGTGATCATGGGTAATGAGGCCTGGATATGTCATGCTACCACAGAAACAATGGTTGATTTCATGACTTGAAAGTAGCTATCATCACCAACTCCTCAAAAATTCAAAGTTCAGCAAAGAAATTGATGGTAACTGTTTTCTGGAATGAAAAAATGCATGCTTCCTGTAGATTTTATATTACTTGTTCACACAGATAATGTGAAACATTGAATAGACTGAAGGATGCTGTTCATCAATAAAGATGAGGATATTTGCATAAGTGTCATCCTGCTGCACAATAATGCAATACGCACTGTAAGGTAGAAATGGAAAGTCTCATTATATAAAACATAGGCAGACATAAGTTGCCTTGTCCAGTGTTATATAAAGAGCTGAGTGGCTGGGGGCCCAGATACATTTTTATTACGTTCGTATAAGAAGAAAGTAATTGAAACTTACTACTACCATTGCTGTTGTGGTTATTTTACATGCACAACCTAACAAAATATTACTTCCAGAGATATCTTTGAGGACAGCATTTGTGCACCTATGTGGCAAATGCACCAATCTTGGTATTGACTATGTGGAAAAGTAGTATAGTAGTCCTGGTGATATATACACAATGTTTTATTACCGGTTAAGAATCCTTTATCCAAAATTCTTGGGACTGAAAATCCCAAAATGTTCTGATTTTTGAATACAGGTTATTTAATTTGTATAGAGCATCTATAAAATGGGGCAGCTTGGGTATGGAACCCAAGCATAAACACGATCTCTCTTTAAATTTCATAGCACAGCTTATACATATACCCTGATCATAGAATTTATATAAATAACATATACCCTGCAAGTGGTTTTATATAAAATGTAATAAATTTTGTGTACATACAGATACAAGTAATGACATTATTCATGTAATGTTCACATGGATTTTTAAGTGCTGAAATTAAGATTTCACTTATAAATAATGTTTTGTACTTTCTGTACGTGTACAAAAAAAAAAAAAAACACGATCACGACTTACAAAAGAAAATGTATTAAATGCAAGATGCTTTGACATTTTGAATAAATATCTTTAGTGAACATTGTGATACCTTGTAAATAATCAACAGACAAAGGTGTTGCTGTGATGATCGCTTACAAAATACTGGTGCTAATGTAGCTAGGTTGGTGCAAAAATAATGTCGTTTTCTCACATAGTGACATATGTGAGAAAACGACATTATTTTTGCACCAACCTAATAGCTAGGCTGGGAAACCCCCACCCAGGGCAGATGGGGTCACTTACAACAGCTGCACATCACCTAGAAAACCTTCCCTGTGCTTTTTAAAATTTTCTATTTGTGACAAGTCATGTCAGCACCCGAAAAACTTCCAAATTTTGGAATTTTAGATAAAGGATACTCAATCTGTAGGATAATAATAAGCATGTTGGATTAGTAAATGTTCTTTGCTTACTTTTCAGGTATCCCTCATAATTTATTGTACACTGTGGATAAATCTAAACCACTTTATATAAAGTATATTATATTTTTATTATATTATTTATATTATATAGCATTTAATTTTTTACAATTGTATTATGATTATCTTGTCAAAAAAAACTATTAACGGTTTTTCAATTCTTCTCTAACTCAAGATAACTTAGATTGGGCAGTTGTAAAATAATAAATTCTTTTTTGGTTATAATGGTCACTTTTGTCATCAGTACTGAATTAAGTGATTATTTATGATAAAAATGAATCCTTCCAATTCAATATGGATTTCGGATAAGAAGGGTACTGATTCTACAAGCAAAAATGAAGCATTTTTAAAATATAACATTTTTTCTTTTGTGAGTGTTTTATTAAAGTTTTCTGTATGTAATTAATTGCTTTGAGTTCCCTTTTAATAAATCAAATCCATCACACAATATACATGATAACTTTTGACTGTGAAATATTTACATTAAATACACATCTTTTTTTTCTTTCTTTTTTTTTTTAATCAATACAGACATGTAAAGAAAAATACAGTTATCTGTCTATTTAGATGTTTTGCAAAGATGGTAAAGAGACAACGCAACATTGTAATCTGCATATTTATGCAGTTTCTTTTTATTAAATATACTATTTATGTTCTAAAATTCCTTTCTTAAGATATTAAACTTTAAAATTCACCCAAATGTCCTCTCATTGATTCAAATGTTTTTATCTGATTTATTTTAGAGACATTCAAGCCTATTACAATCAGGTTGGGGCTTGGATGGTCAATATGGAATCCAACATGAATCGAGGCAACACTGTCATGCAAGACCTTAATAACAGATGCAATTTATTCCTTCAAGTGAGTTTTCAGTTTGGTTCAATAACAATATGTTTGTGAATCAGATTCTGTAAATTCTTAATTGATCTTAACTTTAACCCTTCAGTTTGTGTTAAATAACTTAAAAGAGAATTTTACTGTATTTTTTTTATTCAGTCTTTGCCCTTTGCTATTTATTATAGTAGCCACTGTCAAGGCTTACAATGGATGTAGCAGACTGCTTGTTACAGGAAAGGGGACTGCCTATCTACTCATTCATCTACTGACCATTATAGCATGCTAGTGACAAAAAACTGGTCAAGATGATAAGTTATGAAATAAGGCATAGGGAAAACTGAATTCATGCCTTTTTAAGATTATGTGTACAAAAGTGATATGAACCAAATTCAGATTTTCTAAATATGCTATTTTGTATTTGTCGGCCATTCTTTTTCCCACATAAGTAAAATATGTATTAACATTTTATATTTTTATTTCATAATTTCACTTTTAAAAAAATGGTTTTGGCAACAAACACAAACACTTTATGGCAATGTTTAACCTCCATGTCTATAAAAAAAACAATGTGTCAAAGGGTTGACACAGCTATTACTGTATACACTTTTGACTCCTGTGTCAATGTTTATTGGTTCAAATTTTCTTATTTTACAATTTGTTGATATTTTTATGAAATTATGAATGAAAAAACTAGTTTTCATTGATATTTATAAAATGCTAAATAATAAATATTGCATTGTATTTGGTTCACAAATTCTTATAATAAACATTGCCAAAGGAATCAAAAGTGTATATAGTAATATTGGTGTCAAGGAATAACTGTCGTTTTGATAGACCATTTTTTGTGGACACAAAGGTTAAATATTGCCCAATTTATTTATATTTATGCAGTTTCTGTGGCGATATTACTAAGTATGTTTTTCAGCAAATAAAATCTACAGAATGGGACTTACCTTACAAGTTTAACATAAAAGACTTGGAAGACCAATCTAGTTTATAATTTGGAATTTACAAGTAGACCAGGAATAGCTCAAGTTTATCTGGTTTATTCAAAATAAAATCCCTTGTTTTGAGTGAAAGTTTCAAAAAAAAAAAAAGAAAAACAAAAATTTTGAGAAGACAATCAGAATTGAAGAAAAACAAAATTCAGGGTAATGTTTCTATAAAAAATGGGAGTCAGAAGATAATAATTGATTATGAAATGATGGGCAAAGACAAAAAGAATAGAAAAACTTTCTTTCAGCCATGTACAAAATTAAACCAGATAAACACAAATGGGGGCCTATGGCCATATGTTGAAACACCGGTTCCTGTATGATCACTAAAGTTAAGCAACATTGAGCATAGGTGGATGACCACTTGGGAATACCAGGTACTGTAAGCTTGGATGTGTGGGTGGTATAATGGATAACGGCTCAGAATTGTGAATTGGAGAGCCGAGTTCCAAGTACAGCCGGTTTCGTTATATTCATTTATGCACAAAAATACCCTTGGGAAAGGTATAAAATCACCCCTTCTCCCCCAGATATGGGTTAATTAGTAAGACTTGTATCACTAAATCATTATCTCAAAAAAATTCTTACAATTTAAAAATATTTTCTCACTTTAAATAACCTGCAATGGGTTGATAATTCATAAAAACAATCAACCCCAAATGAAGGTTTCATTATAGCTGCATGATTATTTATAATTAACATTTTCACTCATGAATTAAAAAAATATTTCCTAGAAAATGTTGATGTAAAGATATTATAGGTGTGTTATTCAATATAGATAATTCTGACATTGTAAAATTATAATTTTTACAATAACTTTTAATTGGCCAAATGATGTAACGAATGTGTGTCACTTTAATGGGAGTAATGAGAAGGATCTAGACCATTGAAATTGCAAAGGCACAATGCTGGAACTGGACAGGGAAATGACCCAGTCAAATTTGGAAATATGCAATAAGTAACTGATTAGGACTGACAGATCATTAATTAATGACCCAAGCCTCAGCCACCCTAATGGATTTTCTTATATAAACCAGCCACTTTTGGCAAGGAGAGTCAGCAGGTGTCACTGCAAGAAGCAATTAGATTTAATTTTTTTTAATTTAAGAATTTTCCTTTGCAGAAAGGTCAAATTGAGAAAGGTTTGAAAACTAATTTTGGTTGCAGGCTCAACACCATAGTTCCCTGTCTGTACTATGTCAGCTACTGATCCAGTGAACCATTTAAGGTTGACTACACGTGAACTGACAAACCAGTCATAATTGGAAAAATCACAGTACCACTGGAATGAGTTAATGCTATGACTTAAATTCCTACTTGAATAACTGTGTTGTTTTCACTGTTATTTTTAATCTAACCTTGTCTTGTGACCAGATTCATTTGACTTGACAGATATTTCAACTAAGTTCACCCGAGCACCTCTTCAGATCTAAAACAAATAAAACAGGTGGGAAGGTCTGCTGATGGAACAGGGGGGGATTGATTGTATCTCTATATGAATAGATACATATAATTTTGCATTTAATGATTAATTAATTTTGTTCAGGAAATTTTATTTATTGATTAGTTATTATTTTTATTGAACTAATAGGGATTTGTTTTTCTTATTTTTACTTAACTGTTTTTTTTTTATTTTGGGGTCCACCCATTCTGGCCTTTGTTTTATTTGAATATATTTTATCCCCCTTGATCAGCATTTCTTGTATGTTAAAAAAATAGTTGACATTATAATCAATTAGTTTTTACTTTTAGCTTTCATATTAGTTATGTCTCTATTTTTATTTCCATTTTCCAGGGTGTCTTGTATGCATTTAACATCAGCCATTTGATACGAACTGTGATGAACTTACATGTATCTACACAAAAGGCCATGACGAAAACAGCAGTTTTAGCACTTTGCAAATTGATAGAATTACTTAAGGTATGTATATAGTGCTGGAGTTCTCACTGTAGTATAGCAGTTAATGAGCTAGTCTTGCAAGACAGTTCATTCCTTGCCAAAAATACATTTAACCATATGGCATAATAAAACAGATATCATTTGCTGTTTATTTTCTAAATGATTTTCAAGCTTTTTGTTGTATTGAAACTAAATATTAAAATTAGAGTAGTAAATAAAATAAATTTTTGTACCAAAAATAAGAATTTTATTCAGAATGTATCAAAGCTAGTTTATCATAACAGATACCTGTGATGTGACTTCGATGTAACCTGAGTTCATATTTTCTTTAAACTAATCTTGAAACTGAATTAGGAGTAGTAAATTTAATATCAGTTTTATTTTTTTATGAATTCACCCCAAGCAAGGTGATAATGCTACTAAGACACAAGGGGTTGCTGAGAGTAAAAGAAAATGAGAATATTTTAGAAGGAACTCGAAACCCAATCTTAAACAAGAATCAGAGGACCAGGGAGGAGTGTGAACCGGACAATAGGGGAACTTCTCTACTCCTATTGAAGAAAAAAAATAGTGAATAAAATTTCAGAGTTTAGGCAGATATGTCAGAAGTATAGAGTTGAAGTAAACTTTAGGAGGAACCAGAAACCCAATCCTAAAAAAGAAAAAAAAGAGATAAACCTCTACTCTTATTCAAAAACCAGGGAGGAGTGTGAACCAGATTATAGGAGAACCTTTCTACTCCTATCGATGAACTTATTTGTGTTCCTAAAAAGTATGTTTAAAACTGCTGTTAGAAAGAATAAGAAAGTGTTAATATTCATACCAGTTATATAATGATGAATATATGACTATTAATGAAGGCTTACGGCCACATCATGTTGAAACACCAGTACCCATATGATCAGTGAAGTTAAGTAATGTTGAGCCTGGTCAGTACCTTGATGAGGGATTGCTTGGGAATACCAGGTGTTGCCAGCTTGGATGTGCTGATGCTGTAATGGATAATGGCTCAGAATTGTTAATCAGAGAGCTGAGTTTCAATTCCAGCTAGGTTTGTTATATTCACTTACGTGCAGATACCCTTGAGAAATGAATCCACCTCATCCCCCCAGCTATGGGTTAATTAGTAAGACCTGTATCACTAAACTATTATATCTCCAAAAATAAAATCAAAGTGCATACAAAATATTTAGATATCAGCATCAAATAAAAGTTGATATGCCAAAAACAACCAAAACAAATATAAAAGTCACTGATTATTTGTAATAAAATATATTTACACTATTTACATTGTTCAGGCCGTTATCTTCATCTTCATTGCCATATTCACAATGTTTCGGCCATTGTATACTCTGGCCTTCTTGAACTGGGAATTTCAAACTGAACCAACCCTATATTTCATCTATTGGGGTAGATTGTTCTAGTTTCACATGCCATGCCTCTTTGACTCAACTCTCCAAGTTCACCTTTGCCAGGTATTGAACTCACAACTCTTTGGGTCAAGTCACTGTATTCAACCATGCTTTTATCCACTGGGCCATGTATCTTTGAGGTCATCAGTGTACAAATTTTTTGGGACTTATAAACTTAATCTCTCATTAACCATTTTTTATCAGAGTTCATATTACAGTTCAAAATTCCAGTCACCTGAAGAAGGCCAGGGCATACAATGGCCAAAACATCATGAATATGGCAACAAAGATGAGGTCAAAATTCCAAATAATATAAATAATTACATTACCTCATCTCAGAAATTGTTGTTACCTAAGGAAGATTACTGAATAGAATAATTAAACGAAGGCTGGTATTGAGCAATAATACTTAGGATACGAACAACACATAAGATTCACCAGTGGTGCGTAGTAGTAGTAGTCATCTGCTAGAAATGAGTCAAATGAATTCCACAGTGAATCTCCAACAGCAGACTAACATACAGTATTTACTGCTGTATTTATGTGAATGGGGACATACCCATTATCGTCCATAGGTATACTACAACAGAAATACAGACCGATAATAAAGTGTATATGTTAATTCATTGTACCTGGGAAGTGCTTTCAGGTACCTTATTGCTCTTCTGATGAATATTTGTTGAATGTGAATTTAGGTTCATGTTTACAAAACTGTTTCTTTTGCTTGAGGTGCTGCTAAGGGAACCTGAAAACTTTATTCATTGAGTATGAGAATATTTTTAAAGTTATTTCTTTCTATTTGCTAGGCAATTGAATTCACATTCCATCGCAGAACCATGTTGGTTGCAGAATCAATCAACCACATAATTCAGCACCTTTGCTTCCTAGCCTTGTCTTCTATCAACACAGCACGGGTAAGTCAAATTAGACACAGCAAATAATGACTTTTGTATTATTCTTATTTTTTATTGTCATCATTGTTGCTTTTGTAAAATTTTGATAATTTTACAAAAATGAAATATTTATTTACTTATAAGAAACCTATTTTATTGCATATTTTTTTTTTTATAAATGCCTCATTATTATTTATGGGAAAGAGATTTAATTTTATGTGCTGCAATAATGGTTTGTATCACATTTGACAGCCAGTCTAGGTGAAGAACAAAACTGAATTTATGGAAGATACAACAGGAATCCACTGCAAAGAACAAAATCAAAGTTTAGTTATTAACTGATTAATCATGGATAACAGGAATTTCTATCATTGTAAATGATGGCGATTTCTACCACATTTGATGGATCCAAGAAAAGGAAGCTTTGGAGAGCCATGATCATTTATATCCTAAATGGACATAACACTTAAAGAGAGAGAAACTATCTGGATATGACTAGTGTCATAGAATTGTTCAAATATTGGATATCAGAATATTATTCCAAGAATAGTTTCGACTATTGAATTCATTGTTGTTGCTTTTGTTGTTTCCACATTTTAGCCAGTTAATTCCATGTGCTTTCTTGGGATACAAAATGGAAAGTATGAAGCCTCTTATTTTTTTGGCAATGAAAACTAGAAAATAGTAGCAAGAAAATAAAAGAAATAGTGGCAAATATACTCGTCTGACCAACTCATTCACAACAATGCATCTAACTTGGGCAATTCCATATTTTTTCCCATGCTGTGATTTGTTCTCTAATTCTTTCTTTGTTAAGTAAAGAAATTTACACTGGCCTGAAAATAACATTACTAAAAAGAATGAGATCAAGAGTTCAAAACAACTCTTAGAATGATAAAATTACAAAAATATATTGATTACAGCTTGTAATTGTTCAGGTTCTTCAGCAGTTCAGTTTTCTCTTGTAGACATGTTTCTATCTTTTGGAGACTTCTTGCTGCACAATTATAATTGAATTGATTACTTGGATGATACATTTGTAATGTACCAAGGACAAATAAAATAACCAATGAAAAACAAATGCTAATACAGATTCCTTGGCATTAAGCAAGCAAGGTACAATTTTGGAAAATGCTAGATATTGCCAAATATAGGAATTCTATATTTCCATTTTTCTCCCCCTATTTTAACTCCTTTCCTGGCATAGGCATGTATATATGTGATAGAAATTAGAAGGATTTGAGATAATTATAATTAAGTATTTCATCAAGTTTAGAAGAAACCTCAGCAGAATGCAGAAAGCACTGGACGGCCGTTTCATCCTATATTTGGGACTCATCAGCAGTGTTCATCGACTACTGAGAATTGAAACCCGGACAGTTACGTTGTCAGGCAAACGTCATACCAACTGTACCAACGGGCCTTGGTGACGAAGAGGTAGCAAATTAGAGTTGATATAGTGCCACTCGATCACATATTCCGTGGTGGAACTCATCTGAGTTTCTCTTTTACCCATAGGACTCTTCCCCCATGAGCCACGACTACTATCCCCAAGCTGCTCCATTCAAAGCATTAGAAGCCAGTTCAAGCAAAATATATATATATATATATATATTTTTACCAAAAATGTCTTTATCAGATACAGATGAATAAACGCATTCAAAACATAACGTTAAAAAAAACATTTACAGACGTGTTTATATGTTGATCTTGATTCTATTTATTCCCTTCTGAGCTTGAAACAGGTCCAATTGTCAACTCCTACATCTGGTAGAGGTGTTAGTCACTGCTTGCGTACTTTAAGGGAACTTAGTTTCTCACTTACTATATTAAAACAAATAAAAAAAAAAATTATCTGAAAATGAAACTTTTTTTTTTTTCCAAAATAATTGTCAGGAAAGTGGTTAAAGTGGGTAAGAATCAAGATCTGATCAAGTACCTTCTTGCTATTTTAAACCTATTGGTGTAATATTCTTTAATCAATGTGATATAACTGTGAAATTTTCACTTACAAATCCAGAGATAAATAGCCACAGATTTATAGAATACTATTCTGCAATCAATCTTTAAATATTATTGCTTCTTTTTTTTGTTAATTTTAAATAGAAAAGGATTACCCAAGACAAGAAATACAGTGAAAGTCGCCTTGATGTTTTATCAGCCCTTGTCCTTGCAGAAAATGCTTTGAATGGTCCAGGTAATTTATTTTGGATTACTAGTGGAGAGTTCATTGTGTTTTTTACTCTGTTATTTTTTATTATAATTATTAATTACTTTAAATAAATTGCTTGAAAAAAAGTGAAAAATCATTTTGAAGAACAATAAAATATTTTCAACATTATTTCATAATTAATAATAATTTTAACCAGTATTTACTTTCCTCTTAATCTTAATTCAAATAGAAAAATCTAATGAATAAAAATAAGAAAAAAAGTCATCATTGTTATTCATACTACTTGTGTAAAGCATTGTGCCAAGAAAGATTGTGGAATAGTGTGATGGGTTTAAAGTTAGATTTGCTCTTCTCTGAGCTGTTGGGCACTCAGCTGATGCTTTCAGCCAAGCTTCCAAAATAAAAGGGATGTAACTTCAAGTCTTAAACAAGAGCCTATTCTTTATTTCAAATCCATAGCGTCTACTAACAAACATAGATCAACAACCTGAATAAAAATTGTGATAAAAAGCAAGTAAAAATTAAGATGGAAGTAAATACTAATCAAAATTAATAATAGTACTAATACTACTTATTATTCATTTTGACTAGTATTAAATGTTTTATTTAATAAAAATAGTTTCTTTATAATCTTGTATATTTTAACTAAAAATGACAGTTATTTTCTTTTCTTTGTTCTTTTTACATTTGTAGTTAAGAGGAATTTTAAAATCTTAACTCTATTCTTGATAATAACTTTAAATCGATATATACTTGTGTTATTTTAAAACATTGTTCTCATTTTGGTTGGTATATATGTTATTATTATTATGTACACAGTATTAAAGACTCAACATTTCTATTGCTTATATGAGATACATGTTAATTATTATCATATTTTATCCTTGGTATGTTAGTTATTATTCCTTTTTATCCAAATCAGTGCTTCACTAACTAGTTCAAGGATTGAACTCATGACAGTTACTATTGTTGGTTCCGATCCTAAATAAGAATAACTGCAAAACACTTTTCCCCTCTCCAATCTATAGGCAGAACCACATGAATATATGCTGGGATTTCTTCCTAGCCAATAAAATACACCATTTCTTGGTCTCATTTGACTCAGTCTTGATCTGTCTTGTCTTGAAGTCAGAATGCTATGTTTATGTTGTAGCATACCTATGGACGATAATGGGTATGTCCCCATTCACATAAATACTGTATGTTGGTCTGCAGTTGGAGATTCATTGTGGAATTCACTTGACTCACTTCTAACAGTTGACTACTTCGTCTATGCACCACTGACGAATCTTATATGTGTTGTTCTTGTCCTAAGTATTATTGTCCATTACCAACCTTTGTTTGATTATTCTATTCACTAACTTTCCCTAGGTTACAACATTTTGGTGACAAGGATGAGATAAAATTACAACAGTTTATTTATCCGAATTTGCTTTTGTATGTTAACCCCAATTCTTAGTTTGTGAACTTTTTCCATATTACTTCTACTTTACTTTATTACTGTTAATTTGCCTTGCATATATTGTTTGCTTACTTTATATTAGTTTTTGCCCTGTTCTTTTCTTTTTCTTGTTATTGCAAACTTTGTCAATTCTGTTTGTTGGACGATTCTATTATTTTGCATTTAATCATGGCTACTCACCTCCACTGAGTGAGTGAATACATGACTGACTGAGTGAGAGAGAGTAGAATCATACAAATGCCAATAAAATAGGCTGGTTCTCAGTTTCATCTGATGTAGTCCCAACTTCTGCCATTTACATTTAACCATGATCACTTACTCTACAACCATCCATTATCTCTATCCATCATGTCATCGTTTTTTGTTTTGTTTTTTGGAGCCTTTTATGTTCAATTTTAGATGGTTTTTGACATTTAGTTGTGATGGCAGGTTCAAACCACTTTTCATAATTTTTTTTAGAGATGAATAATTGTCAACATACTTTTATTGTTTCAAACCATTGTTTTCAGCTTTGTTAATAGAGATGTTAATATAGACACAATGTCAGCCCAAAATGTCCCTTTATTCAACCTTCAAGAACATGCTTGCACATACTGCATCATTAAGCATCAGAGATCTGTTTCCTACATTTGCTTCACTTTTGTCCAGGTTAAACTTGTAAAGTAAATACTGTCAACTGTGCATTCTGCATTGATTTTCAACAGAATAAAGTATAAAACTATTATTTTTCTGCAAGCAATTCTCAAAGAGTTTACACACACAAACCATAAAGAGCTAAGTAAACTTCAAAGACACTTTTAAAGTTTTTTGAATGATACAAGGAAAAATTATGCTGGAAACTTTTCATCCTTATTTTTTTTTTCATTGATACTTGATGACTTATAGTTTTAAAGAAATTAAAGTAAACTTAATCTACAAATACTGTTTCTTTTTTAACTAATAATACAGGAATATTGCTTTGAAAAGGCTCATGGTTCAAATGTTTTTCCAGTTGTTTCTCTTATTTTTGGAGATCAGAAATAATCCAACCATCTTCCATATACTTTTAATCAATCAGTATTTGTAATGGTCTAATATTCTGAAAGCAAGTAACAGGCCTTGTTGGCTTTTTTCTGATTCTTCTCTTTGTATTAATTATTTGACCATATAAATATTTACTAAGCTTGATTTTGTCTGACACAAGACCAACTTACTCTGCATTATGTGCTATGCTTAAGAAATCTAACATCAACAGTTTAGTGATGTTAAATTAGCATCCTTAAAAAAAAAAGAAATGTTTATATCACTATAAATCTCCACTATTCAACTCTCTGCAATATATTTAGAGATCCTTAATAAAATCCCCCCCCAAATCTGCAATGTTATCAGTCCTGAACTGACATCTCAGTTTCAATCACTTTTCTAACATAGCTTCCCTGTGCATTTTCTATAAATATTTTCATGGTAACTGTTTTGATGAGTTTCTCTTTGGTACCTTGACTTTACAAATTTAATTGCAATACTAGATTAGCAGCTTGGTCTCATCATTTTGCAGTTGAAATGGCTAGATATAACCATAATTTTTATGCTAACAGCTTGTTCTCTTGCACTTTTTGCTTGTGGAACTCTCAAAATGTCAACTTTGATCTTCAGAAATTTAAATGCAATGACAATCATTATTTCACACTCAGTAACCCCCTGCATCTTAGTGGCTCTGTTGCTTTGCTTGGGGTGAAATGATTAAAAATAAAATCAATTGCTTAAAACTGCTGTATTGACTATGATTTCTAACCTAAATTCTTTATTTCGTTTCTTCTATGCAAATTTTGAATTTTATGCTAAACTTATTTAAACTTATTTCTTTTTTTAAATAATTTTCACTATTGTTACTATAAATAGACAATAAAGACTTGATAGATAAAATCCAAAATGTCAGTCTAATGTTGATGATAAATAAAAAGCAAGCATAATATTTGAACCATTTTAGAGATTAGAAAAATATATTTCCATAATCCTAATGGAAATTCTATTCTTATCAATTTCATCTTTTATTCATCAGGCACCAAGGAGCGTATTCTAATTGCTTCTCTTGCTCTGTCTTTTGGAACAAAATTGGTAAGCATTGATTCTGGACATTCCTTCTCAGTTATTTTAATGTGGAATTAATTTTGAAATGTATTAATTTGTCAGTTGCATCTTGAATTTGTAATATTATTTTTCCTTACTGTGAATTATGTATATTCAGTTTCTATTTTGGTGCATATACACCATCGATTTTTTTCACAACCCCTTGGTTCCAGGACTGCACCAGATTATCCATTTTGCCAGACCATTAGAAGTAATATAATAACAATTCAATAATACACCTCTGATTGACCAATTACCCATCTCTTATATCTCTATGACATCATCAAGGCTTGTAGCCACATCATGTTGAAACACTGGTTCCTGTACGATCACCGATGTTCAGCAATGTTGAGCCTGGTCAGTACCTAGATGGGTGAATGCTTAGTAATACAATGTGCCGCAAGCTTGGATGTGAGGGTGGTGTAATGGATAAGGACTTGAAATTGTTAATCAGAGAGCCAATTTCCAATTCCCATTGGGTTCGTTATATTCACTTAACATGCAAATACTTTTGGGAAATCTATGAATCCACCTCTTCTTCCTCCTGCTATGGGTTAACTAGTAAAATTTGTATCACAAAAGCCATTATTATCTCAAAAAATATTCTTACAAAAATATTTTCTGGTTTTAAATAACCAGCAATGGATTTGATCAGCCATAGAAAATGAATCAATCAATGCATATTCAACTGTTAAGAAAACATAAATTAAAATTGTGTAACATACAAATGCCACCTGTGACTGCATGGGGAATTAATCTGGCAATTACATGAAATTCAAATACTT
Organism: Acanthosepion lycidas; assembly: GCA_963932145.1. Lineage (NCBI taxonomy): Eukaryota > Metazoa > Mollusca > Cephalopoda > Sepiida > Sepiidae > Acanthosepion > Acanthosepion lycidas. Next base: position 53,219,115 of record OZ010589.1, on the reverse strand, counting down.
GTTCAAAAATTTTGTCCAGATTAAAAGAGGTGTCGGAAAATTGGTGGTAGATCTGTATATATTTTACTTCTTATACAGAGAATAAACTACATCTGCCACCTTCTCTTAATTGCTGTTGTTCCCAGGTCCACCTAACCTGCAGTGGTAGTACCTGTTAGGTGTCCCAGCTATGGGAAAATAGTGAACCCTCAAACTAAAACAAAAATCTATGAAAGTATAAAAATACATTTTTATATAAAAAAAATTGTCAACAATACCTATTTATATTTATATTTCGGCATTAAATAACCCAATTCTTATACAGAATTTCTTATGATCATAAAACAATAAATTCAGGTTATGTTGCCAGACCTTTCTCCTCAAAAAAAACTTTAATAGAAGTATTATTTAGGGTCATTAAAAAGAATAATTACTTGGAGCAGACTTTGAGTCTTGTAAAATAAAACAGTCTATTTAAATATCTTAGAACTAATTAGAAAAATGACACAGAACTAAGTTACTCTTCACTAAAGGACATTTCTAGGGACTATCTGGGATAAAGGATGTGTGTTTCACATAGTGGTGATTAGTGCAGAAATGGTACTGGTGATTTGAGTTCAAATTTTATCTGAGGTTATTGCATTCACTTTCACACAAATACACTTGGAAAAGTGTGAGTTCCTTACTTAATAGCAGGGTAGACTGGGCTGTCTAGCTTTGATTAGCAATTCAGAATCCTAAACTGTTTAGGTGTAGAACTAGCAAATCCACTCCATAAAAATCTTCTTGTTATGGAAACTACAGCAGCAACATCTTGCATGAGTCGACTGCAGCCATATACGTCACAGGGATGGTGGGAGTTTAGAGGGTTAGCATGCATGATAAACCCATGAAGTTTCTGACCCTCTTCAAGTAAATGCAAACATTTAGCTAAGTACTAAAATTTTTAAATTTTAATTATTACTAAACATTTTAAATGTTGCAACATTTGTTGCTTTTTATTTTATTCTTTTAGAAAGTCTTCCGAGATGATGAAATCACTAGTCTGTCTGATACATTGAAAAAACTTCAAGTAATCACCAGATTGTGGGAAAAGTGAGTGTTTTAATTTTTCTTAATTCCTGTTCAGTCTTTAAGAGATTTCAATTGTTGAATCCCTGGAGCAAATTGTTGGGAAATCTGAATATGTGACATTAGTGCAATTAAATTGACATATCTCAAAAACTGTTGGCAATCGAGTATCATTTTATATGACAGTAAACTGGTTCCTCTTTCAAATGATACCAAATTCAGGCTTCTCGGTTTTACTTGTTATAAGATATGGTTTTGGAAATCTACAAATTTATAAAAGTTGCCTTTAGTTGATCATGTAATGGATGTCAATGATGCTTATTGAAATACGATGCTAGACAATTCCAAACTGTAAGTGCATGAAACTTGTGAGTGCATTTGGATGTTTCCAGCTTCGAAAGGTTAAGTGTTCAAAAGACAATTCCAAATTACTCGTAAGCAAACTAATGTTAGTTTTCACAAATCTTTAATTATTAAATCAATATTGATGTTTGTATCAAAATTGTGTTTATATATTGGCAAATTTGTTCATACCTGACTATTAAGCACACACCTAAGGTATACATATTTTACTCATCTCATGAATCCATTAATGATTCCATTAAAATTGGAAAAAAAATCTTATTCAGTGATAGTAAAAAAAAGACCCAACATTAAACTTTCAACAAAGTTTTAATATATTTTCTATAAACAATATTTAGCCAAACAAAAAACTTTTCTTTTTCTTAAGCTCTAATATGTCAAGCTGAGGATAAGTGATCTAATTCTTGCCAAACACGACTAAGCATTTTGTTGCCGATGGTTGCTAAGACTTCAGTTATTGGCTTCTTCAGATCATCCTCATCTCTGGGAAGTAAATAGATGAGACTTTTCACATACCTCTAGAGGAAGAAGACACATGCCATGAGAACTGGAGACCTAGGTGGCCATTGCAGGAACATGCAATAAGTCTATCCGGAACATCTGACCCATCTGTTAGGCAGAGTGGTGTTTAAAAATTAATTTCAATTAAATTAAAATTAAATTAACAAATGAAAACTGTATTTATATTTTCTGTCAATATTGTAAAATAACCACAACGGCAATGGTAGTATTATTTTGTAGCTCTATCATTTGTTTCATGAGTTGAGCAATCAAATCGAGGGTTCCGCCTAGGGCAGATGCCATCTTATTCTTTTAAGATAGTTCAACGTCTTCACCAGATCCTATTCACAGCATCATGTAAAATAACAACAACAATGGTAGTAGTAATTCTGAATTACTTTATTCTTGTACTAATGAGATGCACATACAAAAATACACTTGGCCCCTGGCCACTCAGATGTTTATGTAACACCGACAGAGGAGGTAACATGTCCCCCAGTTTCTGCCTGTGGAAGTCCCCCATTATCTAATTATCAATTTCTACTCTACAAATATCTGCTAAACACTGTTTGAAAACTTTTTCCTCATTTTTCTCACCTGATATTTTCTCAGTTTACGTATGGCCACTGACTGCAGCTTTTTGTACTGGCATCGAGTCATTTTCCCTATCTATTTAACTGATATGCTTGACAACATCAGTGATACTCATCGAATACATGTAAGTACTTTTTTATCCCATTTTGAATAAATCACAATAAAAAAGAATAAGAAAAATATATTAAGGAAAAGCAACTACAAAGTTGGGATCTTTTTATATGTTACTATTCTTGTTCTTAATCTTAAAAAGATTAATAATTTGTGATTTAAGAATTTTTTATGTTACATGTTTGCAATCTTTTTTACAAAAATGTCAACTTGATGTTTATAAATATTTATAATATAAATATGTTTTTATCTCCCATATCATTGATTAAGGCAAGTTGATGTTTATAAATATTTATAATATAAATATGTTTTTATCTCCCATATCATTGATTAAGGCAAGTTGATGTTTATAAATATTTGTAATATAAACAGGCTTGTCTGTAGAATTTTATTGATCTTTTGTCTTAGTGGTATTACAACAACATTGTTCATTGCTTTTATAATTAATAGTTGTCCTTACTTTATTCAGATCTAGACTGGATTGATCAAAACAAATCAAACAGTGGACACAGTTTCCTTATTTCAAATCATTCAACCACTTCCAACAGACTAAATTGCAGTGGCCTCTTTGTCAAAATCACAAGATACTTGAGGAAAAAAAACAAACAAAACCTAAACACAAATATTATCACATTTGTATATGCAGCACATGGTGACATGTCCCTAGTTGGTCACATGATTCCATGACAGGTCCTCTAATTGCATCATGTTAACAAACATGAGTGATGCTTATATTGGTCACCTCAGCTCTGATCCTGTTTGCTCAAGCTGTTTCTGAATCTATATTATAAAAGAAAAGCTAATTCTCTGTCTATCACACACTCTATAGTGTGTGTGTGTAACTTTCCATGCATGTGTGTATGTGTATGTCTGTGTTGTATGTGAATGGCTTACATGTACTTGTGCCATTTAATGTATACACATGCATGCACACATAATTTGACTAGGTTTGAAATAATACATTGGAGTAATATATTCCCCTAACACTCAGTCTAAACAACCCCTACTCTGGTCTGAACAATAAAATCATAAACTTGGTGAAAAAATAAAACAAAATTAATTTTTTAAACTTAAAAAATTTCAGACAATTAGATTTTATTGAACTTTTTAGAAATTATTCAGAGAATTATTTAATTTTTTTTTTTTTTAATTTTGTAGAAATATTTTTAAGACTGTCATGGAATTAAAATATACATGCTCACATAATTTGAATGAAATTGGAATTGACATCTGTGTTAAGAGGGCTGATTTACCTTTCTGTCTGACAACAACTGGGTAACAGGAAAAGAATATAAGCTGAAATGTGTGTCCCTTTGAAGTCATTTTTACAGTTCTCTTTGTATTTAAACTGAATATATTTTCTAATAAATATAGCATTTTAAATGGACAGCAATTTACATTTGAAATTTGGTCAACTTACTGTAGTTATAGTTACTGAACTAATATAATGTAATTTTCAAATCAATTTCTATATTTTTTTCACTGTAACTTTTATTATTATTATTTATTTATTGTTTACAGTACATATTTGGTGCACTGAGGGATTGTGTATTACCGATGGAATATGTCCGACATTTGGAATCTCCTCAAGTACTGAAAGACAGTTTTGATAAAGAAGTTACAGATTATTTAAAGGAGGTACTTATCTTTCATCATTATAGTGAATTTTGATTCAATAATTATTAGCAGTTATTACATGCCAATGGAAATTTATTACCCTTCACATCTGCACCCAGGAGTGACTACCTACCCCACCCCAGACTCTTGTTACACTTCTGGAATCAAATCCACTATTTTATTAGCTTTTCTGGTTCAATTTATTTGAATGAAGTTTTATTCTCAAAATTGTAAAATAAAGGCAATTCTTTATAGTAAATAACACTTGACTGAAGCTTTTAGCAATCCAATCATGCTAACTATACATCAAAATACTCTATACTTTTTATCTAATTTAAATACAAATTTTTTAATTAATTATATATATTCAATAATTTTTACTTAATTTTAAATACCCAATAATTTTTATCTAATTTTAAATGCCCACTAATTTTAAATACTCAACTTTATTTATTGCTTCATGACTAGGTGTCAGGAACAATAGTTCTTGTTTTGCTCACCAGCAATGTCCTGCAAAGCATATTCTGCATTTGTATAAGATTGTAGAAATATCAGGGATAGGTCCATAGAACTGTGATTTAGTTGGATGTTTTCTCCAAGAAATGTTAAGTATAGCTCTCAGCGTCAGAGCATAGGTTCCATCAAGCTTAGACCGTAGGGTTTTCGTTAATGTCCAGGCAGTGGCATCATACATTAACACCACCTCTACATTGACTTGGAAGAATCTCTTCCTCAGGTTGTCTGGTAAATCAAATTTTCAGATTACATCCATTTTATTCAAGGCGGCCCAGTCTTTAGCTATGCAAATTTTCACATCTTTTTCAGTAGAATTAATTTTGCTTCCTAGGTATGTAAAAGATTTGACAGATTTTATTGATTCACCTGAGACGACAGTTTGTATTGAGTTTTGCTGGTTGAAGCCTAACAGCTAGAAGTAGAAAAGGTGCTCTGAAAAAATCAAAACAGCTTTTGAAAAAAATAGGTCATCCATTGGACAAATTCGGACTGTTCAGCAGATTATTGAGTTCATCAGGGTAAAGAATTTACAGACTGCCTTACTTTTTGTAGATTTCTCTAAAGCCTTCGATTCTGTATATAGGAGAAGATCCTTCTGGCATATGGCATTTTTTTTTAAATTGAAAAAAATTTTTAAATTAAAAAAAAAAAAAAAGGAAAAAAGTGAAGAGTAAAAAAAATTTTTTAATTTTAAAAATGTAAAAAAAAAAAATTTTAATTTTAAAAAAGTAAAAAAAAATTTTTTAGAGTAAAGAGAAAAGTAAAAAAAAAAAAGAAATGAATTTCTTTGGATGAATTTGCAAAAAAAAAAAAAAGAACAAAACTTTGGAAGCATTTGGTTTTTTGATTTTGTAAATGAAACAAGAAAATATTTCTTTCAAGTAAACTTGTATGCATTTGATTCTATAACATGTTACAACTGATCTTTCAAAATTACTAAAAGTTTCTCCTTTCATAATTGCTTTCTTCTAAATTATCCTCTTTCTTATTTCTTTTTTTCTGGCTTGCTTTCATAGCATCTACTTGATCCACTGTGTCGTTCCATTGAGACAGATTTGAGATTGCATATTCACTCACACTTGCAACTTGATGACCGCAACCCTCATAAAGTTGGCCTAAAAGACTTATCCAATTTCCTGCGAGTGAGACCAATCAGATTCTTTGATCGATTCATCAATATCAAAAGTGAGTAGCACTCATTAAACTTGTTTTTTTTTCTGTCATCGAACTCTGAAATGTGAGCACATGTGTACCCATCTGTCTGCAATGGAAATTCCTAAGAAGCATCTAAAAGCAAGGAATCAATATTCGTTTGGTTTTATCACTGTTCTTGCTTTTCATTCAGTCTTTTAAGTTCCTTATGGCCACATCACTTCGAAACACCACTTCCTGAACAGTCACCGAAGTTAAGCAACATTGAGCTCGGTCAGTACCTAGATGGGTGACCACTTGGGAATACCAGGGGCTCTAAACTTGGATGTCTAGGTGGTGTAATGGATAATAGCTCAGAATTGTTAATTAGAGAGCCGGTTTCCAAGTACAGCTGGTTTCATTATATTCACTTACACACAAAATACCCTTGGGAAAGGTATAAAATCACCCCTTCTCCTCCAGATATGGGTTAATTAGTAAGACTTGTATCACTAAATTATTATCTCAAAAAAAAAAAATTCTTACAATTTAAAAATATTTTCTGGCTTTAAGTAACCTGCAATGGGTTGATAATTCATAAAAAACAATTAATCAAACCCAAACGGAGGTTTCATTATAGCTGCATGATTATCTATAATTAACATTTTTATTCATGGATTAAAAAAATATTTCCTAGAAAATGCTGATGTAAAGATATTATAGGTGTGTTATTCAATATAGATAATGCTGACACTGTAAAATTATAATTTTTTCAATAACTTTTAATTAGCCAAATGATATAACAAATGTATGTCACTTTAATAGGAGTAATGAGTAGAATTTAGACCACTGAAATTGCAAAGGAACAATGCTGGAACTGGACAAGGAAATGACCAAGTCAATTTTGGAAGTATGCAATAAGTAATTGATTTGGACTGACAGATCATTAATTAATGACTCAAGCCCCAGTCACTCTGAGGGATTTTTCTATATAGTTGGAATTTAAAATACTATTTGTTATTTTATTTTTTACAGCTTATGTTGAACATTACCTGGACAAAACTTTCTACAATTTGACTACTGTTACCTTACATGATTGGAAAACTTACAGTGAGATGAAAAATATGGCAGAGGAAAAGTATGGTGTCACTCTGATGGAATCACATTTACCTAGTCAGACATTGGAGCAGGTAAGCGATCTTGACATTTCATATTAGTATTTGATATGAACATTAAATGACAGGTTTGAGAGTTTTTTTATAAAAAAAAAAGGTTGCTTTTAGTCCAAAGTGAGCTTTTTTGCACCTGTTGTAATGTGTTGTTCTACAACACATGATCAGTAGTCAACTTCTGCTTTTGTCTTACTATACACTTTATATCTCTTGTGCTTAACATATGCAAATAGGTACAATTCTATTTACCAATCCACTACTCTGAGCTGAAGAGATTTAATGCCTTCTAGAACCTCTTTCCTTCTCTCCGCCTTGAGGTTTATGACCAGTTCTTTTTAATGGAGATCTTGGTCTTACTTCATCTTCTTCCATGTCTGAGTTATCCCCACTAACATCCATAGGTTTGTCTTCTATTGCATTATCCTGCTCTGAAGAACTCATCCTTTCTTCTCTGTCAAGGTTTTCTTCCTTCATAATCTCTTCCTCAGCAAATTCTGTTTCATCCAAGCAACTTAAACATCCTATCGGCGATGCCATATTTTTGTATTGCACTGTTCTATGACATGTAATTAGTAATCAACTTCTGTCTGTCACCTATTTTACTATACACTTTATATATTTTCTACTTATACAAATAAGTACAATCCTATTTACCAATCCACTACAGCACCACTGAAAATCCTGTTGTCAAGAGTATTCAAGGTTTCTTTGCTGTGACCCATTTTGAAGGAGAAACTGTTCTTGTGCATGATCATTTTTTTCTTTTCAAGGAATTGGTCAATATTTTATTGGCAGGAATCATCATTTTTGTCAGGTGGGGGTTCACTTGTTTACCATTCATCTTATCCTTCCATCACATTTATGCTAAAAAAAGAAATATGGCATTCAGATTTAGTTGAAATCCTGTGGAACTAATTTGTGGAGATTTAAAGTCTTCTATCCTCTTTAGCACTATGCCATGCTAGATAATTTTTCTCACTAGAATCTGTCTTACATATTTATAAGTCTGCCATTCATCTACGAATATTGTTGCCATATCTGGTCTGGTGCTCTTGCTATATATTTAGATATTCTTGATAAAATTTAAAGAAGAATCTGCAAGGTTATTGGTCCTTACCTGGCATCAGTATCTGGCTTCAGTCACTTTTCCATAATGTAACTTCCCTGTGCTTTTTCTATAAATACTTTCATGGTAATTATTCTAATGAACTTTCCTCTATGGTACATAGACTTTATGAATTTAAGTGCAATACTAGATTGGCAAAAAGGTCACATCATTTTACAGTTGAAATGGATAGATGTGTGCGAGAAAACGGGGGGGGACAGAAAAAAACAACTTCTTGTGACACAAAAACGAACGCCTTCTTGCAAACCTGAAATAAACGCCTTCTCTTCTGAACGAACACTTTACAACAGCAAACGAGCAAAACGGCGCCCAAGACTGCTACCAATGTACGACCGACCGCAACGGCTTGTGTCGCCCAAGAAAAGACCCCAAACAACTTGCACATCTTCTTGTAGTCCTCAGTCAAGTACATTATGGTGCTCCAAGGTGTGCCTGGCGACAACACACACACACAGTTCCAGGATGCTTCTGCACATGCTTATTACAAGATGTAGCTGTAAGTTCTATGCTAACAGTTTCTTCTATCGCCCTTCTCACTCGCAGAACCTTTTCCAGCTTCTTGCTTCCCAGTGAACTTTGATCTTAAAGAAATTAAATGCAATCTCAGTTGTTCTCTTCTATCTTCTTAATTCATTTTCTTTTATTGTTCTTGTTCCTTAATGTTTTGTTTTTTTTTCATATTTTCTAACACTCTTGCATATTAGTGGCTTCACGTTAATATCACATGTCATTGAGTGTAAGTTCATTCTTTACAGAATAACCTATGAATATCTGATGTCAAAATTAACTTCCTCCATCAAATATCAACTCCCAATTTGAATCAGTTAACACAATTTATTTCTTTATGTATTTCACCATTTTCTTGAATTTCAAGAAATGGAAACCTACATTACTGGTTCCATCAAGCTTAGACTGTAGGGTTTTAGTTGATGTCCAGGCAGTGGAACACCACATTAACACCACCTCCACAGTGGCTCAAAGACTTCAATTAAGCACTTACTAAACTCAAGAATTCTTATGAAGATCAACAAGCTGAATACATCCAAGAAAAAATTTGACTCATCAATTCTTCTGCTGTCAAAAACAATCTACTATCACTTGGAACACTTTCAACGAGATCAGTGGCAGAAAAAAAACAAACAAACCTAAGTTAAAGGTCAAGAGTCAGGCTGAAAAACTGAATAAATGACAAGACCATTTTAAAAATCCCTCGAGAAATGTACCTGATATTTTATATGGTAAGGTTGAGCAAATGTAGCTTAAATAAGCTCAATTTTAGAATATCTGTTCCTTTTCATTTAAAAGGAATATATGAATTAAAACGATATCTATATTTATTCATTTAAAACAAATAAGACAGTATATATATATATATATATATATATATATATATATATATATATATATAATCTGTGAATTCAGGCAATACCTACACATATGTAAATCTATTAATTCAGACAATATTTACATATATATGTAAATTTTTATCTCCTATATCATTGATTAAGGCAAGTTATGTCCACTTAAATATAAATAAAGTTTTATTTATTTGGTTATAATTAAAAGGACACTATCAATTAATCATTGTAATGTTACAATCTTGCTGACTATTCGTTGTCAATCATTAATACATGTAGTGGCTGAAAATGCATATTTATAAGCACAAAAGTTTTACATATTTAAGTAATTTGATATTTTAATAAAATGAAAATAACCTAAAAAATTTCATTTTTTCTAACCTTTTGAGATTTCTTTCATTTGCTATATTAATGAGGGAGGAGTTCTTTGTATCAGAGATAGAATATTTATATATATATATATATATATAGTGTGGGCAGAGGAATAAATACTGCATGTTAATTGTCATTTTCATGTTTCCAGCGATCTTCCGACTATGTGTCACTACTACTTTCCCAGGTTCTGTATATAGGAACCTGGGGGATTAAGGGAGGGAGGAAACTAACCCATCATAGTGTGCGCATGTGTGTGGTTTTATTTTTTTATTTTTTTTTTTTTAGGGGTAATGCTTTAGGTTATATATAGTCATGATCTTTATTTTGTTTATTTTTTTTATTTTATTTATTTTTATAAAGTGTGTTTCAAAAATTTTGACATAATTTTGAGATATAAATATCAGAGTAACTACATAGTCTAGGGAAATCAAACTAAACAGGATTATTGTTGAGTAAATAAAATTTATTTGTCAAAATTTGAATGAGAAATTTAAAGATATGTGGATTTCATAAACATGTTTAACAAGTGTCTGTCTATATTTCTGAGATGAGGTATTATGTACAGTATTTACATTATTGTCCTCATCTTTGTCACCATATTTATCACAACGTTTTGGCTGTTGTATGCTCCGGCCTTCTTCAGGTGGTTGGAATTTCGAACTGAACCCTTTATTTCGATCACTGGGGTAGACTGTTCTAGTTCCACGTGCCATGTTTGATGGATGTCAGTTATCAGTCATCTCCTGCTAATTTTCCCTCTTTTCCAGTTCTTTTCTGAAATATAGAATTTTAAGTTGTTTCTACACACGCTGTTAAAATTTGCCCTAGGCTAACAGAAAGATGAGAATTCAGCTGAGAAAGAGTTATCACACATGAGAAACACACCGACCACACTTTCGTTAGCCTGAGTGAACATACAGACACCCACATGACAGAAGAATTGAGGAAGAATCAACATTACTTTAGTGTTTGTGACTAGATTATTTCCCAAATCACCATCCTACAGTAGAAAACTTGATTTTGGCAGTAGGTAATAGAGAGATTTTATTCAACCAACTTTTTTTTATATTCAATAAACCTGTTGTTAGATTTATCAACAGTGTTGTGCATTTTATTAAAGTTCTTGTTTCAGGCTGACTCAAAAGTTGCACTCGGACATAAAGAGACAAAAGTTTACTATGATCACAGGCAGGAATTGTGCAATCTTCTCTGTGGTACACAGTTTACATAAGGGGTTCTCACTAGACTTCACTGTCAATCTCAATATCATAGAACCTGAGTCAACCCTACTGAGATAACATCAGCCACCAAACAAGGAGGGAAAAGAAAGCTGAATGACCCATAAAGTTCTTATTACTTAACAAAGTTAGCAGAGCTAGCAACTTGTGACTGAAAGGAGAAGAGACAGAGCTCAGAGCCGGAGTAGTGGGATGTGTGAGTCGAGTAGTGATAGGTGTGTTGATAGCAATATAATCTTGTCAATAAATATTGAGGGTTAAATTTGGGACTGTGTCACTGTTCATGGTTGCAATTAGATCATGAAATGATATCAATTTTTCTGAAACACCCAGTATTTCATTTATTTTCTTGTTTTGCTTATTTTCTTTGGTTCTAAATTTTTGTATTTGAAATAAGTTTTAGATTATGGGATTTTATTTAGTCTTCTGAGTTATGTGGTTTTAGGTAGCACAGTAGGAATTTGTTTTCAAGTCTGCATTTGGAAATAAGCCCCAATCTTTTATTTAAGAGTTTCTCTTGTTCTGGAAAAGTGATTATTGCTATTTTCTCCTCTATAAAAAGGTTACATTGTTTTGAGGTGTTGTTGCAACCAGATACTGTTTTTCTTATTTTCTGTGTTATTCTGGTGTTTTGAAGGTTCCATATATGTTTTCAGAAGGTTATGATGTTTGCATTTTTTTTTTTTTTTTTTTTATGTTAAATGATATTTTATGTGGGTAGCTTCAACAGAATCGACAGTTACAAGTGTCTCATGGAACAACTCAGGCATAGATAACAAACAAATGATAAAAGCCAATATACCCAGCAATGGAAAAGGTTTATTTCCAACATTAAAATGCTGTCATATAATGAGCAGCACTCTAGTTCTTAATAAACTATAAACTTCTTTTCTTTTTTTTTTCTTCCCCAGGGCCTAGATGTACTGGAAATCATGAGAAATATCCATGTGTTTGTCTCCAAGTATCTTTACAATTTGAACAATCAGGTCAGTCTAAAAGAATTTTCAATGGATCACATCAAAACCCACATGCACAATTCTGAAAAACTCAACTTTATTGTCCATAAATTAAACCATTTTACACTGTTGTTTGTATATTTTTTTTATTATTATTAAAATAATTTAACATGGTTGATTAAATAATTTATTTATTTATTAATCTTATATCGTTAATTCTAATTATTTCTTGTTTCATTATCAATTTATTAACCTGGATTAATTTGATTGTAGATTTAAGTGTAAGACTCAATGCTGGTACATTAGATTGGAGTCACATTTTTTTTTTTATGAGTTGGAGTTGCCAGCCCAATAGACATATCTTCTCTTTAATCTAGAATTTGGATTTCCCCACTTTTTTTTTTGTTTAGTTGGTCTACCTTTAGATGATTAAATGTATCCAAATGCCCTGCTATTTACTTATATCTGGTAGGGAGAAGTAGATTCATGCTTTTCGTGCATTAGTTCAAAGTGAACATGAGTCTCAACTGAATCTTTAGACTGTTTCACATGGAGAAGAAAAAATGTGATTTTTTTTTTATTTTTTTATATAAAAATTTAAAAATTCTGGTTGTTTTTCAGATTTTTATTGAGCGCTCGAGCAACAATAAACACTTAAACACAATAAACATCCGACACATTGCCAATTCCATCAGAACACATGGCATTGGCATCATGAACACAACAGTAAGTCACTTCAATGATACTTTAATATCTCTTTTAGTTTTTGTGCTTGTTTTATTTTAATTTTTTATTCTATTTATAAAGATTTAAAATATTAATCATCTGGGACTGGAATATTATTTTTTTTACTCTTTTTACCCCTCACTTCACAGACTTTGTTTTTTTAATTTTAGTAAAATAAATGTCACTAAACAATATGTTACTTCATATCTATTGTCTCAGAGTAGTCATTTCTTTGCTTGCCTTCATCACCCTCAACAAAATATCCAATTCACTGTCAAAGGAATAAAACAATATTCAAGTTGCTCAGAAGTATATGTATGATATTTTTTCATCTGTGTTATTATTTTTAAATTCCAAGATGTTGCTTACTAGTGCAAAGTCATATTTACATAAATATCGCATTCTTATAAAAAATTATGTAGAATTAGAATTTATTAGCAAAATGTAAAAAATAAATTGCACAGTAGAATATAAATAGTTAAAAGACATGTCAGTATATGACAAAAACATATCTTGTCATCCATTCCAGGACAAAAGATTTTCTCATGAGATCTCTTGTCCGACAGTTCCAAATGGCTAAATCTCACCTACTACAAATAAATCCTTCATATTTGTCAAATTTCATGAATGCAACAAATTTAGGGAATTCTATTCCTTAAATTTGTTGCATTCATGAAATTTGACAAATGAACAAATTTAGGGAATAGAATTCCCTAAATTTGTTGCATTCATGAAATTTGACAAACATGAAGGATTTATTTGTAGTAGGTGAGACTTAGCCATTTGGAACTGTCAGACAAGAGATCTTATGAGAAAATCTTTTGTCCTTTGGCTACATATTCAACTTTGTCACTTTTTGATTGGTTCATATTTTAGTAATCAAACTTAGCATATATCTGTCAACTGAATCTTAGTTTTGCCCCCTACGCAAGGAAGATTGGTGGCCTTAGTAAATAAATATTAAATTTTGTCTATAAATTTCTAAATAAGGAACAATAGTTTCAACATTTAACAGAAATTGACACTTTATTCTCTTAAAAATATTTTGACATTATCTGCATTTACAATTGCTTTAATTAATATACCTTCTTTTATTCCTTTTTAGGTCAATTTCACATACCAGTTTTTGCGAAAGAAATTTTTCATCTTTTCCCAATTTATGTTTGATGAACACATCAAATCTCGATTAATCAAGGTAAGTTAGAAATCAGGAGAACTAGTTTGGTATTTCAGTTTTATTTTTATAATGTCTTTGTAATATCAATTTTTAGATTCTGGTATCAGAAGTAAACAGCTGAAATTTCAAAGATACATAATGAGGAAAGAAGGTTTGAAGAATTTAACACTCAAAGAACATGTTAAAGGCTGGAGGGGCAAAGGGGGAAAAAGTAAGTAACCTACCTACTGAGTTTGTGTGAATGGATGGCAAAACAAAGACAAAGAGATATCGTGAAGAGTTAAACATTGCTTATAGCTACAAGGGACAGGAAGTCGTGGAGAGCCATACTTGTCCATGGGCTTACAGCCATATAACGTTGAAACACGAGTTCCTGTACAATCACTAAAGTTAAGCAATGTCGAGCCTGGTAACCACTTGGGAATATCAGATGCTGTAAGCTTGGATGTACGGGTGATGTAATGGATAATGGCTCTGAATTGTTAATCAAAAAGTCAAATTCTAATTCCAGTTGGGTTTGTTGTATTAACTTACATGAAAGTTATGAATCCACATCTTCTCCCTCTGGCTATGGGTTAATCTTAATGCTAAGCTAATTCTTATTGTCTTGAAAATTTTTACTACAATTATCTCAGAAAAAAATTTCTTATAATCTAAAAACATTTTCTGGCTTTAAATAACCTGAAAACAGTTGATAAGCCATAGAAAATGAATAAATCAATCTTACTTATCCATGGCACATAAAATAAGAAAAATACTGAAGAATAAAAGTGTATTTTGGATGCCTTTTCAGAGTGCATGCATTTAACAGCTGTCAGCTTGAAAAGGAGAAAGAAATATTCTACCTAAGATATTAGGAAATCTAACCTTGGAAAAAAAAAGAGTTACCCTAACACCTAGTTTCTACTATCTCCTTCCAATCCTTTGCCTACAGTGTGCACACTAGTTGTTTGCTCTTTTTGAATTCCTCAAACTTTCACTTAAAACCTCATATGAATAATAACAGATGTCGAAAGTCAGCATATGTCTGAGAGAGAATCAAGAGGTTTGCAGTTATTTGTTGATTTTTCATTGGCTAATGTTTGATTTATGTGAACTGTGAAGAAACATTGGATTAAGTGCATTAGCAAGGGACAAGGTTATGTAAAGAAATCTTGAGTAAAATAAATGTTTTTCTTTCTTTTTTTCATCTGACTAGACTACGAACTTAATTGAGGTACTTACATTTGTAACTACATATAAAGGGTGTTTCACTAAGATGGATTATATATAAGGGTGTTTCTTTAAGACCAATCAAAGTCAGTAGTAAATAAATCAGTATTATTGGGGAAAATTTATTTATTTCTCTATTGGATGTTATTTAAGTCATGGCAATTATGTGTGAAAAATAATATCGACCAAATGTCTGACAAATCTAAAAGAAAAAAATCATTAGATGCTTAAACTTAATTCACATTTAAAATTGGTCCAAGTTATTGGAACACCCTTTATATGTAATATCTACATAAAACAGGAGTAAATTTCTTTTTAGATTTAATTCCTGGAAGCAATTTTAATATTCAATAAAAATTTAGTTAAATTGATGGGTATATTTTGGGAGAAAAATGTATTTTTCCAAAAGTATTTTTGTGTGCCTTGAATGAATATATCTTTAATTTCTTTGGGAAATTAATTTTAATTTTTTTTTTTCTGGGTGATCAATTTAAAATACAGAAATGGACTCTTACTTTATGTCTGTTCTCATGAAAATAGCAGAATTTTTCTTTAGAGATGGTTCTGCAATACAATCAGTCCTGATCAGGCATCTTGTGTTCAGTCACTTTCTCACCAAGTTATAATAATTGTAATTTTAAAGTACAGAATCCTAAAAAGATAAAAATGTTTTTTTCCTGCACCTCGAAAGTCAATTTGTGAGTATTACAAAAACCTTGACCTACAAATCTCCAACCTCCTAATCCTAGATTACTAATTTTATAAAATAAACTTCTTCCTTTTAAGCTTCCATACTTTAAAATTACCAACCCGTTTGCATAATAACAGATAAAAAATCAGGCTCCAGTTTAGCAGTATAATTATGTGGTAAATTGAATATTCAGAGTCCAGTCTGACATTAGACATATATTGTAAATTGTGCCATAACTTTATAGTTACTTCATTAGCTTCTGCGATAAAAATTACTGTTTGTTAAAAACATTCTCAAAGAAATAAAGGCCATTTTCATTAAAAGCAGAACAAATAATACATTTTCATATAAAAAATATTCATTTTACCATCACCAAATCTTTACCTATTGTATTTGCTGTTTTCCTTATATCAATGTAATCCTGATTAACTGATTGTGCTACATATTTGTGTCGTTGTTGTTGTTGTTCTCTGGTCATATAAAGTAGCAAGGTACTGTGAATTGTGAAATAACAACGGACTCAAATTACATTTCAAGTAACCAGAAGTTCTTTGTTATTTAATGTAAGCAAAGAACAATGATTACATAAATATTACAACAATCAGCTAAGCAGGATTAAACTAATGTCGAGGAAGCATTCATATTTGGCTTCCTTTTGCAGTTATGCTTAAAAAAAAAAAGAGTTTTTCTCTGATATTTCATGGTAAATGGATTAATTCCTTAATTCTTTTATTATAGGATTGGAAATTTTTCAAAGAGCATCATATTCAGACTGATCAGCAGGTTAGTTTCCGAATTATCTAACATGTATTTGTTTCATTTGTTAATTTCAAATCAGTAATACTTTATTTTGACTTTTTCTTTTTCTCATATCAGTATCCCTTTGACCGGGCAGAGAAGTTTAATAAAGGAATCAGAAAACTTGGTGTGACTCCAGATGGACAAAGCTATCTTGACCAGTTCCGAACACTCATTACCCAAATTGGTAGGTAACTTTGTAGGCAAATACAATTACAGTTTGTTTTGGTTTATTTTGTTTTACAGCATTTATTACAGAACTATAAAATTGGTGACACTTATTTAAAGAACAAGTTGAAGAGAGATGATCACTTAATGGACAAAGGTATCTGAGTGCCTGGCATGAAAGGCTTAAACAAATAATACTGCAATCTAAGAAACATGGAGTAAAGGAACTGATTAATTAAACAGTTCATTTTGCTGAGTAATTTCGTCTAAATGCAGATGAATATTTTATTTGTATAGATTATTAAAACGACCAAGGGAAGTAATCACTCAGAAATTTACTAAATTAAGTTGATTTACCTCTTTTCCCACTACAGATGGGACAGGAAATATATAAATAAATATACATTGATAATTATTATATGGTTTGATGATTGATTACTATTGCTACTATTAATCTTTAATAATTCTTATTTATTGTTTTTTACTTTGAAACATGTTTTCCATGTCAACTTATGCTTGTATAATTCTTGTTTTTTCCAGGCAATGCTATGGGCTATGTCCGTATGATACGTTCTGGTGGTCTTCACTGTTGCAGTAATGCCATCCGCTTTATTCCAGACCTTGATGACATTGAGAGCTTTGAAGAACTTTCAGCCAAAGAAGGTCTTTCTGTAGAATGCCAGCAAGCAGCCAAGTAAATTGTTCTTTATCACTTTTATCTTAAGAATTATATATTCAGCTTTGAATTCTTGTAACTGAAAATAATTTCAAAATACCAGTTCTCTTTATGATTTAATTTTTTTTTTTTTTTTTTTTTTTTTTTTTTGTAAATTTAATGAGATAGTTTTTTTTATCTTTTCTTATTAAAAAAAAAATGGTGAGTTACTTCCCTTATGTTGTGTTGACACTACCACACACGAAAATATAGAAATCTGATAAACATTGTTAATGTTTTTAGGTGGGAATGTATTCAGGGAATATTGTCGATTTTTCTTTGTCTTGATAAAAATTACTCATTTGATTCAACTCTCATGACAAGAGATGGGAATATTGAGGACAAGAGAGATTTTTTAATCACTTTGAAGAGCTATCAAAAGTATATTTTTTATTTTGAATCTTTGTTTCTGCCAACAACATCTCTTTCACATTATCTCACTCCCACCCTAATCAAACACTTATTTCCTCAAAGATGAGATTAAAAAATAAAACTAACAAACATATTAGTGTGTGAGAAGACATAAATATGATACATGCATGATTTGGGAAATTCTAGCAAATTAAGCAAACATTAAGTCTGTTGGTTCCAATCTGTATTGAAATGATTGCAAATATCCCCGCTCAGATAAAACATACAGATGCATGCTGGACTTTTCTCCTAACCAATAAGATAAGCCACTTCTCAATCTCATCTGCCATATTTTTGTTCTTGTCTTGAAGTCAGAAAACTGTGATCACTTGTCTCTAACTCTTTTGTGTGTTAACACCATTCTTAGTTTGTGAACATTTTGCCTCATTACTGTTACTTTGCCTACTTTTGTCTTGAATATTTGTTTGTTTAGTATTATTTTTGCCCTTTTCTTATCTTTCTTTTGTTATTGTTTATTGCAAACTTTGTTACGTCTCCAGTCTGCTCCCTTTTTTTCATTTCAAACCATGTGGTTCGTTGAGGGTTTTAAGGCATTCAACGAACAATTTCATTTAGGGTAATTTGTAGACTTCTAAATGCACTTTTTATAGAGTGATTTACAACTAAAATAATGAAAGATGCACTGGCATAATAAACAGACATAAACACATAGGAACAGCAATATCTTCTTAGCCAATAAAATAGGCCACTTCTCGGTTTCATCCGCCATATTTCTATACTTTTTTTCTTTTGTCTTGAAGTCAGAACGCTGTGATCACTTGTCTGTATCCCTTTTATATGTTATCACCATTCTTACTTTGTGAACTTTTTGCCTCATTACTGTTACTTTGCCTACTTTTGTCTTGCATATTTATGTTTGTTTACTATTATTTTTGCACTGTTCTTTTCTTTCTTTTGTTATTGTCTATTGCAAACTTTGTCAATTCTATTTGTTGAGCATTTCTGCCAATTACATTTAACCATGACCAATTACTCTATAAAGTCACCTCGGGTTCAATTAAAACATCAGCATTTTTTATCCTTGTTTTTTTTTTCTTTTAAGTCTTTCTCCATCCATGGAGAATTTTTATTTTTATTTATTTATTTTTATTTTATTTTATTTTTCCCAGGCAGAAACTTTATTGAAAAATATCAATGTTTTCATCCATGACTAGTTTTTATATACAATCAATAGGATCTCAGGTTGATAAGATATTTAGCCAGCCACTCCATGACATGTTTTTACTCCCTTATCATCATTATAAATTCTCTTCAATCACTATCCAATTTAGTTTATTGCCATATCATGTTGAAACATTGGTTCCCATCCAGTCACTGAAGTTAAGCAATGTTGAGCATGGTCAGTACCTAGATGAGAGACTGCTTGGAAATACCAGGTGCTATAAGTTTGGATGTGTGGGTGATATAATGGATAACAGAAATCAGAATTGTAATTCTGAGAACTGAGTTTCAATTCCAGTTGGTTTTGTTATATTTATATACACACAAATGCCATTAGGAATGGAATGAATCCACATCTTCTCCCCTCCCATCTATGAGTTAAATAGTAGGACTTGTATCAGTAAATCATTATTATGTCAAAAATAAATTCTTACAATCCTAAATATTTTCAGGCTTTAAATAACCTTAAGTTTGATAAACTAAAAAAAAAAACTAAAAAAAACCCAAAAGACAAATCAATCAATCAAAACTATCCAATTCACTGCCAGTAGAAAAAGATCCAGAATTTGGAAAAATATTGCAGTCTCTTAGAAGTATAGGCACAATATTGTTTCATAGCTTTTACCATTTTTAAAAGTTAGGATATTTTTTATGAAAATATTCAGAACTAGAATTTGTTGCTAATTATTTTCAGTGCAGCATAAATATAATTACAGAACTTGTCAGTGTATAACATCATTTCAGTGAAATATCTCCTTCAGGTCATTAAAAATCAACAATTCTTTTATTTTTCTTGTAAAAAATAAATTGATCTTTCCTCATGATAATTCTAGAATTCAGCTTGAAGCAAATCTACCAACACGGGCATGAACTGAAAAGATGATTTCGGTTTTAGTCAGCCAGGCAGTTAGTAAAGAAATCAAATCTAACAGCTGGACATGAAATTCTGTCTGTACAAACCATAATACCCATTACAAATCTAAAAAAACAGTTTTGTTTGTGGAAACATTTTTCATATGAAACTTTAAACACAGGTTGTATTTCATATTAGGAAAAGGTCACTGATTCTTTTCTTACAGAGTATACAAAACTTGCTTCATCTCTCATCAAAGGGATGCTAAACAAACAACAGTTTAAGAAATACTGTTTTAATACATTTCAGGCTGGCATCACATCTGTGTTTAACTTTATTTTATTTTGAAAGTTTTTTTTTTTTTTTTGTTTCAACAGAAATCTTGATGCAGTTATTGGGAATCTGGCCAAGAATTTTGCAGAAGGCACAGAATATTTTAAGGTGAGTTTCAATTTCTTTTCTCCTTTTACTAGTTTACTTGTTCTCTCCTTTTATGACAATAAAACATTTAATATAAATAAATTATAAAATTATTGTCTGTTTATCTGCAAGCTAAAATTAATCTAAGGCATAAATAAATTATAGCATTTTATTTTTAAAGATTAAAAAACAGAAAATTCTATAACTACTCTGCCTTCAGACACATCCACCTTGATGTAATAAATTCTTCTGTTGATATTTTATTTTTTTAATCATTTCACCTCAAGCAAGGCAATAAAGCCACTAGGACTCATGAAATTACTGAGTGTTAGAGAATATGCAGAAAACTACTATTAAGGAAGGAAAACAATTAAAGAATAAGAATTAAGAAGAGTGAAAATAACATTTAAATTTTTGAAGATCAAAGTTGACTGGGGAGCAAGAAGCTAGAAAAGAGTTCCACAAGCACAAAGTGTGATAGAAGAAACTGTTATCATAGAACTTATAGTTACATCTAGCCATTTCAATTGTAGAATGGGGAGACTTTGTCCCCAACCTCGTACTACACTTAAATTCATAAAGTCTAGGTACCATAGAGGAAAATTCATCAGATGAATTATCATGTAAGTATTTATAGAAAAGGCACAGGGAAACTACATTTTGATATAGAAAAGTATCGCATATGTGATTAAGCTTAGCATTAGCTATAGAATAAGATTTTTCCATTTGTATTGTAAATTGTTAATGAGTTTACTACAGAAATACAGTGAACATTGGGAAGAATTAATAAAAGCCTTATTGATAGAAGATTTATCCTATATATTATTTTAAATACGTTCTAATGATATTTTTAAATTAATAGAAATTATACAAATAAAACTGATATTAATTAATTTCTTTAAACAAATTTTAAAGTCAGTTATTTTGATAGAAAGTATTAACATTTTTCTTTTAAGTTGATATTGATCCACGTCGTCTTTCATAGTAACAGTTTTTTGCAGTTTGACCTAGCCTATCAGACAGAATGACATGTGAGGTAATCACCAGTAATAAGTCATCACTCCTCACCACTTAGCTCTCATCAATCATGTTGCTTGTCACTGTACCAAGTCTCTTAACTACCTACTGTCAAAGTGAGATGAGTTAAAATTTATTAAAAACAAGTAACTTAAAACTATGATTCATATTGAGAAAAGTCTGGCAAATATGGACAAACGTGTCTGCAAAATAAGGTGTTGTGTCATAAGAACAGTTTTTCCATTGACACTGTTTTTAATTAACTTCACTCTTCAGCAATGTTTATTGTTTTAAAAAGCAATGATTACAATTGGAATAAGACCTAAACATGATGAAAGGGAATTTATACATTTTTTTGTACTTGAGAATTTACAGCAAAAAATATTAAACACTATTTATTAGATTATTTACAAGTATAATTTTATAATTAGACCATTGTAAAAACTAATATAATTAGAACTAAATGCAATATTAATCAGTTATGAATTTATAAGGAAATAAATATGAAAACAAATTTTTTATTCATAAATTCACTAAGTTTATTAAAATATGTGAACCAATTATAAAGAAATCCTTATTACGTACCATTTTATAAAGTTTGGATCAATTGGCAATTAACTGAAGTTTCGTCAACTATTCCAATAAATAAATAATATAAATAAAGAATCTAATAAATAAATAGTGTTTATTATTTTTGTTGTCAATTCTCAAGAACAAAGAAAATATATATAAAAGTCACTTTCATGTTTAGTTTTTAAAATTCTATTCATCACTTTTTAAAACGATAAACAATGCTAAAGAGTGAAGATAGGTAAAAAAAAAAAAAAGCAATGTTAATGGAAAGACCATCCTTTTGACACTCCATCTTATTACAGGTACGTTTCTCGATGTTTACCAAAAGTTTATTAGTTTCTACTTAAGGAATGAACAATGATACATTCTGTTTTTCAGCCTTTTTCTTTCTGTTTAGTATCTAAATATAGAATGTCCTTTATTTTTCTATTGAATTGAAAATGTTATAAAGTTCGGCCCTTATTCATTGGGAAACATATTCTTCTCTACAGATGCTTGTTGATGTCTTTGCACCAGAATTCCGAAATCCCAAAAACATGCATCTCCGCAACTTTTTTATCATCCTTCCGCCATTGGTAAGCCATGTTTTTTTTATGTTAAATTTTTTTTAGGTGATGCAACTCTTTAAAATAAAATACTTTTATTACTGTACATTTTTCATTTACTAATTTTAAAATTTGACCGAGAAAGAAAAAATAAAATTTTCATTGATTGCCACATAAAAAAAAAAAAGACGTAAATATTGTTACAAAATTCTCTTTTCTATATTTGTGGAAATATTTTATGAAAATAGCATTTTTTTTATTTTTTTTTTTTTATATATTATTTCTGGGATGAGGAATTATCATTATTTACATGTAGACTATTGTCCTCATCTTTGTTGTTATCCCCTGATCACCTTCTGTCTGAATTTCTGGGATGAGGAGTTTTTCATTATTTACACAATTTATATTCGGACTATTATCCTCATCTTTGTTGTTGTTATCATAATTATTTGGCTGTTATACCTTCCAGCTTTCATCAGATGTATATTGATTTGGGTAACTTACCAGATATTTAAATTTCTGTATTTGTTTGATTCTGGTATCTCTAATTTGCAATTTGTACTCATCGTTTTGCTAACAAGGTTAGTAAATTCAATATACACTTGAGGAAGACAAAAACACTGAGATAAAGATATCAAAGATGAGAAAATTAGTTTAAAAGGATTATTGTATAATTGATACATTAAGTAAATTCTTGAACATGGAGCATGACGCACTTAATCATTGCTTGAATATTTGTTTGTAATTTCAGACACTGAATTTTGTGGAACATTCAATGAACTGCAAGGAAAAACTGAATCGTAAGAACAAAGATGGAGCTGCTATCATGGATGATGGATTTTCCATGGGTAAGTGTTGAAGCATTAATCAGATAGAAAAAAGGACAAGGTACTAACACTAGATATTGAGATGTTTATTTGATATGCACACAAGTTTTTATTAGTTTATTTTGTGTACTTTTTTAGTTGTTTATGCAATTATAGCGAACAATTACATAGAGGTAAATGAGTCAGAGTGGCTTGCATCTGGTGTAAAGGAAAATAATAACTTACTTACCTCAATACTCGATACATAGCAGCAACATTTTTTTCCTTTGAAAATGGCAGGAATCTCCCTCCTCCTACACACACACTTAATTATTCTGGAAGTGTATTATTCAGAAATGTTAGCTTTTATACAGCTTGACCGGAGGATGATATTTGGACTGGAGGATGATATTTGGACTGGAGGATGATATTTGGACTGGAGGATGATATTTGACTCTGTGACTGAAGATGAAGCCAAGAACACTGATTGGTCAGTTGGCTTTGGTTTTTATCATAATAAAATGGCTGGAGCAGTGAGAAGTGGGTGGCGATTTTTACATTGTTGATGCATGTGCAAATTCGAGAACAGTGTTTTGAGTAGGAGCATTCAGTGTTGTACCTCATTTACCTATAGAAATTATTACAAACTTCTTATAACAGCAATCTATGATACTAGAAGTAGGATTCGTTAAACAATATTGTAAGAATTTTCTTGATTACATATGATGCCATGTCAGCAAATATTAAAAGTGTATATATGAAGTGGATGGGCATGTGGCCAAATGGTTCAAGCATTAGCATTCTTACCATGAGAGACCAGTTCAAATCTCACTATGGTTGATTAGTTAAGCTTACAGCCATATCACGCTGGAACATTGATCATATGATCAGCAAAGTTAAGTAACATCAAACCTAGTCAGTACCTAGATAGGTAACAGTCTTGTTAATACCAGGTGCTGTAAAGTTGGGTGTGCAGGTGGTATAATGGATAACGGCTTGGAACTGGAAATCAGAGACTTGACTTCCAAATCCAGTTGGGCTTGTTATATTCACTTATACATAAATACCCTAGGAAAGGTATAAATCCAACTCTTCTCCCCCAGCCATGGGTTAATTAGTAGAACTTGTATCAGTGAATCATTATTATAGGAACCTCCAATAATTCATGATACCTACAGTTTCAAATTAATATTTTAAAAATGAAAAAGCTTTCTTGACGCTTTTGTTTTAACTTTAACTGAAAGCCAATGGTTTAAATTTACTCCTTCCAATAAGCAAAATACTCTGATGTATTTCAAACAGAAATTATATTGATTAGAATTGATTTTATTTATTTTTTTTTTTTTTTGTTAAAATAGCTGATTAACGCCCTTTTTTTTTTAATTGTCTTTCATCACAATGTAATTCTCTTTATTAAAAAATTTCCAAAAATAAAATATACTTTTCTGAAACTTTATTTGAGAAATATTAGCTGATTTAAAGTACAATTAATCTGATTTGAAACAAATATTATTTACTTTAAGTTTCAGACAACACAGAAATGCATTATTAAAACAAACGGTAGCTGATTTTAACCAACAGTAGCAATGTTTACATGTTCGACGAGTATTGACAAATGACAAAAATGTGATGACGGGTTTATTATTATTCTACGGTGACTTTATGTGTAAAACATAATTTATGATAATGACATAAGTGCCTTTTTTTTTATATAATTTTTAATTACTCAGTAACCTTAAAAGTGTCAGAAAATATTCTACTTAATCTAATTTTAGGAATGCTAATTTCAAATTTACTATAATCATTACTCTTATTTTCTGGTAATGTTGTATATGGTCACCCATACTTTCAAAAATGGGCACGTTTGTATACATAAAAAAAATTCAAAATTCTTTTAAATATCTTGGTGTTCAATGACTGGTTTTAAGCTTCACCATTTATGATTAGTAAATGTAGTTTCAACTTAATAATAATATGATCTAAATGGCTGAAATTAATACAGGATTTTAAAAGATTTAAAACTTAATCAGTTTTTCTAATTAAAATTTAAAAAAAAAATGATAACAATTCTTGTAAAAATTCATTATTCATCAAAAGAAAATTTTTTATTAAGACAATAGTATTCTTAATATATCTTATTTATAACAGAAATTAAAAGCTTTCTTAATTAAATAATGTCATAGTTTTATTGCATTTTTTATTTTACAATTCAAAGCACATCTTCAGTAAATAGTGTTCCTGCTCAACAAAAACAAAATGATTTGTAAAATTATCCAAGGAGTCTTGTTTTTAACTAATATAAATATCAAGAGGCTGAAATTTTAATTTCTCAAAATTTAATAAAATTAAATAAGTGGTTGGGGTAACAGACGTTAAAAAAAAAAAAAAAAAAAAATTTGAAAAATAATTTCATTGATTTGTGAATAAGTCCTGAAAGTTTAATTAAAATCCACTATTTTGATTTTTGCAAGAATTTCCAAATCAATGTGTTTTTTACCAGCAAAATGGTGCTGAAATACCCTAGTAATCTTTGGTCCACTGTTCATGGAAAAAAAAAACAAGATTTTTAACCAAAATTTCAATCATGCTAAAAAGGATTAAAATGTTTAATAAAATAATTAAAAAATACTTTGGTCTTTCCTCTTAATAATAAACATTTTGATGATAAAACTTTGTTTTTATCAAGTGTGGGGCCTTTTGTCATCATCAAATGCTTTTTTTTTTTTTAGCAAAAATGTGATTATTCATTATTATCTCAAAAACACTTTTGCAATCTAAAAATATTTTTTAGCTATAAATAATCTGCAAAAGGTTGATAAGCCATAAAAAGCAAACCAATCAATCAAAGTGATGATTACTTGATAATATTGCCCTGGGGAAACAATTCCAGCCTGCAGTACTGTTGGAAAAGACCTGAAAACCATAGCACATGTTGACCCAAACCTTGTGAGTGAAACTGGCTAGATAGAACTGTTTGGAAGCTGCCAACTGTTGTGCTTGTACTAGACTTCAACTAATTGGCAGATAGAAACTCTTTAGTCTTGGTTGGCAATTTATCTAGAAATGGTGTTTTGATAAAACCTCATGTCCCTGATCAGCCTATCTACTCATGGGGATGTATTTGTTTGAAAAATGTACAGTTGCAGAATTTCTTAAAAAAAAAAAAAAAAAAAATAAGACATTTGAGTTCAGATTCTGCTTCAGGCAAAAATGATGTAACTTGTTATATAGGAAGCAAATGGATGTCAAAATTTCAATAGTATGTTTAGTATTTACTCACTTTTGTTTATTAGGCATTAAATTACATCACTTAGTGTCCTCCATAGTTTACTTTTAGTTACACAGCTTTAAGAATATTTTTGAGTATTCTTAAATTTCAAATTCTGAAAATTAATATTTTTTCTTCTGTTTATAAATACATGTTACAAAATAAAATCATTACATTTACTATGATAAAGTCCCTCAGGGAATGAAACATGTTGGTAAAGAAACGTTTTCCCTTTTGTCTTTATTCAGATTGTCTTTTTACAGATATCTTTTATTTAGATCTGAATTTTAACACACTTTACATTGATTACATTATTAAAAATATTGAGAACTTTGGTTATAATAAGAAAATAATTTTAAAATTTAAATAATATGTTTGGGATTTGACTGAATTTAATTACAATAACTATCAGATAACATTATCCATGATTATCATAAATAAAGTCCTCTGTATTTATAATGTAAATGTACTATTAATGATTTTAGTATTGAAACTGATTGCAAGAAAAAGGGATTGTCTATAGTCAGGAAATAATATAAGTATAACTGAGAGAATATATGAAATACTTTGTAATGGAAAAGATTAATATTGGTTTTGAGAATATCATTGCTATTTATTTTTTTAAAATCCAATCTTAATCAATGTTTTATGTACCTGGGAACATATTTCAAGTTTTTCTGCTTATTTCAGGCTGTTTTTGTTTATGTTGACCATATGAAAATTATGTTAGGATTAAAATCAACATATATAGTGATAAACACCAACGTTTTTATATATATATATATATATATATATATATATATATATATATAAGGTTGGTGCAAAAATAATGACGTAATATATAATATTAGTGGTTAATATACACCTGCAATCATATATCTAAACTACAATTCCAATGGAATAAATTATGACCATAGAATATTAGTGTTTAAGCCTATGTTTGCTTGTTTAATGGCATATCAACTCCTTATGGGTCATTTAATGCCGTAATTTAATTTTTTCTTAATTTTCTTTACAAAAATGTATTGCTGGTAATTTTTTTTTAAATATATTGCTAGTAATTTTTTTTACTATGAAAATGCATTGTTGGTATTTTCACTTTATAATGTATTTTGACCCTAGTTTGGGGATTGACTATTTGCCCATAGCTGGCAACCTAAACCTGGGCCAGGATGAACCTGGGAACAACAGCAATTAAGAGGTGGTTCTATGCTCCTCAAAACCTACAATCTTCTGATCCAGAGGCCTTGCTGCTAGATGTAGTTTATCATCATACCTAGGACGATTTAATGTATGTCTGTTTTTATATTGCTCTCATTTTTAGATTTATATGACTTTTTGTTTTCTTTCAATTTTAGGCTTAGCATACATCCTCAAGTTGCTTGATCAATATCACGAGTTTGATTCCTTGCATTGGTTCTCTTCAGTTCGACAGAAGTATGAAAAAGACAAGGTAAAAAGCATTCGTAGTTTTTAAAAGCCAACATGTATAATTTCAACCCTATGCTTGTGCCCTTGTACTAAACTAAGCTATAGTTCATAAATAACAAGTTTAAAATATTCTGAATTTCTTCAGGGAAGCATTTTCATTATAATTTTTAACATTTTTTTTCTTCCATCTTGTTTTTACTGCTTTTTATCAGAACACTGTGGATGATTTGTATATGACAGTTATTAACCAACATGGATTGGAAATAATTAAATAAAGAAAAATTGAGCTATGTTGTTAAATTTGCATTTTGACTGCTGCTGTGTTTTTGTAGCTAAATTGTCCCATTATCAGATGGGCTTCTAAGGTCATGTCATGTGATGTGAGTTCATATTTCAACTATTATCTCTACTTAATGATCATTGGATGTAATCGGACCTGGGGGTAAAAAAAAAAATGCAACAAAGATAACACGGAAGGAAAACTAATAATAAAAATAACCAACATTTATAAGTTTGATCTTTTTTTTCAGATGACATCGCAGCACAACTTGGAAGGTGGGGAATGCTCATGTGAATTAAAAAGAAACAATTTTGTACAAACTTTTTGCATATATATTTAAATATGGAAAACACACAAAACCGTTCATTAAACACTTACTACTGATGTACTTGTTTCAGCATTCATCCAAGGTGGGTTCAGCCAATTGTGCTCAATGATTTAATCATTGCAGAGACTCACAGGTCATTTTATGATAGGGACAGAAGTTGAGATGCCAGGTCTACAATGTTCATAGTCCTGACCTGGCATCTCGGCTTTAGTCACTTTCCCACCACTGTAAAGAGAGCTTCCCTGTGTCATTTCTATAAATATTTTCCTGGTAATTGTTCTGATGAGCTTTCTTCTCTGGTATCTTGACTTTATGAATTTAAGTCCCATACTAGATTGGAAGCTAGGTCTCATCATTTTACTTTTGAAATTGCTGGATGCAACCAAAGGTTCTATGCTAACAGTTTCTTCTCACTTGAGGAACTCTCTTCTGGCTTCTTGCTTTCCAGTCAACTTTGATCTTCAAAAAATTAAATGCAATATCAGTTGTCGTCATCTTTTTCAACCCCTTTTTTTTTTTTTTTTTTTTTTTTTTTTTTTATTGATCTGTCTCCTTAATAAGGTTTTCTTCTTCTCATATTCTTTCACAATCAGTAACCCCTTATATCTTAGTGGCTTTATTGCCTTACTTAGGGGGAAATGATTAAATTTAAAACAAAAAAAGTCTGGAGTGGGGACACCAGTCCTATCAAGTAACAGATTCTTTGCCCTGACTGTTTTTAGGGATGAAATTCAGATGGTTTCCCATTGACTCCTAACTGGTTTTTCAAGTTCAGATTTGTTTTTCTCTTAAACTGGTTGCCAATCAAAACAAGAGAGCCCCAATCTGTCCTATTATTAGGTTGGTGCAAAAATAATGTCGTTTTCTCACATAGTAACATATGTGAGAAAACGACAACATTTTTGCACCAACCTAATATTTAACCCATAGCTAATAGGAAGAAATGGATTCAGGCCTTTCCTCAGGGCATTGTTATGAAATCAAGGCCACTGACTTTGCTAGAATTTTAACTCAGCTCAGCAATTTCATTTCTGTATTATGTGGGTACCATCTATGGTACCCACATATAGAATTGCCAACATTGGTATTCTGAAAATATTCATTTGACATAAAATTGTTTTTTTTTGTATGTTTTTTATGTCTCTTAACTTTTGCACCTGAAATTTTATACTTTATTTAATGTTTGTTTTATTTTTATTTATTTTGATATTCAGATGGAAGCAAAGAAACAACAAACTCTGGCCAATGGCAAAATGGATGAAAAACTACAACAGACCACAACATTGACCATGAAGAGGATTGATCTCTACATTCAGGTCAATACTTATTGATTCTTTTCTGGTTGTCTTTATTCCACATTGATTCTTTTAAATACTCACTCACTCATTATTTGGTAAATTGTCTTCTTTCCTTGATACAAAGATTAGATGTTTAGGAAGCTTTCTTCATTGCACTTCTCCAAACTACTCTATCTAGAGCCATGATTTCTTTCAACTTTAATTTCTTAAGTTCATTATTGACACATTCTCTCCCAGTTTTCTTTGTCTGTTTCTTACCATGGATTCCCTCAGTACACTGCTTCAAGCACAAATTGTTTCATTGTTCATATCCAAACTGATGGAAAATAAAATTCTAGCACCCTGCAGGTTGATGCTGATTTTGATTTGGGAACTGCGTGTACATGCTAAAGAGTAGTTTATATTTAAAAATTTTAGAATTCTTTGACTAACAACGACATAACAACACTTATACTGTTTATGTCGGAGCTTTAAGGCAGTGATACATGCTGTGCTGATGTTCAATGTGGTGAAAGAAACCAGTCCAAGCAGGTGTCATGCAATGTACACATGCTCCTTTTATTCAATCAGAACCATTTAATTGTGGGCTTTCAAGGAGCTGGATGTTCATTTCAGAGAAATGCTGCTTCAATGTTTGCAACAAGGGTCAAATGAGCATTTCTGCATCTGTAAACCAGTTTATGAACAGCTGCATAGTGCACATGCTCACCAAAATTGACACATTGTAAGAGTAGCAGTGGTTGATGCTATGGTATCCATAGCAAATGTCACCCTGAGGGAGGGTGTCAAGATAGACCATTATAAATCATTTACTTGCAGCAGGTCTACAGGCATACCCACCTCTCACTAAATATCCACTTATCCACAAATATATAAATGCTGTCATGAATATCTCCAATAGTGTCACAAAAGAGTTGCCTGGGTGGGGGTGATTGTATGTCTTTCTATAATGTTCAGTGATTAGTGCAGATTCAACCTCCATGCAAATGATGATCATTTGCAGGTGCAACAGAAATGCCTAAGTGTATTAACACATGACAAACAGGCCCCTAAACAAGACATCATGGTGAAGGGTACCAAAAATCACAAGATATTTATCAATTTCCCTGGCTAGCATGATCAACAGACCTGGCCCCATTGAACATGTATAAAATATGATGGGATGATGACAGACTCATTTAGTTAGCTCACCTACAATTCAGGTATTAGGTCAACAGATGCAAGAGTTGTAGAATAATCTGTTACAGGATGGTATTTGTCATCTGTACAATTGTATCAAAATATCATAAATCTTTGTATATTAGGATCATATGTATTGGTTAATCCTTGGTATTTAATCAACAAAAGTTCTTCCTCACCCTTTCTATTCTGCTGCATGTATTAGGTTGGTGCAAAAATAATGACGTAATAATGTCGTTTTTTGAGGTTAAAAAATACGCCAAAAAACGACATTATTACGTCATTATTTTTGCACCAACCTAATATTTCAGCCTAATGAAACTATTAACCTTGTGTAACTTGACCCCATCCACCAATTTTCCCCTTAAAAATTTGTTCTTAAATTCTTGATTTATAGATGTGCATATGTAATATTAATTTCTTTTTAGTGAGTTGAAAAAAAAATTATCTTCTGTCATTTGAATTTCATTAAAAAAAAATCTTATTTGTGATATTATCAAAGTAATTCATTTCTTGGAACATAAAAGATATTCCACCTCAAATTTTGGCAAACTCGTACCTTTGTGCCCACAAAAAACAGTGTTGAAAGGACAATTTTTCCCTTCATACTGGTATTATTTTAATTACATTCATTCATCAGCAATGTTTATTGTTCAAAATAGTGATGATTAGAATTGTAATAAAACCTAGACAAATGAAAGTGAATTTATACATTTTGTTTGTTGAGAAGTGACAACAAAAATAATAAATACTATTTATTGATAGAATTGTTGGTAAAACATTGGCTAATTCCAACTTTATAAAACGGTAAATAATAAGGATTTCCTTATATTTTAATAATTTAGTAAATGTTTATAAATTTATGAATAAAAAATTGTTTTCATATTTATTTCTTCATAAATTGGTAAATAATAAATATTGCATTGCATTCGTTATAATTGTATTAGTTTTTAGAATGTTATAAATATAAAATTTATTCTTGTAAATAAACAATCTAATAAATAGGATTTAATATTTTTGTTGTCAATTCTCAAGAACAAAAAATGTATAAATTTACTTTCATCATATGTTTAGGTTTTATTACAATTTTAATCATTGTTTTTTAAAACATTGCCAAGGATGAGAGGTAGTTAAAATAATAGTGGTGTCAAGGGAAAATCTGTCCTTTTGACACTCCTTATTTTTGCAGGGTTGAAGGTCCAGATTTGCTGAAAATTGTTTGTTCTTCGCTGTCTGATAAGAGATATCACAACCATATTACAATACCCATTGATACTAATACTATTTTGATTATTTCAAGCATCATTTTTAATGGATACCTGTACTTGAATAGATGCTCCATAGCAAGTCTTTTGGAAAAAGTAATAGGACAAAAAATGTAAAGATGAAAAGAAAAATTCTCATTGTTTGTGGTTCAATTAAAATCTAGAGTGGATCTTCTGAAATTAATTCAGTCATAAGAAAGCCAAGTTGATTGTAGATTCTTGGTTGTTTTATTTTCCAGGAATTTGAACTACTGAATTATTCCCTGAGCAGTGCCCGGATCTTTTTCAGGGCTGACCTAACAGCTGCAGAAGAGAAGAAAGGTATTTATTTATTTTGTAGTTTCTACAATGTACTTGGATATATTCTATAATCTGATGTTATAAAAAAAAAAAAAAAAAAAACACAAACAAACACTTGCACAAAAATTGGGTGTTGAAAAGTTCTCAGTCCAACCAAAAAACATTGCTTTTCTTTTGAACACTGAAGTTAAGCAGTGCCAAGCCCTGCCAGTACATAGATGGATGACTGCTTGGGAAAACCAGGTACTGTAAGCAACCGCCTACAATATGAACTTTGTTTTGGTTTTAAATAACCCACAAAGGGAGTGATAAGCCATAAAAAACAAATTTTGAAAAATGGATCAAGTTGAGGCCTTTTCAGCATTCTGTATGTGGTTAAGTAGTAGAAAGACCCACATTTTATGGTTTATTAACTTTCCTGTTAGGGTAACCTGAATATATTGAAACAAGATTACTTGCATTTTTGTTTCTTTTTGTTTTTTAAACAGAAGACGAAATTGATGAAGGTGAGTGAAATGTTCTAGAAAAAATATAACTATATTTTAATCCACCTATCTTACTGCTTTTATCACCATTATGCTGTCTCAATTTTTCTCATGACCCTTTTTTCTCTATCCTACTTTTTATTGGCATTTATTTATTTCTGTGGAAACACAGGAAAGTCTGTATATATTCTGCCATTCTATTTCACTTAAGATGAAATTATTATACAAATAATTTAGAAAGTAAGTCTAGAGATTTATGAAAACAAATGCAGCTTTTAAATTGTTCCAACTGCTTCCTCCATCTACTTGTTTATAGAGGGTGTTGCAGAAATGTGCCTCCCACATAAAAGTAAGACATTAGGTAGATGAAGACACCATTGTCACTAATATCTTGCTATTATGTGGGTGGTATATATGAGAGGTATTTCTGCTGCACACTGTATAATCGAGTTATTTTTGCTGTATTGTTTACAACTTTCTTTGTGCTTCTTAGTTGGTGGTATTCACATGCTACTAATATCAATAATCCATTATTGGGTCATCTGAGCAAAGTGCAAATATAATATGGTGGGGAGTGGGGAGATGCTCATGCAACCCTCCTAAAATTGGATTGATCATCATTTTCGAATACAGCAAACACCCAAGGAAAGTTAAAGGTTAAAACATTGTGGAAAAAACAAAGTACAAACAGGAACAAAGAAATCTGTCCAAAAAAAAACTATGTAAGGCACAGAAACAAAAATTAGATAAGGAAGAATGCAGCCCTATGACTATATTTGAGTAATTTTTGCTCATTAACTTTCATAGCCTAATTGGTAAAGTGTTGTCTCTGGCTGACAGGCTTCCAAAGATAAGGATGCAGGTTCTATTCTTGTCAGAAGCTTAATTTTTAATCTGTGCTCTTTGCTTAACAACAGGATAGATAAAAACAACCTAAGAGTTGTGATTAGAAAATAACCAAAATAAAATGATTGAAAAACAAATTAGTAATTAAGTAATAATAATAACAAAAATGCTTCATCTTAGAAATTCAGACAGCTTATGAGAGTGTGCCAAAAACTTTAAGACCAGTGTAAAACCTAAAATCTGACCAAATGACCAATCAATTTTTTTTTTAAATCCATTCCAGGTCAGGCCTGAATCTTTTCAGCACCTCTTTATAATATTGATATCATTAAACAAAATTTCAAATGTATTTTACTATCATGTATTATTATCAAGCGTTTTTTTTTTTAAAGGATTTATGCAAACATATAGACAAAATCAACATTTTTTTTGCATCAGATCTTCTGTAGGTGGGGATTTAGTATCTACCACTAATAAATTTTCATTTCAAATATATATAAAGAAAGAAAAAATTAATTAATTAATGATTTAATTAGTTCTAATTGATTTCTTCTGTTGAGAAAAGTGAATTTAGAATTTATCATACTTTTCTACTGATAGGAAAGGTGATCATTTAAAGATTGATGTGATTAAATGATTTTAGTACAGAAAAACTATCCTTCTGTCGTTCTTTTATCATCTTTGCTTTAATTTCTTCTCATTTTCAGTATCAGTGGATGTTCAAAAATTCTCGCCCCAACCATAATACCCCTCAAAAAAAGAGAGTATGATGTTCAGTCATATATAGAGAAGTTTGGCAGCCCTATAACTTTTCAGCACTTTCTCATACATTTAATAAAGAGAATTGTAGTTTTATTGCATAAATTTTAAAGAGTTATTCCCCTTCTTACTTCCCCCCCCCCCTAATTTTCACTCCATGTTGTTTTGTATTTCAGAGTAATAACCATTTGACATGATTTAATTGAAATGATTTTATTGCCTGTTTACTTTTTAGAAACAATTAAGATTTCAAAATTGATTGCTTTTTTTTATTTGAATTCACTTCATGAATAAAATATTATTTTAAAATTGATATTTCATATTAAAAATACATGTTTCAGGATTTTCATTGTTTTTAGCAACTTGATTTCAAAGTTCCATGTCATTGTTTTTAATCTATATTTTTTTAAAATTACATTTTTTTTTTTTTTTTTTGTAAATTTCCATTTTCTTTTCTTACTGGACTGGTATACATTTCCAAAATTCAAATGTTTTATTTAAAACACATGCATACAAAAGTAAAATATTTATGACAGATTATTTAAGTTAACATATATTGAAAAGATTAATCCCATTCAAAACATTTTGATAAGATCCACAAAGGTTGATACATAAGATGTATAAGTCATAAACCAATGTTCAACATATTATTATCATAGAATAATGAGGACAATTATTCCTTTATGTTCAAATAGTCTTTTATTCAAAAGCTTTAATCTGTTTTTGGATTTATAATATCTGTAATATCTCCAAGTGAGGGAGATGAATAAAGAAATGGGGTAAGGTTTGTTTCATTTCCACTTAGCATAAAATTGCTACAACTCTTATTAACCAGTAAATCTATTGAGTAAACAGAATAAATGTCAAGTCAGTAAGTTACACCAATATTTTCAATGGTGATGTTTTATCAATAGTGTACATTCTGAAAAAAACACTGAAAAATATTGTTTGATTCAATTTAATAGAAAATTATTGTGAATTTTATTAATTTATTCTTTTGCTATGTATAGTCATGGATAATACTCATGTTAATAGGGCAATGTTTTTATCATTTAATTAAATCTTCAAGGAAATGTTTTAATGTTCTTTACATTTTTCTTTCTTAAAGCAACCTAATGACACCTGAGGCAAGTATAGGAAACTCCATTGTTATAACTATAGGTATAATATCGTTGAATGGTTTCTATTCATTGGTACTATGGAGATGAATATGCATTGGGTTTTGTTTACAATAGAATTGTTTGCTAATTCTCATTTTATAATTCTCCTTTTGTCAGTACAAGAAATGTTACATAGTGTAGTACAGGACACTTATATATGTATATGTATAAAATGCGCTTATATGTAAAACAAAATTATATTAGTTTTAGTTTTGCTTCTTTTATTGTTGCATGGAATATCAGTTTCTCTTTTTATCATTTTATTGAATTTTTTAAGAAGTCCGTCTTTTTGATTAAAGGAAAAAAATATGTTACATTGTCTCATCAACCAATTCATCAGAAAACATGGAGACTGATTTTTAGCTATGTCTTTTGAATTTTTTAAGAAGTCCGTCTTTTTGATTAAAGGAAAAAAATATGTTACATTGTCTCATCAACCAATTCATCAGAAAACATGGAGACTGATTTTTAGCTATGTCTTTTATTGCTATTATTATTATATTGTAACATTGTTGAGGTGAGGTGAAAACAAATTGATACTTAGTGTATGACCCATGAATATATTAATGTGCCAGAATGCATTTCTTCTCCAACTACTTACTCCTTGTTAAACTTAAAACTTCTCAGCAGAAAAAAAGAATATTATATCCTTGTAGTGATATCAAATTTTCATATACAAGATATCATTATTAGAGTCAGTTAAAAAAAGATGTTGCTTTCTTTTTTTAATACTCTTAGACGTAACACAATTACAATATTTTTCTAGAAATAGAGATTTGTGTTTCTACTACTGATTTTTAAAAAAATTCTTTTACCATTGAAGAACATGATTTCCATATTATATAAATTAAAAAATATGTGTAAAATATTTACTTTTAATTCTGTTTTACACAATATTCTGTTAGTGAAAATGTAAAAAAAAAATGCTTTACTAAATACTGACTAGCTAAACAACACAGATACTTGGCGATTTACTTGTTAAAACATTTACATGGCTCATTCATGCTTTCTGGTCAGGTAATATATAATTTGTCTTGTTTTTAATGTATGTCTACTTAGATAAGCATGCTTTTAAGTGTTGTTTGCATGGAAACTAGTATTGAATAATTGGAAGCATTATTTGCATGCAGACTATTGTCCTCATCTTTATTATTGTTATCACAATGTTTCAGCTATTGTGCCCTCTGGCCTTTATCAGGTGTATGTCGAGTTGGGTCACCTACAAGAAATTCCAAACTGAGCCCTTTATTTAATCTATAGGTGTAAACTTTTCTTGTTCTACTTCTAGGAATATCTATATATCACTGTGTACTTGGACTCAGTGGAAACGGGGCAAATAATAACTGAGCAGTACAAAAAATAAGAATTAGATATCCATAGACATGGGCAATTGGACGAGAATGGGTTAATTTTGGAAATCCCTGTAGCCATATCAACTTACACTTGATGAAGGCCAGAAAGCACAATGGCCGAAACATTGTGATAACAATAACAAAGATTAGGACAATATTCTTTGTATAAATACTGCAAATAATGATAACTCTTCATCCCAGAAATTCAGACAGAAACTAGAAGCATGTTTGTTTTGATTTTGGGATTTGTTAGTTTTTTTGTTTTGTTTTGTTTTTACATGTGGTAGGATTTAGATATAGTATGTACATGTTCTATGTGTAATATAGACACACGCACACACAAAGCACAACCCAAAAGTTTGAGAACTTGAGTCCAAAATACCTTTCTCAATGTGAGAATATATTAAGTGGCATTCTTTATTAGCTGGTATAATGATTTTGAGAGACATAGGAAATGGTCAGATTGACACAGGAATTCTACAGGTGAACAAACTGTTCAGTTTGTCAGAATTTCCTGTATTGTACATCATATGATTTGCAACCCAAAAGTTTAGGGAATGTGAACTGAAAAAAAAAATCTAATACCTGGTTTCCACTATCTCCTTAAAAAAGTCCCTTGTCTGCTGTTTGTACACTGGTTCACAATGGATAATGCTAAAATTCTGTACTATATTTGGTTAATGCATGTTCAAATTCTCTTAACTTTTGTGTAAAATTTTGTATTTCATATATATATATATATATATACTAAAAATAATGTTTGAAATAATAAAAGATGTTGAATTAAAGATAAAAAAAAATCATTAATTATTTAGAAATTGCTTCATTTATGTTTTAGATACAAATCTGAGCAGATATGACTGAAATCTGAACAAAGAGATATACTTTAAAGCAAATAGAAACTTGCTTGGCTGCAAGGCTTTCTGTAGCTGAGTGGTCAAAGCATGCCAGATCAGACTGGTTCTTCCTCTGAAGGAAAGTTTGAATTCTGCTGTGTGTATATATATTAGGTTGGTGCAAAAATAATGACGTAATAATGTCGTTTTTGACGTATTTTTTAATGTCAAAAAACGACATTATTACGTCATTATTTTTGCACCAACCTAATATATATATATATATATATATATATATATATATATATATATATATATATATAAGCATTAGTCTTTAATTTATACAAGTTTTTTCAAAGAAAATAAACAAGGAATTTTTTAAAGATTTTACTTAATTTTTCTTGTTTATATACAAGAGGGTATATATTTGGGTCCAATTGTTGTGTGTTATGAAGTGACTTGCAAGCAAGTTTCTTCACCAGTATAAACGTATTGTTAGCTGTTGAATATATGTAAAACCACTGTTTCAATGTTGAAAGTAATCCTCTTTAGTTTTTTTTATGGTTAGGGTTTTGAGTATCTTCATTCCCATGAGATCTATATTTAATAAGCTGTACACATATGACACTTTGATTGATGGATAGCAATTTAACTGATAGGATATGATGGTGGTTGTATGTTCAACATATGACCTTGCTACTTGTGCATTATAAGAGTATAATCCCCCAAAGTGCAAGAAAATATGGAGATAACAGTACAGTTTAATGTCGGATTTTGAAGGCAGGTATTGTTAGTGATGGTTTTTAGATATCTTTAAGCCTTTATAATAGATTACTAAACTTATATACTTATCACATTCAACTATGTACATATGTCTAATGTTCTTATTAATGACTTCATTTTTACAATTACATTTGATTGCAATAAAATAGGTTTATCGTATTTGTACATTTTATGATATGGCATTTCTTTATAGTTATATTGATTGAACCCAAAGATAAAATTCTCTTGAAGATAAACAAGAAAATTTAATAAAAAAACTAAAGTCGTATTCCTTGCCTGTTTTTGTTGTTCATCAATCTAGTATATAACTTGAAATATATTAGTATTTATACTCGTTACATTGAATTGATAGAATCGTGGGAAGAATACATGATGAATGCATCCTTGCACATAATAGATCAGTGTAAATGAATAAGAATGCAAAAGGGTATGAGTGTGCATGTACAAGGTGTTTGGAAAGCCACTATATACTTATCTGTTTATTAACAGACATGTTTCAATATAGAATACAGTAGGAGAATATAAATGAAAGTTATTAACAATGTTGAAAGTGACACCCATCAGCATCAAGACGGGTTTGGATCCTTCTTATTTTGTTTCTAAACACCGCTATCAGTTTTGTATGCGAAGAGTTTTAATTTTTGTCTGAAGGACTTCTGAGCAGTTCCAAGACCAATATCTTGCCTCTGTGCTAACTTTTGTAATGATTTTCTTGAACTCCACTGCAAAATGTCAGAAATATCCAACAGTTAACTTTGCTGGCCTGCCACAACATTTGGCATTGTCCACTGATCCTGTTCCTCGGAATTTATCAACAAGGTTGCAAACTGCATTGCGATGTGGAACAGATGTATCTGAAAATTTATCAGCAAAACACTGTCACACCAAATCTGTGTATCTACTACCTTCCCAAAATATGTGTCCAACGAGAAATACACGTGCTTCAATTGTTAAAGCCACATTGGGGTGAAATCTGAAATATAAAAAGTATGATTAGAAAAGTGCACAGTAACTTTATGAACTCCCTGTACATATTATTTGTATTCTACTTTTTTAAATATGAGTGCTCTATTTTAAATTCCTTTAGAGCTTTTTAATACACATAAAATATAACATTTTTTATTTACTCATTTACAGCAGAAACATTAAAAGATTGATATTGACTTTTAAAAATCACTAAGCATGAAATGATGCTGTAAATGGACAAATAAAATAATAATGTTATTTATTTAAAAAAAACTCTTTTAAAGGAATTTAAAGTAGACCACTTTTATATTAAGATCAATTGATTAATTAATTTCTTTTTTATTGCTTATCAATCCTTTGTAGGTTATTTA
The DNA here is from genome assembly GCA_963932145.1 of Acanthosepion lycidas. NCBI lineage: Eukaryota > Metazoa > Mollusca > Cephalopoda > Sepiida > Sepiidae > Acanthosepion > Acanthosepion lycidas. The sequence goes on along the minus strand of OZ010589.1, from coordinate 53,178,806 downwards.
AAGCCCCAAAATATTTTAAATTGTAAGAATAGTTTTTTTTTTTTTTTTTTGCTAGTAGATATTGCATTAACAATTTTTTGGAGATACAAATGATCTTTTTTTCATATACAAGTTCTACAATTTAACCCTTAAGATTAAGAAAAAGAATATGCAAATAATATATATAAACATTTTTGTTTTATTTACCCATTTACAACACAGTTTTACATTTAACGATTTTTTTCAAAATGGGTAACTATTAAAAAAATACAGTCATCAATTTTTAAAATTGCTTAACATGAAACAGCATTGGAAATAAAACAAAAATGTTACTATAAGGGTGATTCTGAAAAGTTATCAGTCCAACCAAGAAAGATTCCCAAAACATTCTGATTGGTCATTTGATCATAGATGCTCAGACATTGGTATTTTGATCTGCTATGAGGCTGTCAGTGATAATTTGCTGGACTACATCTTCACCAATGATAATAAATGATGTGAGTCAGAAGAATCAAAACAATAGTCCATACATTGGCAACATGCAAATTCTGTTATGTAAGAAAAAGTTAAAGTTGTGGCCAGCAACAGGTAAAGTGACATGCAATTGTCTTTTGTCATTCTCCTGAATTTCCTCAAATCTATCAAATCTGATCATTACAACCCTGACTAAACTGAAGGTCTAAATTTCCAAATTCAAGCCAGAGAAGACAACAAATTTCCTCTTGCACCAGCTCCCACACCATGGATTACTATTTATACTATTTATATTCAGCCTATTGTCTTAATCTTTGTTGTTGTTATAACAACATTTTGGCTCTTGTGCCTTCCAGCCTTCTTCAGGTGTATATCGAACTGGGTAACCTAAAACGCATTCTAAACCAAACCCTTTATTTAATCTACGCGGGATAGACTGTTCTTATTCTACTGCTTATGTCTAGGGATGTCATCTAGTTCTTATTTTTTATTTAGTACTGCTAAGTTATTGCCCACCTGTTTCCAGTGAGTGCAAGTACACACTGCCCGACACAGTGGTTGAACTCACAACCATTATGTCACCAAACTCATAAACCAACGCTTTTACCCATTATAGGACAATGGCCTAGTGAATTTGGTGACATAGTAGTTGTGAGTTCAATCATTTGGTCAGGCAGTATGTACTTGCATTCAGGGGAAACAGATGAGGAATGACCGAGTAGTAGTAAATAAAATAAGAACTAGACGATAAAGCTGAAAAGATAATCATCAGTTTTTAATTGTGATGTTTTAAAGTGCAACATAAAGAAGAATCCAACCAATAGCACTTTTGAGAAGAGCAAGGACCATCAAAACATCCCATATGTACCTCATTCTTCTTCTGTGTGCCGGACACGGACACACACACACACACACACACACACAAATATTTGAATAAATAAATATTAAACTTTTTATCAAATAATTGTATTTAATATTCTTCTTCTTTTAAATTTACTTTGTTATTTTGATATTCATTTTTTTTTTTTTTAAAGTTACACTTTTCTTTACTTTTATATACTATAGATGTGAAAATAAATTCAAGGGAACAAAAATTTTAAAAATACATACATGCATAGCATTTAGCAGAATTAAAAAGTAAAAATGAACAGAAATCCTGGAATAAGAATTATTACCATTTATTTTTACTTTTCACTACCCAAACCTGTATATGAATGATATGATCCCTGTTTATAAATTCCAGTTTCATAAGGTCTTTTTTAGTTTTTATAAGCTTTCGTCTGTTCCTACAGACATCCTCAGGAACAGACGAAATAATTTAGGCAAGTTTTGTCTACTTATTTTCAGTTGAATCCTTTCATATTCTTAGACAAGCTTTTTGCTGTCATTATTAAAGAAAGAGAGAAAATTACTATGTTGATACATATTATTTACAATGTCATTATCATGGTGTTGTTTTTTTTTTTTCAAGACATATAGTTGTGTTCATTTTTAAAAACAAAATTAATATGTTTCAATTTTTTTTCTAAACACTTTCAACATACCTGTCCACATTCGCAATTCAGAAAAATTATTGTTGAAAATACATCAATAATTTTTCATGAAAATAATAAACATAGACTAAAAATTCTTGAAACAATCTATATTAAAAAATTGAAACCAAACCTTAATAAAAGTAATTATGAATACTGCACAAATGTTTTAAAATATTGTACAGTACATACTTTAAAATATCAAGGTTTATACCAATAGTTCTTAATACTTATTTTGTTTAAAGACATACTCTCAACACCTCATAACTTAGTTATCTCCCCTGAAGTGTTACTCAGCTAATTGCACCAAACTCGGCATTCTTCACTTCACTAGAAAAAAAATTTTAACTTTCAGATGAACACAGTAATTTTGTCTTTGAAAATGATGAACACTACTATATTTGTCTTGAAAAAAAAACATAATCCTGATGATGACATTGTGTTAATGTTGAAAGTACTTGGAATAAATAATATGTATCAACACGGTAATTTCCTCTCTTTCTTTAATAATGACACCAAAAAGTTTGTCGATAAATATGAAAGGAACCAATTGAAAATAAGTAATAATTTGATGAAACGTGTATCAATATATATATATATATATATATATATATATATATATATATATATGTATATATAATGTATTTAGGAAGCAATCCCTCTTTCATGCAAGCTTCATTAAATATGACAGACAAGGTGCATTGATTAAGTTTTTTATATAATTTCTTATATGATCTTATAATTTTTTTTTTCTTTTCAGTACATAAATTATACAAAAACTGTCCAAATGTTATATTTTTCCAAATGCTTTTGGCTATGCATTTAGCCATTTTCTAGGATTAAATATATTAACTGTTTATATATATATATATATATATATATATATATATATATATATATATATATATATATATGAAGGATGAAATATATTAACTTTTGTACACACACACACACACACACACACACGTATCTATATATTAGTAATTATCTGAATATCTGAAGTAAATAACAGATAATATATATTCTGTATATCATCTTAAAAAGAAAGCTCAACTATCAGTTTGTGTCCCATTCCAATTGTAATTAGTCATAAAGATATTGGTTTATTATACTTTCTTTGTCTATTGGACCCAAACATTTAAAATCAAAGTCTTCAAAACAGCTCAAGCCTTTATCTAACTCAGATAATAAATATTTTTTTTAAATATTTAGTGAAAGGACAATAAATATAAATTTAGTCGTTTTAGTTTCATCCTCTGCAATTTTTATTCCACTCTAATCTGTAGTTTAAGACGCTGTGGGTTATTATGTTGTGTCATTGGTTACAAGTTTTTGCCCAAAGTGATAATCTTTTCCCTTTTTTTTTTTTTTTCTTTGTACGGTTTTCTTTTTGATAATATCCCTGCCTTGTTTCTCTCTCTCTCTCTCTCAGATCCAGCATCTGCTGAGAATGATGGCAAATCTACTACCCTTAATACCAATGACAGCCAGGATGCCTCTGCTGTAACGACTGGGTTAACAACAACTACAGCAGCACCAGCAACACCACCACAAACTTCAGCTAATGCCCCTCCTCCACCACCACCACCTCCTCCTCCTCCTCCTCCACCACCCCCACTTCCACCAATGTGAAAACAAAAAGAGAAAACTCTCTTTTTAATTTAATAAATAATTTAGAACTCAATTGAGAATAGATGATTGAATTTGAATTAAGAAATTTAAAGCTTCACTTGTTATTTGATATCTGAGAACACTTACATCTTTCTCTCATCTGGCCTCACTTCAAAAGCAAAACTTAAAGCATCTTCAGTCTCTTTTCTACACTCCCTCTGGTTCTGTCTATTGTCTCTCCAAAGAATGGAAACTGAGAAAAAAATTACTTGGTATCTCTTTAACCTCTTTTTCTCTGTCAGTCTTGTCTTCCCTTTTAATTTTCACTTCACTTTCTCTTTTGTTTTGCTCTTTCCTTCTTCTCTCTCATACCAATACTTTCTCTCTTCTCTTTCCTACCAACTCTTTCTCTTTCTTTCTCTCTCCTACCAATTCCTCCTCTCTTTCTTTCTCTCTCCTACCAATTCCTCCTCTCTTTCTTCTCTCTCCTACCAACTCTTTCTTAACCTCATTTTTCTTTCTTTTTTTATTTTTTTCAATTCTTTGTATTCTTCTCATTGTTTTTCTTTACTTTTCTTTTTCTTCCTTTCTTAGTTTTTCTTTTGTCATTCTTCTCATTCTTTGTTGTTTTTTTTTCAATTTTTGTTTTTTTCAGTTTTCTTTCTCTTCAATTCTTTTCTTTTCTTTTCTTGCCTTCTATATTTCTTTATTTTTCTCCTCTATATTTTTTCCACATTTTTTTTTTGTCAAAGGACCGGGAAGTGGTTGCTATTTGTTTTGTTTTTTTTTCCAAATACAGTTATAAAAAATTTAAAAATGAAATTTAATTTCAAATATTATTAAACCGGCTTCATTGCATTTTTGTTTTGGTGGTTGAAGAAAAATTAAGAGAAAAAAGTGATTTATTTATTTGTTTTGTTCTCCCATGTTCTCTGAAAATGCCATCATCTTATTCTTGAATACTATTCCAGAATGGTGATTCCAAACTTTGGTATAGAGTTCATTCTTGCAGAACAATATTTCTCCACTCATAAAGGAATTTTTTTTTTGGAGGTGGGCAGGCAGATTGTTGTGGTACAAGAAGAAAAAAATTTAGCTGAAAATGAGAGTGGTCGTTTATTTCATTTTTTTTCTTTCTTTTTGTGCTTTTCTTTCTTTCTCTTCTCTCTTTCACTATCTTTATATTCTCTCTCTCTTTTTCCTCTTTCTATCCACCACCTCTCTTTTTTCCAAACTTTTCTATTCTTTTCTATTTTCCCCACTTCCTCCTTCTCTTTTCTATTTTCTTTCTTCTCTTATTTTCTTCCTTTCTCTTTCTCTTTCTCTATAACCTCTGCTTCCACTCTATTTCCATTTGCCCCTTCTCTATTTTATTCCTCTCTCCACCTTGTTCTTTTCCTCTCTATTTTCTTACTCTTTTTATATTCCTTTCTCTTTTGTTTTTCTTTCTTCTATCTCATATTCCTTCTGTCACTCTCCACCCTTTTCAATTCTTCCCCACTTCTCTCTCTCTCTCTCCTATTTCTTTATTTTTCTATTTTTGATCTGATCTGTTCCTCACTTTACCCTCTTCTCATTTCTCTATTTTTCTTTCCTTTTCATTTTTCCTTTTTTTTTTTTTTCTCAGCCTCCTTTTTCCTCTACTTTTCTGTTATTTTCTCTCTTTCATATTTATTTCCACATGTTTTTTTTAATAAACCTTTTTTGTTTTTTTTTTAATATTGATTGGCATCTCTGTATTGTTGTACTACAATACAGTTTTTGTTAATATATAAATTTTCAGTAACCATCTCTATTGATATTTATTGAATGAGTTTAAAATCCTACACCTAATGAAAACATTTTCAATTACTGACCCAGAAGTCATACTCATTGTGTGCATGATCAGAAGTTGTTCTTTTAGCCATTCTGAGGCTGGATATATGGTAGCCTAAAGTTATGTAACATCTCAATATTTTTACTTGTTGTTTTTTCTCTTCTTTGCATACTCTCTTTTTTCTCTCTGTTGTTATCACCTTTTTTCTTTTTCTATATTCTTCTAATTTTTAACTTTCTGTTTTTCTCCTTTTTTCTTATTTTCTTTCTCTCTTTCCCCCCACATTCTTTTTCTGTTGTTCTCTTCTTCCTCTCTCATTTTTTATCTCACTTCCCTTTTTGTCTCTTTTTACTCTTTCCCTTCAGTCTTTCTCACTCTTTTTCCTTCTCTTTCCTCTTTTTTTTCAGCTTTTTACCAATGTCCATCTTTCTGTATCCATCACTTTCTGCTCTTTTTGTATTTTTCATTCTCTCTTCCTTTTCTCTTTCCTTCATTTTTCTATATCCCTTTCCTTCCTCTTTTTCTTTTTTCTCATTCTTTCCTCCTCCTCCTCTTTTTCTTAATGTTTTAATTTTCCGTTTTTCTCTATTTCCTTCCTTTCTTCACTTTTGCCTTCCATCTCTTCTCTTTTTTTTTTTTTTCCTTTCTTATTCTGTTTTTCTTTTTCCCTTCCTTTTCTATATTCCTCTCTGATTTGTTTCTTCTCCCTTTCTCTTTGTGCCCTGCACTCAATTACACTTCTAAAAATAGAACCAAGCCATTTCTATCTGTGCCACAAACTCTGGCCTTTGTTCCTCACTCATTGATTTTCCTAAAAATTTCATATTCACCATCAGAAAGAAAAAAACAAATTCTATTTTCAATATAAATTTTTTTTATTGTGAAATTAACAAGAATCTTATTTTGATTCAAGTGAATTTCAAGTTTTTCATTTTCAAATCGTCTCCTGGTTAATAAATTAAAGAAGTCACCTCAACAAGATTTTCTGCTGTCAAATGCCAACACCACTTCACATATTCATAAATATCTCATGTTAAACTCAGGATCCTTATTCCTTAAATGTATTTACCATTCCCTTTTCCTACCATCTAAATTCATGTAAATCACAGCTCAAAAAAAAACAATGTCTTTCTTTCTAGCTCCTTTCTACACACACACATAAAAAGGATTGAAATTCAATTCTTTATAGCATCTAGTTGTATTAACCCTCTGTTAGTAGTGTGGGGCACTGTTGCAATGTTAGTACCATGGGGTTTTCAAACGCCCCATTTAGAATATTAAAGTTCTTAATTTTCTTTCTTGTTTTTATAGAATAAATGAAAATGAAAAAAAAAATTATTAAAAACAGATTTTCAAATATGCAAAAATAGTTATTTAAATTATTTACATGCGGACTATTGTCCTCATCTTTGTTATTGTTATCACAACGTTTCAGCCATTGTGCCCTTCTGCCTTCATGTAAATAATGATAATAACTCCCCATCCCAGAAATCGGACAAAAAATTATAAAAATAGGTTTCATTTTCTTTTCAGTAGTCAAATAAAACTGCTAGTAATTCACACAATTAGTATGACTAAAACCAGGAACTACTTGACAGGTATTCAGAAATTTACTTAACTAATCATGAAAACTTGACTTATTGCTCGTTAGATATTAAATAAAAATATTTTGTTAGGTGTTCAAACAACCGCATGGTACTAACAGAATGTTGAAAAATTATTTGTTGATATCTCGGAGGTTATTTTTAAACATATATATCCATTCATCCATCAAAAATGCATTGATTCTGTATTTAATGTATATACAGATAAAGGAATTTACTTCTAAAACAAGTTTTTTAGAAAAAAAATCTACAATCAAATAAGTTTCATTTGACTAATCACAAAATGGTCTTTTTTTCTGATGTAAATCATTCTTTAAGGCAAAGTCTGTCTTGTTTCAAAAAAAAAAAAAAAAAAAAAAACTATTGTGTAAACAAAAAAATAAACACAAATTTTTCTGCAAAATTTAATTTCAAGTGCAGAATGTAACAACACTGCTATTTCCCCAATATGGTCCTAAATCAGAATCAAGTTAATAACATTAATGTTTTGAATTTTGCAATTGAAATGCATAGATATAAAAAGTTGTTTCTCCCATATTAAAAGTTTTCTTTTTTTTTCTTTTTTTTTTTTTTTTACTGACAAACATGTTTTTGTTTATACTGTGACAAAAGAAGATTTTGTTGTAATGAACCTGTTGGAAAAATAAATATTATTAAAATTAGTTCTTTATTTTCTGCAAATTTTTTTGCCCAACACCAAGAAAATTTTTAAACTTAAAAAAAAAAAAAAAAATAACTTTGAAAAATACGTCAACATTTGATTAACAAAAAGGTATGCCTGTTCTTTATCCAAATTATATTAACCTAATTAAGTATTCTTTGTTAATCACATATTGATTACAATTTTGGTCTGACGTTTTTCGCTGACATGTCTACTGCAAGGAAGGTTGGTTCACTGCATCATGCCAAAAAATATTTCTTGTTGGAATCCATCTTGCACACTTATAAATCTACCATTTATCCGTGCATTGTATACTGTTGCCATATTTGGTCTGGTGCTCCTGCTATGTCTCTCAAGATTCTTGACAAAATCCAAAGAAGGGTCTGTAATGTAATCAATCTTGACTAGGCATCTCCACTTCAGTCAGTTTCTCACCAATGTCATGTGGCTTCCGTCTGTCTTTCCTACGACAATTTTCATGATAACGGCCCTGACAGGCTTTTTTTCCTTGGTGCCCTGACTACATGAATTTAAATATGCCACCAGATTGGCAACTAGGTCCCACCATTTTACTGTTGAAATTGCTAAATGCAATTGCCACCTCTTTTCTTTTTTTTTTTCTTTTTTTTCATTTCACCCCAAGCAAGGCAGGAATGCCACTCATACATAGGGGATTACAGAGAGTGAAGGTGAGAGAAAAGACAAGGTATAAGGGGGAAAAGATAAAAGCTGAAAAGGGTTCAAGAAGATAGATGGCAATTGATGTTGCATTTTAATTTTTGAAGACTGTATTCATCAGGGAAGCAAGTAAACAGAAGGGAGTTCCACAGGCGGGAAGTACGAGAAAAGAAACTGTTGGAGTAGAAGTGGTGGTTACATTTAGCAAGTTTAACAGCAAAAGGGTCAGACCTAGACACCAATCTAATAGAACACTTAAATTCACATAGTCTGAGCACTAGAAAAAAATAACTCATCATAGCAGTTGCCATTAAAATATTTGTAGAAAAGACAGAGGGGAGCCACATCACATCAGTGAGAAAGTGACCGAAGTTGAGATGCCAAGTCAGAATCGATTCTATTGCAGATCCTTCTTTTTTTTCTCACACTTCCCATCTGTGAAACTCCCCTCTGTTTTCTTGCATTCCAGATAACTACATTCTTCAAAAATTTAAATGCATTGTCGTCTTCTATCTTCTTGAATGCTGTTATTTTTTATGTCCTTCCCTCAATCCTTTCTATTCACTTTCACTCTCTGTAAAGCCCTGACTTCTAGTTGCATTACTGCTTTACTTGGAGTGAAATGAGTAAAAAAAAAAAAAATTTTTTTTTTTTTTTTTTTTTTTTTTAATTTACTTAATCTTTTCAATAAATTATATATTTCTTTTCACTAGTAGGCAAGGGATATCCATTTAACCTTCTTTACATTTGCCATGGAAGAGTGCTTATATATGTGGTTGTTTTTAGGATAAACTGCCTGTCACTTGTCTAGCAACATCCTCCCAAATTCACTTACTTTCCCCACTCTTGTTCCTTGCTGGTGAGGAGTGGGGGTAAATTTTTTTTTTCCTTACCATATATACTCACAGATAGGTCCTTCCCTTACTTTATGGTTTAATAATTGATGATTTACTGTTGACTTGCAGAGATATAGCACTATAATCTGGGGAGTTACACAGCCCCTTTTTAAACGTAAGAATTATCAGATATCTACCTTTATTTCAAAACTTACAATTATTAATACACTATTGCAGGTAAAATACATTTTGTCAATCATCATGTAAACAAAAGGAAGTAACTGTTGTACTGGTATTTTTATATTTACCACATATTATTTTTATGTTGAGTCAAACTGAATAAAAAATGACTACACAAGAAAATGTTACGGTACATTTAGAAAAAAAAACTCCAAACTGCCTTTCTCCTGGTCGATTTCCATGTTCTTCTGCATAATTTGGTACTTTTAATTTAAAACCTGCTCTATCGCTGCACAATGTAAAATAGTGCAAACATTTTGGGTACTAGACTCATGTGCTTTGTTATTTGTAAATAATGCTTAAGAACACCTTTTAATGTTATATAAAACCACCATTAAAGAAAATGATCTCATAAAGAATATATTTCATTTCTTTAAGTCATATTTTCCAATGTATTTTTGACAAAATATATATATATATATATATATATATATGTGTGTGTATATATATATTTTGCGGAACGAATCATGGGACTATTTTTTCTTTGTCAGTAAACACATGCTTCCTTAACTTATGTATGCATGTTCAGAGTTTCAGTCTAGTGCAAGGACCCCAACCGAATGGTGACTGATGGATCAATGGATATTTTATAATTTTATTTATTTATTGTGATGGATATGTGAATCTAGCAGCATGAGGTAAGTTTAAAGCAGTCACTATATATGATAGATAAATTGTTTCTATATGGAGAAAAACTTTAATGTTTAGGTATCATTTCTGATTTCTCAGAAATCATGATGACAAGGTAGTGTTGTTTTACATTTATGTCGCGCAGATAGATTACACCCCTAATATTTTGTGAAATTTTTAGTAAAAAGAGTGCAACCTATCCATGAGTATATATGGTATATATTAGGTTGGTGCAAAAATAATGTCGTTTTTCTTTTGGAGTTGAACGTCAAAAAACGACATTATTTTTGCACCAACCTAATACTTTAAGTCAAGTTCAAGTGTTTCTATGAATTGTTAATCTGCAAAGTATATTAACCAAATAAAAATATCTTTATTTTTATTTTTTCTTAATTTTAATGATTTCTGCCTCATCAGCAACTAAAGCAGATCCCCCACCAGGCTTTTCTGTTAAGGAGAGAGGCTAGATGCCCATCAGCATTAAAAACGAGACCTATCAAAAGGTGGATGGACCTCCTTGTAGGATCAACAACCATCTAGCACTATTGGTAGACAGGGCTCCATAGCTATGGATGCAGCCAGTGTGGTAATGACACAGAGAGCTTCCTAGACTGAAACCAATGACCAGCTTCGAATGTTTCTGAGATGGAATCAACAGCCATGTGTCTGTGACCAAAACAAGCCTTCAAGTTGAAGGACATTAGCTATGGTTTAACATGGACACGGATGGGTTTCTCTAGCTATAAGTTCCCAAATCACATTACACATGAATGAATACCTCACTGGCTTTCATCCCAGATATGTGGAAGGAACTGGTCAGGTGCTCAGCTGTCCAGCAACACTACAACCACACCTGGTCATGAGACTGAAGATAATGGTTAAGAATAATTTTCAGAATTATCAAGAAAAAATTTGATGTCAACTATTCCTGTTGGGATTTTTAGGGTTTTTATTTGGTAATCATAGCCTTTTTTTCTAGAAATGCGAACTAGCATAATTCTTATCAACATAGAAACAGGATCAACAAACCAACTCTGAAGAATGGCTGAGATTGCTTTTGTTTATACCATTGAGAAAGGCATGAAACCATTTCTCCCTGAACTTTGTCCCATCACCATTTATTGTGAGAAAGCATATCTTCTCTCTAATATGTATGTTCTAATGGTTGATGGATAAGTGAGTGGGTGAACTGTATTTCTATAATGGCTTTACAACCCAAGCAGAAATAAAAGTAAAAATTGGTTACCACCATAGTCAATCACTACAAGGCCCCGTCAATAACATCAGACTCATTTGCCTGGCACTGACTAGATTAAAATTGATTTTTTAAATCAATATTGATTTTTCTTTTCATGACTAATTTCATTTTCTTACTCATATTTGAAAGAACTAAGAATTCAAAAATGTAAGAAATATAGAAAAAACCTTTTTGATTTAATCTGTCGTTTCAAGACTATACTTTAAAGCCCTTTATCAATGTAAGGTCAGAATTTTATAGGGATTATTTCTCTTTCTTTTCCTTTCCAATATGTGAGCAGTTTGAGTAAAGAGCAAATATCAACTGTGATTTCAAATTGTTGGTGACATTGATAAATGAGAGACCAATTAGCCTATTTTGAAAAAGATTTATCTATTCGTCTATAAAGTCTGTCTCAATAAAACTCATAAAGAACATCACATCAAAATACTATAGCAATATGTTTTTAATTGCTTTCCTATCAGAAGCCTCTACAAAACCCGACCTTGTTTTGAACAAAGGAGGTCCATAAGCATTTTTTGTTTGCCTTTTAGTTTCTCCAATACTTTATTGAAATTTCTTCTTTCTCTCTTTTTTTTTTTTTTTTTTTTTTTTTTTAAATCATTTTCCAAATTTAAATCACTTCATAGTTAAACTTAAATACAGTCTGGCTGTCTCTCTTGCTTTGACAGCAGATACCATTAAAGCAATGATTCTCAATGTGGGTGGTAATGCTTCTTTGGTAGTACTATAGCCTCTCAAGGAGGCATCGTGTGTTAAGGGGTGCTATAATTTTAACAGTGCAGTACAATGATTTAAGACTTTGAACCCAGATTAGGACATGTTATGACATTTTATATACACATTGGTTTATGTTTTTTACCTATATATTTAGATTTTGGGGTGTATTTTAAATATTTAACTGTAATTTCCATGTGTATAGAGTAAAACATGTTGAAGTTATTGCTGTGTTTTCTTTCGGTGCTGAAAATCTGTGTTCAGGCCAAGGACTTTTTATTCTGATTTTCAAGACAACTGGCCCTCTCTGATTGGAAGATTGACATAACATTTTTCCTGTATATATTCTCACTTGCAGTTGTACTTGTGCCATAGTAAGCTTGTGTCTCACCATGGGATTATGGTCAGCAAATTAATCTTGCAGACTATTACTGGAGTAGTGATTTTGATCCTCATTGGGTATACTATGAAGTACTAAATTAAGTTCAACTTAATGCATTTACTATTGCATTATTATAACCTGGCTGAACTGGCCCATTTTGACTAAAAATAGGAAATTATCATTTCCTTTAAATCCAAATTCAGGGTTTTCTAACTTCTGTTACAGGAACACCTCGATTGACCATGTCTTCAAGGGTGTAGCCACAATCACCACACTTGGCCAATTGCAGGTTGGCGAGGCTATTTAAAGTTTGGATGAACTACTCAGAGTTCATTCACCCTTTAAGTCTTGTTTTTGTGCTGCTGGGGTTCCACTTACTCTCCAAACCGGATCAAGGTCTGGTGGTAGGAAACAGTTTAGTCACTGACCAGTCAGATTTTGAATTCAGAGTTGTCTGTTCGGGTTTCACTAACATGTACTTGGGAAAGGTATGAATCGAACTCCCACTCCAGCTATAGGTTAAATAGTAAGACTTGTATCTAGAAAAATCATTATTTTCAAAAAATTGTGAATTTACTTGCGAAAAACAAATTATTCTTACAATCCCAAATATGTATCAGCTGTAAATAATCCACAAAGGGTTGATAATCCATAAAAGATAAGTCAGTATTTCAAGACATGAGCAGTCATAGATCTCCAAAACCTCCTATTCTTTGTAGCTCTTAACAATTTTATTTTTTCACTGCCCTTCCGACACTTTGTTCTTGGCAGCTTTTAGCAATGTTTGCTTTTTTACAATTCTTCTGATTCCTTTTTATGCCATCCATTTACACAAGCTTGTTAGGTATGTTACTTGCTGTTTCCCTCTGTCTCTTTTGCCTTCCATATGTCCTGTGAGTGTCATACTCTCCAAACCTTTTTCTTTATTATGTATCCTAAATATTTCGTGTCTCTTTCTAAGTATAAGTATCCTTTTTGTTTCTGTTTTCCCTAAAACTTTCTCTTTGCTCACAGAACCTGTCTTTGGTATTCTCAGCATTCTTCTGTAGAACTACATCTCTACTGCCTCAAAGCTGATTTGAAATTCCAAGAAGGTTACCAAAGATTTATACCTGAAGATGACCAGAAGGTACTGACTATAAAAGTCATGATGAACATGCTTGTCTGAATAGCAAAACAATCAAACTCTATAAAAATAATCAATGTGTAATATTTTCAATCTGTAGTGGGAATGGAGGTAAATCGACTCAAGTTAGAACATTTCTGAGTGATTATTTCTCTTAGTTGTTATAATAATTTATACAAAAAAATATCTACATTTAGACAAAATTACTTCCCGAACAAAATGAACCTTTTAATTGATCAGTTCCTTTACTCCTACATTTCTTAGATTGTAATCTTATTTGTTCAAGCCTTTCATGAGAGGCACTCAGATACATTTGTCTATTAGTGATCATCTTGTTTCAACTTGGTCTTGAAATAGGCTTTGACATCGCCGTCTTTGTTGTTGAGAGATTTTCCATTTCACTTATATTAAACACAAAGATTTTAACATGGAAATATATTGAGCAAAATACGATATAATACCAGGAGTAATCAGTGTATCATGGATACCATTGAACGGCAAAAAATATAAAGAGAATGAATTAAATGGTTCATTGGCCTCTATTTTAGTTGTGAATTCTTTGTTTGCGCTTTATTGAATCTCAATACATTGTTTCAAGACTTTTGTTTCATTGCATCTCACTATTAAAACTTTCTAACAATTGCCGCCATTTTTAACTGCACGGGTACATTAGTAATTATATAAACATTAGAAATCATTCTTTTCAAGAACAATGCATTTTCAGTTATTTTTTTAACCTTGTCAGGACATCAAATAACTGACTTGGTAATTGTTCAAAAAGAAAAGATTTGTTTAATGAGAAAACGTAAATGTAAATTCTACCTACTTAATTAACCCAGAATTTGACTGATTAAAGGCCAGAAAATATATCCAAAACTTCAAGACATGTGACCTATCTTTTGATACAGCACAAATATTCTCTCCTCATCGGCATTGCAATATAATGCTAATGGTTATATTATCAGGTCATCCTATAAGTTCTGTCCAAATTTTAACTTTTTGTTAAAATGAACAAAATTTAAAGAGTATTTTATAATGTCTAATGGAGCTGAACATTATTTTTATGTTTAGATGAATTTAAACTGATCAAATTTTATTTCTGAGAACAATAAAATTAAATTTTGTTTGATTGAAACCCTGCTAACATGGAAGTGCCCAAGAATCATTTGAGGCACATAAAGCTTTATGAGTTCAAGAAAGGAAACTCAGCAGCCGAAGCGGCTAGAAACATTCACTCAGTTTATGGAGAGGAATGTGTGAATGAAAGAACTTGCAGAAGATGGTTTGTAAAATTCAGAGGTGGAGATTTCACTCTTGAAGATGAAGATCAAACCGGATGTCCAGTTGAGTTTGATGAAAAGCTTCTTGAAGCAGCCCTTGAAAAAAATCCTGCTTTATCAGTTGAGGAATTGGCAGTGGTTCTCAGTTCAAACCATACAACTGTTCATCGTCATCTTCAACAACTTGGAAATTATATTAGTTGTTTCCTTATAAGGAATCATTCAGAATTTATTGACCGAGCAGCTTGTATTACTATTGAAATTTATATCTTTCTCTTAAAACAATTTTTCAGGAAAATAGCTTTGCTCAAGTTCAGTAGCTGTTATCGCTCTTTCTAGTGTTGTCGGAAGTTTCTTTCTTAACCTTTTATTTGAAGTAGTGTGAAATGTCAACATCTTGATTATGTCATTATTTTCTCTTCATGTTATATGTGCTATCCATTTTAGTTGTTGCTGCTTTTGAAAGTCCTCAACTGATGTGGTTTCTGTTATTTGGTACAGTTCTTTGTGATTGTGTAGCGCCGGTCCATGAGGTTCACAGAAGGATGGGCGTCAGCAAGACTCACAGGCTTCAATCAATCAATGCCATTTTAACCACTGACCTTAGAAAACAGTTGTATACAGCATCTTTTTACTCATCCTTAATAGAAGAGGAAGCCATGAACACAGTAGTAACGGCAGATCTTAAAATATGATCGCAATTGTAAAAGACAGTGTACAAGTGTTGCAGACATGACATCATGACTCTAATTACTTTGTATTTATTTTAGGTACTGGTATTCAGAGAATTTAAAACGATTGGTTATGTTGTTTTTAATCATTTCACCCCAAGCAAGGCAATAAAGCCACTAAGACGCAAGGGATTACTGACTGAGAGAATGTAAGAAAAAGAAAACATTATTAAGGAGAGAGAAAAAAAAAAACAAGAAATAAGAAGACAGACGATAACAATTGATATTAGATTTAAATTTTTGAAGGTCAATGCAATGTTGACTGGAAAGCAAGATGCCGCAGGAGAGTTCCACAAGCAAGAAGTGCGAGAGAAGAAAATGTTAGCATAAAAATTACGGTTGCATATAGCCATTCCAAGATGATGATACCTTGCCGCTAATTTAGTTGTACATTTAAATTCATAAAGTCTCAATAACAGAGGAAAGCTCATCAGAACAATTACCATGAAAATATTTATAGAAAAGGCCCAGGGAAGCTATGTTACAATGGTTAGAAAGTGACTGAAGCTGAGATATCAAGTCAAGACCAATAACATTGCATATTCTTTGTATTTTATCAAGAATCTCTAAATACACAGCAGAAGCACCAGGCAGGGCAGGAGTGCCACTAGCACGCAGGGGCTTACAGACAGTGAAAGTGAGAGAAACAAGTGGATGTGGGGGGATTAAGGAAAAGAAAAAAGGAAGGGGATCAAAGCAACATAAGATGGCGATTGATGTTGCATTTAAATTTTTGAGGAATGTAGTTATCAGGGAAGTGAGAGGAAGGGAGTTCCAATGTTGGGAAGTGTGAGGAAAGAAACTTCTGGAGTAGAAGAAGTGGTTACATTTAAGTATTTCAACTGTAAATGGGGGGGGGGGACCTAGATGCCAACCTAGTAGCATGCTTAAATTCATCTAGGGAAAAAGCTTGTCAGAACAGTATCCATGAAAATATTTGTAGAAAAGACAGAGGGAAGCCACATCACGTCTGAAGTCGAGAAGCCAATTCAGGACCAATTACATTACAGATCCTTCTTTGGATTTTATTGAGAACTTCGAGATTAACAGCAGGGGCACCAAACCAGATATGACAGCAGTGTTCAATACAAGGACGAATGGTAGATATGTAAGTTGTACCCTGATGAGAAATACCTTCTGGCATGACAGTGAACCAACTTTCCTTGCAGTAGATGCAGTTATTGATTAAATGTAGCTGTTCCACTTCAAGTCAGCTGAAAACATGAGACCAAGAAGGCGTAGTGAAACGCTCTCATGGGGACAAGCATCAACCATGCTGATTGCAGGCAGGGATGTTTTTGTATGGTGATTAAATGAGGTCAGTTTAATTTTGGAGACATTAACATTTATAAGCCATTTCCTGCCCTAACAACTGATTGGAGGTCCTTTTCAATCAGCAGCCAGGTTCACTTTGTCAACACTGTTGGACTTACTGTTGAAACAGGAGTATATGGTTGTCTTATTTTCTTACTTATTTTAGTGCATCATTTTACTTATAATTATTGACGCAAACAATAGTGCATTATTTAAAATTAGTCGTAAATAATCAACAGTGCTTTTTTTTTTTTTTATAGTCATCTGCCACTTATTAAGACTGTTTTTACATTTACATAAGTAGTGAAGTAATCGTTTTAAGTAATGCAACTAATCGAAATAAGTGTTGCATAATTTGTTTTGTTTATTTTTATGGTCATTGACACTTTCAATGAGAACGGTTTGTTTTATGCGCTCAAAATGATGATACAATTGATATTGTCCCTGTTTGCTAACTGTTGTATTTAAAAGTCTTGCTGTAAGCAATGCTGACACCAGGCAACCATTGCAAAGAGATTTACAATATATTATGATCATTACTATATAACAGAAGGAATATAAAACTGGGCTAGCATTAGAGCGTACCCACCCCACGTGTCGTACCTGGATTCAACCGGTAAAGTAGCTGTTTGTCACCTCTCTGTCTTCAGGCAGTTCACGATAAAGAGTTTTGAAAGATGCTTGATCCTGGGGATTTCAAATCTGCTGCAGTACCTCCATTGCACTAAAAGAGGTAGGGTCGGTGGGATATTGACACCAGCGTGGCAGTGGTTACGGGGATTGGGCAATTTTGACAATTTTGTTCCTGCCCCGTATCTATGCATATGGGCACCTCCGCCATTAAAAACAACCTCATGTCACATCCCACCATTACATTATAGTGATTTTCCAAGTGTAGCTTAGATGTGGCACAAGGCCGAAAGTAGGGGCACCCAGTGAGGATCAGTCGTAATTGATCTAGCAAGACAAGCTTTCTAACCATTACACCATGTCGAGGTGCCCAAAGACCTTACATTATATATGTACAAAGGTGTGCTGAAAAGTTCTCGGCTCTGGCCCACATCATCAAAAAGCCAAATATGTTGAAATGCATATTGAATAAGCGGAGTGATGACTCGTTCATTCTTTTTCGTCGGACTGAGAACTTTTCAGCACCATCTCGTATGCACATACGTGTTTAGAGTACACAGATACTATAGTGATCATATATTTACCTCCCTAAAGTAGTAAACACTTGAAGGGGCTTGCACATACCTATATAAACCAACAGCTTGCCAAGTCCCCACAAAAGTCATAGTACTCCAGCCTCTACTTTAGGGCAATAGTTGAGTGCTGATGTGGAATGAGAATTTCTGGGAGCTTCCCTCGTAGCTTTGCCATAAACTACCTGAGAGCAGAAATACGGTTGAAGAGGATGAACTACCTAGGTGACAGCAACTACACTTTGATCTTCGACAGAGCACACAAGTAATCTGATTCTAGACAGAAGTACTTATCAATAGGTAAATAATCCAGTCTTCCTTAAGTTTGTTATATATAAATATATACAAAAGAAAAACCCAATGACAACGCATACTGATCATGCAATCACAAAAAAAAAAAAAAAATCTATCGACAGTTCAAAAATATGATTTCTGTCTGAATTTCTGGGATGAGGAGTTATTATTTATATTTTCGGATTAATGTTCTCATTTTTGTTATCACAGCGTTTTGGTCATCGTACAGTACGGCCTTCATCATGTGTCTGTCGATCTTGACCCTCAATTTGAAAAGGTTATCTATCCTCGTTATCTTTCACTTCCTACCATTACCTCTTTCATTCATATCACATATCCCATGCATCATTAATATTTTTACCATAACCCTTTACCTTGAGTGGCTCTCGAACCTTGTATTGAGGGATTTCAAGTAAGAAAAAAGAAACTGATCTGGCAACGTGAGCTTCCCGGGCTTATCGAATAAAGTCATTTATTTTCGAAACTGGACAAGATAGTTCTAATTATCTCGCCAATTAAATGTTTATCAGTTCTGTATTTTCGTATCCGCAACATTCGCCGTAAAAACATTTTTGCCTCAGGAAACTTCGCCACATTTTTTTTCTCTCTCAATATACCCTATCTTTTTAAACATCCCTTTCGGAGATGATGTTCAATTTAATGAAATAATCTCTAGCTTTACATTCTTTATTTTCATATTTCCATTATTTTTTTCACAGTATTTTATTTTCTATCTATTCCATAAACAAAGATCGTCAACTAATTTCACGCCGCCTCTGGTACTTTCCACTTGATAGGCCATTGTTATGGGTTGGCTGCACAAAAAATATTGTCGAATGAATAAAGAAATTTTAAAGAGTTTAACTACTTTAAGAATAAGATAACTACTCTTTTTTTGAGTGTTTAAAATTTGGGTATTTTAATTAGTATTTCAAAATTTTATTTTTAAATGTTTTTGTGTTTGATGAATTGAATGTTAATTATACTTTGGATCAAAAGGTTGGTATGAAATATAAGGAAGTATAGATATTTACAGTGAATTTAAAACTGTTTATGTTTGTAAATAAATTAAATTTCAAGACTTACTGAGCGTTTGAAAGGGTTATCTTTCTTTGATCAGATATATTGAAGTTGGTTGCGTATTTAAGTTGTAAATTTGTTGGAAATAGGAATTGATCCTATAACTTCGCTTATTAAAATGTTTAAATCTAAGTAACAATAGTGTGAACCAGATATACTTGATAACAAGGTACTTTGCATATTAAAAAAATGAGGCGAAATTGTTTTACGGCAAATGTTCCTAAAAAACCCTAAGTATTTTTTATTTTATTATAAACCGGAAAGATCACTTATTCACCAATTCGATATTGATCGAGCAGAATATTGCTCAACAAATTCGTTATTTAATTGTTTACACAAATTTCCTCAATTACTATTGACGCATAACCAATGCAATTGGAAAATATTTTACAAATATAAACGCCATATTTGACTGGTAATGATTATAGAAAATTTTCAATTAGAAAATAAAATAAACATAATTGACGTTCAAGTCAGACACTTGGAAGGAATATTGTCACAACCAGTATTTAGCCACCGACAATTTTGTAACTTTGTTAATGCCTGGTCCCTGAAATCAATAATGAATATAAAAATCTAAAGTGAATTATTGCTCTTCTGACTCGCAGATCTATATAAACTGAAAACAAAACACATTTAAAATGGTACCAAATAAAAACAAAAATCGTGAGTCATTCGAAAAATTTGCGTCAATTAAAAGAGTGAATTAAATTCCAATGTAAACCGAAGATTTTTTTTTAACTATAGAATTTTTTTTTTTTTAACAATTTAGGATTTTGACCAGGACCCGGTTGCTTGATTTTTGTGCAAGAATTAGTACTTAAATTGTTTACATTGTTATGCTTTTTTTCTTTCTATTATAAATAGAAACAATACGTTAGATAGATCTCAACCCATAGCATCGCTGGTCTTAATGAATACAAAATGAAATAACATAGTAAAATGTTTGATTTCATCCCTCTCCAGTTGCTCAAACCACACTGACATCAGTTGCTTAACATTTAGCACTGCGTCATTTATAAATATTACTCCCCCTTTTACTGTATATGGAATCCCCTCAAAATATAGTGTTTTATATATTAGTTCTATATATTTGAAATTTCAGTAGCCTGGCTCTCGATTTCAGTCGAGATTGTTTTAGGTATTGTCATAGAAGTATAATAACTTCTTTTTAATAAAAGTATGGCGGTGTACAAATAACGCTTAAATCTTGAAAGCAATGTATACTATCAACATCTGTCAATATTGTATTTTTATTGAACTTTTTTTGCGTTAAAAAAGTGGAAATATTAATCATGATTGGAAAGAAAGAGTTCTTTATTGAAGAGAGAAATTTGTTTTAATATAATCATTCATTTATTAAAGACATTTTTTTATGTTTAACGTTCTTTTTATAGATACAAGTATTTAAGTAAATGCTCTGTTTATAATAAACAGTATCAAATAACATTTACCGGCCTGAATGTCCGAGAAATTTTCATAGAAAATATTCGTTCTTTGACAGGAATCGAACCTGCATCCTATACGGAACCGTAAATTGTCGGACTTTGTCCATTTCGTAATATAATCATTCATGTATTTTTATGCAAGACATCGAGCGTTTTTACTCCTACAGAAGGTAGTGAAGGAAAGCGAAAAGAAATGACTAAACATCAAGAAGACTGAATTGTTGTTAGCAAAAGGAACAGCCCAACATGTAAATTACAGATTGGAGATACTGAAATCTAACAGATACAACAAGTTAGATATTTGTGAAGATATTTTAACAGAGGAAGGAAAGTGCGATACGGAAAACCGAAGGCGCATTGGGATAGCGAAAGATGCCTTCCAAAAGCTGAGTAAAGTATTAAGAAACAGAAAAAAATAAGAAACAAAGAAAAGAGTACTGAGCTGTTATGTAGTATCAGTTCTCCCATATGGCAATGAATGCTGGACAATCTCGCATATGAAGAAGAGACTTGAAGCAACAGAAGGATGCTGAAAGATTCATGGACTGAACATGTGAGCAACGACGAAGTTCTAGAGACAATGGCAACAAAAAAGACACTTATACATACACCTGGAAGGAGATAGGTGAAATGTTTGGGACACATAATGAGGAAAGAGGGCTTAGAAAATTTGATACTCACAGGACAGTCTGGAAGTTAAGAGAGACAGAGGAAAGAATACAACGCACAACCTACCTGGCAAGCTTGAGCGAATCGAGGGCGGAACAGAGTTTGGGAGAGTTGGCAAAAAGATAAGTTATTTAGTGCTACAAAGGACAGGAAATTGTGGAGAGCCATGTCGCCAACGTCCTGAAGGGACATGACACAGATCATTTTACAAACACACCAAGTCATTTGGGAACTCTTATTCGAAGTAATCATAGTTATGGAAAAGAATAGATGGTAGGGTTTGGGAGTTATTAAGCGCTACAAAGGACAGCAAATGGTGGAGAGCCATGTTCGCTAACGTCCTGAAGGGATATGGCATATAGAAGTCGTTTAAGTAAAACATTTTTTTAAAAACTAAACATCCATATTGAAATTATCTAACACTTAAATAAATCAACATTACAAAATTAGTTAATATCGAAACTAGATTTATATATTTATATTTTTCTATGAGGTTGGTCCAAAAATAATGACGGTTTTTGACGTTAAAAAATACGTCAAAAACCGTCATTATTTTTGCACCAACCTTATATATATATATATATATATATATATATATATATATATATATATATATACACACACACACACACACACAAGTCAGTGGTGCATTGTGGGTAGTCTGTTCTTGTATTCTAAACGGAATAACAATAAAATAATCAATAATAAATAGCCCCCAGAATAATTCGAAACTGTTAACGTCCATCAAAATAACCGTTAGAATAATACAATAGACTATCCACAATGCATCACTGACACACACACACATATATATATATATATATATATATCTATATATAGTCGAGCAAAAACACAATGCACATGGCTTGACGATTCGGGGTGAGTAATTTTAATAATCCCACAGTATTTTTCTTCCAGTTAACTGTTATCTCTGCCATGATTAGACGTGCTCCCTTTACTAACATCGCTTTGTTTAGTTGTGTAAATATTGTTACATCATGAATATTAGGGATTTTATAAACCCAGCCCTCCACAAAGACTGTACATATGGGATGAGGTGAGGATTCTTAGAGCAAATTTGGCATTATGGTGTTAGTGTAACAAAGAAGATATTTTGGTGAAAGGAACAATATTCGAACGACTGAGTCAGTGATTGAAGCCAGCTAAGTTATCGATAGGACAAGTGAGGTCTAGCCTCCCACTTCCTCATTTTGCTGTTGTGGCGTATTTGTACATTTGTGCAATAAATATCTGGCCTGACGATTGCGTTTAACATGAAACGGACTGTCTCCTCTGGGTGTTGAATTCAATTTCCACTTTTATATCTACATACGGTCTATCCCTGATATTGAGTACTTTAACCTATAAATATAGCATACCTTAAAACTATATTTTGTCATATATACAAATGTGTGTGTATGTGTTTTAAATTTCTAAATTGAAACAGTTTAAGTCATCTGGAATAAAAAAAAAATAAATAAATAAAAAAATAACAAATGGGTTAACATAGAAAATATTTAAGTAATCGGTTCACATTACATTTAAAGAATTCTTTTTAATTTATGAAGTATTCCTAGATCTGCTTCATGAAACCGAAGTCAACTGCTAAGGAAATAGTTTCAATCTTTGGAAGATAAATAAGAAAAACAATTAAGTTTAGGTTAGTATTATAATATTGTATGTTTATATATAATCACACGTACACACTTTCGTGAGTTTTTCTGGAGAGAAAAAAAAACAAGAATTTATAATTGTTTTTTTTTGTTTTTTTCAGATAGTCATTGTTAATAGGTCAGTGAGGACAAATGTCTGTCACAAAAAAGAAAAAAAAAACCCAAAGAAATTGCTGTCTCTTTAGAATTAACCGCGTTTTTTATATATAAAATGATTAGTCTTTATTTTAATTTTATTTATTTAATTCATTTTGTCTATTCGTTTTTCCCCCCCTTTCTCACGTCCGTTATATTTCTTTCTTTACGATTTTTTCCCTATTGCCTCTCCCATTTCCAGGCTTTTTTACGCCGACTCCTTTTCCAACATGTTTTTAAATCCTGGCTTTCCAGCATTAAACATTCAAATTTTGGAGTCGTAATTCCATTTCGCAACGTTTTTATTTTTAAATTTTTAATGTTCTTGAGAATAGACAGTCTTCAATTTTTCATTTTCAACAACGTTGCCTCTGCATTCAGAATTTAACCACCGTTAAATTGATTATTATGGTCTGCCACGGCCCACACGCAACTCTGCAAAGAAAAGAACACGTTATTATTACTTATTTCGAGATATCTTTATGTTTTCATTATCATAATAATAATAAATATATACTGGATATTTAAACAGACTTGCTATCACTTGATGAGTAGCGATAGCCATCTTATTCCTCAGATATAATTTACATACTGCACTAGCAGACAAGTAAGAGAAGGCAGGGTCACAGAAACGGCCGATCAGTGTAACTGACGGTATTGTTTTGAGAACCGAGATGAGAAAGGTTGAGAACTTTCAAAATTAAACACGTATATGATTATTTTTATATATTTGGACTTTTTTTTTTTTTTTTTTTTTTTTTTTAATTCGACATTTTTATTACTTCAGGCGTTATTTTTAGCAGGAGAAACCATCGTCTGCTCTGGCGTGCAAAAGGGGACGCAAGTTCGAATCCTGTCAGTGGGCATATTTTCTTCATTCAGTTTTCTCGAGTGCGCAGACCGATAAACGAAATGAACAATGCTTAAAAAGCGGAGCGTCTGCTCAAATTTGGATATCCACTAAAAATAATGTTTGAAGTTATATATATATAAGTAAATCATCGAGTCTAGAAGAAACCTCGACAGGACGAAGAGGGTAATGAATTAGACTCGATCTAGCACCGCTCTTCACATCCGAGTTTCCCTTACCCATAAGACTGTGCCTCCAACGAGCCGGGGCATTAGAAGCCGGTTCAAGCATCCACTACCGAAAATTGAACCCGGACCGTTACGATACGACGCAAGCGTCATGCCAACTGTACTGTCGGTGACGAATTAGACTCCATATAGCGCCGTTCTTCACAAATTCCGTGCTGTAACTCATCATTATATATATATATATATATATATATATATATATATATATATATATAAGAGAGAGAGAGAGAGAGCGCATAGGATAAGAAACGTTTATAAATCTAACATGTTCCGCTCTTTATTAAAGCTACTTCAAAAAATGAAATAGGGAAGAGAAAAAGAAAATTTTGTGTTCATTTTCTATTTGTTAAACAGGCCTCAGAATCTGTCTTGTCAAGTAGCGTTCGTGCGTACAATTTGTGTGTGTGTGTGTGTGTGTGTGTGTGTGTGTATCATAATTCTGAAAAAAAGGGGGGGAGAGAGAGGGATTACATCTGAGCTACTCGTAACTTAAACAGAACAGAAACTACAAGTATTGATGCGAATACATCAGCTGAGACATTTGATTATATTGAAACACTGTGTGGGGAGGCGTGTGTTTGTGGAACAATCACAAGAATGGACGAGAAAGAAAAAGGCAACCAGAAAGAAATCTTAAGGGCAAAATGTTCATATATATATATATATATATATATAATCTTTTATTGTAGTTATCTACTAATTGTACCTTAGAAAAGGCACAGAGGTCCAGAGATTATACACTGATGACGACTGAATTCATTACACTTGTAGGATGTCATCATACTTATTGCGAAATATTCCACCATAAATACTTAACTATATAATTGACCAGTTGAACAATTACACAATTAGAAATTACATTCGTCCAATTAGGTAAAATCGTTGAGGCTTCAATCCTGATGATGACACTAGAAAACTCAAACAAGGCAGTAAATGAAAACGAGAAGAAAGGTCTAATGAAGATAGAATGCATGGTTGTCAGCAAGAGAGACAATCCAAGGCGTGAGATATGTATTTGGTACGTCAAAAGCCAGTAAGTACAGACTAAAGGATGAGATGCCTTTCAAAAAACCAAGCAAAGTAATAAAAACATAGGAACATGTCCTTATAAACAAAGAAAAGACTCCGAAAAATACGATAATTCAAACGAGTGTCGGAGATGAAGCCACGAATACTTCAGCTAGCAAACAGATTTGGAGACAAAGCAGACACAGATCATACAAAGAAAGAAATGACAGAATAACTAAACAAGAAGAGTCAAAAGAAATTTTTTTTTAAATTTAAGGGGAGGTGAGAGAGAGGGAGAGAAAGATAGAAAATGATGAAGGATGTAAATTGTCGCGGCGTTCGCAGAAAATTATCGGGCAAATGGCTACCTCCCATCAATTAATAAAATGACAGGATATGTGCTAATAAAGAGACATGTCCGGTCTAATAGAAGAGAAATGAATGGTCGACAAAGTACAATATTAGGGTCAACAATGGTTCCTGTACTCTGTCTTCCTCTTCAATCGGCAAATAAGGAATGTAAAATAACATCCCATGTTCCGATGAGATGAATTATGTTTCTTCAGCATTTTTACGCATGCTCAAATTACATAAGGAAAGACAGAAGTGGGGAGACATTTACGCAGAGAGAGAGAGAAAAAAAAAAAAGAGAGAGAAAAAAAAAGAGAGAGAAAAAAAAAAGAGAGAGAAAAAAAAAAAGAGAGAGAAAAAAAAAAAAGAGAGAAAAAAAAAAAAAGAGAGAAAAAAAAAAAAAGAGAGAGAGAAAAAAAGAGAGAGAGAAAAAAGAGAGAGAGAAAGAAAAAAAGAGAGAGAGAAAGAAAAAAAGAGAGAGAGAAAGAGAGAGAGAAAGAAAGAGAGCGAGAGAAAAAAAGAGAGCGAGAAAAAAAAAGAGAGAGAGAGAGAAAAAAAGAGAGAAAAAGAGAGAGAGAGAGAGAGAAAAAGAGAGAGAGAGAGAAAAAGAGAGAGAGAGAGAGAAAAAGAGAGAGAGAGAGAAAAAGAGAGAGAGAGAGAGAAAAAGAGAGAGAGAGAGAGAGAGAGAGAGAGAAAAACGTGTGTGTGTGTGGTTTTTTTTTTAAGTATGACTAATAAGAAAAAGAAAGAAAAAAAGAATTGACAATTTTCTTTATGTACCGTGTCCCATCAAGAGTTTGAAAATGATGGCTCGCCACAACTTCCTGTCCTTCGTAGCTCTAAGCAGTGTTTTAGCCGTTTACCATCCGTTTTGTCCTTGTTCTGCCATCCGTTCAAACAAATGTTTTAGGGAAGTTACTCGTCCCTATTGACCACTTACCATCGATATGTCCCGCGAGTGTTAAATTCTCCAAGCCCTCTATCTTCATTAATATCCCAATCATATAATGAAAGTCGCGTTGAACGGCCACACTCTCCTACATTCTATCACATTAATACGGAGGTGACCCAGAGCTTTATCCTTGTACCTAAATTGTTATCTTCCTTAAGACCTTCCTGATGTCATCAGTTCCAATCTCGGTATTTATGCTGACGATTCTTGTCTTAATAATAAATTCGTAGGTCCGACAAAGTAAAACGAAAGGAAGCAAGTGTTCGTTAGCTTCCAAAGGAACAGATATTAATCAGCATGAGGAAATTACAAGGACAGTGAGAATCTCTATGATAAAGTATTAAGTACACATCTCTAAAAAATTAAATTTCGAACAAAAGACAATTGTTTCTTGAAACAGAACTTTTAATACTTTGAAGAGGAACCTTTATTTAAGAACATTATGAATTGAAGATACCAAAATCAGCACTTGAAATATTCGGAAAGTCTTTTAACATAAAACGGAAAGTGCGACACTGAAATCCGGAGGTGCATTGAGATAGCGAAACAGACCTTTCAAAAGTTAAGCAAAGTATTAAGAAACAGAAAAATTTCGTTAGAAACAAAGAAAAGAGTACTGAACTATCTTGCTATATGGCATTGTAAGTTAGAAAATCTCACAAATGAAGAAACTTGAAGCAACAGAAGTGTGGTTCTACAGAAGGATGCCGAGGTTACAATGGACCGAATATGTGAGCAACGACGAAGTTTTAGAGAACACGGAAACAAAAGATTTATATTTAACATCAGGAAGAGATAGTTGAAATTTCTAGGGCTCATAACGAGGAAAGAGGGTTTGGAAAATTTGATACTCACAGGGCAGATCGAAGCAAGAGGGACAAAGGAAAACGACATACAACCTACCTAGAGAGTTTGAGTAAATGGATGGTAGAGTAAGGAGAGATAATAAAAAGACAAAAGTTATTAAGGACTGCAAAGAACTGGAAATTATGGAGAGCCATGTCGCTAATGTCCTGAAGGGACACGGCACATAGAAGATCACCTTCTATACAAACACACCAAGTCATTTGGGGAATCTTATTAAAAGTAATCATAATTATATTACACATAACATTAGACATGTTTAATATTCAAGGTCACTCAATTGTTAATTTCACAAGAATATTTGTTTGTAAAGCTTGTTTAAATATTAATTCTTTTCTGCATTCAGAACTACTTTGTCTTATTCCAAATTTATCACTGATATTGACACGCCTCAAAATGGAAAAGAAAGTGTTGTAGCATATCTATGGACGATAATGGGTATGTTCCCATTCACATAAATACAGTAGTAAATACTGTATGTTGGTCCCCAGTTGGAGATTCATTGTGGAATTCACTTGATTCACTTCTAGCAGTTAACTACTACTTCTACGCGCCGCTGGCGAATCTTATATGTATTTTTTGTGTTCTAAGCATTATCGTTCATTAACTACCTTCATATGATTATACTATTCAGTAACCTTCCCTAGGTTACAACAGAAAGTGAACTATGTTCATAGGGATTATAATTCCCGGTAGTTACAGTGTAGTGATGGTATCATGAGTAGGAGATCGTTATTATTATTATTATTGTGATGATATTATTATGGTGGAGATTATGCTATTATTATTATTATTGTATTATGACGATGTTGATAATATAATATCATCATAATATCATATGATATTATTATTAATAAAAATCTGGGACTCCCTGAGTGAGCTAGGTTAATTGATCTAACTTTATTTCTAACTGGGCCTCGCCTGCAAGTTTGTGCGTTGCTTTTATCAAAACCTAACATGATATCGCACATATTTAGATGTGGTGCATGTGCCGGGTATATCGAATTGAGTGTCATGATGGACACCGTCCTGGGTAAAGTGATAAACTACATCCGCGTCCTGGGTAAGACGATAAACTACGTCCAAGGGCTCTGATCAGGAGGCTTTGAAGAGCGTTGGATCACCTCTTAATTGCTAGTGTTCCCAGGTCCACCCTGTCCTGGGGTGGTAGTACCTGTTAGAGTCCCAGCTATGGGTAAATAGTTAACTGGTGTCAAAACACTATAAAAGTGTAAAAATAGGTTTTAATACCAAAAATACTTTGTAAAAAATTATTACCAGCAATACATTTTAGAAAAAAAAAATTACCAGCATTAAAAATCTTGTCGGCGTTAAATATCCGATTGAGGATGATATGCCGTAAAACAAAACAAACCAAACCAATCATGATGGACAGACTGGGTTTCATATATTTGTACCACTTATATTCGTAATGAAGTATTAAGGAAAATGGAAGAATCAAAAAGAGATGCCTTAAGTTACTGGGACTCATAATGCGGAAGAAGGGTTTGGACAATTTGACAGTCACAAGGATTGAACTCGCAGTTCCTAGTGGAATAAAATTCGTCAATCTGGTGACAGTAATTGTGAGTTCAATCACTGGGCCTGGCAGTGTGTACTTGGACTGAAGCAGTACTAAATAATAAGAATTAGACGAGATATGAATAGACATGGGCAACTGAACGAGAGCAGGTCTACACCCGTAGATTAAGTAAATGCTTCAGTTCCGTATTCCTTGTATATTACCCAGATAGATATGCTCCTGATGACGGCTGGAGAGCACAATGGCTAAAACGTTGTGATAACAATGTCAAAGATGAGGACAACAGCCCGAATGTAAATAGTGTAAGATTGTTCCCTAACTTTTTACATAGTTATCGGACTTAGTTGTTACTTACACATATCACGTTTCAAACTGTGCTCGCTTCATTGATATTAGGTTGGTGCAAAAATAATGACGTAATAATGTCGTTTTTTGACGTAACGTCAAAAAACGACATTATTACGTCATTATTTTTGCATCAACCTAATATCTGCGTATTTTCTGATTTTAAACTTTATCAAAATATTTTTCGAAAGCTTTTGGGAGGAGGATATTTTTTTCGGTAGCACATGCACAAACAATGGGGGATAATTATTATTTATCGTAAATGAAGGATATACGGATATATCCTTTTATTAATTTATATAATTTTTTTGTACATATCCGTTTGTTTGTTTTATTTTTTTCTCGATGATTATCAACGGGTACAAATTTTTCCCGCATTGAGAAGTGCAGTCACACACTTCTTTCGTATGCACTTTTATGCCAAACACCATTTTATCAAGCTACCAACCAGACGTTATTCGTAATAAAGCAACATTTATTGCTCTATCTTCAACATAGGGGACAAAGTTTACTTGTATCTTAAGGCAAGAAAGATATTTATGTAATTTCACAATGGAATTGGTTATAGTAATGTAGGATTTTTATCTAAACAATTAACTATTTTCTCATGTTTGATGAGCACGAATTTCAGCAAATATCAGTGTGAATATTAGAATGTGCGAACAGAAATTGAATTCGTGCGAATTTCCTTAGGAAAGGCGTGAAACCGTGTCTTTTTTTCCGGCCATGGGCGGCAAACAAATAGAAAGGAATCTGGCTTCCAAAACACGAAGAAGGCAACGGGAAACCACGCTAGTGGATTAAAGTGTTGGTATCTTTACATAGTATTTGTGAGTTTTAATCCCTGGGCCGGGTGGTGGGTATTTGGACTTTGTGAAAAAAAAAAACAAAAAAAACAAAAACAAGGCAAGTAATAACTGAGCAGTACTAAAATGAGAACTAGACGAGATATCCCGAGACATGATCAGCATAACGAAAACATTCTATCCCCGCAGATTAAATAACTGTTTCAGTTCGAAATTCCCTGAAGGTAACCCGTATCGACAAGCACCTAATGAAGGCCGGAGCACTCAACGGCCGAAATGCTGCGATAACAACAACAAATATAACGTTATTGCACATGTAAATAACAGATTAACTCTATAGTGCACTTCATAAAAAAAGCATGGAAATTCACTGATAATATAAAAGAAACATCTGGGGAGAATGATGATCGCCCGTATCCTGGGGGGAGATGGTATATATATATATATATATATATATATATATATATATATATATATATAAACTGCTTTTATAAAATCCATTAAAAGAAAAAGAAATGTTAACAAGCAGTATATTATTAAAAACCGGTTCTCTTTACTTACTAATGCTTCCGCTTATCATAACCACGGAATATCTCATTAGCAAAAAACGGAGAGCAAGCTGCGTAACCGATAAGTGAAGTCGTATATCTTTATATTATAAAATAGTGTGCGTATTAGCGTTTAATCGTGTATAGGTACGAATTGTGTACGCGAGTTTTTATGCATTAGAATGTTAGCCCGTATGTGGAATATACACACACACACACACACACACACACACACACACACACACACACACACACACACTGTGTCTGCTTATATACCTTTACCTCCTCCACCCCAGCAGTCAATTTGGGACAATTCTTAAGTAATTTGTCAAAGAATCATGTCCCCACTTGAGAAAGAAAGGAGAGGGAACAAACCTCGCATCCTACTTACATTCCAAACCCAACGGAAAGTGGAGTTACTTTGAAACATCAGGGATCCCCAACATCCATTGAAAGAGGTATCTCTTACCTACTCCATATTCTGGTATTTAGAGCGCCATATTAACGAAGGGGTAGATAGGCGTAATTTAGTTTGTCGGAGTCGGAGTCGCAAAAAAAAAAAAAAAAAAAAAAAAAAAACAAGTCTTGATAATACTATGCAGGGGGAAAATACGACTTACTTGTAACGTCTGGGGGGTCATTATGGCACTGTCATTACCTCGTGACCTAAATTTAAATAGAGTCAGCCTCCAGGGATTTTCAGAAAGAGAAAACACGATTTCAGCATTATTTAAATATTTTACCCCCCCTCCCCGAGTTAATAGCAGTAGAGGGGGAAAAAAAGCAGAAAAACCTTCTTCTACCGCGCTGTGGTCCCTTCAGTATGTAATCGATTATGGATCTCTACAGCTTCCTTATCATTTTTAGCCTTCAGCAAGATTTTGTGGCAAAGTTTAACCTTTGTGTCCACAAAAAAGGTGAAAAGGACGATTATTCTTTTGACACCCTCGACAATATTTGTTTACAAGATTATAAAAATATGTGAAACAAGTACAATGCAATATTTATTATTTACTTTTTATAAAAGATTTATTATTTATCATTTAAAAAAAAATTATTCCGACATTTATAAAAATTATCAAAATATGTAAGTGGAAGAGATGCTCTCAATCTATTTATATGACCTGGACAAATGAAAAAATTCCCGGAAAATGCTTTTTTTTTTTTTTTTTTTCTTCAAAATTTATAATTAGTTACTCGTCGTTATGTGTTTATTCAAATTTCTTGTTGAGAAACATTTTTATAAATTAAAAAAAAAAAAAGAAAAAAAAAGTCATTTATTTCTTTGTCAAATGATAAATAAATATTTCATTATAGTTATTTTTATAATCTTTTAAATATAAAATTATTTCCTGTAAATACGCAGTCTAATAAATTAAATAGTCTTTAATATCATTGGCAATTCTCAAGCAAAACGAAAATGTATAAATCCATTTTTATGATTGGGTTTTATTAAAATTCTAAATCATCGCTTTGTTCATCTACCGCAAGGAAAGCTGTGTCGTGCCAGAATGATTTTTTCGTCTGAGTCCATCCTTCAAATTTATAAATCAACCATCCGTCCTTACATGGAATATTGCTGTCATATATGGTCTGGTGCTCCCGCTGTACGTCTTGAGGTTCTTGACAAATTCCAGAGATGAATATGCAAGATAGGTCTTGATCTGGCATCTAGTCTAGAATCGCTATCCCACAGACGTGCCGTGGCCTCCCTCTGTCTCTTCTACAAATATTTTCACGGCAACTGTTCCGACGAGCGACTTTCGCTGGTTCCCGGACCACATGAATTTAAACGAGCTACCAGGCTGGCATCTCGGTCCCACCGTTTCACTGTCAAAACGGTTAAATGTAACCGTCTCTTCTCGAACAGCTTCTTTTCCCACACTTCCAGTCTGTGGAACTTCCTTTCTCTTACTTGCTTCCCCGATGACTATAATCTTCAAATATTCAAGTGTAATGTCAATCGACATATGACATCCTAAGCTTGTTCTCTATTTTTCTCTGTATCTTTTCCTCAAACACGCCTCTTTACTCTTCTCAATCCTATGTAACTCCTTGCGTGCTAGTGACACTCCAGCCTTACTCGGGGTGAATTGCGTTAAAAATAAATAAATAAAATAACTGTTCTTTTGACACACCATTTTTTTTTGGGGGGGGGGGGTGCGTCACGAAGGTTAAACATCACCGTTTTGTCTTTTTTTTCTATCCCTCCCACTTGTTCTGTCATTCATTTACGGAAACCTGTTATGTAGGTCACTAGCTGCTTTCTCTCTCACCGCCACTATGTCCTGTTCTCTCCAAATTAACTTCCGTCAATAAGTATCCTAGAAATTTCAGCTGTCTCTTTCTCATTCTAAATATGTGTCCTTTTTGTTTCCATTTTCCTTAAAACATTCTTTGCTTACACATTCTGCCCATTGTATTATCATCCTTCTGCAGAACCACATTTCTTTTGCCATATAGGAGGCTTGATATTACTTAACAGTTCATCAAGTGGAAATATTCCCGTTTCTTAATACTCTGTTTAGCTTTTGTAAGGCATCTTGATTTTCCAATGGGTCTTCGGATTTCGGGGTTACATTTTCAATAATCTTTTAAAACACATCCCAGATATTTAATTTTCTATACTTTTTTTTTTTTTTTTTTTTTTGACATCTTTAATTCATAGCTTGCATTCTGAATGTCACCAAGACTGTCGAAAAGTGACAAGAGACAAAAGCGACCGACACTATTACTTTCATAGTAGAAATAAGAACAAAGCTTGGCGCATCTGGGAGCAGCAGATTGAAGTGACTCATCTATATTAAAAATAAAACATCAAAACTTCTGTAGCCGAAGTTGTTAAAGCGATGTCTATGAAAGATGAGCTCTCAATATGTGGAATGCGAGTCTAGTCGGAAGATATTTCCGCTTTTTCATGGTTTCCAAAAATGCTCGAAGACGACATCGATCCAGGAATGAATATAAAAACAATATGTACGAATTCCTC
Organism: Acanthosepion lycidas; assembly: GCA_963932145.1. Taxonomy (NCBI): domain Eukaryota; kingdom Metazoa; phylum Mollusca; class Cephalopoda; order Sepiida; family Sepiidae; genus Acanthosepion; species Acanthosepion lycidas. The sequence continues at coordinate 53,144,932 of OZ010589.1, read as the reverse complement.
ACAGATTTTTTTTTTTTTTTAATAAATTCATCCCAAGCAAGGTGAACAATGCCGCTAAGACGCAAGAGGTTACTGGCAGTGAAAAATAATTAAAAGAATTTAGACGGAACTGGGAACCTAATCCTTAACAGGAAACAAGAGATAAACCTCTATAAGGAAAGGGGGTTTGGAGAATCTGACACTCACAGGACATATTAAACGTAAAACGTGCAGAGGGCAACAGCGAGTAACATACCTAATGAGGAACAATGAGGAATGAGGGATAAACCTCTACTTCCGCCCAAAAGACCGAGGAGGACTGTCATTCAGGCGATAAGCAAACCTATCGCCCGGTTCACACTCTAATAAAAGGGAAAACTGAAGCAACAGAAATGTAGCTCTAGATAAAGATGCTGAAAATACTATGAATGGAGCATGTGAGCATCCAAGAAGCTATAAGGAAAATGGGAAGAAAAGGACACTTTTGCAGAGGATCAGAAAGAGCCTGTTGAAATCTGACACACAAGGAAAAGAGGTTTAGAGAATCTGACACTCACAGGACATATTAAACGTAAAACGTGCAGAGGGAAACAGCGAGTAACATACTTAATGAGCTTGTTTAAATGGATGGTTGGACATGAACAGGGAAGGATAGTAATTGCTTTTGAAATAAGAAATCAGAGAGAGATATGATCATCCAAATCTTGAAGGGACACATTACGGAAAATAAGGTGGAGTAAAATGTGTTCGTCCGACGTAATCACGCATCCGATAAGTCATCAATTAGTTGTGACTTAGCTTGATAGTGTTTCTGAGTTTGCTTCAATCATTTCCTCGGTGATGATTTCCGGATGTCCCGTTTTTTGTTGAACGAGTTATCGAACAATAAATAACAGTCGCTGTCATCAAGCAATTTGTGTGCTAATGCGAAGTTGTGGGACGGGAACAATTTACCTTCCGTAGACTAAATAAAAGATATAGTTTGAAATTTCCTGAAAGTTACCCGGATCGACAAATACATGAAGAATGCCGAGGGGCACAACGACCGAAACGTTGTGATATAAAAAAATAAAGGAGGACAAGAGAATAAGAGCGTAAATAATGATTACTCTTTATTCCAGAAATTCAGACAGAAAATTTTAAATTATAAAATAATAAAAAATAAAATAAAATAATAAAAAAAGTGGCAGATACATTGTCAGTAACCAGATTTTTTATACAATTTGTGGGGACTACGCCACCCTTTTCCGCCAGGACACCCGCTCGATATTATTCTATTCAGGATTATGAGAAAGACAAAGGCCCTCTTTTTTCTTTTTTTTTTTTTTGCAACTAGTTGTAATAACGACAACAATGAAACTGTCCCACTAAGGAGACACTACAGTGTCACCCGGATATAAGAGAGTTGTCGGGGCCCCGGAGAAGAAGTCTCTTATATCCGGGTTTAGTCTATTTTGTTTAGGTAAGTATGGCTCTAATTTGGGACCAGATAAAATCTCTTATATCCGGGTTTCTCTTATATCAGGGTTACACTGTATTTGGTATGCTGACTATTTAATTTCACACAAACACATGGCTCATCCCAAACACACACACTACAGCTAAGCACATATTTTTTATTATACATTGTATTACAAACAATATTTTTATTATACAGTGTATTATATTTTTATAAAGATGTTTCGCGAACATAGAAAAAAAAATTCTAAGAATATTTATAGATATTTCCGATAAAGGCAGGTTTGGAAGAAATATTTTAAACTGCTATTTTTAAAACGGAAATTACATTGATTTGCTTTTTGCAAACACTTTCGAGATTTTGGAGATCGAAAGTATTTGAAAAATGAACTTCCGGTTATTTTGTATTAGCCTTCCTCTTGCAAACGATTCTCTCCTTCTCAGTCATGTGTCTTATAAAGTCAGAACACAAGGTGTCCAAGTGCTTTTTTTTTTTTTTAATTCTTAAAAAGTTTTATGCAATTTTGTTTTACTTTTCATCTATCTAAAATCATCTTCATCACCCACCTTAAAAAAAAAAAAAAAAAAAAAAAGGAAATGAAAAGTCAACAGGATATTCTCAAAACTTTCAACGGAAGTTATTCAGACGCAGTCTTCCGGCAAACTCAATCATTCATGTCGTTACTTTTCGAGGTTTTCCCTCTCAAATTGTCATCCTTACGACTATTAACTGCCAATATGGAAATGATAAGGATAATAACGCTAATAAATTATCATTTCAGAATTCAGGTCTTCAACAGAAACAAAGTTAATAACGAACAAATAAAAAAAATGCAATAAAATAAAAAATTAAAAAAAAAAAAAAAAAAAACGAGTCTCAAGGGAGGTAATTTAAAACTTTCTTTCCAAAGATGTATAGCAGATATTACGTCTAGACAAACGTTTCCGAGTTCAAGCACTTAATCTTTTTTTTCTCCATTTCATCGTGCATTTGGAGAACTTTATCAGTTACACGAATGTGTAATCCGTAGTGTGGAGCAAATACGAAATAAAAATAATTCGAAAGTTGGGACGAAATAACGCTTAAACAATCTAATCGTCGTTATTAACAATGTAAAATTCCATTGTGAATCGTATTTGATGGTACACTACCGTCATTTTAAAAACTATCGTAAATTTATAATAATTGCCATCTTATGAATACTTTTTTATTGTGTTGTCTACAGGTGAAACCATATTGGACTCATTTTCACAACTAATATAATAGACTACTGGATTTAAAGTGTCAATCACTGGAACAGTCTGAAGGGGTGAAACTAATGAATGTAATTCATCTTCACGTTTGGCTTGGAAATAGCGATAGAGCAGTGAGATTGTGTTTGTGTGTGGGGGGGGGGGCTACAGAGTGGAAAATAGGTCATCGTGAACAAGTAAACCATATTGAAGTCTATGAAAACTGAAAAGTAAAGATTCATCAGTTCCATCCCAGTTATGGCAGCAATACTCCGATTTTGGTTTAATCTGACTAGTAAAAAAAAAAAAAAAAAAAAAAAAAAAAATGGTAGAAGTCAGGTACTTCCTGTAGAAATATAGAAAGCCGACCATTACTAGCAGATTCTTTAGCAATAGATTTTATGTGCGAGTTTCACTTGGGATATGGAGCGAACTTGAGATGCAGTCGACACTCAAAACATGGAGCCTCGTTGAAAGCGCAAGCCTTCGACCCCAGTGTGTGAGAGCGCAAGCATTTATCGTGTCAGTTACCTTCTATACAGAAACCGGTATTGTTCAAAACAATCTTCTCAATTTGTGATAGTCGGAAGCAAGTTCAAAATTTGTGTTATTTACCCTTTAGATTCTAAATCAAATCAAATGATTAGAACATGAGCAATAGTAATTGATAAATCTGCCTTATTTAGTTACTAATATATTTATCCATCCATAAAGCATATTTGATTTGCCTCCAAAGACGATTGCCCTGTCTATATAGCAAGGGGTTAGAATACGCCGGCTGGATACAAAGTTGGATGTCAATCGGATCTATGTCTAACAAGCTATTAATTCATTGTGATTTATCCTATAAAATTTATATCTGACATTAAATAACCCAACAAGAACCGATATCTTGGTAAATTAACCAACGATAGTATCTATATCTATAATTCTCAAAATGTGTGTGTGTGTGGTCGGATGTTGTTTATGCATTTCCAGTTTTCACCAGATTTTGATGATTTTTTTTTTGTTTTATAGCTAATTCTTCAGTGCCGGTTTTGAGTTCAAATTGGTAGCGACAATGGCTTTCCACTACTTATTATAACTCCCAGAAACGTTTTACTATGTACTACCTGTTCTTGGATATATATATCTTTCATAAAACTTTAATATAAAAAAAAAAAAAAAAAAAATAGTTTAAACTATTATAATAATATTATACAGTTCCCTTTTCAGGGCCACCCCCCATACAAATTGTTACCCCCCCCCTCCATACAAATTGTTACCCCCCCCCCTCGGCATTTGGAGATGTGCCTCACTTGCACCCAAATGTTGTTACTAATACTGATTTTAAGGTGCGCTGACTTTAAACTTAAATTGCTCCAATTGAACGGCAAAAATTCCCAGTAATGAAAGACCTGGTCAAAGACGAATTATACTCCTAGTTCTATATATTCTTAGAGAGTTAACACTGTTTTCCTTTGCAACAGAAGCAAAATGTATAATCAATTACAACATTAAAAAAGGAAAGAATTGCGCAACGTTTGAATTTGTTTCTTTTCGGAAGACTGAAATTTCTTGGCGTCACTTTATATTTCAATCACAACGTAATATCAATTGTTTAGCGATGACCAAACTTCACTTTCACAACATAGCGTGAAAGTAGATTTTTTTTTTTTTTTTTTTTTTTATTACTCACAACCCTTTTTTGGCAATGCTCAGTCCCAGTTCACGCCCATCCAACCACGACAGACTGTACCCAAAAAGTGGGAGAAAAAAAAAACAAAACAAATCACAATTATTCGGTGACAGAACATCAGCTTCCCCTTGAAGTAATTCTTATCCACTTGACCTTTTAACAGAAAAAAAAAAAATCTAGTTAGGATTTTTTTCTTTGATAATCTCAAAATCCTAGAACAAATAGCAAAACGTCATGGTTGCAACAGTGATTATTACAGTCGGAACATGTGAACAATTGACGTGGGATGAGTCCTCTTTTGTCTAATAGAATGGCGTTATCAAAACAAATTAGCACCATTCATTTAGTAACAACATAGCTGAAATTATTTGAGTACCTCTCAGCTGATTTATAAAAAAGTTTTGAAAAACACAAACACAAAAATAATCGATGAAAGAATTATTCATATTGTCCTTGGAATTGGTCATTGTTTCTAACGGTTCAAATTCTATAGTTAAATTAATCTGTTTTTTAACGTCAGAACGTAGACGATCATGGCTCACCACAACATCCTGTCCTTTGTAGCCCTTAGAAAAGTTTATCTAGTCATGTTTTTAAATAGTTTTGTCAGTTCCAGTCTTTCATATGGATACATGCATTATACCAAACTCATTCAGAAATATCTAAACTGTCAGCTGTATACAACCGCTTTCTTAGATCATTGGTTGATAAAGGCTTTGAGCGAGTGAAGCCTGAATGTCTTGGCAAAGATCTTCCGTCTTTGAACATTGTGGAATGGCGATACAGATCTACAAAGAACAGTATCAAATAACAGAAACCACACCACTTGATGGTTTTCAATAACGACAACAGCAGCTAAAATTAATATCACATGTAACTCAAAACAGAAATAATGAGATCATCAAGATGTTGACGTTCCTAAGTAATTCAAATAAAAGGATAGGAAGGAAACCCCCATCAATACTGGAATGAGTATTTTTTCTGAAAAATTGTTTTAAGAGAAAGATTTTATAAATTTTAACGAAAACAGTACTGGCTGCTCAGTCAATGAACGCCAAATGTTTGCTTGTGGGGAAAACGACTAATATTACAATTTGCTATATTTCATAATCCCTGTCCTGTCAACCATTTACACAAGTGCTTTTAACTATTGTAGAAGAAAAAAATGTCAGCTTCAAAGGGAGATATTTAAAGTTGTGACTTTCCGATGATTTAAGACAAAGGCGCCTCGCTGTGGAGTAATGACATAGCAAGTTAGTTTGATTTTCATTTTTTTTAATCGACCGCAGTCGAGATCGTAGCGCCTACAACTACGCACCGCAATTAATCGTCAATTCCATAATCTTTCCACAGGTTGTATAGTTTGGGCATCACCATAGTTACATACCCAGTGGCCCAAGATGGCGCAATTCTGTCGTGCCTTCTACATCTTCTACATAAACCCGATGTTGACCGTTCGACAATCCAAAGCAGATTGCGTAATCTGCTCAACACATACATCCGCTTTAACCAAAAAATTAATAATATATTATGACCAGTCAGAGTTGCTCCCGGTCTAAAACCAAACCCTTTAATTTTGAGCCGACTAAAAACTATATATATCCAAACAGACCTACACAGATCGGCGTTTGATATCAACAACGAGAGAGAGAGAGAGAGCCACCGACGACCAACACAAAGTGTTCATTTCGCTTCTAATTTCACCACTCACTCTCTCCCTTTTGCCTTAGCAACAGATAGAAGTCACCAGTTATATATATATATAGATAGATATGTAAATAAATTATACATTTATTTACTCCTACTCAATGTCCTCTTTAGTTTGACACTTGGATTTGCGTTTGCCGAGGCAGAGAAAGAATAAACCTCCACAACAGTAACAATAAGGTTCTATGTTCCAGGTTTCCCATTCCCGCCTCCACAACAGTTCTCTACTAGCGATAGAATTATTAACGTTTAAATTAAAATTGAAACATACGCTAGTCAGTAGGAAAAAAATTAGACTAGAAGAGGTTTCGTGGCAACGTTTAACTTCCGTGGTCGCAAATTAATAAATATCTCTGAAAACATTCATTATAGTTGGTTCACATTTTTATAATCTTGTAATTATAGAAATATTCTTGTAAATAAACAATCTAATAAATAAATAGTGATGAATAAAGAAAATGATTAAATCTAGTTTCATATTTGGCGGCTCTATTAAAATTCTCGCTCTTTAAAACAAACATTGCCGAGGGAATCGAAAGTGTTTACAGTAATAGCAGTATCAAGGTAATAACAGTCCTTTTGACACACTGTTTTTTTTTTTGTTTTTTTGTTTTTTTTGGGGGTCACGAAGTTTAGACAGACAGTTTTGATATTGCGTATCCCACGTTTCATTTCAATCTACCTGCAATAGAGCGAGATATTTATACTCCTGATTAGTACATGAACTAGTTTTGAATTCAGAGTTGTCCTTTTCATAGATTGGTTGCCAACTATGGCTAGATAGCCAAGTCTGGCCTGCTATTAAGACCATGAGAGAATAAGGGTATTTGTGCGAAAGTGAATGTAACGAACTCGACCGGAATTCGAACTCAGTTCGCCAGTCTCTCCTTCTGGGCTGCTAACCGTTACACCACGCGTTCATCCTTATGGCATAGCGAACTCTAGCCTCACTTGGTGCCCCATAGGCCAAGCTTACTAAATGCCGATAGCAATTTTTCAAAATTTTCGCACTTGCACGATTGGTCAGGCCGTAAGATGCGTCATGTTTGAAAAGTCAACTTTTTATTCTAGGCATATTCGTCAAAAGAGAAGAAAGATGAAGGAAGGTATGGACAATCTCCAGAAATATTCTGTCTCAACAATAATGTCAAACATTTGCTATATATATTGTCAGTTACGACAGTGGGTAAAATATTGCTTTTTTTTTTTTTTTTTTTTTTTTTTAGCGTCGTTATCAGTTATTGTCGCGTTATGTAATCAAGTGCTTGAGAAATATAAACATCTTTGTATAGTGGGGGGTCGTTATTTCTATATTTCCTTATAACCACCGTTTTTTTCAACATTCTATTGATTTTTAAAAAAATTCTATTAGAGTTTTTACTTTACTTATTCTATTGCCGTGTCCCTTCAGGGCGTAAACGATCATGGCTTTCCAACTTTCTCTCCTTTATACCCCTTGGTAAGGTTTCTCTCTCTAATTGTGTAGAGAGTGTTCTTTTGGAGTTGGCAAGGCCCACTAATGAAACTAGAACCGGTCTTGCCAGGTGAGACATAAACAGGCTATGTGCACCCTCAAATGCTTTCTTGGTTTTCCTGATAACACGAAACTTATTCCGGGAACACTCAACTGATTTTCAGATGCTCTATTAGATTCCCACGTTCGCCAGGTCTAAACCCCATTGACTATATACTGGACATGTTGCAAACCTCAAATTCTAAGAAGTCACGACCAGCAAGCAGCATGATTATAGACAGCCCTGTAATGTGCTTGGAGAAAGATAGTCACGCAACGACTTACACTGGAGACACGATGCCACGTCACGAAGCTGGAGTTATTCAGGCGAAGGAATAAGAGATTCAAAGAATTAGATAGCTGTCCAGATTTATTTTTTAGCACTTCATTTTATATGTATATGATAGCTGCCTAACCTCTGTCAAGGTTGACAATGCGTGTAATGTCTTTTATTGTTACTATTGTAACGGTTGTTGGTGCTGAATCGACGAGCGGTATGCATGAAGTGTTAGATTATACAAACGTCCTTGGTGGGAAAGGCAGTGATCCATGAATGCCCCTCTTCCAACTACGAGCTGCACAATGGGCTGACTTGAAAAGCAGCCAGTCTAAGAGAAGGAAAACTGAATGCAACATGAAACCACCTGTCTTTCCTTAAGGATGCACGACAATTCATAAGAAAAAAAAGAATCTGTGGAGAGCCATTATCGCCTAAAGGCCGAAAAGGACATGGCATTTAAAATAATGCATAGAAGTGTTATGAGAGAATGGTTTACCTATGAGTCTACACACCCACTCACTCCTCAGTGAACTTTCATTCTATATATATATATATATATATATTTTTTTTTTTTTGTCGTCAAGAACAACATCGGAAGAATAAAAATAAACACTGTAAATTGCAGCGTACAAGTCAAGTTTTAAAATCCTAAAAATATTTTTAAAACTAGATGTCGACTTGTATGGCAGTTATAAAATACAAACTACCAAGTTATAAACCAGTGGGAATCACTCCTAACAATTACTTTACACTACTTACTTAATATATCCCACTAAAATTTTTGTTTGGAGAACAGATTCGATATATTAATACAGAAGATAAAATAGTATAATAAATTCAGTATTCTATAGGTAAAAATTGGTGGCGGAAGTTTGTTTACATCACCGAGACAAAAAAAATGTGTGATACCGTGTTTTACAAGAACATGCGATACATAGTGTTGTAAATACCTGGTATGATGTGCAATCTACGGTATTAATATTTTGTAGGTGTTGATGTTGAATCTAATGTGTTTATCAGTAGAGACCTGATGAATTTTAAATGTTCGCTAAGCTATACAGTACACGTGTGTTTTGTAGGTTGTTTGCTGTACAACGCATATAGAAAGACACTACGGCTACTGTCTCAATATACAAATAGTATGATCTTATGTAGTTTTAGCACAGATTATCGTATACTGTAGCCTAACTTCATTTACCGGTAGGCCTAAGTTTTAGGCCACTGGGAGCATAGCGTGTTTGGGGGTCGACCTATACGGTAGCTATAGGCCTCACTCAGAACTTTGAGCTAAAAATCTTGGGGCCGATTTGTACGCGAGGTCGACTCGTACGCCGCAATTTACGGTAAATAAATAAAAATAAAATCAATAAAAAAAAAAAAAATGTCAACTTACCCCTCATATACAAGACATTGGTGTCGTCATCGGTAAGTTTTGCGTGTTCATCTCGCAGCAAGTAACTTGATTTTGTACAGCATTTGCAACAGCGGAAACAACACCGACAGTATTTCAGAAAACAAATCTCCGTTCTCTTGATGCAGTAGAACAAGAGAAAAGCCAATCCAAGCAAGAACAAAATAATTAAAATCAAAATCGGAACGATCCAGATAAGATCCAAGTTAGAGAGACCATCATTGAATGGGCCCGGAGTCGTCGACGACGTGTTCGAACCATTGCCGGTTACATTGACCAGCCACGTGCCATTAGTGTCCATATAGTCGGTAAAATTATAAGTTGTAGTGACAGCATGAACCAATCTCTGAACGGTGGTCATGGGATTTTTGGTGCTACTCATTGTGCTTGGGTTGTCGGGGCGACTAGTGGTCGTTGTTACCTCTTGGACCAATGTAGACACAAATAGAGTAGACGCGTTGGCCAGTATGTCGTCATCAAAAGTCTGATTTATGCTGGAGCCGGACATAGTGCCTTACGATCTGAAAATAAAATAAAAATATAATTTAATTACAAACTGAAATAACACCACTAATCATTTTATATATATATATATATATATATATATATATATATATATATATATAAAATGATAAAATATAGTTTTAAGGTATGCTATATATTACGAAATGGCGTAAAATGAAGACATAATTATCATTAATTTAGATAGAAAAATTCTAAGCGTTCCTGGATCCCCCAAATCAATATCACATTTCTGCTACAATTAATGATAATTACTTAGTATGCTTGATATAGCATACCTTAAACTATATTTTATCATATATATATATATATATATATATATATATATATACACACACACACTGATAAAATATAGTTTTAAGGCATGCTATATTTATGGGTTAAATGTTCAATATCAGGGATAGGGCGTATGTAAATATGAGTGGATATTGAAATCAACACCCAGAGTCAACAGTCTGTTTCATGCTTAAACGCAATCGTCAGGTCATCGATTTTATGTGAGTGAGTGAGTGGTTAAGAGAGAGAATGTTCAATATCAGTGTTTGAGCGATTATAAATACAGACACGGTAGACAAAAATCATCAATGCATTGCGACTATTAATTTCATACGTCAATGCTATCTGCAGACCAAATATCGCTACTATTTTAACGGACTTTATATATAAGTCACAGGAGGATTAAGGGAAATGGGAAGGAAACCGACCCTTCCTAGTATAGTAAATAAATAAGCTGAACTATTAATCCTAAATAAAAGAACTTCCATTAATTCCCCAGTGGCTTATATATAAAGCCCACTTAAGTAGTAGTAGCACTTGGACATGAAACCGATAATTTCCATACAGTGTTGATTCTTATGTTTCCACGCACAGAATCTGTCTTACTGCTGGATTAATAAGGACATTTAATCCAATGAAATCATTTGAGAGGACGAAACGCGTTACACAAAATATTTTTCCACTTTATCACTCAATTATCTAACATTGTTCTGATAGAAATTTATCTATATCATATTATCCTAATATATTTGAATATTTATTGTTTATACGGCATTTTTATAGATACAAATATTTAAGAAAATATTCTGTTTATAATAAACAGTATTCACAACATTTATCAGCCTGAATGTCCGAGAAATTGTCATAGAAAATATGTGTCATCCGACAGGAATCGAATCTACACGGAGGATACATTTTCTATGAAATTTCTCGTACATTCAGGCCGATAAATGTTGCGAATACTGTTTATTATAAACAGAATATTTTCTTAAATATTTGTATCTATAAAAATGTTGTATAAACAATAAATATAGTACATTTAATCAAGCACACAAACCAGTCTGACACTAAAATACCTGTGCACTGTAAATATGCACTATTTTGTCCTACGGTTAAGTGCGCCCTATTCCGCTTTTCTACTCCTCCTCCAGACGACATAATTATAGAAAATGATGAATATGAAACAATTTATACACACAAAAAAAAAAAAAAAAAAAAAAAATGAGGAAAGCCCCAGGAGCAATAAGTTACATGTGTGGTCTTACTGATGTAGACAAAGTACCGGACCACCAGCTAGCGGTCAGCTCACGAAGCAGCGGCTTGTTTCCAGTATAGTCACAATTTCGTACGTAGCACACGCTACTTATAAATTGAGTCGGCTACTCCAGATTTTGTCAATTATTTCCGATATCCATTAAAGGGAAGCTCGTATGCCGAGGTATGAGTGTGCACACATACATATAACAAAGTTAGTGTTCATTTTGCGCCTCCTTTGATTTTAGAATGGCTTATTGTAAAGAAGCAGTTAAAATTAATTTATACGTGAAAACCTTTGAGCGTTCCCAGATACCGCTTTCCAGATAATCTATGCCACAATGTTGTGGATTGTTGTCCATTGGAGAAGGTTTGAAATACGTCAGGAGACATTGCGGTTTCGTTTGACGCATTTAAACTATATATCTCATTTCACCCCAAGAATGGCGAAAAAACCACTAGAACGCAGAGGGTTATAGGACGTGAAAGGAAATGGGAAGACTTTAGTGGGGAGAAGTGAGAAAAAGAAAACAAAGGAACAGGGTTCAGGAAGACAGACGATAGCGATTGACGTCATATTTAATTTTTTTTAAATTGTAAGCAGCAGGGAAGCAAGAAATAGAAAGGGAGTTTCACAGACGAGAAAAACTCTTAGAATAGAAGTGGTTGTTGCATCTCGCTAGTTCAACAGTAAACGGTGGGACCTAGATGCCAATCTGGTAGCACGCTTAAAAAGCTCGTCAGAGCAGTTGCCATTAAGATATTTGTAGAAAAGAGAGGATAGCCACGTCACGTATGTGAGTCGATATGCCTGGTCAGGATCGATTACATTACAGACTTCCTCGAATTTTGTAAAGAATCTCTAGATATACAGCAGAAGCGCCAGATCTTTATTCGGAAAGCGGGGAAATATAACTATTTTGTTTTAAACCTGTTATATTTATGAGAGAAGGCGGCCCACTTTCGGAGATCGAGCGTTTTGTTTGGTTTGGTTTGTTTTACGGCATATCAACCTCAATGGATTATTTAATGCCGATAAATTTTTTTTTTTTTTTTACAAAAATGTATTGCTGGTAGTATTTTCTTTTAATGTACTGCTGATAATAATTAAAAAAAAATAATTCTGATATTAAAACCTATTTTTACACTTTCATAGTGCTTTGACCTCAGTTTAGGGGTTAACTATTTGCCCATAGCTGGGACCCTAGCAGGTGGTACCACCTCAGGTTAGGGTAGACCTGGGAACATCAGCAATTAAGAGTTGGTCCCACGCGCCAGAAAACCTCCTGATCAGAGGCCTTGCTGTCAGACGTAATTTATCGTCTTACCCAGGACGCGGATGTAGTTTATCGTAATACCCAGGACAGGACAGAGCGTTTGTAGATGAAACTGTAAGCATAGAAATCAACACTACACGGTGACTGACAGTTTTACACGTTGAACGATCATCACGAATAATACTTAATCTAAAATAGACTGGGGCATCATCATAGAATAATGGCGTGCAGCATAATCTTGCGGAAGATTGATATTCCTAATTGTTCTTATATTATTATCATTCACTATCAAACTCAGCACAAGTTAAAATCCCATAAAAGAATTGTAAACACAGATAATTTTGGTATCTGTCTATATTTCTGAGATGAGGTATTATATGTACACTATTTACATTATTCGGACTGTTGTCCTCATCTTTGTCGCCATATTTATTACAACGTTTCGGCCGTTGTACGCCCCGGCTTCAGGTGGTTGGAATGTCGAATTGAACCCTTCATTTCGCTCACTGGGGTAGACTGTTTAAGTTCCACGTGTTATGTCTAGTGGATGTCAGCTGTCCTCAAGGAAACATGGCAGAGTGGATAAAGGCGTTAGTTAAATCCAATGACATGACCCAAAGAGTGCGAGTTCAATACCTGGTTAAGGCGGTGGAGAACTTGGCTAGGGGAATTAACAGGCGATACTGATAACTGACATCCATTAGACATGGCACGTGGAACTAGAACAGTCTACCCCAGCGAACGAGCGAATGGTTCTGTTCGACATTCCAACCACCTGAAGAAGGCCGGAGCGTACAACGGCCGAAACGTTGCGATAACTATGGCAACACAGATGAGGATGATAGTCCGAACAGTGTAAATAGTAAACTACAACATCCTTCGAAAACACCAGAAGACAAATAGAATAGACGAAGAGGACCCTATGAAAAGCCAGAACACTCCATCCTCTGAACCCTGCTACCAAACCATACGGTGTTTGCGGACGTCTCTTCAAAGCCAACACAGGATTCATTTCACTCAGAAGGAAATACCTATGAGTACCCCAATACTCGGCAATGAGTACCGCCAACGACGACAACGAGGAGGAGGTCCTGTATTATTCTAATATCCTTCCTAAATATGTTATGGTTAACTAGCAGTTCCAACAGTTCTCTGTGACGTACTTTATCAGACGCTTTTTGTCATCTATAAAACGCAGGTACATATCCTGCATTTGTATTGATCTAATGTTAAAATAAATCTGTAAATATATGTTTTAAGAGAATGTTAGCTTAATTCTTGCTGATATTCGTTATTCTCCGCCTCCAAACTCAAATTCTAATTAGCAGCAGAAGGTTTGTCACACCTGAAAGTTTGAATGTGTTCAGCCCTGGAGCTCAACTAACATCTTTCAGCGATCTATTTTTGTTAACTACCAGAAAAATTTCAGTTTGAATATAGAATTGCTTCCCAGAATTCTTCTTTGGATTCTACCCGAACAACAATAAATATACAGAGCGTATGTCAGTGTTGTTTAGATTATGTAAATCTGATCTATCTTGAACTAAACGAAGTGTTTAAATTTAAAATTCCCCAAAATTTAATTCTTCAATTTTCTAAGATTTTTATTAATCATTTCACATCAAAAAGTCGATAAAACCACTAAGACGCAAGGAGGTTTGCCGATAATGTTATTGATATGAAAGGACAACAAAAAGATTAGAAATGCAGAAGATTACATTTGAAATCGCATTTAAACTTTTGAAGATTGTAGTTGGCAGGAAAGCAAGAAGCCGGAAGCGAGTTCCACAAGCAAGAAGTGCGAGAGAAGAAACCATTAGTAGTCAATCTCTCATTGCGATAAAATTCGTGAAGTGGTGGTAACAAAGAGGAAAGTTCATCAGAAAATATTTATAGAAAAGGTAGAAGGAAGCTACGTTATGACCGTGGGAAAGTGACTGAAGCCGAGATGCCAGGTCAGGACCGACAATATTTCAGATTGATTGAATTTTGTCGAAAATTTGTAGATACGTAGCAAAAGCACCAGAATTTTAGTTAGTGCTTATATCATTGATTTGCATAATGAAATCAAAGTCGTTTGTACAGTTCGCAGTAATTTACCTTTCCTACCCAGTCATTTATTTTTTTTTTCTTGGTGATATTTCAAATTTGGTCAACTTTAGTCTATTGTTATGCTATTTTTGTACATTTAACCAGGGCTTGTCCTAAAAGGAATTCCGTTTACTTTTTCAGATGTTCTTTGTGTAATAACATTGTAACACAATTTTTGTCCTCAGATAGCAATTATTATTTCCCATGTGCTTACATCTAGAAAGTATGAAAAAAGGGCTAATATCTCTTCAAACTTTGCTTTTGTGACCAGGATAATGATATTTCTGAAATTTACATATTCTCGTTGGGAAAACTGGCGAATGTGAACAGTCTCGTTCACGTTCAAACTAAATGACGTATGATTCAAAAGTATCATTTGATTATTCTAGGATTGCACAGGAGAGACCACAAAAAATTTAGAAGTGAAGAGTTTTTCGACATTTACGCTTATACTGTAAATTACACGAAACAACCCCTTAAATATGGTATCCTATGTTTTTATTATACCACACTTATTAGCGGCGTTAAAAGTCCAGCATATCCTGGTAGAGGTGCTCGCTTTGCTCCTCTGAGTACGTCCCCAATATTCTTGAATTTATCAAGATGAGCGTCAAGAATATGGTCTTTGAGGAACATTCTACAGACCATTTTGCCGTAGTTCTTCACCAGGCTCTACACAAGCTTCACATTTTTCAGCCAGGTGCTTCCCCAGGAAGACCTAAACCACTGCAACAAAGCTGTTCCACACTGCTTTCTCCATTCGAGTGAGCTTCTTGCGGAATTCATTGCACGCTATGATCTTTATTTGTGGTTAGACGAAGATATCAGCGTTGACTTTTGCCGTATACCGCTTAGGGAAGTCGTCTTAAAGGTACTTGAAGACTACAGACTCCTTATCTAGGGTCGTCACAAATTGTTTAAATTTTTAAATGCAGTGGAGGAAACAATACTTTACAGGAGTCCAACAGTGGCTCCAATTCGACATTGTTCCCCCCCCACTGAACTTGGTTTACTGTAACCAGTCCTGCCTATTGTAGTGTTCTTACTGTTCCAAAGGCAAAGATAATACGGAAGCTTGGTATAGTTAACTCAGAAACCCATCAGGAAGTCTATTTGAAAGTCTCCGATAACCTAACCGTAATCTTCATATTTCAATATATCTAAGCAATATCTTGACAAAGCTGTATTCATCTTTGATCTGCACTGAGTGAGCCAGGGATAGAGATGGTCACATGTGCCCGTTATGAAGCAGCATGGTATTGAGTCTACTGGATGAGCCCTCGATGAAGATGTGCGATTCGCTGAGGTTACAGGCGATTTCAATTGCCTCTAACAAATCGGTCAGATTGTAGCAGAAGCAAAGTCAATCTTGACGAGTGAAAAAGCTTGACAAACACACCGGTGACGCCTTTTCTGACCTGCGACATTTTCATGTAACATATTACACTGCTTCAGTCTAGACATCAAAAGCTCAGCATCGGACTTTGTGAGACAAAGACCTCTGACCAAGTCTTTTTGGTTGAAGTAGTATGGGTTTCTCTTTTCAGCTGCACCTCTGTAATCAGGATCAATGATTTCATCCTCTTCCGAATTGCCATTTTCTTCTGCAGACGGTTGCTTTCTCTTCTCTCGAGGAATGGGCACGGGGGCAGTCTGGCACTGGATGGAAAAAGGTCTGGATATATGATAGTGAGTATATTCTTGCCAGCTCGACGTCCACCATGCAGAAAAAAACAATTGCTTCAATTGTTAATTGGTTCCCTCCAAATTCGTCGGATTTCATGACTATTTCCCTCTTTGTTCAGATCACAAAAGCAAACTTTGAAGGAAATAATATTCAATTCCTTTACTTTCTAGACAGAAGCAATTAGGAATTAACATTTACTTTTCAAAAAAAAAAAAAAAAAAAAAAAAAAAAAAAATCAAAATGTTGATTTATCAGGGTTAATTTGAGTGTATATTATCTTCACAAATAATTACAGAAATTTTACGAAAAAAAATTTAAATTGAAGGCTTATTCGTTTAGGAAATGCTTTTTTATGAAAAAAAAAAAAAAATCCTTAAAAAAGGAAGCAAAAATAGACAAATCCGTTAAAACATTTGATGTTTATACGAAAAGGAAAAGTACAGATTTATAAAGTCAAAATGAAAAAGCGTATTAAATGTTGTAATGGAACATTGTGCTGGAAATGAATATTAAGTGGCTTTCTTGGTGCAGAACCATTGAAACTAGGGGAGGTACCGGATAAAACAAAAATTCTCACGCGGAATGAACAGAATGAGCCAGCGGAAATATTACGTCGATAATTAAGTTAATCCCAAATATTAAATAAAATCACTGAAGTAAAAATAAATACAGCCTAATATTAAAGCTCTTTTTTTTTTTTTTTCACAAGGACGTGAATTTTCGGTTTACAATCATTTAATCATTTAACCGCAAGCTCGTCAATAAAGCTACTAAGACGCACGGGTTACTGAATGTGAGCGAATATAAGAAAAATATAACTTTATTAAAAAGATAGAGAACAATAAAAGATCAGGAATTCAGAAGACAACAATTGACATTGATTTTCAAAAGTTTAAATGCAATGTTAACTGGATAGCAAGAAGCCGGAAGACATTTCGACAAACGAGAAGTGTAAAAGAAGAAACTATTAGCATAGAAATTAGGGTTTCATCTAACCATTTCAATTGTAAATAATGAAACCCTGCCGCCAATCTAGTACCGCGCTTAAATTCGTAAAGTCTAGGAAAGTGATATTTATTTTGAATAATACAAAAATTGTGGCACAAGGCCAAAAGAGGGGACAGGAAAATGCTGGTTTTCAATCTGTTATTTTAAACTTAGCTAGCAACGATTACTGACCTAAATATACCACAGTATTCCTTACGCCAAAACATATTCTTACTTACCATTTTTACTACAGCCACCACAATACCTCAAAGTCTCTATGTAGTCCTAACTAGTTTACATATGTACAATTTGTCTGTGGGATGGGGAATAAAAACATTTAAAAATGAAACCCCAATGAATATTTACAATGAAAACAATTTATATACAATTAACTAGACAAAAGAGGAAAGTTCATCAGAACAATTACCATGAAAATATTTATAGAAATGGTACAAGAAAGCTACATTACGGCGGTGAAAAAGTGACTCAAGCCTAGATGCCAGCTCAGGACCAATAACATTGCAGATTCTTATTTGCATTTGATAACAGGTGCATTAGACCAGATATGACTGCAATGTTCAATGGATGAATGAATGATAGACTTATAAATATGTAAGATAGATTCTGACGAATCTTACCCAAGACTATTATATAAACTTTCCTTTGTTTTTATAGTGTCGGGAATCTTTATAGAATATTTCTCTTAAAACAATTTTTCCGGAAAATAGCTTTCTCAAGTTCACTGTTATCACTCTTTCCAGTATTTATGGGGGGGGGGGGTCCTCCCTAAACTTTTATTTGGAATATTATGAAATATCAGGCATTTTGATATGGTCATTATTTTCTTTTAAAGTTACAGTGATATTCATTTCAGATGTTCCTGCTGTTGATAGTCCTAAACTGATGTGGTTTCTGTTATTTAGTACATTTCTTTGTGATTCTGTAGCGCCAGTCCACAATTCTAAAAAAGAATGGTCTTCTCGAAGACCGACAGGCTCCATTCACTCAAAACCATTTTAACCATTGATCTTAGAATGTGGGTTGTATATTAGCTGACAGTTTAGATATTTCTGAACGGGTAACGAAACGGATATTCATTGACAAAGATGAAAAACAGAAGTGAATTAAGTCTTGTTTAATAGTTGACCGTGCCTTGCATCAGTGATTTTGTCTTCGGCATCTCAAGCGAGAAAAAAAAAAAAAAGAAGAAAAGGAAGGTTGGAGTAAACATACTGTTGTTCTGATGAATTGGCTCCAATTAATGAGATGGCTTTCAATTCTCACCTCTTGCCAGACTGTCACGTGGCGTATTTCTTATTTCGACACGTGCTTATGGATGAATTAAGGGCAGAAAATTAAGTCATCCTTCCAAATCTGGAGAACGGAACTAAACCTGCCTTGAAAAATCAGTATACGAAATCATTGTTTTTCTCTGGACTCGAAAAACCGACAACTGATAATGATGTGAATGGACATTAACCATAACACAACAGAAGGCTAAATGGAGTATAAGAAAGCGTGTGTTGCGCCAGTGAAGAGTTTTCCTTGTAACAAGCATTCGAGGTCATTGATTTTACATAAACTCGAACATCAACAACTGGGAACTACTGAGAGTGTAGGACAGTAAGACTACAATTACTAACATTTCAGTAATTGCTACAACTTTGCAGTTATACAAATGCGAATAAAATGTAAAAATGACACATGTGGCATTACAACATTTATATACCAAATAATTAAATGCCGTTATCAAAAGCATGATATAAGAAATAGACGCAAAGTATCATTCACTTTTTTTATAGCCACGATATAGTTAAGAGACAAAACTGGTCTCGCTTCACCACCGGGGGACTTTTCAATCTCCAGTGAACGACGTGTCGCATTAAACACAGTGCAACTTACTGGGCCACAGATTCTCTAATTCTAACAAACCATTCTATAAATTCTCAAATGTTTAAAATCTTTCACAATTTTTTCTATGAACTTTGTACACTCTTAAATATATATATATATATATATATCTTGGATGCGCGGATGGTGTAATGGATAACGGCTCGGAATTGGAAGGCCAATTTACTTACACACAAATAGCATTGGGAAAGCTCTTCTCACTCCAGCTATGGGTTAAATAGCAGGACTTCAATCAGTAAATCATTATTATCTCAAAAAGAATCTTATAATTCAAAAATATTTTCTGGATTTAGATAACCTGCAAAAGGTTGATAAGACGTAAAATAAAAATTAATCAATCAATATACACACACCTTCATTCACTTCTTTTGTATTTTTTCTATCTAGTTTATTTTAATTTTTTTATTTTTTACCGAGTTCATCCAAATAAAAGATCCAAGAGCTACTCAAGGTAGATGGTTGCCGAGAGAAACTGTAAGGAAGTAAAAAGTGAGAGACTATTGACAATTGTACCTAGACTTAAAGAGAACGATATCGTATAACTCGCAACGAATAATAATTCAGTGTAACACAAAGATTATTATTTAAGCAGATGTTTATTCTTGAAAGCATCTAAAAGTTCAAAAATCATTCGACTACAAAAAAAAAAAAAAAAAAAAAAAAAAAATCTATTGTATAACTCATTTTGGAACACTCTCGAAATAAGAGTTGAACATCCGGGACATAAGTTTGTATAAGTGGATGTAAGAATATGTGGAGAGATATTAGCACGTTATTCAGAATTTAAATAGGTTTTCTCACAAAGAAATAGAGGCGATTTGTCCTATGTATTTAAAGTTACAAGCTATTCTATTTAGAAAAATAAACTTCAAGAAAATTTTTTAAAAAATAATAAAAAGAAGTTGCATATATAAACTTTTACCTTTCAAATCCTTCAATGTTATGTGGTGAATGTTGAATTGTTGTCCGTGTGACCGAACCCCACTTGTTTCCAGTGAACGTATTTATATAAATTGTGTAAATTCCAGCCATGGATTAAATAGCAGTGCAGACTGGGGTTCCATGCCTTGGACGGCAGTCAGTTTAAAGAAAATTAAATCTAAATCCCCGTAAATAAGAGGGCGAGAGGGTCTCTTTAAATCTTCGTACGGCAATCAATCTAGGAGGAGAAGGATAACAGAATCCAAAAAGCAGACTGAAGAGGAATGAGCTCCCTCGGGATATCTTTCTCTTCACTCCCTGATGGTACGGTTGTAATATACATGATACCTCCACAATCCGAATGCTTTACAGATTCGTGATCACGAAAGAAAAAAAACAAAAACAAAAAAAAATCTAGTTATTTGAGCCGTAATTTGTCTTCCACCGTCACTCACTACGATTTCGAATTGGCCACCTGACGTCGCTTAGCTGCTGACCATTTATACACCTTGGATTTCAGCCGAAAAGAAGTGGCAGGAGGTGACATCACAATAAGATTAGTTTTCAATGGTCCAACAACAACAACAACAACAAAAAACGAAAACAAAACACGTCAGCATTTCCTGAAGGAAACGATATTTTTATCGTGTGCAATTTTATCGGGGGTGAGGGAAATGCCAAAAAAGTGGAATTTCGCTTAGTAAAGACAATACTATCAAAATTACCTCACCGTAGAGCAATTGTTACAAAACCTTTACTACAGTAGTGACCTTCTCTTGGTGCCCACACATTTGCACCAAGCTAAGGTTTTCGATGTGGTCACTAGGCTTCTTTTTTTTTTAATCGTTTCACTCTAAGCAAGGCAATAAAGCCACTAATACACAAGGGGTTACCGAGTATTAGAGCATATGAAAACCAATAATAATAATAATAAAACAATAAGGATGTAACAAAGGAGAGAGACAGTTTTTTAAATTTTAAATAGTCTAAAAATTAAGTGTATAAAAAAGGAGAGGGGAACTGAACACAACTTTATAGATAAAAAATATTAAGGTTGTTAATAAACAAAAAAAAAAAAAAAAAAAAAAAAAAACTTGTTTCTAAAGAAACTGAATCCACCACTCTGTGTGTCCTTTAAATATTTAAATCATATTAGTAGTAGCAAATGTTTGTGAATTTACATTGGTTTTTTTTTTTTAGTTTTTTTTTTTTTTTTTTACATCATTTCATCCCAAGCAAGGCAGTAAAGCCGCTATGTCACAAGAGGTTACCGACTGTGAGAGAATATGAGAACAATTAAAGGACAAGAATTGAGACAAGGACAAGAATTGAGACAAGGACAAGAATTGAGACAAGGACAAGAATTGAGACAAGGACAAGAATTGAGACAAGGACAAGAATTGAGACAAGAATTAAGACACGAGACAAGGACAAGAATTGAGACACGAGACAAGGACAAGAATTGAGACACGAGACAAGGACAAGAATTGAGACACGAGACAAGGACAAGAATTGAGACACGAGACAAGGACAAGAATTGAGACACGAGACAAGGACAAGAATTAAGACACGAGACAAGGACAAGAATTAAGACACGAGACAAGGACAAGAATTGAGACACGAGACAAGGACAAGAATTAAGACACGAGACAAGGACAAGAATTAAGACACGAGACAAGGACAAGAATTAAGACACGAGACAAGGACTGAAGATTAAATTTGACTGGGAACTAAGAATCTGGAAGAGAGTTCCACAAGCGAGAAGTCCGATAGTAGAAACTATTCGCATAGAACTTACGTTTATATCTAGCGATTTCCACTGTGAAATGATGAGACATTAGTCAATCCCTAACGCAACATTTAAATTCATAAAGTCTTGGTACCAGAGTGGAAAGTTCATCGGAGCAATTAACATGAAAGTATTTATAGAAAAGGAAGAGGTAAGCTATGTTATGGCGGTAGGAAAGTGACTGAAGTCTAAATGCCAGGTCAGGACCAATAACATTACAGATTCTTTAGATTTTGTCAAGAATTCCTAATACATAGTCTTGCAGATCATTACTCTTCTAGTTGTAATTGTCGAGTGAGGATCATTATTCCTGTGGGTCAATGACTTTCATTATATTTAATTTACTAATGTTCACTCACTACAAGGCCTAAGAGCCACACAAGGTAGGGGGTAATTGGATGATGTATGAGCGTAAAAGGGGGTAAGTTATGAAGGAGAGAACAGCTAACTCTAGACTTAAAGTGGTTAAGATTGTAGTGATCTGGAAAACGTGCTCTCGGGACTGTCCTAAAAAGTAGGGGTTCTTGAGAAGAAGCTGGCCGAGTGGAACTTCCTTCGTACTAATGGAATATGAAGGGAATGAGGATGATTCGATTCTGTGGATGTGGCATGCAAAGATCTGAACGGGTGGAACCAACGAATGAAGCTAGTCAGAACATTTACTATGGAAATAGCGATGAAGTAACGAATGGATTGCGACATTTCGTCTGTAGGAAAGGAGTTGTACGGGGGTAGTTCATCACCCACAAGGACGCATAGAGGCTTTTAAATTATCAAGACTGGGAAGTGAGGAGTAGGCAGCTCCAGCTCAAAGATAACAGAAATACTCCATATTCACAGACTTTTGGACATGTGTCTGACTGAACTAAACTTTACAAGCAACGATAAGACTGAAAGAAATTAATATTTTACCGAAAAGTATAACTTATTGCGGTGATTGCATTTATAAAAAGGGGAAAATAAAAAGGGGGAAAAAAAAAAAGGGGGAAAAAAAAGGGGGGGGGAAAGGGGGGGGGAAGGGGAAAAAAAAAAAAAAAAAAAAAAAGCTGAACCAAAAAAATAAACATAAAATGAATTTAGTTGGTATTTGTCGATTTTATGTATGTAATATATATTGCACATCGAGTCTTCGTGGCTGAGCTATACGGGGGTTTCCCTGCCGATGGGCTGATTCTCTTTATTAAACACCGGCAAGTTGACGTCAACTACTCTTTAAAAACAGATGACTAAAGCACACACACAAATATATATATATATATATATATATGTGTGTGTGCGCGCGCACACAATAGGGCAAAAGTTTGGGTTGGGGGACACCCTCGAAATTTAATAATTATAAATTTCATAACACTTCTAGTTTAATTAATGCCTATTAAGCTAACATACAGTAATGTATAGCGTCCAATTTTTTTTAAAGCGGTGTAAACTAAAAAAGGATTGTCACTAGTCGACAAGGCAAATAAGATAAAAAGAGGTAAACATTTTAAGGAAATTTAATGGATTAATTTCGTTATTATTATTATTATTGAATATACGATAAAACCCTTCAGGAAGAAAAAGCCGCTCTGGTCCAAATTGGGCAAGTAAATTAATTTTTGAAAAAAAAAAAAAAAAAAAAAAAAAAGCAGCAACCTTTAATTTTTAGATGATTCTTCGAACTCCAGATGACCTCAAACTCTCTCTCTCTCATATATATATATATATATATATATATATATATATATATATATACACCTTTTTTAGAAAACGGTAAACATGGATTAGACAGCAGAACAAGAAATATAGACGTGAATAAGAGGTGTTCAGAACATAAATGGAAGAAAGGATAATAGGTGAAACAGATGGTCGGTGGGTTGTTGCTCAGCGGATAGCAAATACTGTAGAAAAAGACCCGACAAAGATGAAAAGACGAGATGGGTTTGTCGAGCAAACCCGATAGAGAATAGCAATCGTCCAGGATTGTGACTTGTAAGGGTTGATGAGGATTACATATTTAGTGAGGACGGGGGAGGCTGAAAAATTCTTAATTCTTGTCTCTTTACAAATGAGCAAACACACCAATATTTTTGTTTAAACAGTTTCTTGGGACCAAAACTTGTAAAGCAGGATCAAAAGCGTGTAGCGTTTAGCAATCATCTACAAGAGACCATTATTAATGTAGTGAATTAGTTTTTCACTAGAAACCTGATAATTTCGCCTTATATCAGACTAAGGCAAATATAACCCCAGAGATATTAATTCACCAAGAAACTATAAGATTTTTTTTTTTTTTTTGACACTCTTGAAATTATGAAATCAAAATTTGTTTAGCTTCCTCGCAACAACTCCAACCCTCAGAATGAAAAATTCTGAAAAATCAGGGAGTTATTCACATTTTGTAAATGCGGATGATATTCGAGGAATTTACAAGGAATTTTTTTTCTATTTAAAAATTTAAAATAATCTGTTCAAACCAACCGCAATGTACTGGAAGGGCTTCGCTTCTGAGAGAATTTGGCGTGAATTTTAGTAAATATAAATTCTTTTTATTTTAGGGTGAATTTAATATTTTGGAGAGAAAATATTCAGGAAAACTAGCGAGAGAAATTTTTGCTTAACTTTCTCATTTTTTTTTTTTTTTTTCCTCTACCACCTATATTACTGAACATTGAAGTTTTCGCGCTTTCCGTGAGGACTCGGGGGGTGGGGATATGATATTTAATAGAAATGCCGAAAAAAGTTCCCGGCCTAACCCATTTCTCGAAATCTGGCCATGTATCTTGTTTTTTTTTTTTAAAGAATGCCTTATTGGACGGAACAAAAACTTTTCAATACATCCTTGTATTGTAATGAGGATGTAATTTTCTCACACTAGTAGAAAGTGGATTTTATCGTTACATTTTTTTTTTCTGACTTTTCCTGCACAAAACTAAATGTTTCTGTATGTCAGGG
This sequence comes from Acanthosepion lycidas, assembly GCA_963932145.1. Lineage (NCBI taxonomy): Eukaryota > Metazoa > Mollusca > Cephalopoda > Sepiida > Sepiidae > Acanthosepion > Acanthosepion lycidas. Next base: position 53,120,027 of record OZ010589.1, on the reverse strand, counting down.
ACGGGAACTGATAACTTAAATACCAAATCATACAAGTTTTAGTATAAAATATATTTTAACCATTTCCGGCACTCAGACCGTATACCGTATACGGTCTGAGTGTACACTCAAAAAAGCTATTAGAAGAGAGCGTTTCGTTGACGGGAATTTTTTTCCCACAAATTACCAGCTTTACTGACAGAGTAATACACAGCCACTATTTGTAAAATCCCTAAAAAGAAAATGTCTTAAAGTTTGTTTTTTTGGGTTTTTTTTTTTTTTTTTTTTTAAGTAAAAACGAAACGTAAAATCTAACTGCAATAAAAAAATAAATAAGTTCTGTCTTACCTGAATTACTCTTTGTAAAGTCCAAAAGGTTTTTCGAAACAAACCAATAACAGGAGTTGGATTATCTCTGAAGCTCAGTCAGTGTCAACTGATTCAGAGGGATGAAAAATAATGATATAAGTTTTATGTACACACATCCGACCCAGAAGTCCTTAAATAATATAAAAAAAAATTAAAAAATCATTTTGAGAAATGGGTCAGGAAAGAACTTTTTCAGCACCCTGTGTGTGTGTGTTAAACGCGCACGACGGAGAGAGTTTAAAGAAAAAAATGATCATTCCAAACAGGTCTTTAATAATGACCTTCGGTCTCGTATCTTTATTTATTTATTTTTTTTTTTTTAGTTGAAAGTTCGTAAATGATATGTACATTTTTTGTTTTTTTATTATTTGTTTATAGTCTATAGTTTATAGTACACACACACACAAACAGCAATTGCCATGATTTCATACGAGTTACTAACAAGAAAAAAAAAAGTCTTTCATTTAAATAAATTATGTCAATTGTTTCAGATTTACCGAGACAGAGATAAATAGAAAACGGAAATTAAGTTGACTTAAAAAAATTAGCCGAGAAAAATCAATATTTAGGAACAAACCTTCCCCGAACACGCCATAAATAATCAGTTCATTTGGATGTTTGTCAATAAGGAAAAAATGGAGAGACAAGGATATCATTCTTATACGAGCTGTATGTCTTCGGTTCCTAGGCAATCGTGGCCCGACAAAACTTTCTATCTTTTGTAAGAGATATACATGTACGAAATGGTATTGAATTTTCAGGTCTATCTTTGTGTAAAAAAGAGGTTGGCTATCAAATGATCATTTTTAGTAAGAACGAGTGATGAAACTTGATTAAAATAATTTAAAAAAAAAAAAAAAAAAAAGTGCTGAAAATTAATCTGCGTAAACTCCCCGGCATAGCCTCGTATAGGCTAACTGTTGACTTACAGAAGAGAAATACATCTTTGTTTGTCTTTTCTGAACATTGTCTATCCTCTATTCTTTTAGATACGAGATTCACACACACAGAAATTATATATATATATATATATATATATATATATATATATATATATATATATACATACACACGTTTGGAAGTTTGTATTAAAACCCGATATATTGTTCCTTCCAAGGAAATTGCAGAAATACGTAAAAAGAAACATTTCCTCCAAGACTGACTTGCAATTAAAAGCATTTCTCATTAGTGTCTTAGTTTTACTTCTTTTCTTGTCTTACGATTTAGACCTGATTTTCGGTAACTACGGGCATTATTTTACAAAATAAACTTGATTTAAATTTTTCAAGGAGTTCTGCTTTTAACCGATATGAACATTAATATCTACAAAATTTTAAATTTCTCGAAATTTCATAAAAAAAAAAAAAAATTCTAAAATAATTTCATTCATTTCTGAATAAGTCGTGAAAGTTTGTTAATATCCGACAATTATTTGATTTTTGCAAAAATTTGTAAATCAGTGTGTTTTTCATAAAAAAAAAAAAAAAAAAAAAAAAACCCACAACAAACACGATTTTAAACAAAAATTTCAAACGTTCTGAAAAGGATAAAAAATATATTTTAATAATCAAAACATCTTTCAGTCTTTCCTCTCAGTAATAAATATTTTTGACGATAAAACTGTTTTTATAAAGTTTGGGGAATTTTTTCATCATGGTATGCTAATTTTTTAGCGAATCACTGGTGGTACATCGATAAAAAAAAAAAAAGCAATTGGTTCCTTCTTGGAAGTTTTGAGCTGATTCATCCTTAGCATTACCTGATAGCAGACAGAAGGAATGTCACAATTCTAAGTAAAAAAAAAAAAAAAAAAAAAAAAAAAAAAAGTAAATTCGCACAAAAAGCGGGAATCAGTAGACATAAATATAGATAGACATATTGCCTATTTGCTAAATTCTAAACATCTAATAAAAAGTTGAAAAATATTCCCAGTGAATATTTCTCTTCATGTAAATTGTTGTCGATGACACTAGAGACAGTTTTTCACAAATCAAAATGAAATAATTTTCAAATATTTCTTGAAAATACGAAAAGAAAATAAATAAAGTGTTTTCCTTTTTTTACAATTAAAAAATTTAACTGACAATTTAGAAAACAAAACTGACATCTGCCAAACGACGTCATCCTGCAGGAAATCGATGTGGACATTGATAATCTTTAATTCGACATCGCTGCGATACGAGAGATATCGAGTTAAATGGTTTTGTCAAAGGAGAAAAGAAAAAGAAAAAAAAACAAACAAAACAACCGAGAAGAAAAAGACGAAAAAGAACAGGACGAAAAAGAACAGGAAGAAAAAAAAAATGACGAAGAAGAAGAAGAAAAAGAACAACAAGATGGACTGATGTTATACCAGTCAGTCATGGTTCTCATGGCTTCTGATATTAATTGATCACGTGAAATTGTTTTATCTTAGGATGAGCTACAGTATATATCCCGTTCAGCATCACAAATTTGCTTGTAAGTTGCCTGACCTTAACCAGTTGGGCATGTCTCCTAGCCGCTGAAGTACCGTGCGTCGCTGTTCAGGAGCGAGAGTAGAGAGGGGATGGAAGGAGGAGTAGCCAAATGTCAAGAGGCTTTTTTTGTTGTTTTAAATTCAAAGGATAAGGCAGTCAAGGCGAGTCACGTCAAGATATTTGGGAACCCTCTCAATCGGAGACCGTCAGGATGAACTGGGTTACCTGACTTTAAAGTATTTCTAACTGGACCCCACCTGCACTTATTTTATCAGAACCTATCATTATATCCCGCTCATATTGTTGCGAAGCAATGTGCTTGATATACCCCTTATCAGACTGGATGCCATGGCGGGTATATTAGTCTTCGTATATTTGTACCCCAACGTAACTGTGTGCTGCTCTTTCCTTCACTATAACCACCACTATCCGTCAATAAGTTTATCCATTTCCCCAGTACAAGGTTGAAGTGTAAACTGAGTTTTTCTGATGTTCAACGGACAAAGTAAGGTCCCGGTCACGATATGCTTTATTCAAACTATGTCAGGAATTAAACTGAATGTTGGTTTTAATTACATGAAAAAACAGTTCTTCGTATTCAGGGCCGGGGCATACTACCCCCGGCCGAGAGGGGAGGTTGATTGGGGGCCCCGGGCAGTGTTTTGTGAGCCTCGCTAGCTTATCAATATTTGCTTTTATTTTTCTACCTACATTCAGAAACGTTACAAACTAAACTAAGTACAACTGACTATTAAAACGATGAAAAATATTCGCGGATTTTGACGTCATTCTGGGGACTTTTTTTTTTTTTTTTTTTTTTCGTCCAAATTCGTGAATTTTTTTTTGCTCATGCTAAGTCTTGAAAAAAACATTATATAAAACTCACTATTTTTTTTTTATCCGTAATGTTGACCGTGTTAAAATTATTCAACTTTTTAAAAAAGAAAATCTGAAGTTGATGTTAAAATTTGCCGCAAAACATTGTTGATTTATTCAAGATGGAATTATCTGTTATGACATTTCTCTAATTTTTATTTTGATTCATTGTATTTATTTCCAATTCTTCTAGTTTGAATTGTTCACATATATTGCATATTGTCCATTATTGTACATAATTAGGTTACAATAAAAATTTGTATTTTATATGAATACAATCGCATGAAAATTGACATGTAGGTTGGTGGGGTTGGGGAGGGCTATTATAAATTCCGGTGAGAGTGGGATGTGCATGAGATACTTGCACAGGCCCTGTTCGTATTTGCAGCAACAATGGATGCAGGTAAAAGCGCTTCCAAAAGTTGAGTCGCTTTCGTTTTTAAGAAACAATTGTAATAATGTATCCTTTTAATTACTAATCGTACATGGCGGTTAATAAATTCGAAGTACATCACACTGCCGTACTTTAATTTCTGTACAGTAGTGTAGGGACACGGTGTTTACTCATTCCCCCCCACGAGAATGAGATGTGACACAAGGTCGGGTTAATGTGGGGACCCGAGCGCGTGCACTCGGGCAGGGTCAAAAAAATTCCCCTCAGCCCCCGCAACCGTCGGTTGCGCTGGCCTCGGTGCGAGCACCGATCCCTCCCTCTTGTGCAATGGGAGGGGCGCGGCCTCGGGCAGCTGTTCCCCAGGGCTGGGCATCTCTTCAGTATAATTTTCCTCAGTTGCCCCTCTGTCCTTTGACAGAGAAGCCCCTGAGCGCGCACTGTCCAAAGACAGAGACGCAACTGAGAGATGATAAATAATGCGAAATCCCTCCAATTTAGTGTAGGGATACATAGGAGATTAATGTTGTTCTTGATGAAAAGTCAAACTTGTATACAGCAAGAATAACACAGGAAAGAATTTGGAACTTGTTTGGACTGTTCTATCCCACGCGTGCTCTATTCACCTGACCTTGTACCAGCCGATTATTACCTTTATTCGGTCGCTTCAAAATGATTTGAAGGGGAAAAAAATATTCTTTAATGAAAACGAGATTAAAGAGTTCGAAAATTTTTTCGCATCAAAACATGTGGAATTTTACTCTAAGGATATCGAAGAACTGCCTGATAATTCTTAACCAGTCATTAGAAATAATAGTGAATATATAATTGAATAAAATTTACATGATTTTTTTTTTCTCTGAAGATGAAAGTTAATTAAAAAAAAAAAAAAAAACGGATTTTTATATAGATATAAACTTGGAGGGAAATTCCCATCTAAAAATCGGAAAAGCTTGCTTAAATCCATATTTGCTAGCTATCCGAATAGGGAGCCTCAAAATACTACGACATAGCATATACGAGATATGTCTGAGTCACATTGGCGCGATGGTCTGAAATTTTCATTTGCTTATGAAGGCTGAGAAATGGACCCAGGTCATGTTATGACAATGTACCACGTGATTATGATAGGTCATCATGGAAACTATTTGTGATTATTCTGAAGTAAGTATACAGAATTAGATTTGGCATTGGATAAACAAATATCAAGTGTGGAGGGAAGGAGAGAAATTGCTTTTCTGATTTTGTTTCTTTTTATTGTTTATTTCGTTGTCATCTTGTATTATTCTCGAGATTAATAAAGTTTCTATAATGCGTCATGAAAGCCCACTTCCGGTAGATCGTCTGTTGCTCTTCTTGTGCATGGTGGCGGATTAAAACAGGTCAATCGGCAAGACGAAGGCTGACTTATTTTCAAAGTTGGTAATTGAGAATCATATTGAATAACAAAGAGATTTATGATTTACTCTTTTTTTTTTTGCGCTCCTCCTCACTGTTATTTCCGGTCCTCTTACTTTCCCTCCTGCACCCTCGTAATTTCATTCTTATACCTCACTTTTGTTTTCTGTTAGCTTTAATTATTTATTTTTCATATTTCGTTATTTTTCACTATTTTTTAAATTATTATTTTATTAAAATTATTTTTATTTTATTAAATTTTTTATTTTAAATTCCTTTATTTTTTAAATAATTCTTTTTATTCGTCCATTTATTTTAATTCTTTTTATTTATTTATTTTTTTATTTACTTTTGTTTTAATTCTTTTTGCTTTATTTATTCGTTTTTCTTTTAATTCTTTTTTATTTTATTTAAGTAGATAACGATTGACCCGAGACTTTAAGCGGTTAAGACAGTTGTAAATAGGGAAGCATCCTATCGGGACTATTCCACAATGTAATGGTCCTCGGAAAGAAGCTGTCTGGATTGAAATTCTTTCTTACCAACGAAATATAAAAGAAAGAGGAGGATTCGACTGTATCCGTGGCATGGCGGATCTTACCATAAAACATCAAAGCTGGTGGAGCTAAAGAATGCAGTTAGTCAGCACACTTTCCATAGAAATAGCGATAGAATAGCGACAGCTTGCGAAGTTTCGTTTGTGGAAAAGGGTTGTAGTATAGAAAACAATCACCCGCAAGGCCACGTAAACGCTTTTAAATTATATTAAGGCTGGAAAGTGAGGATTGAGCAACTCCAACGTAGATATGGCAGCAATACACAATTTTTGGTCTGATCTGACTTGTCAAGGTAGGACATAGTAGAAGGAGTTAAATACTATCTGGAGAGAAACGACCGTTTTTCCAGTCTCTTTAGCTTTGGATCGATGGTATATACGCGTCCCACACGAAGCCTGGGGTGAACTTCAGTCCCAATAGACGTTCAAATCAAGTGAGCTCATTGTGAGTACGACCGTTTATTGTGGAAGGTGAGCTCATTGTGAGTACGACCGTTTATTGTGGAAGGTGAGCTCATTGTGAGTACGACCGTTTATTGTGGAAGGTGAGCTCATTGTGAGTACGACCGTTTATTGTGGAAGGTGAGCTCATTGTGAGTACGACCGTTTATTGTGGAAGGTGAGCTCATTGTGAGTACGACCGTTTATTGTGGAAGGTGAGCTCATTGTGAGTACGACCGTTTATTGTGGAAGGTGAGCTCATTGTGAGTACGACCGTTTATTGTGGAAGGTGAGCTCATTGTGAGTACGACCGTTTATTGTGGAAGGTGAGCTCATTGTGAGTACGACCGTTTATTGTGGAAGGTGAGCTCATTGTGAGTACGACCGTTTATTGTGGAAGGTGAGCTCATTGTGAGTACGACCGTTTATTGTGGAAGGTGAGCTCATTGTGAGTACGACCGTTTATTGTGGAAGGTGAGCTCATTGTGAGTACGACCGTTTATTGTGGAAGGTGAGCTCATTGTGAGTACGACCGTTTATTGTGGAAGGTGAGCTCATTGTGAGTACGACCGTTTATTGTGGAAGGTGAGCTCATTGTGAGTACGACCGTTTATTGTGGAAGGTGAACATTCTGGGTCTGCTCGGTGATGGTAATATTAGCTGTTTACTTATAAGGAAACATTCGGCATTCATTGACCAAGCATCTGGTACTGCTTTCGGTTGAAATTTATAAAATCTTTCTTTTAAAACAAATTTTTGAGGAAAATAGGTTTGGTTTGTTTAACGACATATCAACTCCTTATGGGTCATTTAAGGCCAAAATTTAATTTTCTTAGGAGCTTTGGTAATTTTTTTTTATTTTAATATACTGCTGATAATTTTTATCTTCAATTTCCAACAACATATTGTTGGTATTTGTTTTTGTTTTTTTTACAAGGAAAATGTTTTGTTGGCAATTTTACC
>OZ010589.1:53095756-53112395 GCA_963932145.1 Acanthosepion lycidas | reverse complement strand
AATTTTACCACGAAATGTATTTTTATACTTTCATAATGTTTTGACCATAGTTTTGGGGTTCACTATTTACCCATAGCTGGGACCCTAACAGATGCTACCACCCCGGGTCAGGGTAGACTTTGTAACAACAGCAATTAAGAGGTGGTTCCACGCTCCTGAATCTCTCTCAGTCAGAGACCTTGCTACCGGATGTAGTTTATCGCCATACCAAAGACATAGGTTTCTCAAGTCCAGTAACTGTTATCGCTCTTTCCAGTATTGATGAGAGCTTCCTTCCTAATCTTTTATTTAAAGCATTGTGGGGACATCGGCATCTTGATTATATCATTATCTTCTCTTCGCGTTATGCGTGATATCCATTTTAGCTGTTGCTGTCGTTTCATCAAATAACGCGGTTTCTGTTGTTTGGTACAGTTCTTTCTTTGTGATTCTGTAACGCCAATCTGCAAGGTTCGAAAAAAGTGTGGTCTTCGCCCAAAACCAAAAGATTTCACTAGCTAAAAATCATTTTTGATCCTGAAAGCGGTTGAATACAGCTGACAGTTTAGATATTTCTGAACTGGTTTGACGCCATGCATGGCATCTATATAAAAAATCTCGATCTGAGGCTATTTAACAAGACCCGAGTTTTCAAGTTAATTTGCCGTGTTGGACGAAACTAACCCGAGAGCAGCCTATTTTATGTTCAGTTTCCTTATAACTGATCCAGACATTGGTGCATTTGAAGTGTTTAGTATTTACTAAATCCGCATCCTGAATTTTTATGAGATCATGGTGTGTACCATCCTATTTCTTGGAACACTTAGAGTAATAAATAATAAATAAGTACATTATATTAAAAAAAAAAAAAATCAACGACATCATTTAAACTTAAAGCCTTAACGTTAAGACAAAGTTAACTGCAGCAAATTGTCCTACGATGGCCTAGTGGTTTGTGAATTTTGTGATATAGTGGTTGTGCGTTCAATCCCTGGGTCGGAAAGTGTTTACTTGCACTCAGTGGAAACGGGTGAGCAATAACTGAACAGAACTAAATAAAATAAGAAGTAGACTATATCCCAGGACATGAGCAGTAGAACGAGAACAGTATTTAAATAAAGCGTTCAGTTCAGAATTGCCTGTAGGTTACCCAGATCGATATACATTTAAGGAAGGCCGGAGAGCACAACGGCTGAAACGTTGTGATAACAACAACAAAGACAAGGACAATAGTCCGAATATAAATAGTGTAAATAACTATTTAGTCGCTTGTTTATCATACATTAAATTGTCACTTAACATCCTCCATAATTGACTTTGCGCGTTCTTAAATTTAAAAATTTCGAAAATCTAACAATATTCTTTTGTTTATAAATACTTGTTTCAAAATAAAATCCTTATATTTGCCTTGATAGAATCCATCAGATAACGAAACGCGTCGGCTAAGGTAAGTTTTCTTTTTCTCTTTATATTTATTTATTAGAGAGTTTAACGAGTTCAGTCGGTGCAGAAAATGGAACTGTCGAGCCGAGATCAAATTCCGGGTTAGTCTGTTGCGTTCACTTTCACACTAACACCTTTGAGAAAAGTATGAACCAGTCTCTCCCCCGCCACCGTCTATGTGCTAAATACTAGCGCAGACTGAGCTTTCTACTTTTCGGTGACAACCGATCTAAGAGAAGGAAAACAGACGACAGGGAACCTTTACAAAAATGCATGACAATTCACAGATAATAAAGAAAGTCAATGGGGAAAGTGTCATGATTGTCCACGTCCTGAACGGACACGACATTAAAAAAAAATTATACAGTATTAACTTCGGCGGAAATAAAAACTAAAATAAAAACTAAAAAAAAAAAAAAAATTAACTTCATCGTCCGTGGCGTAAAATGTAGATTAATTACCAAACAACGAGTTGGTATTTTTACAGTTGTAACGAACAGACTTCTTCTTCAGCCACATTAGCAATACCACACCTGCTCTATTGTTCGGTATTAAAGCAAATTGCATGTGACGTGTAAAACTGACATTCTTCTATTAGGTTGGTGCAAAAATAATGTCGTTTTCTCACATGTTACTATGTTAGAAAACGACATTATTTTTTGCACCAACCTAATATGTACCGTGTCCCATAAGGACATTGGTGATTATGGCTCTCCACAATTTCCTGTCTTTGTAGCTCTTAATAAATTTTGTCTTTTTGTTATTTCTCCTACACATTGTTCCGCCATCGACTTACCCAAGCTCGCTAGGTAGGTCATGCATTCTTTTCATCTGTTCCTTTTGCCTTCAATCTGTCCTGTGACTATCAAATTTTCCAAGCCCTCTTTCCTCATTATGCATCCTAGAAATTTCAAGTGTCTCTTTCTGATGTTAAGTTTAAGTGTCTTTTTTTGTTTCCATTTCCTCTAAAACTTCGTCGTTGCTCACATGTTCGGTCCATGGTATTCTCAGCATCCTTCTGTAAAACCACATCTGTTGATTCAAGTCTCTTCTTCATCTGCAAGGAGATTGTCAGTCATTCACTGCCATATAGAAGGCCTAATATTGCATAACAGTTCAGTACACATTTCTTTGCTCCTAACGAAATGCTTCCAATTTTTTTTTTTTTTTTTTTTATACTTCGGATTTCGGTGTCCACTGTTAAAACACCCTCCCAGATATTTAAATTGTTGTACTTGTTTGATTTTGGTATCTCCAATTTGTAAATTGCATGTTAGGATGTTTCTTTTGCTAACAATCATGCATACCGTCTTCTTGCAATTGATATTTAGTCTTTTTCTTTTCGATTTCCTTCACTATGTTCTGTAGGAGTTCTTGCAGTTTCCTTTCTGTGTGCGCTATCCACACCGTGTCAACTGTTATTTTATTTCAACAAATTGTGTCCGTCAATTAAGACTTCTAACTCTCAGGATTGCTTCACTGTATAAATTGAATAATTCTGGTGAGAAGATGCATCCTTGTCTTACACCCCTTTCTATTTTTGTATATTTACTAAATTCATTTTCTATCTGTCTGCAGCTGATTTGCTTTCAGTCTAGGTTCTGGATTATTCTAATATCATTCCCAGGCAAAGTTGACAATGAGTATCAGAGCTAGTTACACTTAATACTATTTGAGCGGTAAGGTAGTTGCGGAAGAGTTGTCTAACTTGGTCAACAGTTATGGTAAACTACACTGAGACAGCACACGCAAAAGATGTAAAGATCATTTCTCAAGGCTAATAGTAATGTGTACATAGACACCCGCTTATTCGCAGAAATATTCGTCATTGCTCGGATCTCTAAATTGAATACTGTCACTTTAGTTTACTGTACTTTGTATTGAATGATTTAAAAAAGATGTTGACAATTTTACTTTTATAAAATTAAAATAAGCCAAAAAATAAATAAAAGGGTCTAGAATGAAATTTGATTATATTTTTTTTAATTTTCAGCGATTTTTTTTAAATGGTCTGCTAGTTTATGCAATTTTACTATATAGTTTTTTTTTCATTAAGTAATTTTTTCATTGTTAGTCATATCAGCCGCACACACCTCAGCTGGTTTTTTTATTATCCTTTTTAGTTTATATTTTAGAAGAAATAAGAAGAATAAAGTGAGGGAGAGGAGAGAGGGAAAAGGGAGAGGAAAAAGGGAAAAGGGAGAGGAAAAAGGGAAAAGGGAGAGGAAATATTTTTTATCATTTCACCCCAACCAAGATGATAATGCCGCTAGGACGCAAGGGGTTACAAGGAGTGAAAAAGAAGACTTTAGGGAGGAGTAAGGATAATAAAGGAACAAAGTTCAGGAATACAGAAGATAGCAATTACCGCTGCATTTAAGCTTTTCAAGATTGTAGGTCGTGCGGAAGCAAGAAATCGGAAGGCGAGAAAAACTGTTAGAAGTGGCGGTTGCTAGTTCAACAGTTAAACAATGAGACCTAGATGCCAATTTCGTAAGGAAAATGGTATATATATATATATATATATATATATACACATGGGGGGTACCTCCACTATTTCAGTATACGTAAGGTTTAAAATTATTTTTTTAAAATGAAAAAGCTTTCTTGCAGCTTTCATTTAATTGAAAGCTAAAGGATTTAAAGTTTACTATTTCCAGTAAGCAAAATACTCTGTGGTGTATTTCTAACAGAAATTATATTGATTGGTGTCGATTTTTTTTTTTCTCAATAAAATCGATAAAAATTAGCCATTTCGACACATTTTTAAACAAAAGTTAATTCTCGGTTTTAAAAATCTTGCAAAAATATATAATTCTGAAACGCTATTTGAGGAAAATTAGCAAATTTAAAGTTAAATTAATCTGATTTGAAACAAATATTACTTACTTATAATGTAAAATGTTGTATGCAAGCATTTCCTAACCACGTGGTCTCGTTTTTCCGACACTAAACGTGTTCATAATTAAGTATGGTGGAGCAGATGATAAATTACACATGAAAGTTTTTTTGTTTTCCTTAAGAGGGAACAACCCTTAAAACACGTGACCTTTTAATGATAAGGTCATGGGTTTGCACGTCCATATTTTGAAGTTCTGTTCGTACATCACACATACAAAAACAAATCGAAATTCTTTTAAAAATATTCGGGGTCGTCATATTGTAATAAGCTTTACAATATACGATTAGTAAATATAGTTTAGTTAATAATATTTACTAAGAGTTATCACATTCAAAATGAATTTTAAAAGAGTTAAAAACTTTATAAATGAAAAAAATACTCTCATCATCCCTCTTAATAATAAAAAAATTTTGATGAAAAAACTGTTTTCATTACGTTTGGGGCATGTTTTCATTACTGGTTTTTAGCGTTTTCGTGGCGGTGCATATCTATTTGTGTGTGTGTCTGTGTAAGATGTTATGTAATGCATTTTATGCAAAATATATACTAGTTTTTTTTTCATTTTATTTTCTGAGATTTTTTTCATCATCATTTTACAGTTATTTTACACCGCTATGGTTAACATTTCCCTCCATCTCACGATTGTGATTCATGGTGACATTCAAGGCAGATTAGGGTAATGATTTGCCGGTTCATTTATTCCTATTTGTGCTTTGCCTAAGGGAATTACTGCGAGACTAACAAATTATCTTTATCAGAGTTTGAACGTTGCTTGCCGATTCCATTTGCCGTGGCGTTAGCCGCCAGCATCTCAGCTCTTTTTTTTTTCCTGTTTTTGTTACATGGACGCCAGATATCGGGACGCTTACGATTGGAGTGACATAAAAATGGTAACCCTTTTTGCAGCTTTGCTATTCTAACCCTAAACTTACCCGTGGTGATCACGTATATATAAGTAGTACTCAAGTATCGTGCGAGACACTTTTCTCTCCAGAATCTATCTTACATAAGTCTACAATTCGTCCAGGCTTAAAATACTGTCGCCACATATGGTCTTGTGTTCCTGCTATTTACCTTGAGCTCCTTGATAAAATCTAAAGAAGAATCGGCAATATTATTGGCCCTGATCTGGCGGCTCGGCTTCAACTACTTTCCCACCGCCGTAAGGTTACATCTGTGTCTTTTCTATAAATGCCTTCATAGTTCGGATGAGCTCTTCACTATGGTACCTAGACATTTTGAATTTAAGCGCAATACAATATACAGTTGAGCTGGCTAGATGTAGCCGTAAGTTCTATGCTAACAGTTTCTTTTCTCGCTTGTGGAACTCTCTTCCGGCTCCATGCTTTCCAACCAACTTTAATCTTCAAAAATTTAAATGCAGTGTCAATCGCTATCTACTGTCCTCCTTATTACTCTTTTCTCTTCCCGCTCATTATTAATGTTTCTGTTCCTAATTTTTCCACACCCAGTAACTGATAGTGGCTTTTCTGCCTTGTATGGGGTGAAACCGATTAAAAAAAAACAACAAAAAACAAAAAACAAAAATACTAGACGTTCATTTAGAGATTAATTTTAAACACGGATCCACTTGTTTAACCGACCATAAGACACATACAGGAAAAAAACAAACACCGGCTTTATAGTAATTGATATTACTGTATTTTTCTAATATACACTTTTAAATATATGATTAAATATTACTCTAAACCCAATGCGCCGAGATTATAATTTAAGAGTTCTAATATTGGAGGCTGGAATAGTGTACCTCGGGTGTCAGAATGAATTCGAGTGGAACAGTATGCTAAAATAAAAATAACAATGATTTTGAGGCCTACAAACAGAGTGCGTAGATTGAAAGAAATAGAATATATACTGCAGAACAGCAGAAAGAGCGCATTAGCCTTCGATGCTAGTGTTCTAAAAACCTGACTTTAGGCAAATGGAATTATAATGGCTTAAGTTTAAAATATTCGTAACTTATACGTCACATATCTAATATCGTTTAGCGGGTTTGCATAGAAGGCTAATCTGAATTTTCTTATTTCAATAAATTATTTCTCTTGACTAAACAGAAAAGGGGGCGAGGAAGTTCGAAAAACGTCAAGAGTCTTAATTTTAAGAGGAATAATAAGCATACCCCTTCCTGTTTATTCGAAGTGGCAAGAATAATTTTCTTCTTTCTGTTCTCTTGCATTTTGATTAACTGGATGGAGTACGTGCAATAATATATTTTATGAATTTCAAAAGTCGAGGGTGTGCGGGTGGTGCAATAGGGGTAGCACATCAGAATGAAAAAAAAATCAAAGAGCAGAGTTCGAATTCCAGTAGAGTTAGTCCCATTCACTTACGTGCAAATACCCTTGGGGGAAAATATGAATCCATCTCATCCCCAGCTATTGATTAAATAGTCGGATTTGTATCTGGAAAAATCATTATCTTCTAAATGTTGTTAATGCAATATAATAAATTGATAATTAAAATAAAAAAATAATTATTCTTACAATCTAAAATATGTTTTGGCTTTAAATATCTCAAAGGGTTGATAAACCGTAAAAAAAAAAAAAAAAAAAAAAATCAATCAATACAAAAGAAAAATGTATTACACATTTACGAGAGTAGATCAATAAGTATGTAACGCAATAGAGATACAATCTGAAATTTTCACTGTATAATGTTCGATCAATGTGATTGCCGAAGAAGAGTTGGCTTAAGTACATTGACAAGAAAGGAGATTAAATTAATAATAATAATAAAAAAGAAAAAAAGTATTTTTCGTTTCAAAATAAATGCTTACCACCCCTCCGGCCCGGATCAACTAGCTGCAGACATTGATTACAAAGTCTGTTTCAATAAATGTATGCGTCTGTATATGTACAATTCAAAAGAATGATTAATACCAGGACACACAGACAGACACGCAATTGCATCAGAAATGTTTCATTTATCCTCATTATATTTGTAAGAATGTTGATGAGAAATTCTCGAAGCAGATGTTTTCGCTATACAGATTTTTTTTATAATGAAAAATGTACAGAGGTTCAATAACTTTGCGCCGATTATATTTGCAGCGTTATCAAAACACAATCTCACCTCAGGACCAAGTTCTGATTCGTCTAATTCGGTTAAGCAATAATTTGACATACGATACAGGGAACGCAAACACACACACAAAAAAGGGCGTTGAAAAGTTTTCGGTCCGACCAAGAAGGATTCAAAAAAAAAAAAAAAAAAAAAAAAAAAAAATTCTGTCATTTGTTCAGTAGAGAACGTTTTTTAGCGCCCCTATATCTGGTCTAAGATCAAAGTGTAGTACCTGTCCTCAGACGGATAAACTAAATGTTATTTCTCAGTAGTGTTTCTCTTTGAACAGAGCGCAACTAAAAATATTATTGGAATGTGTCCGCCCTCGGGAAACAGCAGTACCTCCCTCGTTGCACTAAAGAGGAGTGGTGGATCGGTAGTAATACCGACGCCAGCGGAACCGGCGGTTGTTGGGGGCTGGGCTATTTTGGGGACCTCGCCCGGGTGCACGCGTTAGTGCTCCCCACATTGAAATGACCTTGTGTCATATCCTGCTAGCATGGGGGCGAAAAGTAAATACAATCCGCCTTCGGGCGGACAAACTGCACTTTATGTCTCAATTGTGTTTCTTGAGACGGAAACACAACAAATGAGGGATGCCTGGTCCCGGGGATTCCAACCCAGCGGCAGCACCTCCTTCATTACTGCAAAGAGAGAAGGTCGGTGGAATATCGACGCCAGGGCGACGTTGATAGTGGGAACTGGGAAATTTGGGGCCTTAGCCTAGCTCCATGCATTTTGGTTCCCCATTTTTAACCGGCCTTGTGCTATAACCCGTCACCATGCAACGACGAGCAAATAACGAGTGTATCACTGTCTTATTTCTGCTTTCGGGTAATTCAGTTATTTTTTTAAATTATTTTTTTAAATGATGGAAGCCAAGTCCCTGGGATTCCCGCTAAGTAGCAGCACTCCTCTTATTGTGGGGGTGTTGGTGGTTACCAAACGCTAGTATGACTGTGGTCGCTAAGACTCGACAATTTTTGTCTTTGGCTTACATGTACGCGTATGGGAAGCCAACGTTAAACCGACCACGGGCTGCATCGTAGCACTGTGGTAAGGTAAATACCGTTGTCCCTTGTGTGTATGTATGGATGCATACATATATGCGAGAGAGGGAGACGGCAACGAGAGAAAGAGAGAGAATAGAAACAGTTCCTTACACACAAGTACTGCAAATTCAAAAATCACAACCGGTTGACGATTGTAAAATGCCAACTAAGGCCGCTAAAGAGGGAAAAAAGCCGCGCAAAGAAGTGAAGAAAAAAGCCGCGCAAAGAAGTGAAGAAAAAAGCCGCGCAAAGAAGTGAAGAAAAAAGCCGCGCAAAGAGGGGGGAGCCCCCCCCCAAAAAAAAAGAGGGGGAAGCCCGCTAAAGAGATGGGGGAGCCCGCCGAAGAGGGGGAAAACACGTTAAAAGAAACACATTCGAAAAATACGTAGCACGCGACAACTGAGATAAGCGGGAAGAGTCGTTGAAAAACACGAAATTTTTAATGGAACCAGAAAACCATCACCGACGACTCATTTCTGAGCATTCGAAGGCTATAGTGATTTTCCAAGCGTAGCTTAGATGTGGCACAAGGCCGAAAGCATGGGGTACCCAGTGAGGATCGAACGCACTATTTATTCGTAACTGTTTTAGCGAGACAAGCTTGCTAACCATTACATCACGCCGAGGTGTCTGAACATTCGAATGATATATATTACAAATTCTAATTCATATCTCTATTAAAAAATAAAAATAGTATGTTTACAGCCCCAAAACTAACACTCTACAAATTCTTCTATTTTGATAGCGAATCTCTTTTTGCAAGAGACTGTACTTGCACCAGTTGAGACACGGTTAATTGAATGATATCATACAATATAAAGTACAATGTAACTTTATACATTTGTCAGTCAATTTTTCCCCTTTGTGTAAGATATTCAGTTGTCTACAGAATACATTACTCGACGCCAATATGTAAGCATTTATGTTACCATAACAAAGGATTATCTCATTATAAGTAAAAAAAAAAAAATTTAATTTTCTAATATGTTACTTTTAATTTCTTAGCTTTCTTTGTATATCCTTACTTTTAATGCTTACCACCACATAACGTTGAAAGTTAAGCAACGTCGAACAATACTGATTAATACCAAGATGGGTGACCGCTTGGGAATACCAGGTGCTGTAAGCTTGGCTGTGCGGGTGGTGTAATGAATAATGGCTTGGAATTGTTAATCGGAAAGCAGAGTTTCAATTCCCATTGGGTTCGTTATGACTTCCCACAAATACTCTTGAGAAAGGTATGAACCTCCCTTCTATCCCTCAGCTATGGGTTAATTAGTAAGACTTGTATCTCTAAAACAATTATTATCTCATAAAAAAAATAAATAAATAAAATTTACAAATTCTTGTAATCTAAAAATTATTCTCTGGCTTTAAATAACATTGCAAAGGATTGATAAATCATAGAAAACGAATCAATCTTTTAGAATGTAAAATTCTTTATCACATGCAAATGTACAACGCATCTCATTAGTCACTTCATATTTTATAGATATAGAAAATAAAAAGTTATTGGAATATAAAGGATATTTTGCTGAATGATGGCGGTATCTATCTGCGCAAGGCAGACATTTATATGAATTTTAAAGTTTCCAATTAATAGCAACATTACGAGTTTAAAGCTTTACACGTATCCTAATGCTAATCTGGTGGATAAAGAGAAACGTTTTCTAAACGTCAGGGATTACAAAAGATAAAACATCAATGGAAACTGCAAAAATGATTAGCCAACGATCTGAGAGAAGTTTAAAAACAAAATCTGTTAAACTATGACATTTTTAAGCGTTGTGGCCGTGAGTAGGTATTGAAAGAAAGAAAAAGAAATACGTCGACAAAATATACATTCCCATTGATAACATTGATCAAAAAAAAAAAAAAAAAAAAAAAAAAGTGGGGGTTATAAAGCTGATTTACGGTCTAATACTTCCAGATGTTACAAAAAGTTTCCTTTAAAAAAACACATCCGTAAGGAAAATCGAATGAAATGTGGAACAGAACCCAAACATCACCGATGACTACTACCCCCGAACCCTGATTGGAGGCCCACAGGAAGGACTTTGTGACCCTAGCAATCAACATTTGCTTCTTTCTTTTTTTTTTTTTAAATTGCATTTATATACGTTACGAATATATAAAGCAAAACTAACTATTAAAGGATGAAAAATTTTCGCTTATTTTGACGTCATTCTTTTTTTGTTCAAATCTGAATTTCTTTGGCTCATGCTAAGTCTCGCAAAAAAAAAAAAAAAAAAAAAAAACACTATATAAAATTCACTATTTTTATCCTTAATGTCGAAGGTCTTAAAATTATTCAACTTTTCAACAAAAAGTTAAAAATTACCACAAAACATTGATGGAATCATTTATTATGACATATCTTTTTTTGGCACATTGTATTTAATTTCAATTTTTCTAGTTGAATTGTTCACCTATACTTCATATGATTACTGTACATAATTAGGTTACAATAAAATTTGTATTTTATATGAAGACTACCTTATGAAAATTGAGATATAGTAAAGTGGTGGAGGCCGTATCAAAGATTCAAGATGGCGTATAATAAATTTTTGGGCACGAAACCCTTGCACCGGCCCTGTACATAAAGAGTCAAGTAGCTACTGCTGAAACTGTCCTCACAGATTTATACATCAACAACGCGAAGATAGTGCGGTATGTGGAGCCCATGGCTATGACAGTTGAGACATACACTGATGTTTTTGGAAGTATACACGGAGTCATTATTCAAGAAGCAAAATTCAGGAAGAGGATGATTTTTGAAATTTAAGAATAAAAATTTTTTTTCATTGTTATATCTTTATAATATGATAAATAACAAATATCGTTTTTTCGTTATTTCACATCTTTTTATAAACTTGTAAATATAATAGGATTCGTGTAAATAAACATTTTTAATAAAATGTTTAATACTTTTGTTGTCAATCCTCTCTCTAAAAAAAAAAAAAAAAAAAAAAAAAAATGAAGAACAGAACGCATAAATCCATTTTCATACGTTTAGGTTTGTGTCCTTTTAACAGTTTTTTTTTTTTTTACGGGTACAAATGTTAAACTTTACCGAAGAGGGGACGTTTATTTTTTTTATTAAATGATTAGGCTACTGGAGAAACGTAAAAGTATTTTCAATGCACTTTTTTTCTTCAATACCCTATTTCATATTCAGCACGAAACAAAAGGCTCATATATTTAAAAAAATAGAGAAGCGGGCCTTGCTGACAAACCCAGCGAACCAAAATATGTTGTTCTATCCACTATCACAACTGCAAATTGAACAGAATTTATCTAAACTTGACATAAAATTCGTTACAATACTTAATACAAAACAAAATCATAGGCTAAAACTTGGAGGAATTTACTCTATTACGCGTAATAATTGCCACAAAGAATACATAGGAGAAACCTCAAGGAATTTAAATTAGGTTATATGAACACAAAAAGGATCTTTTACAAAACACGGTCAATGCATTGGTTACTCACCGTAATGCGTGAACATAATTTTGATTTAAAAACTCCTGATTTAATTAGAAGAGAAAGCAATTTACCAAGACGAAAATATATAGAAAGTGCTTTAATCGCGAGATCAACGGTAAATTTACGTCCAGATTCTTATATTTAACTTTTGTCAGCTCTAGTCTCACAATACGAGATATTTAATAACAAAAGTGATAAAAACAAAGAAACTAAATGAAATCGACTAGATACCAAAAACACATTAAAAAAAAATAAAATAAATAAATAATTTCAAATTTCAGCGTCCCCTCTCTTTCGTGCGCATGAGTAGTCGCATCAATGTAAACATCACTTTAATCTAATGAAGTCGTAAAAGTACAAAACGTGTTGCGTGTAAACCTATTCCCAATTTGTCATAGATTTTCTTAAAATTGTTCTCTATAGATAATATTTACATAACGTTTTCCCATATAGTTCTTTGTCACCATTGGCGAACACGAACAGCATGATTACTCACGGGTTTATGCTAGAGCTGACATGGCCCAATGATCGTCAGTGGGTAGAGTGACAGTAATATCCTCATTAAAAAAAAAAAAAAAAAAAAAAAATACAGATAACCGTCTTCTTTCGCCAGTGAACCTGTCTGATGGTGTGTGGACTAGTAAGTTGATGGACTGTCACACGATGTTATCACTTTAAACGCTATTTTTAGTAGATACTCATATCTGAATAGACGCACCATTTATTTATTAAACAGTATATTTATTTTCGTCTACCGGTCTCAATATTCGAAAAATCTTATTGAAAGAAAAAAAAAAAAAAAAAAAATTATATATATATGCGCTCTTCGGCAGGATTCGAACCTGCGTCCTTAGGATTTACTATATTCACGGGGAGAGAGTATATGCTGAGTATAAAGCATTTTTAGACATAAAACAATGTGGATATAGAAATCAGTACGTCATGGTGACTAGCAGTTTCACGCCTTCAGCGATCAGCAGACCATGATGAAACAACATTATTTGAATTTACAGTAGCGACACTTAATTTAGAGGATAATCATATTGGCTTAATATTTT
This sequence comes from Acanthosepion lycidas, assembly GCA_963932145.1. NCBI lineage: Eukaryota > Metazoa > Mollusca > Cephalopoda > Sepiida > Sepiidae > Acanthosepion > Acanthosepion lycidas. The sequence continues at coordinate 53,099,391 of OZ010589.1, read as the reverse complement.
AATGAGATTATTTCCATATGTAATTTCTTTAATATTCTTTAAACCATATACAAATATAAGTATTTTTGGTTAATTGAAATTCATTTTAATGTGAATGATTTATGCTCCGTCAAATCTGTCGCCAATGTGGAGTTGGGAGCTATTCCTTGAAAATTAAGTGAACTAATTTTAGCGTTCAAATTCTTATTCGTGTTTCCCCTCAACTGAAACGCAGACCCCCCCACTCTATTCAAAACAATTATTACCGGGCTTAGACTCGTCGCCAATGTTTATTTGCGTAAAAAATAAATAAAAAAAATAAATAAAAAAAATAAATAAAAAAAATAAATAAAAAAAATAAATAAAAAAAATAAATAAAAAAAATAAATAAAAAAAATAAATAAAAAAAATAAATAAAAAAAATAAATAAAAAAAATAAATAAAAAAAATAAATAAAAAAAATAAATAAAAAAAATAAATAAAAAAAATAAATAAAAAAAATAAATAAAAAAAATAAATAAAAAAAATAAATAAAAAAAATAAATAAAAAAAATAAATAAAAAAAATAAATAAAAAAAATAAATAAAAAAAATAAATAAAAAAAATAAATAAAAAAAATAAATAAAAAAAATAAATAAAAAAAATAAATAAAAAAAATAAATAAAAAAAATAAATAAAAAAAATAAATAAAAAAAATAAATAAAAAAAATAAATAAAAAAAAATAAATAAAAAAAAATAAATAAAAAAAAATAAATAAAAAAAAATAAATAAAAAAAAATAAATAAAAAAAAATAAATAAAAAAAATAAATAAAAAAAAATAAATAAAAAAAAATAAATAAAAAAAAATAAATAAAAAAAAATAAATAAAAAAAAATAAATAAAAAAAAATAAATAAAAAAAATAAATAAAAAAAATAAATAAAAAAAATAAATAAAAAAAATAAATAAATAAATAAAAAAATAAAAAAAACTTCCCGTGTTTAGTTTTCGAACACACCAATTGATTGTCGCTTTTCTTCTATAACAAATACACATAAACAAATAAAAAAAAAAAAAAAAAAAAAAAAAAACTTAAACACCAAAGATTCATCCCAATTACGGTAACCGATTTTTTTTTTTTTTTTTTAAATACAGTATCGCATCTACGGGATGTCGTTGCAATTATAGTCTTTCCTGCTTCTAATCAGAACTTTTTTTGCCAGCATTCTACCATTACTTATATTTGTAGGTATATTAAGTGAGATGCCAGTTTCAACTCTTTAGTAGAAGTTCTTGATGAGGTCGAGTTCCGGTGATTATTCCATTCAGTACAGAACCTCAACATTGTTTTTAATATAGACCCCGACTGGTCAGACTCGGGGTTGCAAAATTGGACAAGTTCTGACATCCGCGTTTGAATTCCAATCGAATCCATTACATTCACTTCCGTGCTAATACCCTTGGGATGATATAAATCCTATTCTCCCCCAGCTATAGGTAAATAGCAGGACAGACCGGGTTCTATAGCCTTGGATTGTAACTGATCTACTGCAGAAAGAAATGGCAACCTACTGCGGAAAAAATCTGCCTCGTCAGTCATGCATCGAAAGATAGATGATCGTCTAATAGTGTATCACGCATGGTACATTAGTGACTGACTTTGAAAGCCCAGTACTGCTAAATTTTAAATTGACTTTCTTCTTATTAGTAGCCCAGCTTATTTTTTTATTTTTATTTTTAAGTGGCCCAAAAAGTCACTAGTAACGAACTTCAGACTTTATTAACACTGAACTTTCAAAACCGGCTCAATCTCGTAATCCTAATCCGATTCGTTTTAAGTGGTTATGCTGAGAATCCTACGATTTAACTATTTCATTTTGCGCGAATCGAAGTATATACTTACCAAATATTTCAAGATTGGTCATCTATAATTCCAATACAAAAGACCCTAACACCATTTCCATGTCATGGCCCCCTTTCTTGTTTAGCCGACGTTCTAAAGTAAAAGTGGCGGTATACTTCGCTTTCTTCATGTGCTGTACGCCCTCAGGACATAGACAATCACCACTCTCCATAACTTCGTGTCCTTTGTAGTTCTTGATAAATGTTCTCTTTTTGTTATTTCTCCTAAACCTTATTACGTCATCCATTTAGTCAAGCTACGATGTATGTTATGGGTTGTTTTGCTCGGTTTGCCTTCAATCTGTACTTTGAGTATCAGATGATTCCAAGCTCTCTTTCCACATAATGTGTCCTAGAAATTTCAACTGTCTCTTTCTGATATTAAGTAGAAGTTTCCTTTTTGTTTCTATTTTCTCTTGAACTCCGTCGTTGCTCACATAACTGGTCCATGGTAACCTTAGCATTCTTCTGTAGAACCACATTTCTGTTGCTTCAAGTCTCTTTGAGGAGACTGCTCAGCATTCATTATCGTATCCTCTAATGCATGAACCTCAGATCACCAGAACGAAACAATCAATTTAGATTCGTTCCTAGATATCATCTTAAACCTTTGTTCCAAGCGTCAATTATGCAATGGGTCGGGTACTTCGATGGGTAATTGGTTAATTTTGTTTAGTGGCGTATCAAACTGTGTGTCATTTAATGCCAAAATCTAAATATTTTGCACACAATTGTATGCTTTCAACAACAGATAAAATGTATTGTTCGTTATATTATAAATATGTATCGTTGGTAATATATATATATATATATATATATATATATATATATACATACATACACACGTATGTATGTATATATATATATACATACATGTAATAATAAACCAAGGTAGGTCTGGCTCTTTAGGTTTAATTAGGTCTGCTTTACTTAATGTATTGAGCACTTTATTTATTTTGCTTACTCGTATCGTTTTTTTTTTTTCTTTGGACTTGGATGCTAGACGATTATTTTCGACTGACGTACATGTTCTTTGTTCTTTCTTTTTTCATACCTTTTTTCCCCCTTTGGTATTGGTTTGATTATTCGCAAATCAAGACGCCGAAGGTTTTCTGGACGAGTATAATTTCTTATATATATATATATATATATATACACACACACACACACACATACATACATACTGCTGGTATTTTTATATTTTCATGGTGTTTTGTTTGGGGATTCACTATTTGCCCATAGCTGGGACCCTAACAGGTGCTACCACTCTGGATCAAGGTGAACCTGGGAACAACAGCAATAAAGTGGTTCCAGGCTCCTCAAAACCTCCAATCTCTCAGTCAGAAGCCTTGCTGCCAGGTGTAGTTTTAGCAAGCTTGTCTCGCTCGATCAATTATGACTGAATAAGGAGTTCGATCCCCACTGGGTGCTCCATATTTTCGGCCTTGTGCCACATCAATCCTACGCATAGAAAAATCACCATATATTGAAATTGTTGAGTCGGCAAAATAAGACAAAACTTAAATATTTCATTATTTAACATTAGATTTTAATCAACTCTTAATTAATCATTTACTTGCGGTCAGTGCGAGTGTGCGGCCCTTGTCCGATATGTGGCCCTTACATTCTCCACCTGAGATGTAGGAGAGGCTGACCGTCTACTCTCTGGGGCGATTGTTTATATATCCATCTGTCCAACAGTTTTTTTCTTATGCTCGCACATAATCAGGTGCAGCCTTTCCCATAGGTGTTTACCTCGCGGATTACCACTGAA
>OZ010589.1:53085756-53090756 GCA_963932145.1 Acanthosepion lycidas | reverse complement strand
AAGTGGTCTTAAATTTGTTTTTTATCAAGAGTGTATATCTGATAATCCTGTTACACGATCACTTGCAAATAATGATGAAAAGAAAAAGAGGGAAACAGGGCGAAGAGTAATAGTTAGGCTGGTCTAGCAGACATTACTAATAAGTAGCGAGTTCGATCCACACTGGGTGTTCCATACAAGAGAGAGAGAAAAATATGACCAGGTGATCCGGAGAAGGGGGAGAGAGAGAGAGAGATAAATATGACCAGTTGATCCGGAGAAGGGAGAGAGAAAAAAAAAATGGACCAGCTGCCAGCTGACCCGAAGAAAAATATATGACCAACTGCTCAGAAATATCTGCGGATACAAACACGAAAAACAAACGTTCACGAATACAATTTTAAATTTAAATATTTTAACCTTGCGTCCAATGTATCAGTTGAACCCAAATTTTACACAGGGAGAAAGAGATTGGTCTGACAAGATACTGAATTTACCGCTTTCTGCGAGATTCTTGAAATTTTAGAGATCATAACTTTCCAATTACGAGAAAAGTTCTTTTAGTTCAATCAATACGACTGCCCAAAGTAGTGACTAAAGACCGAATTCATAAGCGTGTGTGTGCGCGTGTGTATTAAGAGGTTACGTGCGAAGATTTATTTATACGTCAAATAACTTGGTAATTTCATATTGTCAAAAAAAAAAAAAAAAAAAAAAAAAAAAACAAACCTAATCCACTTTCTCTTTTTTCGCGTTCCTTCATGACCGCTAACGTCGTAAACGAATGGTATTATTATTATTAATCTTTATTTAATCTGATGTCATTTTAATCATTACTCACTGAACGAACGTCTTAGTACGTATATCATTACTCATTAGGTATTTGATTTTTAACTTTTTAGTGTTTGTTTGCATGGAAAACATCAATGGTGCACATGTAGACACTTGTGCTTAGGTAGAAAAATTCTCAGATTTACAATTTGATTTACAATTGTGTATAGATTATTAGGAGTGCACGCACATATCTCCCCACCTACACTGAATATTGCTGCCACAACTGGTTTGGCGCACCTGCTATATATCTAAAGATTGGGCTCCTCGGGGAGGTGTAATGGTTAGCAAGCTTGTCTCTCAAGAACAATTACGACCGAGTAGTGAGTTCGATCCTCACTGAGTGCCCTCTACTTTGGCCTTGAGCCACATCTAAGCTACGCTTGGAAGAAAAAAAAAAAAGGTAAATTTTATTTTAACACCCCAGCGTCATTCACTACTGAATTATTTTCTTCCAGAAATTAGTACGCGCTTCAGTAAAGCGATTTTTTTTTTTTTACTTAATTTAAGAAAGTTAACTTTATGTAAACATCGACAAATAAAAGAATAAACAAAAGAAAAAAAAAACACCTAACCCTAATTTGAAAGTTAACTTTTCTTAAAATAAAAATAAAATAAAAGAATAAAAAAAAAAAAAAAAAAAAAAAACACCCAACCTTAATTTGAAAGTTAACTACAAGGAATTACTGTGAAGGAAGTAAATAGGCCCAAATTGTATACGTCCACCAACAAAATTCAGCACTGAATTACTTATCAATAAACCGGTAATGGCTGACGAAAAACCAAGAAAAAGTCCGATTTTTTTCGGGTCGTTAACATCCAAAAAGGTAGGTTTCTTCAATATCTAATTGTTGATTTGAGTTCAGCATATACATTTGCACGGAAATAAGACTATTTTGGAAAAATTTGAAGGGATATTAGCGCTCGGGTGTTAAAATGAAAATTTACCGAAAAGTCACTATAAAGATTCTTGGTAAAATGAAAATCCAAAGAAAATTTATCGGTCCTGACATCTCGATTTCAGTCACTCTCCCAACGGCGTAACATAGCTTCCCTGTGTCTTTTTTATAAATATTTTCATCGCAATTTTTCTACCTCGACTTCATTTAGTTTAAGCACAGTACTCGATTGCCAGCTAGGTCTCATCATTTTACTGTTGAAATAGCTTTAAGTTCTATTCTGATAATAGTTTCTTCTCACACACTTCACGTCTGTGGAACTTTCTTTCGGCTATCAAAGTACAATCTATTTTTTCTTTTAATGCACCTTCAATCGCCATCTTCTGTTTTTTTTTTTTTTAATCTCGTTCCTTTGTCCTCTCTAACGTTTTCCAATTTTCTTTCACTCTCAGTACCTTTATGGCCTTGCCTGGGGTGAAATGATTGGAAAAAATATATTAGGTTGGTGCAAAAATAATGGCGTTTTTGACGTTAAAAAATACGTAAGAAACCGACATTATTTTTGCACCAACCTTATTTCTCCGCTATTGTTTAGAAAAAAAAAAGCAACAGTCCCCAGTCCCCGCCCTGATAAATGGCTTCTGGGTTCCTTTTTATTTACCCTTTCTTTCGTTTTAACTGAATCATTTGAAAAGGGATTTAGACTTCAATATTCATTATTAAAAAAAAAATGTTTTCGTTGACGAAATCCTACGACTCGGTCTTCTGAAATTATTTTTATCGATTATTACGATTAAGACATGCATAAACCGTGATTTGCTGACTCATCGAAATCAGCAAAAATGCAAAATAAAAAAAAATAAGCTAAGCGAAGCCTCTCGAGGTGTAACGCATAACGAATTTCAATTGAATATAATGATTTTATTTATTTTTTTTTTTTTAAAAAGGTGTGTGTGTTTTATTTTTTTTTACTTACGACCGGCTTAGCAGACGGGACTGAAAATCGATGTACAAGATCGGATAAAGCTAAAGAATTACTAATTCTTAAAAAAAATAAATAGAATCTTTCTTTATTATTTATTTATTTTTTTTTTTTTTCAAAAGAATGCCTATCGTTTCATGCGTTGAACATTAGAGTTGAACTTTTTAAAAATACTTAATTATTATGCAACATCCACAACCACACATGGTAAGTAAGGGCACCGTTCAAGATATTGTTGGAAGAGTAGAAACGTTGCAATTAAATAAATAAAAACCCGAACGGAGATGCTGTGTTATGTTTCATAAATATTAGACTTGGAAGTAAACACATCCACGGCGCTAGGAGAAGGTCTGAAGCCCCCCCACCCTCTACTCCTGCAACTGTTTTTAGTTTACTGAATGTGAGAATTACATTCAAGTCTAAATTTGTCCTCAATGTACGGCCATGCTAGTGAGCCGAGCTGTAAAATTATTGACATCAATCTTCATTTTCAATTTTTTTTTCGAAACATTAGCTTCTTAGCAGCTTCTAAAACTTTCATCAGTCTCATAATGCGGAAAATGTCTACATTTATAACGCCAGAAAATAAGTACAAGAAAAAAAAGTAAACAAAAAAACATTGTCGTGAAAAGGCCCAGATAAAAAAAAAAAAAAAAAAAAAAATCAGGAATCTTTAAAAACTTATCTGATTTTTAGCACATCCACTTTTAACATCCGATTTACTTAGCTAACTGTTAGAGCTGCTCATTAATTAAAACTAAAAGTGGGGAGCCAGCTTGTACAAGTGAACTGAAAATCATAGACAAGTCTTTAAATTAAAAGAAATATTACCTAAAAAAAAAAAAAAAACAAAAAAAAAAAAAACGCACACACAAAAAGAAACCACGTGCAGATTCCATGACGTGGCAAAAGATTTTTTTTGATTGATTTTCTTTATTTTAATTTTCAAGACTTTTTTTTTTTTGCTGGTGGGGGGGGGGGAGTGGGTTTTTTTTGTTTAAACTAAACGAAATAAAAATAGAACTAGAAACTTACTAAACTCAATACCTGATGACACAAACTACCAATAAAACATTTAATAAAGATAAGTAAATAAAAGTTAATTTAAAAAATAAATCCAACAATACAAATCACTTGCAAGCAAAAACTTTTTTTTGTATAAAGAAAATTAAATAAACTGAACAAGATATTACATAGGAAAAAGAAAAAGAAAAAGTTGTCTAACTTACCAAAATTTGTCCCAGTGACTGACAGCGAGAAGTATTTTTTTTTTTCTTTCTTCTCCCAACAGTTCTGGCAACAAAAAAAAAAAAAAAGTAGTGGCGTTTTTGCTGTTGAAAGAAGCTGAAAATTGTCCGATAAGTGAAATTAAAATATGTTTTTATACTTTGTTGATAGACTGCTCAGTGGCCTTTGTTTATTTAAAACAAGAAATCTTTGACCCGGCCACCGTTGCCTTTTAGAATTTGTATACACAATTTTTTTTTTCTCTTTTCTATTTTCTTTTGCTTACTTTATTAAGCCTGGCTTTTTGAGAAGCCGGATTTTGCTCAGTCACAATAACTTGATAGACATCGGATTTTTGTGATTTTGGTAAAGCTTTACGGCAGTAACCCAAGACCCTCCTTCGGCCCGTGCTTTTGAAAATGACTTCATGCTTCTCACTCGGGAGAAATCCAACAGAATAGTTACGTACCTCCTACATATCAGATTCTCCTCCTTCACCTCTTATTCTTTCTGCTCTCACTTTAAGCCTCTCTATGTTCTTCGACGTTACCGTCCTTACTTTTTCTTTCACTGTTCAAACTTAATAGACAAGGTTACATGCGATGTAAGAAAATTATAATTTGAAATTCTAGCTTTTACCTGGACTCGAACACCGACCAAGTTTGTTCGTTCTTTATTTCTTGATGTAATTTATCTCAGTTATTTTCACATCTCTCTCTCTCTCTCTCTCTCTCTCTCTATCTGTATCTCAGTTATTTTCACATCTCTCTATCTATCTGTCTGTCTAAGTTATTTTCACATCTCTCTATCTATCTGTCTATCTATCTCAGTTATTTTCACATCTCTCTATCTGTCTGTCTATCTCAGTTATTTTCACATCTCTCTATCTATCTCAGCTATTTTCATCTGTTTATTTCTATGTCTCAGTTATTTTCATATCTATCTGTTTTTCTATATCTATCTGTATGTATGTATGTATGCCTATCCATGTCTATCTGTATGCATGGATATCTATCTGTCCTTTTGAAACTTGTCTTTCTCTTTAATCTTTTATTTGCCTGTTGGCTAAAGCGCCTTCCCCA
>OZ010589.1:53040073-53085556 GCA_963932145.1 Acanthosepion lycidas | reverse complement strand
AAGGGCTAGAATCAGACGTCATTTTGCCGGCAAGTTTGCCATATGTATATACATGCCTCAAGTTCTTCAAAATCTTTGTGTGCAGCATATTATTATCCGGCTTATAAAATACAGGCACATACTCCAGTTACTGGGATAATTAAGGAAAATGCTCGCATTCGTCCCTGTTAAGGCTTAACAGGGACGAATGCGAGACCGCTTAACAGTTCGGTTGTTCTGGTTTCTATGCGAATCAAAATAAAAACAATAAACGTCAATTTTAAAATTGATGTTTAAATATTGTTTTTGCTACATAAACTGGTACGTACTAAAATTTTTAGTACGTACCAGGGTAACATTTTTTTCCATTTTTAATCCCCTTAAAATTAATTTCGGAACAAAATGTTGCGTTTCTTTTTTACGGAGCCACTGTATTTTATATATATATTTTTAATGCTGTTTAAAAAGTTTTGAGTGTACCGTGTACGGTACTCTAAGGTATGTGCTCTTTTTAAAATATGAACAAAATCAGTATCTGCATTCTAAGACAGGCTGTTTTGTACCCGTGGTAGAGGCTGAGTGAATTCATACACCCCACCTCAACCACGGATATAAAATGGGCTTGACTAGATTCGCCCACCCCGAGGTCAGAATATACATTCACGTTTCGGTTTACCTATGTAATAAAATGAATATTATTGTATCCACAGATGATTCTAGGGATCATAGTGCCACGCCTGCACAAATTTCTTATGTTCATTCTACATCTCTCAATCTTATTCCGATTCCCATTTTTCTTTTGTTTTTAATCGGTATCACCCCATGTAAGGTAGTAAAGCCACTATGACGCAAGGGGTTACAGGGTGTGGAAGAATTACGGATAGAAACATTAATAATGAGCGGGGAGAGAAAAGAATAATCAGGAGGACAGTGGATAGCGATTGACATTGCATTTAAATTTTTGCATATTAAAGTTGGCTGGGAAGCATGGAACCGGAAGAGAGTTCCACAAGCGGGAAGTGCGAGAAAAGAAACAGTTAGCGTAGAACTTACAGTTAAATCTAAGCAGTTCAACTGTAAATTGATGATATCTCGATGCCAGTCTAGTACTGCACTTAAATTCATAAATTCTAGGTACCACAGTGAAGAGCTCATCCAAACAATTATCATGAAAGTATTTATAGAAAAGACAGAGAGTGGCAACTTTATGGCAGTGGGAAAGTGGCTGAAGCCGAGCCACCAGATCAGGACCAATAATATTGCAGATTCTTCTTTGGATTTTATCAAGGAGCTCTAGATAAATATCAGGAGCACTGGACCATATGGGGCAGCAATATTCTAAGCATAGACGAATGGTATGTGATATAGATTCTGGAGAGAAAAATTGTCTCGCACGACACTGAACTAACTTTCTTAGCAGCTGACCTAACAATGGATTCAATATAGTCTTTTCACTTTATGTCAGTTCAGAAAATTAACCCGAGAAGACGCAATGTGTCGTCACTTTCCTGGAGGTTAGCATCAGCCATACTGATGGAAGGCAGAGAGGAGTCTCTCAGATGATTAATAGAGAGAAGTTTAGTTTTGGAGTCGTTAAAATCAACAAGCTGTCTTTTACCCCAGTTAATATCGGTTGCCATTTTGATCTTGCTGTACTGATCACCCATACTACTGAGACAGGAATAAATGGTTGTTGTCATCAGCGTAGATACCAAATTGAGAGTTGGTGTCATCGGAAAGGTCGTTAATGAAAATTAAAGACAGAGTAGGACCAAGATGGAGCTCTGGGGGTCACCCGCTTTAGTACGAAATGATACAGACGAGTGGCCTTTTAGGTTAACCGTCATTTCGCGATTTGATAGGAAAGACTGGATCAGTTCAAAAATGTTTCCAGAGACAACGTTAGTTTGCGTATTAGTAAGTCTGACTTCTGAGTAGCTATTATATCCGATAAAAAAATGATAAGCTAGCAATTCAAAGATGAAGAAATATAAGCTTTTATTGTGAACCAGTTTGAATACGTGGATTTAACCCAACAGCTGATTGGTTTCTTTTCAGAATCAGGTCGGATTACTGTTGAATAAATTCATACCAGACATTATTACCAGTTTGAAGCCATTATATGAATGAAACGATATTTCCAACACAATTACTTTCCCACATACATCCCATATTAAACACGCGCCAATTTTACTTTCTTTTGAAAATATTGTATAAAATACGTGTAACAAGACATAAGATATAAAGTCTAAAACCTTTTCTAGAAACAGAACTGTGATGATGCCCCCAAACTTAGTATAAGCCACTTTTAAGACCCCAGCTGCAGCCCCTAACAAAAACCAATGCTCAAGCACTATGCATGTTTTAGCATTTATTTTTCACAATGAAAATGTACAATTCTCCCAATTTTTACCATAACAATGGACTGTTATATGTGTAGTGGATGGGTTAATTATGTGGTAATATTTGTTGAGAATAAGTTGCGTATCAATTAACTATTTCCACTAACATCAAAATAAAATACAAAATTCAACTGAATTGTTTTAAAACGTAACAATTAGATTTATTTAGGTTGGTGTACAACATGCAAAGAAAAGGTAGGACAGAGTCGTGTCCCTTTGATTTGGAAATATTTGTACCAGAGTTCATATTACGAACAAGACATATTTAATTAGAAACTAATAAAACATTCAAAACAATGTACAAGCAGAATATTTGGTATATGTTGGCAAATATGTATGATGTTTTAGGTTTCAGAATGTCTTTCTTGTAATCGTTCGTTAATGTTGATATTAAAGTTGTTAATATTAAGTGTCTTTTAAACAGAAAGTTCTTAAGAAGTAATTTACCTTTTACTGTAATATTGAACTTGTAATTCAGAAGAATAAAGTTTGGAATTGTGAGTTCTAAAATTGGTAAAAGTTCAGGAGTGATTTCAGAGGTTGGTGAGTGAGTGTATTGGAGTTGTTTCGTGTTAAATAAATTTAACTTTGTAACTTCAAAAGTATGAGTGACGTGGAGTTGTTTGGCAGTTGGTTATCCGTCACGAAGCTCACAATATTTATTATTGTATATATACAATAAATGCGGCACAAGGCCAAAAAGGGGGGTTGGGGAAAAGGACGGTCATCACTTGTCTTAATATAAAACTTAGCTAGCCACAACCACTGACCCTATCATACAGAACAATATTCCTTTCACCAAAACAACACATTTATCCATACCTTTCTTACTACATCCACCAAAAAACCTCTTTGACTCAATGAAAATCCTAAATACTCCCCTTATTTACAAATATCGACTGTGGGGGGAGTAGCATAAAACAACAATATTTAAAAAGAACCCCAATGAATATATACAATATGACACATAAAATATTTACAAGAAACTAAACAAAAAGGTGTTAGTAATAAAAAACCCCACAAACTTTAAATGTGGCAGAAATATCAGTTAACCGGACGAAATCGATGCGGGACTATGAAAAATAAAGGAAAACATTCAATCCTCCCAAGCATTCACACAGGCACACACTCATTCATACTCAGCAACAAATACGAAAAACACACACGCTAAACGAAAGGCGCCCCGCATGCCCCAGAGAACTGACATCACTGACCACCTAAACGAGGGAGGGGATGGGGAGTTAAACTAAAGAAAAAAAAATGGGGACAGAAAAAAAAGGGACCAATGAGCAAACACACCCTAGCTAAATTTACAGAAAAAGAAGAGAAACTAAAAAGTCAAAAAACCCAAAAACCTACTCTAGCCTAAAACCAGGGATGGGTTGCCCAAGTTCAACCCAGGAAAGACAATATCCTAATGCATCTATCAAGATGTCACTCAAGGTCAGCCCCTTTTACTCGTCACATACGCGCAAGATTCACCCACCTTTTGCCAAATTCTGATGAGGTGAGCCGCTGCCTTTCCGTCCTAATCTTGACTTTAAGCTGATGCTTAAAGAACAAGATCAGTTGGGAAGAAGTGAACTTCTCGCCCTCATAGGATTCCTTCTGACGCGTCGTCCAAATCACGACTCTCATAACCCCTAGTAAGCAACAGAACACAGTGTTCAGCCTTCGTCATCTGCGGCACCACATTGCTACAAACAGAACTGGCTTCAAGGACAAAAAAATTTCCCTGTAGCATGCGAACCATGAGGCCTTCAACAAACCTGCACAACGGCACTACCGCCCTACACTGAAAGAAGGCGTGACCAATGGTCTCGACTTCCCCCGTACAGCGACGATAGTTTGGATATTTCTCCAAGCCTGCTGAACAAAGTCTCTTGCCGACCCAGAGGGCTTCACTAATCACCAGCCAGGTGAGTGATGCCTCATCGTTATTGAGGCATTTCAACCCAGGCGCCCAAGGCCATATCGAGCGAGCCTCCTGCTTCATAAGACCGAGCTCGCCAATCAGATCATCTTGAACGGCCCCCCTAACTAACACTTGATACAATGCCTTACGAGACAACGCCTGGGCGTTGGAGAGGCCATCCGAAGCCCGTAAGAGGAGCTTCACAGCACGACGACATTCGCGATAGAAGGAGCACTAGGCTCGGGGTGTACGGCGGGCCTCTTCCTCGCACGAGTGCACACTTCTCAGGGACGGGAAATGTTTGCGGACGTCTTCTTTCCAAAAGGCACCCTCCTCATCCGATCCGCGACACATTCGGTCTAGAAAGGTAATGCGAAGCATATGTTGACGAATCTCAATGCTAGGCATACCCAGGCCGCCCTCAGAGGGATGAAGGCAACAGATCTCGCGAGATGCCATAGGGGCCTTGTCTCTCCACAAGAAAGAGAACAAGGTACGTACTAATAAAATTAGTCTGGCATACGGGAGTGGAAGTACAGAGAGTCGGTATAGGAGTATCGGATAGATGTGTGAAACACACACTTCCGCCCTTCCCTTCAGGGAAAGTCTCCTCCGAGACCACAGATTAACCGCGATCTCGGTCACCTCCGACCAATCCATTTCCAACTGGAGATCAGAACCGAACCAGACGCCGAGTATCTTGATCGGCCCATCCGTCCAGAGGAAAGGTCCGGGAAGAGAAACTCCCTTCCATGCACCCAACCGCAAGCCCGCAGACTTATCGCGGTTGATCTTGGCCCCTGTCACCATCTCATAGCCACTGATCTCTTTGCTGACTTCGTCAATCTCGGCACAAGAACCGAAACGTCGTCAGCATAGGCAGAATACCTGGCTGAGGTGGAAGCCCCAGGCAGGGAAATTCGCCTTTAACTTGCGAAGGTAAGGCTCCAACGCAAGAACGTAAAGCAAAGGCGAAAGCGGACAACCTTGACGAATGGAGCGAGACAATACGAAAGGCTTCGATCTTACCCCATTCACTTCAACCAGCGCACCGGGGGTCGCATACAAAAGTCGGATCCAGGAGCGAAAGTTGGCTCCGAAACCGGCCGCCGAAAGGACAGCCTCCAAAAACCGATGGTCAACCCTATCGAAGGCCTTGGACTGATCTAAATTGATCAGCGCGGCTTCACTGTCGACTTATTCTAAGATCAAGCGTACCATATGAAGGTTATCCTGAATAGTCCTGCCCTTCACAGCACAAGTCTGTTCGGGGCCAATCAGACGATACAGGACAAGCTGCAAACGGTTGGCTAAGATCTTCGCCAAAATCTTTAACTCTGTGTTTAACATGGTTAAAGGGCGAAAGTTCCCTAACCCATCCCCACCGTTCTTGTCCTTACGTAGCAACTTGATCACACCACTGGTGAAGCGTTGAGGTATAGACCCCTGCTTCATCCAGTGGTTGAAAATCAGTTCCAGCAAAGGAACAAAAACGGGCGACTGCCTCAAGTAAACTTCGTAGGGAAGACCATCTCGTCCCGGAGACTTATCCAGGCCAATCTGCTTCAGCGCTTCCCAGGTTTCCGACTCTGTAATGGGACCCTCGCACCTAGCCGCTTCAGCTGCCTCAAGGCAGGGACAGTCAGCCAAATAGGCGTCGAACTGAGCAGGGCTCAGACTGGGTTCCCTGGTGAAAAGATCCTGAAAGTAATCTCGAAAAGCCTCGCATATGCCCGCGTTTGTAGTCACGGTCCGCTTATCCGGCAATGTGACGCACGCTATATGTCGCCTAGACGCGTTCAGATTCTCCTCTGCACGCAGTTCAGCGGCCATGTTCGTCGCCTCAGGAGACATTCTTTTTAGCCTAGCCCTAACTACCAGAACTTGATCCTTCTTGATAAGCAAGGAGGACAACTCTGCCTTAGCTAAGGCTATATCCCCACTAACATGGGATTTCACGGCCCGATCAACTTTATCTTCTAAAGCCGTTTGCGCCGCTAATCTATCTAGATTGAGTCGACGACTAAAATAGGCAGCAAACGTTCTAATTTTGCATTTTAAATTATCCCACCAGGCGTTTCCCACAACCGCCCCCGTCAATTCCCTCTGAATCATTAGTAGCAGATGGTCCCGGAAACCCTGCTCACCAAATAATGAACAGTTGAATTTCCAGTAACCAGCCATTCTAACCTTAGGCTTATCTAAGTTTACACGGACCCGGACAAGCCTATGATCCGTATAAACTATATAGTGGAAACTTGGACACCCTAAGAGCCCTACATCGACTCTCTTAACTAAGACTCGGTTCAGGTAGCTCGCAAGCGTGCCACCAGGAGCCGAGTTGCCACTATTTGTCCAAGTCCATGCTACCTCCCGAGGGTGCTCATTCCGGAACTTATCGACGAGATCAAACCCATCGATAAAGTCCCGAAATGCCTTCAAATCAGGATTGTTAGTACTCGGATTTTGCCCTATACGATCTATATCGGGGTCAAGGACGGCATTCTAATCCCCCACTAAAACTACCCGACGAGAAGTCATCAAAAACGGCTCGATCTGCCGAAACAATGCAGGCCACTCAGCATGGTTATTGGTCGCATAAACCCCAATGAGACGTAAAGCCTTATCCTTTATGGTAGCATCCAGCACACAAAGCCTGCCCGCCGGATCTGCGAAGACAAGGGTACATGCAGCCTTCAAAGACCTGCTTACTAGCCAAGAGACACCCCTCGAACGACCATCAAAACATGCTGAATAAAGGGCGAACCCCTTAGACAGTATATTCTCACGGTCAGGAGAAGAAAACCGGGTCTCTTGCACACAACAAACATTCACCCCGAGGCGCTGAAGGTCACGAGAGAGCCTCGCCCTGCGAGACTCAGACCTCAGGCCCCGCACATTTAAAGTAGCTAACCAGAGCGCCATCGAGAAGTCCGAATAGGGCTGTTTACCTGAATTAAACATGGCCGGGGTAAGGATACCGACAGCCTCTCCCATAGACCCATGGCCCATTTCAGTTTTGATGGTACCATCTTGGAAGATTCCGCCGATATCCCAGGGGAAAGTCAATTTTAGTGCTCTATAAAGGGAGGGGTGAACGAAAACCGGGACCCTCCTTGTACAAAATTGCTTCATTTTTTTTAAACTGTTATTTTCAATAATAGCGATGGGTGGGGTCATGTTGAAAGAAGTTATAGCCTCGTCCAACATGGCCCAAATCTATTTCGTGCCTGGGTCAGATCTGACCACTGATAACACCCTTTGTGCGTTAGGGAAGTTACGAGGGTCATCAATGTCCTTGTCAGCAAACTGCTTGATAGACAGTAAGTATTTTAGGTTTGTGATTCTGTTTCCATAGTCTTTAGCTTTCTCCGCTTGTAGCGGAGAAATTTTGCAGACTTCAGTCCCTAGGCTAAAAATGTGTTTAGCTTTTTTCTTTTTTTCCTTATCATCTTGGGTAGGGCTTCTGAGTTTTTTTGACGGGGGAGGCATTACAGGCGATTTAGTGGGGGAAGGACTGGGGGTATTGCGGGGGGTAAAGGGCTGTCTAAATGAGCTGGGGTCTCTACTGAGAGGAATATAGGACTGGGCAGAAGAGGAGGGGGAAGCAAGTGGAGGCTTCACTCTACAAAGAGAGGTTGAGGGACGAGGAGAAAGTGGTGGGTCGGAGGATGAGGAAGGAGTGGATTTCTTTGTAGAGGGGGACTTAGATGGACGGATGTAGAGGGCTGTGGAGACTGCGAGGAGGGAGAGATCTTAGATGAGATGATTTTGCTTTCTTTTGTTTATCTAGTTGATTTTTTAATTCTTTAATCTTTTCTGTTTTACTGTATCCAGGGTCGTATTTCCTTTTTAGATCTTCAATGGTCTAGTTTGAGGCCGGGGCATCGCCCTTACTGTTGCCAGAGGGAGCGGGGCTGTAAGTGTCTTCAGTCCCCGGGGCTTCAGGGGACTGAGGCCCCGTGGTCTGACGCTTCCCTCTGGCCCTGCGTACTACCTGCCATTCCCCCTTTTCCTTCTCCTCAACCACACTTGCAGTGGAAGAAGGCTCTTCGGGGAATGGGGGCTTGGATGAAGACCCAACCCGGGGTACAACCGCTCCGGTCCTGGTAGCCGGCGTGCCTATTACAGGCGTGGCGGTTTTTGAAGCCTCGGTCAGAGGGGGAGTTTGGTCGATTGGGACCTGAGCTCCAGAGGCCTTCTTCTCTGGGCAGGAAGAGGAGAGGTGACCAGTCACTCCACACTTCCAGCAAACTGGTTTACGGCCGGTCACGATGACCGGCAGCTTCAGGTCACCGACGTCAAGACAGTTGGGGATAGAGCCGAAGGCTTTTTGATTGAGCATCATCTCAAAGCTCCATCCCCCGGTCAGGCTATCGCAAGAAGCACCCAGAATCTCCCCGTATTGGGACAAGAACGCCGCCAAGTGCTC
Source organism: Acanthosepion lycidas (assembly GCA_963932145.1). NCBI lineage: Eukaryota > Metazoa > Mollusca > Cephalopoda > Sepiida > Sepiidae > Acanthosepion > Acanthosepion lycidas. Next base: position 53,076,828 of record OZ010589.1, on the reverse strand, counting down.
TCCGATAACCCCGATGCGGGACCTCGTATACCGCTAGTTGGTCCTTCGCCGGCCCTCGTACTCTGTACGAAGGATTAGATCCTTCGTAATAACATCACGGGTTGTTGCTTTTATACATTCTTCGGCGGTGGGCAGCAGCACAACCCACATGAAAAGACCCTTGCCCTTAACAATTCGGAGGGGCTTAAACCCCAGGGACTCCAGTGATTTGAACACTGTGTCTTTAGTCGAACGACAAATTTTGCGAGATCGCTTGTCGACGACAAAGACTGACACTATTCTTTTCTCGACTTTCTTCAGTTCTATTGGATCCTGCAAGAGCCCACCTTCCACCACAAGGTGTGCGTAACCCTTGGCACGATCCAAGAACTCCGCAATGTCGATTATGCATTTAGGAGGGGACTTCCAACACGAGGGCGATTCCCCGGCCTCTGCATTAGCAGTTGATTTGTCATTTGCTTGGTCTAATTTCTTGCTCTTTTCAGCCTCCATATTTTTGGAGGCTTTTTTTAATACGTCTACAATCTCCTCATTAGATGGAACTGAGGGCAGATCAGGGTATTCATCCTTATTTTCTTTGTCAGGGTCTTTTTAGGGTTATAAAGGTACTTTCTTACGGAGAAGATATTTTTGGCTTTTTTCTTAAAACTAAAAAGGAAGGAACTTTTTTTCCCTTCTTTTTTCACAGTGAAGGGGAGGGGGAAAGAGGGTGGTAGGGAAATGGTTAAACAAATATATAGGCAAAGGATAATTAACTCAAAAATTAAACGAGACAAAAAATGAATAAAATAAATATGCACACACAAAAATAATTACATGACAAAAAGAACAAAAAACACGGTTCACTTATACGTAAAACAAAAAATACAATAAAAATTATAAAAAACAATAAAGAACAAATATCGCCTAAAGGCGAAACAATAAAAGAAAACACATAAAAGAAAATAAACAATAAAAAAAATAAAAAACGTTAGACAATGAAAACAGAAAACAAAATACAAAACTTCGACAAAAGTTTAAAAAAATAAAAATAAAAATGGCCGACGTCAATAAACAAAAAAATACGAAACGACAATAGCCGAAGCTAGTTACAAAAATTCAAAATGGCCGACGTCAACAAAAAAATACGAAACGGGGAACAATAGCCGAAGCTAGATACACAAAATCAAAATGGCCGACCCTAAGAAAAGCGAGTCGAACTAACAGAAAACAAACAAAGAAATTGGACAATACAAACGATTACAAATAATAAACACGTAAAAATTAAAGGCTGGAAAGAAACAATAAATTAATTAATCAAAAATAAAGCGAAAACAGAATAAAGAAAAACGAAAATAGATTAAAAAAAAGGGAATGAAAATTAAAAAGGAAGACTAGAATAAAAAATTAAAGGGGGTAGAAATAAGAACTGCGAAAATTAAAGGGGTAAAAATGAAAATCAAAAAAGGAAAACTGGTAAAAAAAACAAAAAACAAATAGGAAAACTGGAATAAAAAGAAAAAGTGCAAAAATTAAAGGTGGGAGGGGGGCAAAAATAAAATGGAGGGAAGACAGAAAAATCAAAAAACTTTTTCAATACAGTTACAAAAATGTAAAATTAAAATAAACAAACTTCAACCAATATGAAGATCAAAATGCAAACGGGTAAATTTCAAAAAGAGTCGAGCGAAAATCGGCTGTCCGCAACAGTCAAAATTACGACAAAAAGGTCAAGGCCGTCGCGAAGCTCACAATATTTATTTGTATAATAAATACAAAATGCGGCACAAGACCTAAAAGGGGGATGGGGAAGGACGGTCTTCATCTGTCTTAATTCTAAACTTAGCTAGTCGCAGACACTGACCCAATCAAGCCAATAATATTCCAATCACCAAAACAACACATTCACTCCTACCTTTCTTACAACGTCCACCATAATACCTCAAATTCTCTATGATGTCCTAACTAGACCCCTTATGTACAATTATTGTTCGTGGGGGGAGGGTCAAAATTAACAACTTTTAAAAAATGATCCCCAAATGAATATTTACAATGTGCTTTAAATATTTACACTAAACTAAACAAAACTGTGTTAGTAATAAAAAAACCCACAAACCATGATGTGGCAGAAACATCAGTTCACCGGACGAAATCAATGCGGGACTATGAAGAAATGAAAAAAGCATTCATACCTCCAAGCATTCACGCAGGCACACACACATTCATACACAACAACAAATACGAAAAATCACACACACGAAACGAAAGGCGTCCCGCATCCACCAGAGAACTGACATCACTGACCACCTAAAAAGGGAGGGGATGGGGAATTAAACAAAAGAAAAAAAATAGGGACAGAAATAAAAGGGACCAATGAGCATGCACACCCTAGCTAAGTTAACCAAAAAACAAAAAACTAAAGGATCAAATTCAAAAACTAAACTAACCTAATATCTGGATGGGTTGCCTATGTTCAACCCTGTTAGGACAAAATTCTGTACCTAACCGACATCTAAATGACACTCTAGGTCAGCCCCTTTCACTCTACACATTCGCGCAAGATTCACCCACCTTTTGCCAAATTCCGATGAGGTGAGCCGCCGCCTTTCCGTCCTAATCTTTTTAAGCTGATGCTTAAAGAACAAGATCAGTTGGGAAGAGGTGAACTTCTCGCCCTCATGGAATCCCTTCTGACGCGTCGTCCAAATCATGACTCTCAAAATCCCTAGTAAGCAACAGAACACATAGTGTTCAGCCTTCGTCAATTGCGGCACCACATTGCTACAAACAGAACTGGCTTCCAGGACAAAAAACTTTACTTGCAGCATGCGAACCATGAGGCCTTCAACAAACCTGCACAACGGCACTACTGTCTTGCACTGAAAAAAGGCGTGACCAATGGTCTCGACTTCCCCAGCACAGCGACAACAGTTTGGATATTTCTCCAAGCCTGCTGAACAAAGTCTCTTGCCGACCCAGAGGGCCCCACGAATCATCAGCCAGGTGAGTGATGCCTCATCATTATTGAGACATTTCAACCAAGGCGCCCAAGGCCATATCGAGCGAGCCTCCTGCTTCGTAAGACCGAGCTCGTCGATCAGATCATCTTGAACGGACCCCCTAACTAACAATTGATACAATGCCTTACGAGACAACGCCTGGGCGTCGGAGAGGCCATCCGTCGTCCGTAAGAGGAGCTTCAAAGCACTACGACATTCGCGGTAGAAGGAGCACTCGGCACGAGGTCTACGGCCGGCCTCCTCCTCGCACGAGTGCACACTTCTCAGGGATAGGAAATGTTTTCGGACATCTTCTTTCCAAAAGGTGCCAACCTCATCCAATCCGAGACACATTCGGTCTAGAAAGGTAATGCGAAGCATATATTGACGAATCTCAATGCTAGGCATACCCAGACCGCCCTCAGAGGGATGAAGGCAACAGATCTCGCGACATACCAAAGGGGCCTTGTCTCTCCACAAGAAAGAGAACAAGGTCCGGACTAATGACATTAGTCTGGCATACGGGAGTGGAAGCACAGAAAGTCGGTAGAGGAGGATCGGATATATGTGTGAAACACATACCTCCGCCCTTCCCTTCAGGGAAAGTCTCCTCCGAGACCACAGATTAACCGCGATCTCGGCCTTCCCTTGCACCTCCGACCAATTCATTACCAACTGGAGATCAGGACCGAACCAGACGCCGAGTATCTTGATCGGCCCATCCGTCCAGAGGAAAGGTCCGGGAAGAGAAACTCCCTTCCAGGCACCCAACCGCAAGCCCACAGACTTATCGCGGTTAATCTTGGCCCCTGTCACCATCTCATAGCCACTGATCTCTTTGCTGACTACGTCAATCTCGGCTCTGCTCGATACAAGAACCGAAACGTCGTCAGCATAGGCAGAATACCTGGCTGAGGTGGAAGTACTAGGCAGGGAAATTCCGCGCAGGACCGGATTCGCCTTTAACTTGCGAAGGAAAGGCTCCAACGCAAGAACGTAAAGCAGAGGCGAGAGCGGACAACCTTGACGAATGGAGCGAGACAATACGAAAGGCTTCGATCTTACCCCATTCACTTCAACCAGCGCACCGGGGGTCGCATACAAAAGTCGGATCCAGAAGCGAAAGTCGGCTCCGAAACCGGCCACCGAAAGGACAGCCTCCAGAAATCGATGGTCAACCCTATCGAAAACCTTGGACTGATCTAAATTGATCAGCGCGGCTTCAATGTCGACTTGTTCTAAGATCAAGCGTACCATGTGAAGGTTATCTTGAATAGGCCTACCCTTCACAGCACAAGTCTGTTCAGGGCCAATCAGTCTAGACAGGACAAGCTGCAAACGGTTGGCTAAGATCTTCGCCAAAATCTTTAAGTCCGTATTTAACATCGTTAAAGGGCGAAAGTTCCCTAACCCATCCCCACCGTCCTTGTCCTTACGCAGCAACTTGATCACACCCCTGGTGAAGCGTTGGGGTAAAGACCCCTGCTTCATCCAGTGGTTGTAAATCAGTTCCAGCAAAGGAACAAAAACGTGCGACAACCTCAAGTAAACTTCGTAGGGAAGACCATCTCGTCCCGGAGACTTATCCAGGCCAACCTGCTTCAGCGCTTCCCAGATCTCCGACTCTGTAATGGGACCCTCGCACCTAGCCGCTTCAGCTGCCGAGAGGCAGGGAAAGTCAGCTAAATAGGCGTCGAACTGAGCAGAGCTCAGACCGGGCTCCCTGGTGAAAAGATCCTGAAAGTAGTCCCGAAAGACCTCACATATGCCAGCGTTTGTAGTCACGGTCCACTTATCCGGCAACGTGACGCACGCTATATGTCGCCTAGACGCGTTTTGATTTTCCTCAGCACGCAGTTCAGCGGCCATATTCGTTGCCTCAGAAGACATTCTTTTTAACCTAGCCCTAACTACCAGAGCTTGATCCTTCTTGATAAGCAAGGAGGACAACTCTGCCTTAGCTAAAGCTATGTCCCCACTAACACGGGATTTCACAGCCCGATCTACTTTATCTTCTAAAGCAGTTTGCGCCGCTAATCTATCTAGATTGAGTCGACGATTAAATCGGCAGCAAACGTTCGAATTTTAGATTTAAGATTCCCCCACCAGGCGTTTCCCACAACCGCTCCCGTCAATTCCCTTTGGATGGTTAGTAACAGCTGGTCCCGGAAACCCTGATCACCAAAAAGTGAACAGTTCAATTTCCAGTAACCAGCCAACTTAACCTTAGGCTTATCTAAGTTTACACGGACCCGGACAAGCCTATGATCCGTATAAACTATGTAATGGAAACTTGGACACCCTAAGAGCCCTACATCGACTCTCCTAACTAAGACTCGGTCCAGGTAGCTCGCAAGCGTCCCAGGAGCCGACTTGCCACTATTTGTCCAAGTCCATGCTACCTCCCGAGGGTGTTCATTCCGGAACTTATCGACGAGATCAAACCCATCGATAAAGTCCCGAAATGGTTTCACATCCGGGTTGTTAGTACCTTGTTTATGCCCTATACGATCTATATCGGGGTCAAGGACGGCATTCCAATCCCCCGCTAAAACTACCCGACGAGACGTCGTCAAGAACGGCGCGATCTGCCGAAACAAAGCAGGCCGCTCGGAATGGGTATTGGGCGCATAAACCCCAATGAACCTTATCCTTTATGGTAACATCCAGCACGCAAAGTCTGCCCGCCGGATCCGCGAAGACAAGGGTACAAGCAGCCTTCAAAGACTTGCTCACTAGCCAAGAGACACTCCTCGAACGACCATCAAAACAGGCTGAATAAAGGGCGAACCCCTTAGACAGTATGTTCTCACGATCATGAGAAGAAAACCGGGTCTCTTGTATACAACATACATTCACCCCGAGGCGCTGAAGGTCACGAGTGAGCCTCGCCCTGCCCCGGACATTCAACGTAGCTAACCAGAGAGACATTTTCAATCGAATTAGGGTTGTCCTTCAGGATAGAACATGGCTGGGCTGAGGACACCGACAGCTTGTCCCATCGAACCTGACATCATCTCAGTATCGAGAGTATCACTCTGAGACAAGCTACCGATGTCCGCGGGATAAGTTAACTTAAGAGCCCTATAAAGGGATGGGTGAACATAAAGAGGGACCCTCCCTTTACACTTTTTAGTTTCGTCTAAGTTTTCCTCAAGGAGAACTACTGCTGGGGGCACCACTTTCAAGGAGGCCTTAGCCTCCTCTATCATGCCCCAAATCTCTCCCGCGTACCCGGGCCAGTTCTTACAACGGTTAGCTGATTCCGGCCCTTAAAATTTTCCGGCACCTCCACATCTACACCTTTGATGTGCCGGAAGTTCCAGAGAACTTTTAAGGGCATCGGGTTTTTAGTTTGCCCGAAGACCCTGTCAGCCTGATCCCGGGATACGCGGCAGACGTCTTCCCCCGGGAGATATGGTGGTTTTCTTTTCTTTTTTTTCTTGTCCGTAGCTGATTGAGTATCCGGACTTCTGTTTCTTTTTTTTCTGCGGAGAGTGAGTGGGTGTATGCATAGTAGTGTCTCTCGGTGTAGTTGATGGAGTCATGCCAGAAGAGATTTCACTGGAGAGTTTGTCAAAGATTTAGGCGGAGGTGGTTTTGTGAATTTATATTTAAGTGATGGAGGGGAAGACGGGGCAGAGGATAGGGGGCCCGGTGCCCCCAGCGATTTTTTATTTTTAGCCCGCTTGGCCTCCACTTTTTCTTTCAATTTTTTCAGGTCCAAAATTTTCTGCCAGCTTGGTTCATTAAGTTTTTGTGACTCAGATGCTGTTTCTGCATAAGACGCCGAGGCATCGCCCTCAGAGCTGGTAGAGGGAATGGGGCTGTAGGTGACAATGTCCCCGGGGTCATGTTAGGACTGAGGAACCGCTGTTTCGGTCTTCCCCTTGCCCCTAACCACGAGGCGCCATTCCCCCTCATCCTTCTCCTTAACCACACTTGTGGCAGGCGTCGGATTTGAGGGTAATGTGGGTCTGGACCCAACCGAGGGATTTTCCCCAACAGTACGCCCCGCAGCTAGGCCCACTACAGGCGCCGCGGATTTTACTTTGTCGGCCAAGGGGGTATTTTGGTCGCCTGTGACCGGAACTCCAGGGGCCTTCTTCCCTGGGCAGGAGGAGGAAAGGTGACCAGTCTCTCCACACCTCCAGCAAGTTGGTCTCCTACCGGTCACTATGACCGGCATTTTCCGGTCACCAAACACCAAACAGTTGGGGACGGACTTGAAGGCCTCTTGATCAAGCATGATATCAAAAGTCCATCCCCCGTTCAAATTGTCGGAGAGAGCCCCTAAAATTTGGCCGTACTGCATAAAAAATGCAGCCAGGAGCTCTCCCGAAATTTGAGGAGGAACCTCGAAAACGGCCACCCTGGTCCGCCTTCTGCCTTCATATTCTGTTCTTAGTATTAGATCTTTTGTGATCAATTCTTTTTTTGCCATGGCTAGGCAATCTTCTGGTGTGGGCAGCAGAATGTCCCACATGAAGAACCCTCTACCCTTAATTACTCTTTGGTGTTTCATCCCCAGGGACAAAAGTGATTTAATCACTGTGTCTTTAGTGGAGCGACAAATCTTTTTGTTTTTTTTTGTCCACCACAAAAACGGCCACCATTCTTTTTGTGAACACATCGAGCTACTGGACAACATCGACGAACCCATCTTTATTTACAAGATGTGCGTAACTTTTCGCCTTATCCAGGAAATCCGCCATGTTCAGAATACAACTTGGTGGGGACTTCCAGCATGAGGGCAATTCCTCGGCTGTCTTTTGTGCCTCCTTTGGCACCTCAATATTCTTATTACTAGCTTCTCCCTTCTTGGAGCTACTAGTACGGTCAGCTTTGGGGCTACTATCAGCCCGATTCTTGACAGCATTATCAGGGGGAGTGGCTTTAGCAGCCGTCCCAAAAAGGTCCTTTTTTATATTGGCCCGACTGGCACCGTCGGCCATATTGAAAAACGTGGAGACTACCACCTGCGGGTCTTTTTAAATATAATCACCAGATTTGAGGAAAGGAGTTTTGGGAAGGAAAAAAAAGAAATTAAACAAATAAGCCTGGATGTACTAGTAAATTAAAAGAGGAGAAACAAAGACAATAAACTTTTTTTTTAAATAAATAAACTGGAAAAATTAAAAGACAAACAAAAATTAAACAGGAAAAAAAAAAAAAATCTAAATGGCGCCCAAAGGCAGCCGAAAGCAAAAAACAAAAACAGGAACTCCTCTCTTTTTTTAAAAATTCACGAAAATGTACAAAAAGAAAAAGAAAGGAAAAGAAAAAGTCTAGTTTACAACCAGAAAAAAAATAAAGGTTTGCGGCCGAAGCCGCTAAAGAAAATAAAAATGCAAAAGAAAAAAACAAACTAGTTAAACCAAAAAAGACGAGAGAATGCGACCGAAGTCGCTAATAAAAAGGAAAAAATAAAGTTTTCTTTTTCTTTTTTTCAAATACTGTGCTGACTTTTTTTTTTCTAAAACAACTAGAAAGAAATAAACAATAAAAAAGAAATCGTCCGGTAAGACTTTGTCAAACCGGACTAAAATAAAAAATTATGAGGGCCGAAGCCCCAAAAATAAAACAAACAAAAAGAAATAGAAGAATAAAATAAAAAAAAAAAAACTTAAAGAATAACTTATCAGAAAAATCCTCAGAAGTTCGCCCAAAAAAGTTCTTACAGCACTGAAAGAAAACAAATCGTTAGCAGAAAAAAAGGTTCGTCGTTCGTCACAAATTTCAAACCAAAGGACAAAAAGGCACTCTCTGTCGCGAAGCTCACTGGTAAACTTGTGTTCGTGCATTGTATTTATTTAAATTCCTGGTCACGTGCGTGGCTCGCGAACACATTTCAAGATTTTGGACGGTATTTTGTGTTTAAACATGCGTGCGTAGGTGTTAATACTTTGAGATATATTGGCCAATCAGAAGCAATTATTGTAAAACTTGCGTCTGGAGCCTGGATTGTGTTTAGCTTGCACAAAAATCTATAACTAACATGAAAATGTGAATTAGAAATGTTTTTAACATTTCTTGTCCAATGAGGATGTAGTGCACTCAGTAATTGGTTCTGATATGGAGGTTAAGCTCTATATATGTTTTTTTAAGTCACTTAATAACAGGAAAATAATAGAATAATATTTTAATTATGTTCTATCGAAAAAATACGCGAATCAAAGGAGTTCTCAGCCAATAATTTGTACTATTTAATAATATGTTCTAAAGAAAAATTGGCAAATGTGTGAAGCTGCGAATGCTGAAACGTTAATAGACGGGGGCTCACTTTATTACTTTTTCTGTGAACGAACGACCCCACAGTTTTAAACTCAATTAAAAACTATTTTGACTCCGTTTTGACTTTTGAATTCGCATACATACATACATACATACATACATATATATATATATATATATATATATATATATATATATATATATATATATATATATATATATATATATATTATTTATTTATTTAACAGGCATACCCATATCTATTTTTATTTTATTATTGTTTGGAATTGAGACGTTCAAATTTTTAAAATAAAAAAAACCCCTGAACAGTTGGATTTCCTATACTATCAATAACACACTCTATCTATCTATCTATCTATCTATATATATATATATATATATATATATATATATATATATATATATATATTCCTATACTATCAATAATATATTCTAGTTTGATACTATTAATAAAAGGGGGTATAACCTGGACTTGTGGAGTATTGTTTAGACTAATCTATATTATTTCTCGGGGTATGAAGTAGGCAAGCCGCAATCATACCTCTGCTGTTATTCTGGACTAGGCTAAACTATACCTGGGTAAATTCTAGGAGTGGGGGATCTGGATTGTTATTACGGTATTTTCTGGAGATGATGAACTGCCTTCATTTCCTTTTACCTTTTTTTTTTCTTTTTTAATGATCTCATCCCCAAAATAATAAAGCCACTAAGACGCAAGGGGGTGGGGTAACTGAGTGAAAGTAAATGAGAAAATGGTGCTGAGAAGGAGCATACTAAATGACCAACATTGAAGGAGACAAAACACGACGACTGACGTTGCATTTAAATTTTTGAAGATCATAGTTGCCAAGAAAGCAAGAAGCTGGAAGAGAGTTCCACAAGAGAGAAGAAACCACTTATGATAGTGAAGAGGTTATCAGTAATGGATGAATTGTTTATCTTACGGCAACGCCTATTCCCACCACGAATCAATATATTTGGTTTGCGTGTATATTGGTCTTGTGCGATGGTCGAAAGAAATGCACAAAGATTTGAAAGTTACAAAATAAATATTTTGCTTGCCTTAAATGCCTTTTCTCTCAGTATCCCAAATCATGGAAAAAATCAACTTTGCACCAATGAGAAGTTCATATATAAAAGAAAAACGAGAAAATATATCGTCAATTGCTGATATCTCCTGACGAGTGGACAGAGTGATTGCTGGAGCGTCCGTCTACGAAACTCTAGAGTCGGGATGCTGAAAGTAACACCAATCAACTAAGTGACAAACTTTATATTTGTATTAATTCTATTAATGCTCCCTCTCCGACAAAGAGAACTTTATTGCCAAGATTGATTGCTTTAAATGACTTTTCTCTCACTATCCTACTGACTGACAGCCTTTTTTGTGTCACACTATTTTTGTTATGGCTATTGCCTTTGTTCCTTAGAATCATTTTCAGTTGAGTAATTTTGAACGTTTTTGTTTTAGTTTGATCACTTTTTACAGCATTATTTTCTGCTATTATAATTTATTAAAGTATATCAGTAGACTAATTAGCATTAAAATAGAAGGAAAATCTACCTTACACCAATGAAATGTGCATGTATAAAAGAAAAACGAGAAGATAAAACCAATATCTTTTTTATCCCTTGATGAGTGGGCGGAGTCATTGCTGGAGAGTCCGCCTACGAAACTCTGGAGTCGGGATGCTGAAGGTAACGCCAATCAGCTAAGTGATAAACTTTATAGTTGTATTAATTCTATATCACAATATGCAGGAGATTATGCTGAAATTTGAAGTATCAAGAGTTCATGTGTGAAAGCCCTGACACATAAGAGAAAGAGAGTGTAGGGGAAGTAAATGTATGTCTGTTCGTTTCTATTCAAATGTATTAGGTTGGTGCAAATAATGTCGTTTTCTCACATATGTTACTATGTGATAAAACGACATTATTTTTGCACCAACCTAATAATTACCGCCTCCTTAACAATGTGGGTGAAAGAACGTATATGTTTTCAGTGTAGCAAGGATAGTTTAGCCGTCTAAAGACGCCAGCTAGTTGTGCAAATGTCATATTTGGTCTCTGGATATGTTACTATGATCGCAGCATCGGAGAATGGGCAAAATTAATTTATCATCTCTAGTTTTAGTTGATTTTCCATCTGGTTAAATACGCATCTATAGAACCGCTTCAGAACGAGCGCTCTGATTCTCACTGGCTCGCGGCCTTATATCCTGAGTCGAACTATTTATTTTTAGAGATGGTGAAGTTTAGACCTTGTGTTATCTACTTTTATTTATTTATTTCTCTATTACCACAGGCATATACTTACACTTAGTAATTTCAACCTAACTGCCAATCTAGCACCGCGATCATGAAAATATTTATAGAAAAAAAAAAGCACAGGGAAGCTACGTTACAACGGTGAGAAAGGGATTGAAACTGTGATGCCAGGTCAGAACCGATAACGATAAGATGGATTCTGGCGAGAAAAAAAATTATCCGGCACGACATAGTGAACCAACTTTCCGATCAGCTGATTTAGCAATTAATTCAATTTGATCGTTCCACTTAATGTCAGCAGAAAACTTTAGATTGAGAAGACACGATGAGGCACTCTGCCGGAGGTTAGCATCAGCCAAATATTTAGTTGCTTCATAGTTAGTTACACTGGTTTTAAGGGTAATTGATTTTGCTTACGCTAAATGGAATATATTTTTTACATACACTAATTAAGATACACTATCAAAAGTGTTCGCAACAAAAGCCAGTCAGATATGACTGAGGTTGAAGCACAATTATCTTGGTTACTTCACGCTGGTCCATTTAAACGGCTTGATGGCTGAAATAATAGAATGTAATTGGTAATTTGTTTATTTTTATAAATTCATATATATATATATATATATATATATATATATATATATATATATATATATATATACCGCATCTCGTGTAACGCGTTTCGTGAAGTCCTTCTAGAGGATATAGATTTTTTACCACCTTGTCATTCAAACGCCTAATATATATATATATATATATATATATATATATATATATAGATATAGATATAGATATATTAAAATCTAACAGACACCAACGCCTATATATATATATATATATATATATATATATATATTGGTTTCTGGTCGTCGGATCTGATAAGGTAATTTAATTTATTGCCCCTCTTTTCCTTATAGACAGTGTTGTTTTTCGTTCCAACCTGAAGATGCCGAAGCTATCACTTGAAACGTATCGGTTAAGAACTTAAAGCCAGATTAAGTACAATAAGCACATTTAGGACACCCAAAAAGAAGGAACACCATATGTTTTCTTCTGAAAATATTATGTCTTGCAGTGGAAGATTGGTCCACTTGTCTGCCAAGAACATTATGCTAACGACCGCTAGATGGTGTTGCTAAAAATTAGGATAAAACAAAAAGGGCACAAAAAATTTGTCTGTCTCTTTGTTTGTTTGTCTGTCTGTCTGTCTGCTTGTCTGTCTGTCTCTCTCTCACACACACACACACACTCTCTCTCTCTCTCTCTCACACACACACACAGACACACACAATATATCTCATTTTTCTTTCTGCGGAGGTCTTTTTCGTTTTCTCTTCTGCGGAGGTCTTTTGTTCACTAGTAAAAGCTAATGTTTCATTGAATACTACACAGGAAGTACACAACATACAAACGCCCTAAGCTGATGACTGTTTCATATTTAACAGATGAATAAAACCTCTTCTCAAATGTACTCTCCACATCTTCAATAGGAACTTTACACACACACACACACACACACACACACACATATGTAAGATAAGAACATTTCTACAGACATAAACACACTCTTGTTGTATCTGACTCACCTGAAAATGGACTTGGCACACTTAAGTTAAAGTGCTTCAGAGAAATCAGATGCATCAGCGAGTTGACCTGAAAGGTAACTATCAAGTCGCTAGGTACAGATCTGCGCTTCACTCAATGTCAGTGACTGCCCACTACATGTAAACACGTGATCGACACAGCAATGCCTAGGATGTGCACGTGTGGGAAGAAATCTATGAAATGTAGATATATATGCACTCACCCGAGAAGGAAGGTCCCTCACCTATTCATAAGATATAAACTCCATGTTCAGAGAATACTCCAAAGTGTACAACAATAACGTTATACACGGATCTTCATCCACTCCTTTTGTATTCTTTTATTTAGTTTGCTGAGGCAATAAAACATGTTAAATGTACAATATTGTTTATCTGTCTCTATTTCTGATATGAGGTATTGTAATTATCTACATTATTTACGTTGTTTGGAATGTCGTTCTCATCTTTATTGCCATATTCACGACGTTTCGGCCGTTGTACGCTCCAGCCTTCTTCAGGTGATTGGAATTTCGAAGTGAACCCTTTATTTCGTCCACTGGCTAGATTGTTCTAGTTCCACGTGCCATGCCTCCTCCGAATGTCTCAGGTATCTCCCTTTAACTCAACTCTCCAATTTTTTGTTCACCACTGCAGTAGCCAGGTATTGAACTCACAACCCTTTTGGTCACGTTATTGAATCCAACCAACGCCTTTATCCACTGGGCCAATATGTGTCCTTCAGGGTTCAGTTGAAAATTTCAATCACCTGAAGAAGGCCGGGGCGCACAACAGCCAAAACGTCGTGAATATGGCAATAAAGACGAGGACAACAGTCCGAACAATAAGGTAAATAATTACAATATTGTTTGTAATTTAAATTCTGTCGTCTTTTTGAAAAAACTCCTATGAACACCAATATTACTCGACACAATTTCTTGTTTAGTTTATACTAATAAAAGCACAAACAAGTAATCACCAAATCAAAATTTGCAACTGAATCTAACAGGCGAATGTAAAACGCGGCGCAAAATATTTTTCTTATTTTGTTTGTCAAATATTTTCCCAAGATTCTTACACCAAGAAAACCTCGATATTGGTTTTAGAGGACAGTTTGCCCAGAAGGAAACGACTTTATTTTATATACGCATACCTGAATGTTTGTAATATGTCTATTTTAATGCCAAACGCGGAGAGAGGACAAGTTAAGTAAATAGACCAAAATAGAAAAATGAACACGGCAAGAATGTATATTTACTCACCGATTTATATAACCTGTACAGCGAGGTGATTCTAAGAACACTACAAGACCTACCAGGATTTATTATCAGACGTAACCTTAACAACGTACACTATACAGATGACACTGATAGCAGATTCAGATTCTATTGGACAAGTTTTTGGAAGAAAGTGTTACTGCCACAGACTTTCTAAAAAAACGAAAAACGTAATTTAAATAATTTAAATTTCTTCTTTGAACTTAAATTTCGCTTATATTTGAAAGATAATAACGTAAAGCTAATCCGAATTAAAAGAAAAATAAATTTCTGCATATAAATAAACCTTTTAGGCATTTAAAAAAAATTTGGTATATTTTTTTGTTACACATCGACTCATCGAACCGCTATTGTATACGGAAAAACAAATCAACAAATTCTCTTTAAAATTCAATGGGATTTGAAATCTATCAATAAAATTTAAGAAGCAATTAATTGGATTTTCAAAAAGTAGTGTTTACCTTTTACTTAAAACAGAATGAAAATAATGTTTTATTTACTCCCGTGATGCCAAAGGAATAATAAATGTGCGCGAAAAAGTAAAAATAAAACTTCAAGGAATATGAAAGACCAGCAATGCAATAAACAATAATTAATTTGTTATTTATGTTTAAAAATAAATTTTCTTTAACCTGTATAATCCTAATTCTTCATCTTTACGAATTACAAAAATAACTTGTTCAATTTCTGTGCAAAAAGTGGATCACGGCGATGTTTTGAACAGATCCAACTTCGCACATATTTTTTTGAATATTCGAGTTCTAATTGGTTAAGAAATATACGAGTGGGCGTTGCTATCCACCCACGCACAAGTCTTTTTTTTCATCGCATGATCAAGTTGAAATTTTTAGCGTCAATTTCTCTGGGGCCTACCCAAGTAAATAAATACAGAACACTAACTCACTTCCCCAGTGAGCATTGTGACTTCAAACTTTGCTACACGAATCTATGTCACTTCATCTGAAGTTTTCGAAGTTACTTGCGAACATATAACAAACTTCCAGAAATTTCACTCACTCATCAATCAATTCACCCAGCAGCTCATAATCATTCTTGCTAGTGAATGAATATTGCAATTTTATTCAAAGTAAAGAACTTTTCGACAACGAAATCATCTCCCAAACATCAAGTCTCATCAAGAGCAGTCAAAGGAAGACAACTTTATTCGAACTAAATTTACACAAAATTAATGAAAATTTATTATTTGACATAAACTGTTTAATTTTCTTATTAACAGTTTATCCTACTTTGTGAAACTTTCATCACAAATTTTGCAGCACTTAACCTCTCAGTCAAACTCAAAAGCAACATTCACACACAGATATATATAGCGTTTAACATTAATCAAACTAACAATACGAGATTTCAATAAAAAATCTACGCTTATTACAATACATATCATTGTAATCTTCATACAATATGAATAAAAATTGATTGTTATTCTTTGTCTTTCTCAGTATTATTCTATGCTTTTCTGTTTGTTTTTGTTGAAGTATAATACAAATGTATTGAGGATACATGTTCAAAGAATACGCAGCTCAAATTTATTCTTAAGACCGACCATAATAAGTCCTTCTTATATAAACAATAGCTTAAGAATATAAATTTTTTATTCTATACGCTTTTATTCAACTTAGTATAATGAATACATTTAACCTTGTTTTTATTAAAATAACATATTAAGTAAAAATTAATTCCTTATTGAATAAGTACTGAAAATTTTGTTTGAATGAGATAATTCCCTGATTTTTGGCAAATATTTTAAAACGAGGTCTTTTCACTAGGAACTTTCAGGCAAATATCATACATAATTGTAAGGATCCAAAAATGCAGAGGTTCTGTGATAAATATCAAGAATTCATAGACCATCTAATCTCAAAATGTTCTGTACTTGCACCAAATGAATATTAAAATCGTTACCATAAAGTGGGGCAATACTTCCACTGGATAATGTGCAAACACTTTGAAAAAGGTGTTAATAAACACTGGTATAAACATCACCCAGCACCGGTTACAGAGATAGAAGACATCATAATTCTATGGGATTAAACTATTTACAGAAAGGCAGACTGAATCAAATAGGCCGGATATAACTGCCAAAAACCGAAAAGAAAAAAAACTTGCCTACTAATTGATATATCTTGCCCAGCTGATTGTAACATAGCAACCAAGGAATTTGAAAAAGTATCGAAGTATAAAAACCTGGAAATCGAAATAGAAAAAATGTGGAAATTGAAAACAAGAATATTACCAGTCATAGTAGGTGCGCTTGGAATGATAAAAAAAGGAACACAACAACACATTGAAAAAAAATCCCAACTTAAGAGAAATACAAAAAATTGTCTTTATAAGTACAGCCCAAACACAAGAAGAATTTTATTCTTGTCCATTTAATACTATTGATATTATGGGAGTTAGAAAAACAAATCATGGAATGTAACCATAACAACACACCACTACCTGCCTTTTGGTCTTCCCAAAGACTTGGTAGGTAGTGTGACCAGAAATCGAAATATAATGATGATGATGATGATGATGATGATGATGATGATGATGATGATGATGATGATGATGATGACAACCAATGTGTCAGTTGTGTCAATCGCTGATAGATCACTAGAAACGACCCTGAAAGCCAAATGAGAGGATTGAAGAACAGGAAATGCGAAAAGTAACGAAGTCATCCAAAAAATGGCACTGCTGAAGATATCTAAAATACTGAGGAGAGTTCTGGCGTAGTTTTGGGGAGATTTTCTGTCAGAAATCTAAGGAACGTGGCACCTGCGTTTGATTGAAAAAGATTCTGAGAGCCCACGCCTTAAAGAAGTACAAAAAATTGTTCTCATAGAAATAGATACAGTTCGCACTTTACGAAGGGTTTTCAGTTTACAACTCAGTTTACACTACATTGTTCGGACTGTTGCCGTCACATTTGCAGAGAGTTAGAGAAATATAACAAATGAGGTGAAAAATTATAAAAAAACAAAACAAAACAAAACAAAAAAACAGTAAAGATGAGGACACCAGTCCGAACAATGTAAATAGTGTATAGTTACAATACGAAATATAGACAGTGTAAAAAATGTGTATGATCTTAGTTTGTTTTATTTATCTATTTTTTTTTTTTTTCGAAAATGTTCAGTGTAAAATGTCTTAGGTCTTTGATTGGGACTCGGAAAGAAATGAGTATACAACAGAAATTAAAATAATAATAATAATAATAATAATAATAATAATGGACGCCAAAACGAGAAAGCTTCTCACTTGCTATCGCATGCATCATCCCAAAGCTGATATTGATCGTCTGTATGTGCCCAGATCCGAAGGAGGCAGAGGATTAGTTCAACTAGAACTGTCCTACAAAACTACAACAATTGGCCTCCAAAGATACTTGGAAACTACAGAAGACTGGATGATGGTATGCGTCAAGGAACATGAAAGTAGTAAACGTCTTTACTCCGTAATGAAAGAAGCCAACAAATTCAAAATGGAGCTTCAAATGGGCGTAGAGATGCAACTACAGCACAATACACCGGCTGAAACTGCAAAATACTTAAAAAAGACAGCAAAGACGAATGCAACCGACCAGATACAGAAGCGATGGCAAGATAAACCGCTTCATGGCCACTACTCTGCCCGTATCAAACAAGCTGATGTAGACAAAACCCGTACCCATCAGTGGCTACGCAGTGCACGGTTGAAAGCGGAAACTGAAGGTTTTATCCTTGCTGCACAGGACCAATGCTTGCTAACTAGGAATTATCAAGCACATATACTAAAATATTGTGTCAGCCCAAAATGTAGATTCTGTGATAAATATCCAGAAACGATTGATCATCTTGTATCAGGTTGCACGATGTTGGCACCCACTGAATATAAAACCCGACATGACAATATCTGCACTGGAAAATCTGCAACTTCTACGGGAAGGAAACTGAAAGAAACTGGTATGAATACCACCCAGACCCGGTTACGGAGATAGGGCCTGTTACAATTCTATGGGACTACACAATTCACACTGACAGAACAATCAAGGCCAACCGCCCAGATATTGTTATTAAAGACCACAAACAAAAACGGTGCCTCCTTATTGATATGGCAGTCCCTGCTGACTGCAATGTATCTTTGAAGATATTCAAAAAGCTGTCAAAATACAAGGACCTTGAAATAGAAATCTCGAAAATGTGGCATATGGGAACATCAACAATCCCTGTTGTAGTTGGAGCCCTAGGACTGGTTGGAAAAGATTACAGTAGACTAATTGCAGGGATTCCTGGAAGCCCATGCCTCAAGGAGATACAAAAAATTGTTCTGACAAGTACAGCCCACACTTTACGAAGGGCTTTATCTATGTAATTTTTATTTTATTTTATTTTATTTTATTTATTTATTTTTTTTTTTGTCAGTGAAAAGTGTCATGATGCCATTTCTAACCTTAGGTCTCTGGGTGGAACCCGGAAAGAAATGTGTAAACGCCAGAAAGCAAAGAA
Source organism: Acanthosepion lycidas (assembly GCA_963932145.1). Lineage (NCBI taxonomy): Eukaryota > Metazoa > Mollusca > Cephalopoda > Sepiida > Sepiidae > Acanthosepion > Acanthosepion lycidas. The sequence goes on along the minus strand of OZ010589.1, from coordinate 53,057,980 downwards.
AATAAAAATAATAATAATAATAAAAATAATGATGATGATGATGATGTCATTTTCCTGATCATAATCAGTTGAGTATGTCCCCTGGGCGCTGACGCGATGTGCATCTCTGTTCATGCATGGGAGTGATTAGGGCGCATCATGTTTGGGTGTCGATAATTTTTTTTTAAATTTAAGAATAAGACAGTCAACAAAACGATTTGGAAATCACATCCAGATAATTGAGAAACACCTTCAATCGGGGGCCGTCAGAGCGGACAAACTTCCCTAACTTGAAGATATTTCTAACCTGACTCTACCTGCAACGTTATCCGCTGATTTGGATGAAAATCTGTTACCATGTCGCACGCATTTGGCTGTGATGCATGTGTCCGGTATACACTTACCATGATGCGTGTCATGATGAGGATATTGGGCTTCGTACATTTGTATTCCAATGTCACTTTGTTGACATGCTACTTTCTCACTCAATAATAATAATAATAATAATAATAATAATAATAATAATAATAATAATAATAGCAACTTATTGTAGTCTTGTACACCATTACTCCACATAATTCATTAGGTACTTTTCACGTGTGACCTTGTGCTAAATTATCTTGGTAGATTATACATTTTATGTTGTGCATTGCCCCTTTGAAGGCCCGTCTCACTTTAAGAAAATATTACAGTAAGAATCATAAGTATGAATGCTAGTCATAATTTAAAGAAGTAAGAGGGTACAAATAAAAAAGATTAAAAATTCATAAGGTTTTCCATTTCATTAAAACAGGCGTTAAACACATAAGATTTATTTCAAACCAAACAGCGCCTATGACATATATTTTCTTTCGTCTATCATCCCAATCAAACAAGAATGGCCGATTGTTTTTTGTCTTTTTATATCATTTCACCCCAAGTAAAACAATAAAACCACTAAGACGCAAGGTGGGGGTGGGGGTGTACTGAGTGTGAGAGAATATGCGAAAAGAAAAGAACCTTATTAAGGAACGGGAACAATAAAAGAACAAGAATTAAGAAGATAACGATTGACATTGCATTTAAATTTTTGAAGATCAATAAGAGAGAAGAAACTGTTACATCTAGCCATTTTAACAGTAAAATAATGAGATCTTGACGCCAATCTAGTATTGTGCTTAAATTCATACAGAAGAAAGTTCATCAAAACAATTAGCATGAAAGTATTTATAGAAAAGGCACAATGAAGCTACATCACGGGATAATGGCACGGCGTAATATACATACTAAGGAATGGAGGAAGAAACAGAATTATAAAATGAGAAATATTTGCGAAATTTGCAGAGAGAAGAATTAAAAATGTAGACAAATACTAGAATTTTTACTGACTCACATTTTTACCAGCTCAGTCTATGGGAAGTAACTCTTGTGATCAAAATATTAATTTGAAAATGATTGTTTAATAATGTATTGAAATGTATAATGGATTTTAACTTAAAAATTTCTTAATTTAGAAGATAGGGTGTCTTTTACTTATTCTCGCTCCTTTTTTTGTGCCCTGGCCGTTAAGGACGTGAGCAGTCATGGCTCGCCACTATTTCCTATATTTTGTTATACCAGAAATACTTTATTTTATTTCTTTTATATACCATGTCCATTCAGGATGTGGTCGATCATAGCTCTCCACAACTTCCTATCCTTAATAGCTCTTTGCATTGTTTGTCCTCTTATTCTTTCTCCCAATACCTATTTTGCTATACCGAAGCTCATAAGGTAAATTTCTCGATGTTTCCATCTCTTTTGCTTTCAATGTCCTGTGAGTGTCAGATTCTCCAAGCTCGCTTTCCTCATTGTGTCCCCGAAGTATCATCTGTCTCTTTCTGATCCTAAGGATTCCTATTTTCCATAGAACTTCTTCGTTACTCGCATGCTCTGTCCATGGTATTCTCAGTATCCTTCTGTAGAACCACATTTCTGTTGCTTCTCGTTTCCTCTTGTTCTGTGAGGAATTTGGCAAGCATCCATTACCATATAAGAGGATTGATATTACATAACAATTCAGCACTATTTTCTTTGTCATTAACGAAATTTTCGTCTCTCTAATACTTTGTTTAGCTTTCGGAAGCCATCTTTCGCCATTCCAATGCGCTTTCGAATATCTGTGTCACATTTTCTCTCGTTTGTTTTAATACTTCACATGTAGTTCTCTACTTGCACGACTCCAACGTATACAATTCCTCGCTTGCATCTTGGACTGTCCTTTGTCGTATCCATAAAAAATACAAATAAAAACTTAATCATACTGTCACTTTGTCGTGTCCATAAAAAGTAAATAAATAAAAATTAATTATAGTGTCTAAAATAATTATAATATAATTAATTATAACAATTATAATTATCATTAATTCACTCATTCTAAACCAATGAGATTCGATCCGATTTTTCTCCCATACACACACAAACATGTAACATTTTTATTATCGGACATGCACTCAACACGGACAGATCATCAACACGTACGTCAACGAAAATTTCGGCTCCTTTTCTTTTTTCAGGTCACAGTAGTAACATTTAGCACTCAACAGAAATTGTGGTAAGAAAAGCCCAGACATTTGTATTTTTAACTAAATTATTTGGACACTTATTACACACATTTATGAAAAAAAAAAAACATACGAGAAAAACTGTACTTATTCCTTATCTTATCATTCTGTCGGATTCCGATACATATCTGATCTACATTTGACCCCAAACTAACAATTTTATTCAGTATTATTACTGTCTCTCGAGTCTCCAGCACCACATAACAACCAGATAATAATACTAGTTTTGTTGTTTCCACGTTTTTGTTGTTTCTCACTTTTACGAGTATTTTTGTATATATATAAATGTTAGGATGTTTATAATTATTTACTCAGAGTTACAACTCCCTACACCTTCTTGTTAGCGACTATAAATTCTGTTTTTATTACAACTGATGTGAACTCTCTCTCTCTCTCTCTCTCTCTCTCTCTCAAAGCAAAGCTTGACCCGCTGGGTACAAATTTTAACTGGACTCACATGAGTCTGCCAATATTGTTAGCAGGATAAATGTTCCAGGAGCCCATATTTCATATAAAATGTTTATACACATCACAACCCGCAACATAATGGTGACTTCCGTCCGAACAATATAAAATCCGGCAACAACACCCCATTTACCATTTTTAGTGCCAGTGATTATAAGAGGTGGTATTTGGTATTGCAACCGATCGTGGGTGTATAAATGCTTTCTTCTTTTTTATTTATCTGTGTATATACACAAGTATATTTATGTTTTTTTAAAGGTTATCATGTGACAACGTCCATTTTAATTTTTCACTGTATATCGCTATATTTGGCTTTGGTGTTTGTTAGCCTTGTGTTTATGATTAAAAGAAAATGTTCAGAACGTTGATGAATAATACAAAATAAATTTTTGTATATAACACAATACAGAAGGATAAGGTGAAAGTTGAAATTTCAAGAGTTCAGGTGTAAAAGTTCTGGCGCATACGAGAGAGAGAAAGAGACAGACAGACAAAGATACAGAGAGAGAGAGAGAGAGAGAGAGAAAGAGAGAGAGAGAGTAAATATGTATATGTATGTATTCAAATGTAGTAGCGACCTGATTAAACAATAATTGTGAAGGAAAGTATGTATGTTTTTTTTTCTTTTAATGATTATAGGGATGTCCCAGGTAACGCTAAAAAAGTGGTATACCCTGGAGAAAAATGTCCCCAAATTGATAAAAAAAATTGTAAAGTGTAAAAAATGTTTATGTTAAAATTAAAGAGGGAAGACCAAGGTATTTTTTAATTATTTAAAAAAAAATTTTTTTCATTTGCAGCATTTTTTAAATTTAGGTTGAAAATCTTGTTTTTTTTTTAGGTCAAAAATTACGTAATATTAACAATAACATTATCTGTTTTTCACTGTTTTCTGTTGAAAAAAACACATTGATTTGAAAAATCTTGCAAAAATCAAGTACTTGTTGGATTTTAATGAAATGTAAAACTGGCTGGTGAAAGAAAGGGTGTATGTTTTTCAGGACGGTGTAGCCGACCAAAGTTGCCAGCGAGTCACGCAAGTGTCGTATTTCGGTCTTGGGGATGTTACGATGATCGTAGCATTGAAGAATGGCCAAAAAAATGAATTCATCAATTTGGGTTGATTTTATTTTTATATATATCCAGTGATCCGTTTCAAAAGTGCCACCCAGCTTCTAATTGGTCTCTTGGGGCGCCCCGAGGCGGTGTAATGGTTAGCGACCTTGTCAACGCTAGAACAATTTACGACTGAATAGTGAGTTCGATCCTCACTGGGTGCTCCATACATTCTGCCTTGTGCCGCATCTAGGCTACGCTTGGAAAATCACTACTGAGGGCACCTCCAGGTGGTGTAATGTTTAGCAAGCTTGTCTCGCTAGAACAATGATGACTGAGTAATGAGTTCGATCCTCACTGGATGCCCCTACTTTCGGCTTGTGCCACATCTAAGCTACGCTTGGAAAATCACTAATTGGTTTCCTGCTTGTGAAAGTTTTCTAAATGGATGATCGAAATATGGCTTTGTGGTTTAGCAATTATGAATATACATCTATTTTTAGAGACAGTGAAATTTTGGTCTCCTTGTAATTTATTTTTATTCATGTATTTATTTTTTATAAAAAAAGCATAAATGTATAAAAATAAAATTAATTACTATTTAAATGATATTACTTTTTAATTTTACTTATTTTTTAATTTTTACTTTTGTTATTTTCGCAACTGCTATAAAATATTTAATTACACCAATGAGGTTTTTGTAATTATTCTAATTTTAAAATTTATTAAACTCAAAACGAAGATATTAATTTGCCTTGAGAGAGGTAATTCAAAACTTTTTCCTATTTGATCTTCCATACAAAAATAATTTAACTGTTATAAAAAAATAATAAAAAATAAAATTCTTTTAAAACTATTTCTGATGCGAAATGGAATCAGACTTTACATTTTTCGATTCTTTAAACACATTTTATTTAATAGAAAAAGTATCTCTTTTGTCCTCAGCAAACAGAAGAATTTCAAAATCCCAATGAAAAGTTACAAGTACATATTTTAAAAATAAATATTCATTGTAGATTTTTCCCTGTTAAATCTGAAAGAAAATGTGTTTTATTAAGTTATGTAAGCACCAGCTCTCAAAAAAAAAAAAAAAAAAATTGAGTTTTAAATTATTTTTGTAAGATTTCATTAGTAAGTTTGAGAATTAATCAACTGAATCACTTGTAAAAGTGATGCTTTCTTGTTACTTTAACAGAAATAACGTTCATTTACGCACTAAAGCCGATGAGCTGTCATCAAGGTCATAGGTCAACAACAGTTGTCTTCTACTGTCACCTGCGCGTAAAATTATGAAAATTAAGAAGGATTAGTTTAGTAATTGATATTGTTTATGCTTAAAAATAATCTTTAACCTTATATAAACGATAGTTTAAGAATATAATTTATTCTATACAAACCGTATAGAATAAATTATATTCTTAAACTATCGTTTATATAAGGTTAAAGATTATTATGAAACTTTAAATTAATTTTATTTTTTATACTACAGTAAAAAAAAAAAAAAAAAAGTAAGCAGTAAATTGATTGCAGTCACGGATTTTTTTAAACTTCTATACAAAATTAATTTCACAGTTGTAAAAATGAAAAAAGAAAATTATTTAAAAAAGAAAAACATTCGCATTATTAAACTTTACAATATTTTGTGATTCTTCAAATATGTCTTTACTTTATTTAATAAAAAAAAGTTTTTAAATGCCGGAAAGAAAATAAATGTAATTATTAACCTATGCAAACACCAACTCTTTAGAATAAATTATATATTTTTTTAATTTTATTGAATCAATTTTTTTGGTAAAATTCAAGACGAATTTTCAGTATGAAAAATGAAAATCTTTTTTTTTTTTTTTTTAATGAAATAAGAACTTCACGGTTTTTTTTTATGTAACAACTGTAAGTGTAAAAAATGGAATTCTCTAACACCCACCTTTTTATGTACTGAAAAAAAAATATATCCACAAGGTTTTCAAATATAATTCATTCATTAATGAATAAGTGCTGAAAATTTAATTTAAATCGGATAATTTCTTGATTTTTAGTAAATTTTTAAATACAGGTAGTAGCTTTTTGGGGTTGGGTGCATTCATTTCGGAAAAAAAAACGCATCCATGTTTTGGTGGTACCAAAATATTTTTAAATTCTTGCTGCACTTTAGTTGCTATCTGGGATTTTATAACACGTAAATTCAATTCAATGCGAAAAAAGATTTTTAAAAAGCAAACTTTCTTTAATAATGAAATGACTGATCACGGACATTTTAAAAATTAACTTTAATACAAAAAGAAAACAAAGCAAAAAAAAAAACAAACAAACAGACATCGCCGACCAAGTTGAAGTAATTTACAAACTGCTTTTTTATCTGCAGATGAACAGTAATTTAGAAAACCTGACACACTATATTGTGAATTGAACCTGAAACAGCTTTTTTAATGACTTTGGCCATAACAGGTAAACACCCACATTATCGTGCTTACTGGCAATTACTTTGCTTTCATAGTGTTTTTTGTTTATGAAGATCGAACTACTAACTCTACATTCTAAGGTTCTTTTTAAATCACCCGTCCATATCAGAAGACACTCCGCTACCTTCTACATTGTTTGGCTCGGTGCTATCGTCAAGTTTAAACGTTTTGTCTTGGGATTTTGGGGGAGGAGTGGGGGAGATGCATGCTATCAAATATTGCTTCCTATGTTAGTTGATAACTGATATACCCTTTTAAAGTAAATGTCAAGAAGGGGTTATAAAAACTGTGTTCCTTCCAAGAAGGGAGGACTGATTCGAAAATCAGATTTAAAAATTCCGCCTTTTACCTCGGGTCGAACATCGGCCATAGGAAGTACACCACCATTTTTTAGACACAAGGTAAGTTCTTTAGTCTTTTGACAAATACACTCGACTGAAAAAAAAAAAAAAGTTTTATATATATATATACACACGTGTGTAACAATGATTACGTTTCGCCAAAAAAACTGTCCTCTATAGTATTTCTTGGAGATTTTTTTTTACTTATTTATTTTTCGAGGTAAGCAGTCTTTGCAATTAGTAGTTAGTGTCAAGAGATAGAGCAGCACTCAAGCAGCATCACTATTAATAATAATAATAATAATAATAATAATAATAATGTTTGCGTAAAATTAATTAAATTCTAAAGACGTCTGTAATTGATTTATTTTTAATCGATTTTTTTTAGTGTTTTATTTTTCTTTTTAACCTTCTACGTTTATGAAACATAAATGTCATTTTGAAATGTTACCTGTATAATTTTCGATCAATCTGTCTAATATTCACCAGTGAATTAAGAAGACAAGAACATTGACGAGGAAGTAAATATTTGTTTTGAAAATGAGTTTTTTTTTTTTCCATGATTTACAATACATGATACCTCTACATATTTCCTATTGTTGAACGTTGTGCATCTGGTTGTCTTTTTATCAGTTAGATTCTGTGTATTCTATTTTGCAGTTTTAAATGCTGCACGTCCACTTTCAAATGAACTAAGCCAATTTTCTTCAGGAGTCAAATTTTGCTTTTCATATCAAACATCGATTCTTCATGTAAGTCGGCACAATTAACAAGGGACATAACTTCAGATCAACTGTATGACTGACAAGGGACATAACTTTTGGTCAACTATCGACAGTATGCCGTCCTGACACTTCTCGTCTGTACATTTAAGGAAATAAATTTCTATTCAGCTGTGAGAAACGAAACAAAAGTAAATATTTAGCTGTATTTTCAACAATTTAGATATTCAAGAATTAAGTAACAAGTAAGAATATCCTTTTTCTTTTTTGTTGTTTCAATTTTGTGGCAGGATGACTTGAAATATGGAATTCCAATAGAATATTTGAATAATGAATAATTATTTGTTCTTTATTCAACCATTCTGTCAGATTTGATACATCTTGATTTGTATTCAAGAATGTTTTCCAATTTGGTAGAGTACATTTTATCTTAACATCTTTTCATGATCAAATTTATCAAATTAGCTTTCTTCTCTTCCTGTGGAATATCCAACAATCTGTAGAAATTCCTGTGGAATATCCAACAATCTGTAGAAATTCCTGTGGAATATCCAACAACGTAGAAATGTTGTAGAAATTTTCCTAATTTTATCACTTGTAGTGTTCAATCAAAGGAAAGTGAATTGGCTAGCAAAGTATATTTTTTAGACTGACCAGACTTGAATCAATTTTGCTAAATAACCTGGAACTATATCCAATCTGAAAACAGGCGTTATTTTTGTTCAAGTAACCATTTACTGATGAATAGCATTTATTCCTCTTGCTGAATGGACACATACTTTATTCAGTTTATATTCCTTACGTATTCTAAAAGCATTAAACAAGTATTGTTTCTCATAAAATAACCATAATATTAGTTAATATACTGTATTTGTTATCCTATAAAATCTACTTTTTCTTTAAATGTATTCATATATGTAGCTTCATTTAATGTACTGGTATTATAGATAGGAGTCTGATCTCTGAACATTTAAAATGTGTGATAATGAAATATGAATGAATTGGAATTAGCAATGATCTAAGATATGCCATCTTAAAAGTTAGTAAATATGGCACATGTTTGTATGGTTGATTTACTCTCTGAAACAGTTTAAACTTTTTTCTCCAGCTAATCTTCAAAATAGTAATAGAATGCATGTGTTTTTGGATAGAACTACTGTACTATAAAATGCAGTCATGACTATTAGGTGACAAAAGGACAAAATCCCAGCAGACAAAAACCCAGCTTCTTATCACAAAAATGAATAAAATCTTAGTCTCATAAATAAGTTTTATATATAAAAAAGAAATAAATTTTACATTGAAAATTCAAGGAACTTTTTATGTCAAATTAAGACAATAATAATATACAGAATGTATACTTGATTATCATTTTGAATGGTCACTTGAAACGAATGCATGCTCCAATATTCGGCAGTTCCATAGTTGAATGAAAAGAAATACTGACAATGTATGTATAATTTAATATAAGTCGTATGGCCTTTGCACTTAATTTTATTGATCTTATAAGAGTCTGGGATTTTGTCCACTTTTGGGATAAGTGCCTGGAATTTTTATGTACGAATTCCTATTAGTTATGTCTTAAAATTCTGTTTCTTTTTTTGTTGTTTTTAAATAAAATGAGACTGAATATACAGAATTTTTTTTTCTTTTAAATAAAATGAGTCTGAATACAGATTTTTTTTTTTTTTTTTTTTTTTTCAGTGTTGGAAAGTTAGTATAATGCAGCCCTCAATTTTATGTATAAGATCCTTGTTTTTTTTTTGTTTGTTTGTTTGTTGTTTTTTTTTTGTTTGTTTGTTGTTTTTTTTTTTTTTTTTTTTTTTTGCATGTAAAATATGGATCCTTTATGACTAGATGGTTTTAAACAATCTTCACTTTGAATGTTGCATTGTCACATCAGTTATATCAATATTCTACTTGTTTGTAGATATAACCCTTTATGTTTTTCTATCTCGGATCAAAGTGTAGTATCTGCTTTATCCCCCTGCCTTTGTGAGCTGGTATCAATTATGCTTTCTGACTCAGAAACCTACAGAAGGAAAAAATAATTACATTGCAAAACATTTGAACAACCAAGCAAAAGGCATCCACATAAGTTGGTTGTTCATGAGAAAAACTGTTTTTAAGTGGCAAACCTGTATATAGGGGGTTAACTCTTTGGAACAAGTTAAAGAAATTGCCAAATATTTTAATGTCAATCCCTCCATACTTTTAGAAATTGTAATTTTGTCTCCGTAATCCTAAGACTTTTAAGATGTTTGTATTTGTTAACTACTACCCCCAAATACCTGTCCTACGAGCAGATAAAAGTTGTAAGTTCTCTTACCTCTCTAAAATTTCTGTATAAATATTTTAAGACATTTATTTTTTTAAATTCTTTTTGTCATTATATCCACTTGAATATCCTACTCTGAATATTAGTAGTGTTCATTACATCGAACTGATCATGAGATGAGAAACATTTGAATCATTTTCTAATGTTTATATTAATAATAATAAAAATTAAAATGAATTCAGTAAACTTACAATTTTTTTTTCACTTGCTTAAATAATTCAATACAGTTTTACAACAATCTAATTATGTGCATGGCGCTTGGAATGAGAAATCAGAGAGTCAAGTTTGAATTCAAATTGGGTTTGTTACATTCTCTTCCACACAAATACCCTTGGGAAAGGTATGAATCCATCATTTCTCCCCAGACTATGGGTTAAATAGCAGGACAGACTGGATCCTATAGCTTTGATTGGCAACCAGTCTATCACAGAAAGAAACAACACCCTACTGCTGGAAAATCGTCTGCATAGTCAGTCATGAATCGATAGAAATATGATCGCCCAAGAGTGTATCATGTATGGCAGTTAACTGATTGGATTAAACAGATTATTTTGACTTATTTAGATAATTCCATAACTTCTTTTGGCTCCATTCAACTAATTTGTTGTAGTATGAAATAGCAGATGACTATAATGTTTATTATGAACATTATAGGTTTTCTAACACCAACTGAATTTTGACAGACATAAAGTCTATCTTTACAAACTTAATGAATTCAAAAATAAAATTTAGGATATTCCAAGTAGGGGTTGCAGTCGAATTGTACTCCGTATTCTACAGTTCAAGTACCATTGTATTTAGATGTGTGCCCATAGCACAACAAAATGTGACACAAAGTTTGAGTTTAATGTGGGTTTATTGACACCACTGTGGAAAAAATCTCAAACACATTTGGCACTTCTCCATTTTAGGGAAATTTCTAAAAAGTTATTTGAGGAGAAATAAATTGGAGTTTGTTTTTTAATACAGTGTAACCCGGACATAAGAGAAACCGGTATATAAGAGATTTTCTCTGGTCCCAAATTAGAGCCATACTTACCTAAACAAAATAGACCAAACCCGGATATAAGAGAAACCTGGATATAAGAGACTTCTTCTCCGGTCCCGACAGCTCTCTTATATCCGGGTTACACTGTAGCATTAATTGTTTGTAAAGCAAACATTATTTTTTCTAATTCAAAATACTTCACTGTATCACTAAGAATTTTTTATTTTGCTCCAAAAATTTATATCCATTCTAAATGTAAGCATCTCTTTTCGAATAATAATTCATAATTGTAATATAATTACAATATTTATACTCAGACTATTATGCTCGTTTTTAACACAACATTTCTGCCGTTGTGCCTTCTTGCCTTCAACAGATGATTGTTGATTCAGGTACCATTCTCAGAATTTCAGACTTAACTCCTTAAATCTATGTGGGTAGATTGCTCTCATTCTATTGTCCATGTCTAGGGATATTTTGTCTTGTTCTTATTTGGTATTTCTCAGTTATTGCTTACTCTGTTTCTACTGAGTTCAAACACACATTGCCAGGTGCAGGGATTGAACTCACAATTACTATGTCACTAAATTCACAAACCAACTCTTTATTCTACTAGGTTATTGTCCTGTGGGAAAAAGACATGTATTATGCCATGTGTTTATGATGGGACAGATAAGTATCCACAGCTATAAAAGCCTAACCTGTTAAAATGTGGCAAGAGTTATTTCCCTTTAATAGAAACTAAAAAATTTTCGTTCAAACTGTGCCTGCAAAAAAAAAAAAAAAGTACTGTAAAAATTACGGTTTTCCTCTTGACAACACTTAGCTTTACTCCTTAATATTATTTCTTTTTAAAAGATGTTTAGAACTGTAATAAGACCTAAACATTAAAGTGGGTTTATACATTTTCTTTGTTCTTGAGATTCGACAACAAAAATAATAAAAACAATTATTGTTTTACATTATTACAATGTTTTGGAATGCTTGGCAAAACATCGGTTAATAATTAATACCAATCGATTCAAAATTTATAAAATGTTAAAATAAGGATTTCCTTATAGTTGGTTCACATATTTTAATAATTTAGTAAATGTTTGTATATTAATGAATAAAAAAATTGTTTTCATATTTATTTATTATTTCTTTATAAATTGTTAAATGATGATAAATCTTGTAAGTAATAGTTTTTTTAATTGTATTAGTTTTTAGAATGTTGTACAGTAAATATAAAATTATTTTTGTAAATAAACAATCTAAAAATTAACAAATATTAATTAATGTTTTTGTTGTAAATTTTCAAGAACAAAAATGTATAAATTCAATTTTATCATATATTTTTAGGTTTTATTCCAATTCTAATCATCACTTTTAAAAATAATAAACATTGCTGAAAAGAAAAGTGACGGTAGTTAAAATAATAGCTGTGTCGATGGAAAAACTGTCCTTTTAATACATTTTTTTATTTATTTATTTATTTTTTTCAGGAACTATGGTACAAGTTTACCAATTTTCCTTGTATTAATAAATTTTTTTTTCAATAAATTGATAAAACCCAACAAAATAGTAATCACTACAAACCAGTGATCATGATGTGTGTTTCAATGCAGTTGTGGCATGAAATTTCACATTGTGCCAAGTACCTTCAAGATATGTGCAATCATGGCTCTCCACGACTTCCTGTCTTTTGACCCTTTACTATTCCTTTCTCTTCCTGTTCTGTCATCTATTAATATATAAACTTGTTAAGTTGGTTACTTGTTGTTTCTTCCTGATTCCCCCACTTTCAATATCTCCTGTCAGTGCTAAATCTCTATGCCCTCTTTCCTCATTATGTGTACCAGAAATTTCAATGTCTTCTGGCTTGTAATAAATTTCTCTAATCCATTTCCTTCAACCATCAGAGTAGCGTAAGTCAAACAATCCAACAACACAGGTCTCCTGTTTGTTACAACAGTTGCACTTTTGTTTGTCGCTTCTTTAAGTACTTTTTATAGATTGAGTGACAGTTCAAATTTGCATATGTTAAAAGATTCTTTGTGGAAGTCTATCTGTTTTAAATATGTCTTGTAAAGCTGCCATTTTCTTTTTGGGAATATTTTACATGTGAAACACGTCCAAATCCATTTTCATCCCAGAGATAAGTCATCTTTAGTGTTAGTATCGATTTTCTCGTTTCTATTTTCCCTAAGTCTTCATTAAATAGATTGTTACTTCTCTTGTTTTCATTATGTCATATGAGTATTAAATTCTCTATGCCCTCTTTCCTCATTATCTGTACCAGAATTTTCAACTGTCTCTTCTTTATTGTAAATGTAAGTTTCCTTATTGCTTCTATTTTCCTTAAGATTTCATTGTTACTCATGTTCTGTGCTTGGCATTTCTGCCATTTGTTATTAGAATAGCATTTCTGTTGCATCAAGTCCCTTCTTCACATTTGAAGAAATTGGCCAGCATTTATTGCCATATAAGATATTAGATATTACACAACAATTCAGCACTCTTTTTTTTCTTTTTTTTTTTTTTTTTTTTTTTGTATTTAACAATATTTTCCTGACTATATTTCTGAGATGAGGTATTGTAATTATTTACACTATTTACATTCTTTGGACTGTTCTCCTCTTTTTTTTTTTTACCATAGTCACAACATTTTGTCTGTTGAAATAATAGACAGAAAACATCACTGGAAAATACGAAAACTTATGGAATCAGCACATATGCTAGGCCACCAAAAATCTCCTAAGCCGGCCAGGCACAGAAATGAATACAGTACGAAGTGCTAGAGAAAAGCAATAATAGCAACAACAAAAAATTACGATATGATTAAAAAATGCTTACTGAGAAATTAAGTTTATAAGTCCCCCAAATTCATACACTGATATCCTCAAGGACACATGACCCAGTGGATAAAAGTGTTGGTTGGATCCAGTGACTTGACCCAAAGAGTTGTGGGTTCAATAAAAACTTGGAGATTTGAGTTAAAGGGAGATCACTAAGGCATCTGGAAGAGGCATGGCATGTGGAACTAGAACAATCTACCCTGGAAGATGAAATAAAGAGTTCAGTTCAAAATTCCAATCACCTGAAGAAGGCCAGAGTGTACAAAAGCCGAAATGTTATGAATATGGAAAAAAAAAAAAAAAAGATGAGGACAGCTGTTCGAAGAATGTAAATAGTGTAAATATTTTCCTATCTCTTAATACTTTTCTTAGTTCCTGGAAGGCATCTTTCACTGTTCCCATTTATATGTCACATTTTTTTGTCTGTTACACAACTACCTAGATAATTGTAATTTGTACCTGCTTGATTCCTGTCATTAATTGTCAAAAATGAAGAATTTATTCAGGTTTGCAAACACTGCAACTAAAAGAATTTGAAAGGGATAGTAAAGGGGGCTAAACCTTTACCCTTCAAAGATCAACCTTGAACTTGAAATACTTACTGATCGCAGACTCTGATTGGCTAACTATTGTCCAATCAGGACTCCTTCTAAACTTGATCCTGAAATCTTCCTCTTATGCATCTAACAGCCATAGTGAACACATGTGTATTGAAGTCATCCTTTACGATGTTAATGGAGTACAGAAGCCATGAGGCCACAAATCCCACATGTTCCTTGGACACTCTTGTAAAATTTAAGTCTGCAAATATAAATTATATTTGCAAGCCTTCTTTTACCTTTGTACATTAAACCTGTTTAATTTAAGACTGTCTTCAGTTGCTTCTTTACTTCAAGTGTGTCCATCTTTGAATAATTAACTTCACCCAAGGAAAATCTTTATACAATGGTTGCCAAATAGTTGCAACAATGTGGTTGGCTGTTGTGAATTTGGAACACAAATTTTGAACTAATGTGAATTGTACCATATGTGAATGTGAACTCATGTGAATACACTTGTCACTCTAGAGACCCAAAGCAAACTGAGAAACTCTCTTATGCTCAGCTTAAATATAAGTCATTTACATAGGCAGCAGAGGGATGCCACTGAATACTTGTTGGCTATTTCTGTTGCCCACTGCAATAAACGCATGCTAATCACTGTTGTTTTACCTTGCTATACACCAATATGTAGTTCACACCTTAGTCTGTCTCCTTTACAGACAGCCATGCATTCTGTATTTTTACAGTTAATAGTTAGTACTTTCTTCTTGCTTTCCTTTCCTGCCTTGTTTAAAGAGTTCTTTCAGTTTCCTTTCTGAATCCTGTCTTGGGTATGACAAAGTGCATCCACCTCCTGGGTAAGATGATAAGCTACGTCCGACAGCAAAGCCTCTGATCAGTAAAATTTGAGGAGCATGGAACCACCTCTTAATTGCTGGTGTTCCCAGGTCCACCCTAACCCAAGGTGGTAGCATCTGTTAGGGTCCCAGCTATGGGCAAATATTTAAGCCCTAAACTGGGGTCAAAACCTTATTAAAGTGTAAAAATAGGTTTTAATACCAGAAATACTTTTTTTGTAAAAAATTATTACTGGCAATATGTTATTACCAGCAATAGATTTCTGAAGAAAAAAAATATTACCAGTAGTACATTTTTGGAAAAAAACATTACCAGCAATAAAAAATTTTGCCGGCATTAAATAACCCATTGAGGTTGATATGCTGTAAAACAAACCAAACTTTCTGAATCTGCCATTGACTCAGTCATCTGTATATCTTATTTTATTAAGAATGTGTCTGCTAATAATTGTTTTAGGTATTAGGTTTAGGATTGCTTTTGCTGTACAGTTTAAATAAATCTGGTGAGAAAAACTATCCTTGTCTTATTCTATTTTTCTGCATACCATGAATTAATTCTCTATCTCCATGCAGGTAGTTTGATCCCAATTGAGATTATTATTCTATTACAATGATTCTCAACTGTCACAGAATATTGTCAGGACGCACACACACATGCTGAAATAGTAATGGTACGGGCATTAGTATTTGAATAAATGTTAAAATTTTTTCAAATAATTCTTTTCAGTATTCTTCGATTGTTATTTTAAATACTTTGTTTTAGTATCCATTTAATATTCAAAGTTAGTTCCTATTTGTGTGTGTATCTTTCTAAAATCTATGGTTTTATTTTATAGCATTAAAAATTTTGATAAGTGTGCCATGATATTTTGCCATTGCTTAAGTTTTAGAAACACTGCTCTAATATCTTTCCTATGTAAATCAAGCTCTTTTAATATTTCAAGTAGTTCTTCATGATATACTATATCAAATGCCTTTTTTAATCTATGAAACAGAGGTATAGAGTAGGTCTTTTTGCATTTGTATTCACATTGTATTAAAAAATATACTATGTAAAAATGATTAAAACAATTTACTTCAACAAAAAATGGAAAAGCATAATAAATATTTTTATTTGTACAATTATATAAAAATAAAATAAAATTCAAAAGCATAAATGATGTCAGGATAACATGAATGCATTTCTGTTTAAAGAAATGTCCATTGACTTGTTTACATTTCTCACCACTTACCACAAATATGTTTTCAATATCCCTGATTTAAAATCAGGCATGACATTTTGTTTTTGGTCCAACAAAAACACACAATAGCAACTTGAAATGTTAAAAAAATTCCATTCCTTCTGATATATACTTTCTATAGATATTGTTGGCATTTGAATACGACAATTTTGCAAGGACAAATAAATATAAGCCCATTTTAATAAAGCAGTACTTTAAAACTTGGTCATATTGTAGCAGTTGTATTGCTTAGGGCTTTGTAGATTTTAAAAGCATGCAGATGTACTAAATATCTGAACTTTTAAAAATAAGGGAACAGTTTTGCATACAGTTGTAGTCATTTTCATGTACAGCTTTAGTTTAAAAAAAAAAAAAACGGAAGGAGAGAAATTTACATTAAGGTATATTTACCCAGCCTTCCCACTAAGGAGTGATGTGGCACAAAGTAGTTTTTTACGTGGGGAGCCCAGACACATATGTATGCATATGGGCCAAGGACAAAAATTGCTCCATTCTATGATAACTGTCATGCTGGTGTTGATATTACACTGAACTTATCTCTCTTGGTACAATGAGGAAGGTACCATTGCAGGGTTAGAATCCCTGG
Source organism: Acanthosepion lycidas (assembly GCA_963932145.1). Taxonomy (NCBI): domain Eukaryota; kingdom Metazoa; phylum Mollusca; class Cephalopoda; order Sepiida; family Sepiidae; genus Acanthosepion; species Acanthosepion lycidas. The sequence continues at coordinate 53,040,987 of OZ010589.1, read as the reverse complement.
GCCAAGGCTCCTTCTCCCATCTAAAATGAGAACAGTTCACTCCACCTCCGGGGAAAAGTGAATTTCTCTTCCATTAAGGGCATCATCCTTGATCTACATAGAATACTTGATTTGTTATTAATATTCCAGATTTTACAGATCTGGAATATTTGTAATATAATAATAATAAAATTTCTGTTAGAAGTTTGAATAGCTTTAATATTGAATTTTACTACTATTAAATGAAGCATTGTCAGTTAATTTTTTGACTTGTTCTTGTTTCGTCTTAATTTCAATTTCTTTTTTGTTCTAACTTCTCGGACCATCATTCTATGATTGTGGAATGATTGTCTGATAAGGATTAAAAACACCACGAAAGAAGTACTGGTTAAAAAATAAATAATTATTATTTGAATTTTTTCTTTCTTTCTTTTCATTATTTCACTCCAAGCAAAGCACTAAAGCCACTAAGACATAAGTGGTTACTGAGTGTTAGAGAACGCGAGAAAAAAAAATTAAGGAGAAATTGATTCATTTTTTACAGTTTATCAACACTTTGCAGGTGATTTAAGACCAGAAAATATTTTTACATTGTAATATTTTTTTTGCAATAATAGTGATTTAGTGATACAAGTCTTACTAATTAACCCATAGCTGGGGGAGAAGAGATGGATTCATACATTTCCTAAGGCTATTTGCATGTAAGTGAATATAATGAACCTAACTGGAATTGGAACTTGGCTCTTTGATTAATAATCTCAGGCTGTTATCCATTACACCACCCACATATCCATGCTTATGCCACCTGGTATTCCTAAGCAGTCACCAATCTAGATACTGACCAAATTTGACATAGCTTAACCAGTTTTTTAATGTGGTGTGGTCATAAGCTATTAAGGAGAGAGATCCATAAAAGAAGACAGAAGATAACAATA
>OZ010589.1:52952573-53032573 GCA_963932145.1 Acanthosepion lycidas | reverse complement strand
ATATTGTGTGTGTATATATGTGTGTACACAGCAATGTGTATAAATATTAGGTTGGTGCAAAAATAATGACGTAATAATGTCGTTTTTTGACGTTAAAAAATACGTCAAAAATCGACATTATTACGTCATTATTTTTGCACCAACCTAATAGGATATAGAGTCCAGGTAAATTTTTGTTTGCTTTAATATTAAATCTTTAATACTTTTCCTGCTAAGCTGCTATCCATCAATTGGGATGAAAGAACTTAATTGGGTGACTTTTTTATCAAAGCCCTTATTTTAATTTTTTTGTTCTGATTAAAAATAGAATCCAGAATACAATATAGCTTATTTCAGCTATCCTGTTATAATTGTACTTGTCCTTTCCTTTAATAGCTTGCATGTCTGTTATCCACTGCCAATATCTCCTAAATAATGGACTATTCTGTTTTGATTGCATAGAAAGAGGAGAAAAGCCATGGTTTGGTTTCAGTGACAAAATGGAAAAAAGAAAGATTGATGTGAAATAAGAGAATCTGATTATGCCAATAAGAACAGATACTAAACATTAATTTTAGCCAAGAAGCCATGGTGACTGTTAAAACTACCATTTTTCAAACACACTTTATTAAAGATAAAAACCGAGTAAGTTACCATAAAATCCTCTGCTGAATTATGAGAAATGCAAGGGAGATAATTCAGTGTTTTTCAGAAAATTGTTTAGGATTTAAAATCCAGAGTTTAATTTTTTTTAATTTTTTTTTATTTACAATTGAATAGAGCCATGAAAATGTATCTACTTATATTCGACCATAGTAGAATTTCAGTTAAAACTGTTTTAAAACCAATCCAAGGTAAATACATTTACACTTACCCAACAAAATAGAGCTTCCTCAGTGGAGTTGACCATCCCATTTTGTCACGTACTTTATTAAGAATATGTTCTCCATAACGAAACTGGATTTCACAGGGTTTACCAACAAGTTTTGTGTATTTCAACTCTGTACCAGTAATTTTCTGAAATAACCAAAGGGTTAAATAAAATTTTCAAAAATAATTGTAAAAAAATTAAGATTTTGAACAAAAAACAAAATTATCAAATAGTTACTCTAATTTTTCTTTATTTACTATTTATGGAAAAAATTATTTCAATGAAAATGTCCTAGAAATCTAGAGTTGTAAATATTCACATGTATGATTTCATTTCTAGTGATAGAGAAATAAATAAATAAGAAGACCAAAATTTCACCATCTTGAAAAACATTAATAATCAGAATCGCCAGGCCACAAAGCCATAGTTTAACCAACTAATTAGTAAATTTTCATAACTAAGATATAAGGCCACAAGCCAATGAGTCAAAGCAGTATTTTCAAGGCATATCTATAGATGTGTATATAACCAGATGAAAACACAACCAGTATATAAAAGGATATTCTTTGATTATGTGGTCATTGTAACATAACCAGAGCCTAAATGTGACTTTTTGCATGACCAGCTGGCTATAGTGGCTATACATATCAGAGCATACACCTTTTTTTTCCTCCACTTTTTAAGCAAATGACTACTATATTTGGATAATAATAACTGGCCACTCATATTCGAGGATACCCATCTATTAGGGCGGCTAGCCAATCCCTATTGCAGACTCTCGCTCAGGCACATTTGTGTTTGTTCAACACCCACAGAGCCCACCTGTGGTTTATACTGCAACTATGTCGACCAGAACTTAGTTACAGTTTCTGGGAGAGAACAAGGCCAGCACACTCAAACCCTCAGTCATGATGACTTGTGACTTCGTGCTAGCACTGTCTATCCAGTTTGACTCACGAGGCTTGGGTCAACCCATGGTATGGTTTTCAGGCACTTTTCAAACATGCCGCACACTGAGATCGTCACCCTCTAGACCAATAACATCAGGAAGTCTCCTTCATAATAAATCAACCATGGTGAGATTTGAACCCAGGTTTCAAGGTCAGAAAGTGAATGTTCTAACCACTCAGCCATGCACACATAATGATATTTGGACTCATACATTCTTACATATACAATTACTTCTTGAAATTTCAACTTTCATCTCCTCCTTTTGTTTTATTATATTGTGTTATATATTAATCATTACACAAGGCTAATATACACCCAAAGCATATATATATATATATATATATATATATATAGTGCTGTTTGATAAAAGTGACTCACCTGATTTTTTTTACTAAAAATATTTTTTGTCTATTCTTTTTTGGGGTTTAAAATAATTTTTAATCTTACTAATATAAAGACCCTTTCTCGACCACCTAGGAAAAAAGTTTATTCACCCTAAGGTATTCTATTGATAATTATAAATTTGGATATAAATGAGATTCAGAAAAAAACTCTATGCAAAAAAAGTGACTCAGATATTGCATTCTAATGATTAAACTGGTAAATTTAAAGAACTTTTGACAAAATATTGAAAACTATTTTAGAATACACTCAGAACAATATTCTAGAGAATTCTAGAACAGCTTAAATTAAATCTAGAGTATTCCAGAATATTCCAGAAAGCCTCATACAGTATAAAAACAGCTTGAAATAGCCACTCAAGTCACTAACCAGATGAAAGGGTACAAACACGCATCAGAACCACTTAAAGCATCTATTATTGCCCTCTCAAAAGCAGGCAATTCTACAAGAGAAATTGCTATAACCTTGCAATCAACTGTATCTTGAGTGCTTAGGGCACATAATGATGCCACTCCTGCTCCAAGGAAGGAAACAAGGGGACAAAAGAAAAAGATTGATGATAGAATTGGCTGGGTAATCAAGAGAGAAGTTGCGAAGAATAGGACTATAACAAGCCAAGAAATTGCAGCAAATCTAAGCAAAGAGCAATGTGTTAGTCTTGCCTCTTCAACAGTCCGTCAGAACAAGGCTACAAATCTTGTACACGAAGGTTTAAGCTGCTAATAAGCAAAGCCAACAAAGCCAAGAGACTTGAATGCGCTCATTATTACAAAAATGTCACCGTAGAAGACTGGAAGAATGTTCTCTTCTCTGATGAAACGAAAGTTGAGCTAAATTCAAAGGATAAAGTGAGTCACTTTTATTGAACAGCACTATATATATATATATATATATATATATATATAGTGGTAACAGATGTTGTCATAAAATAATCTTTACAACTCATCCATAACTGATAAACTTTCTAACTACCATACATTTATTACCACTTTATTATTAAAAAAAACTTAATCTTTTTAATAATGTCCATTTTAAATTTTTTCTTCCTTTATTGCTACATTAAGTGGTGCCAAGGGCAATTAATAAACTCAGTTCAGTTCCTGTTTATAAAATGTGTATTAAAATTAGTTGCAACTAAATAACCAATAAGAGGATCTACTTTATTTATACTTTAAACTTAGCTTATCTTCTACTTATTCCTAATCAGCAGAAGTCTAGCATCTAAATGTCTAAATGGTTTTTGAACATATATGCTTACAACTTTGGAAAGTCTGTCTATATTTCTGAGATGAAGTATTATAACTATTTACACTATTTACATTGTTCAGATTGTTCTCATCTTCACAACATTTCAGCTGTTGTATGCTCCAGCCTTCTTCAGGTGATATATGCTCAAATTTCATCCACCAGGGTAGATTGTTCTAGTTTTGCATGCCATACCCTTTCTGGATATCCCCATTTTAGCTATATCACCTGAAGAAGGCCAGAGTGTGCAATGGCCAAAACATCACAAATATGATAATGGTTGGAGCAATGTAAATAGTGTAAATAATTTAGAAAAGTTTTTTATTTTATTTTATTTTTTTTTTTTAAGAATAAAGTATGCAAATTAGTAAGTAGAATCTAGTCAACCAAAACTAGATTTTGTGTAAATGTTCCAACATTTTAGAAATTGATTTATCAATGCAAGATAGATAAGATATAAAGAAAAACAAAGAAGCAACTCTTACCTTGTACAAAGCCTCAAGACATACCAAAAAGGCACCATGACCAAATCTGAAATCAAAGAGAAACAATGAGCTCAAAGAACTTGATTCAGTCACAAGCTTTTTTCTTTTATTTTATAATATTGTATAATTTCTTTCTCTTGTGTCTATTTCAGATATGATTTATAACAATTATGAGTTTATTGTAGTTTTAATTTAATAGTCTCCCTAACTAACAGAAAATACTTGAAATAATGATTTTCTTTTTATAATATTCAAGCAAAATTTACAGCAAAATTTTTATAGTGAATTTCTCCGACCAGTCTTATGTAGGTACTGCAATAAGTTCATAACCAAATGAGGAAAAAAATTGATTTATTTAAAATAATATTTTTCAACATAATCTTGCTCCTAACTAATGCACTTAACCCACGACTTCTCAATTAGTCCTCAAGGTCAAACATTTTAGAGTGAAAATTACAGGATGACAGGTTACAGATTTATTGATCTGCCCTAAATGTATATTAAATGCTTTGTTTTGGTTTTACTATATTTGCTTAGCATTTAATGTATTTAAATTAAGATTTTTGTCATTTTTAGATGTAATTTTATGATAAAAGTGCCAAATATAAGTTGCGGTTGGTCAAATATGGTTTCTTTCTAAACATCATATATGCCTATATATTTTCAAATTGTCAGTAGTTGTGCTTAACACAACTACTGACAATTTGAAAATGCGTAAAACAAGTATATCATAATTCATGTTTATTGGCACTTGTTTTTGGATATTGATATATAATAATAAGCTTAACACTGTCATATGTAGAATTTATATTAACTCTCTCTCTCTATATATATATATATATATATATATATATATATATATATATATAATCTGTGTGTGTAAATATTGTCAGTGTGTATCTGTAGAAGAAACAAAATGAATAAAAAAAAGACAAGACAAAAAACTATTCTTAGCTGACACATTTCATCCTCTGAGAGACTTTATCAAGGCAATGTAGAATTTATTTTGCTACACGTGTTTATATACAAAGGTGAGGAATATCATTGGATTATAAAGGCTTTTAAAATTGAGAACCTTCATGAATGTTCATCACTTGTCTCATTTTACTTTTTGACAGACTTTGAATCACACACACACACACACACACACACACATATATATTTATATATATATATATAAAAAGCTCAAACACTAATATTCCATAGTTATAATTCTGATGAATTGGATGGTGATTATGATTCCAATGTAATAAATTATAACCATGGATTGTTAGTGTTTGAGCCTTTTATATTATATTCTTACTCTGTCCTGGATTCTATCTTCTTGGGAATATATATATATATATATATATATATATATATATATATACACACACACATACACATTTTTAAAAATATTTCTAGGCTTATAAGAGAAGAGTTCTTAATATTGGAGATATAGTATAGACATAGGAATTAACACTGAATAATGGCTGTCAGTTTCCTTTTTCAATACAATCTTCAGACATAATGCTGCCATTTGTGGGTGTAACAGGAGAGAGCTATGCAAGAAAGATTTATTCTTCCATTTGTATTCCCCACCCCCACCCGTTATGGGGATTATTATGTCTGTGATATAACAGGACCATAGTTCATGGATGGAACATAATGCCTGAAAGAAAAAGGAATGACAAACATGATTTATTCTCAGAGAGACTTTTATAATGCTACATTGTACACAAAGTTGTGTGTGTATATATATATATATATATATATATATATATATATATATATATATATATATAATGTATATGTGTGTGTGTCTCACATGGATAAAAATATATCGCATATATCTACATGGCAGAAGAGAAACAAAAAGCAAGGGTCTTACCTATAATAATCTTGTGTCTGAAGAAACAAAGTTTAGGACTCCAGATTCAAATGAGCCATATTCATTTATGTACCAGTAAAGGACATATTACATGAATTGGAAACAGCAAGTCTTGGGTTTTCCCAAATTGAGTACTGTGAGCTAGTTTCATTCTATATCTGGGAAAGAGATATTCCCAAAGGGAAATGGCACTATAGAACTGTAAGCTGTTGGGAAGGCAGATTTATCCTCTGCTCAGACCATGTGGTTGCCCAGATTAAAGAAAGCAACCTTTTGGTTTGCTGCTGTAAAACAAACTGAATTTGATTGCCGCTATTGTCACTGTATGGAGTGATGTCACTAAGCAGCTCTCATGTGATCCATCTCCATCAAAGGGAGATAACTGTCTTCTGTATCCCTACATGGGCATTTTCTTTTTATATGACAGAAAGAAGATACTAAGAAAATGTTACAAGAAATAAATCATGGTGAAACCTACCTTGGCATGGAGGCCTTATGCATAAATGTCAAATCCATGTTACAAGCAATGACAGGAACTTGCTCGATGGTGGCTTGGGTATTAAGGCTGTGGTCAGGTTTACCACTGGTCAATAGAAGATCTGTGAGTACCTGCAAGTTTGATTCCCACTTCACTGGTTCACCAAGAAGGATGATTGCTGTCAGGAAGAAACAAAAATAGAAAGGGGGCATAAGACAAAGATGCATCTTCTCATCAGATTTATTCAACCATTACAATGAAGTAATCCTGAGAGAAATGTTTGTTTGGTTTTTGTTTTGTTTATCATCCAAATCCACGAATTTCTTTTGCTCATGTTAGGTCTCAAAGAAGAAAAAAAAAACGCTATATAAAATTAACTATTTTTATCTACAATGTTGAATGTGTTACTCAACTTTTTAACAAGAAAAATCTCAAATTAATGTTAAAAATTGCTGCAAAACATTGTTGATTTATTTAAGATAAAATGATCTATTATGACATGTCTCTAATTTGTATTTAGATACATTTTATTTATTTTTTATTTTTCTAGGTGAATTGTCACCTATATTACATATGATACATTATTGTACATAATTAGGTAATGACAAAATTTGTATTTTATATGGATACTACCTTAAGAAAATTGAGATGATGTAGAGTGTGGGACCCTCATATCATAGATTTGCGGGTGGGCATAAGACCCTTGCACCATCTTTGGATATTGTTATAGTCTTTTGCAAATTTCTTTCATCAGCCTACTATACCTACATTCTGTAAGAAGCATATGTGGACAATCTTACTCTACTATATATATATATATATATATATATATATATATATATATATATATATACACATACATACTTTACCTATTTGAAGATATAAAGAATAAGAACAATCCTGAAAACATGAATGAAATAAATATCTATATAATCATAAGACAAGATAGATTTAACTGACACTTTATTATTTTAATGTCAACTCGTTATATTTTACATTTGTTAATTAAGTATTGATTACCTACAAGCATGCTTTTCAGCATTACTTTCACCACTTTATATAAAAACATGCCCATATATACTCTGTATATACCAAACTAATATTATTACACATGTTTATCATCATTATTATTATTATTATTATTAAAAGTGAGGTCATTGTATATAATCTTTCTTGGATTCTCTTCACAAGTTTACAGAAAATTAATGTTCAAAGCACATAACACCTAATGAGATGAAATATTTGTGCTGAAGGTTGTTCTTAGTAAGCTTGATTCTTAGTGGGTGCCTTATAAATTTGGCTTTATTGAAGACATTATTATAATATTTTATTATATAATAATCAAGACATTATTATAATATACTAGACCACTCAAACTTGTGTTACTGATTACATTTAGTTTCATGAAGTGTTTGTGAAAGTAGAGATATTTTAAAAAATATATTTATTTGCAGTTATTGAAGTTGCTTTCAACATTAAAAAAAATTGTCTGTTTGAAGAAAGTTGAAATAAAAATATTTAAAATATTGTTTGCTTGTTTATATTTCAGCTTTCTTTAAACAAACACATAATCACGGGAAGGTGGAAAGAGATATCATTTTTTTTTTGTCTTCATTTCCTTCTCTCCCCCACCGCATCCTACATGATAATGAATTCATGTCTTTCTTTCACCCACTCTCTATATATGACTTCTGGCAAACACACAAGCAACATTCACAGACTTTTATGGGAATAAAAGATGATTTTATTATCAGGACATTTTTATAATATATGATTTTATTATATAATAATCAAGGCACTTTTCAAATTGTAGTGGTTAATATGCTGGTCTCACAGGCACATAGTGAAAATTTGTGAAACCAGCTTGTTAACTATCACCCCTAACACCTTAAAGTTAGTATTGAGAACAAATAAGTTATCCTTACCTTCAACTTTAGGGAATTCTTTCTCAATGTATCCTTGAGCCTAAAATAAGAGAGCGTAAAAAGAATTTTAACTGAATGAACATCCTAATGTTGCCCATCATATGCAGGTGTTTTAATGTTGGGTAGACACTTTAGCTTTCGGCGATAATATTGGGTTTTGTTACTTTTTGGTTATCCATATTTCAGTTACCTGATAAATTTATGTAAACTATCATCATATACGAGTAAGGAAGCTAAAAGCATTGTATGTTATGTTTTGTCATTTTTAGTCATCTATACATCAGCTGCCCCATGATATGTATGAAAATTTAAGCAGGTTTTCATCACATATACAAAAGGAAAGTTAAAAACTAACACACACATTTAGCACAAGCAATTTTACAAAAGCATTTCCCCCAAAATATCTTTACTACTTTTTACAGCATTTTTTTTCATTAATAACTTATAAGGAACAGATCTATTGTTTTGTTTTTATTTTTATATTTTTAAAATACTAATAACTACTAAACAGTTACTGTACATGATTAGTGTCACTGAAAATGAACTTTGAAGTGTATAAACAATCACAATAACAAAGATATTGTAAAATAGGTATTTCTTTGTTGTACATTACATTTATTTTAACTTGGTATAAGTTATGCAGGACTACTTTTTAAGGCTAATTTTTCATACATATGATGTCAAAACTGTGATCACAAAAGCACTGGTGACATACAAGTGCGTTGTTAAATTTAATACCCAAGTTCATCCATTATGGAGTTTGAGGTAATATAATAGACATAGTTTTTGTGTTATCGTGTATACTTTTTTTTTTTTTTTTTTCTTGTAATTAATTTACCTCAAGCAAGGTGATAATGCCTCTAAGATGCAAAGAGCTACCAGGAGTGAAAGAGAATGAAAAGACTTTAGAAAGAACTGAAAACCCAATCCTAAACCGGGAACAAGGGATAAATCTCTATTCCTGTTCAAAAGACCAAGGAGGAGTGCAAATGGGACAAGGGCTATTTTGTGGATCTTGTATGCTTTTTCTTTTGGCATTGTGTATATACATTATCACAAACATATCAAAAACAGGTATACATTTAATCAATGTCAGAGTTAGAAATGTCAGAAGCAGGAAACGCTTGGTTCTGATGTAAAGTTAAAACAGAATGTAAACAATGATTCCACAAATACATCAGAAATTTAAAGGAAAAAATATGTGAACATAATATGGACTTGTTATTAGGTTGGTTAAAAACGTAATAATGTTGTTTTTTGACGTATTTTTTAACGTCAAAAAACGACATTACGTCATTATTTTTGCACCAACCTAATATTTAATAACATACTGAATGACCTAATGTGCTACCAGAGCATTTATAATCACAATTTTGAACTAGAAAATGCAGTTTTAATTAAAAACTGACATATATGTATTCACAGACAACCTGTTTCAGTGTATCATAACTCATCAGTGTGGCTAGGTCTTCCAATTGCTTTAAGCTGGGATCGAAACTCTTCTAATTTAGGATCAGTTAAAGACTTTATTCCTAAGCTATCAGCACACAGAGAAAGGGAATCTTTTAAATGTATTATATACATATATATATATATATATATATATATATATATATATATATGTGTGTGTGTGTGCTAGACCAGAATTCAGAACACTCATTTAATTGTGTAAGTAGGTAGGAATCCTTCTTTTATATGGGTTTCATTCAAGATTACTGGCGAGTAAGTTTTTCTTTTATCATATTTTCTTGCATGCATTTTTGGGGGTCATAGAGTTTATGTTGGTACATAGTGTGTAAGAAATGTCCAAATGATCTTTGGGTTTGAGTGTTTTGGCTAACATATTAGCTATTATTGAGGATGTTTTTGTTTGCCTTGATATGTAATAATAGATTAGTCAAAGGTGCTGTGATTCAAAAATTGGGTGATCAGTTCTTACACACTTTATATCCCAAAAAGAAATCTCTTGTATGTATGCAAGAAAAAAAAAAGAAAAAATCACAATGCCTTGTCAGTCATCTTCAATAAAACCTTTGTCCTTCACTATATATAATCAAGTTTTAAATAACAATTAACCAATAAAGTACAAAAGATTCATTTTCTCATTATAACCAGCTTAAATATGTCTTTACTTCTCATCCAGTGTAGACTTCAGCTTGTTTCTGTCTCACACACACACTTATATATATATATATATACACACTAAAGTCAACACCCAGAGGCAACAATCTGTTTCATGCTAAATGCAATCATCAGACCTGATGATTGTGTTTAGCATAAAACAGACCGTTACCTCTGGGTATCCACTTTTATATTTACATAAGTTCTATCTCTGGTGTTGAAAACTTGAACCCATAAATATAGCATACCTTAAAACTATATTTTATCATATATATATATATATATATATATAATTAATAATTTAATCTTAAATTTTAATGGAAGATTTATAGTTTTACTTACAACTGCTTTCCTGTTTTCATGATTGACCATGTCCAAAAGTGGGTAGGCATCGCAGACATCATCCAGAAGACAGTAGTTTTTGAAACCAAGTCTGTACAAAGTTAAGGTCAGTATAATCAAATATACAATGACATGATCTAAAAGTTATAAAAGATGTATAAATCTGTTGACATTTTGCATGACTGCAATAATACATTGAATATTTTTTGAATGCTTGAAAAGTTTTCAACTCTCTTTCACAAACATGAGCTCATTAAATAAGGTTCAACCTTATTTAACTAAAACAGAATTAAAAGAATCGCAAAGAACAAAACATTGGACAACCTACAAAATAGATATAATATCTGAGCAATGAAATGTCAATAGGTAAAGCTGAATGATAAGAATCCTGAAACTATAATCATTATATTCTAAAATTGTACTATTTAATTATGACGTTAAAAAATGAACATTTTATATATATATATATATATATATATGAGGTGTGTCTGAAAAGTAATGAAACGCATGTCAGAAACAATTTATTTCAATTCCAAATAACAAACTATACGGTTTCTCCTTTAAAATAATCCTATTTGAGTCTAATGCACTTCTCCATCCTTCTCTGCCACATTTACATACACTGTTGGAAGGATTCTTTTTTGGATGCCTGTTGTTTCAGACCACTTGATGGCTTCCATGCCCTGAAAATGGGTCCCCTTGAACTTGGAGAAAAATAAAAATTGACACAGAGCAAGATCAAGTGAAGAGGGAGGTTGTTCCAGTATGGTGATGTTCTTCTCAGCCAGGAACTACCGGAGACTTAGGGAATTGTGAGCAGGTGCATTGTCATGGTGAAGCAGCCATGATTTATCCTGCCACAATACTCATCTGTTCTGCCACAATACTCATCTGTTCTGAGTGAAGCAAATGCCTCAGGATCTCTTTCTAGACTTGCTGATTGATCATTTGGCTATGTGACAAGAACTCTTTCTGGTCTCTCAAAGAACAGATAAGTCCAATTACTTTTCAAACAGACTTCATATATCTATATATCTATATATATATTAATTTTAACATTCATATATATATATATATATATATATATATATATATGTGAATGTTAAAATTAATGTTTCTTCAGGTCGGAAACTTCAGTAGCATCATGGTTTCTCCACCTGAAGAAACATTCATTTTTAACGTTGAAACAAGATGTACAGTTATGTTGTGGATATGTGCATAATAAATAAATATTTATTGCTCTACTTTTGTATTGATCCCTGTTTTAAATTAATGTTTTGAGCGCTGAAATTTTACTCTTCATTCTTTTACATTTGGAGATATATATATCATTAAAACAAGTGGAAGAGCAAGGAAAAGAAATTACTAATTTTTATGTTTGCTCTTTTTCACTTTGTTTTAATATATTACTTTCACTCCCTTTGTTGCCATCTGCAAGTTGATTTGAATCCTAGTCAACATTGCCTGCTGGTGGGCAATTTCAGTTGTTGGGTGGGCAATGAGCAACTGAACAGAAAATAGCATGCAATTTGGTGGGAAATATAGGATTTTGAATATTAAATTTGTTTAAATTGTTAAATTTTTGTCACACTTGCAGCACTAATGCTAACCATAAAACTAAATTATATATGTGTATAGTCAATCAAATTTGCTTTCATTTGTTCTTTAATATACTAGTAGCAGCAGCTGCCACATAAGTCAGCATTATTTGTTGCCTCCTTTTGGCATTTTTTTACTACATCATAAAGTCAGTTTACGAACCAGTAACAAACTTTTAACAATTTTGGTATGCTTTTAAATATTTATTATACAGGTGGGTTGTAGAAGTTTTTTCCATGTGAAAGTGGGTGATGACACAAAAAAGGATGGGAACCTCCTTGTTCTATACGGATCTACTTGAGCTAAGTCAAGTCATATTTTCTCAAAATTTAACAGCTTGAAGATTACCATATTGCAGGCTTCTTAGATTTGCAAATGTGCCAAGGGAGTGGTTCACCAATTGTAGCATGGTTTGGCTAACCTCCCCTTATAAAAGTCTGGCATTTTGAATTCAATAATATGTGTCTAAATGAAAAATTCCACAAAATATATTATGCAACATTTCAAAAAACATTGCTACTGGAAAGGATACTCTTTGGCAACATCTCGGACAGGTCCTTGCCCAACAAGGAGAACATGTTTGTTATGGTACTCTTCCATGATCATCAGTGGGGTTGGGGAGTGAACAACCATGTCTGGGGTGACCTGATTAAAGAGAAATCAGTCAGAATGAATTATTGAACTGAAATGGAAATAAGTTTAAAAAATAACTGACAATTTTGCATCTAACAGTTGTATTCTTTCAGAAATGCTTACATTGATTTTATGACCATTGATAATCCGTTTCTTCTGAATTTTCAATGCATTTACATAATACTTATAGTTTCAAAATAAAGAAATTCGTTAATAACAATGAAATAGCAATTATAAAGGTGAAAGTTTTTGATTGATTTTTTTGTTGTTGTTTTTTTTTTTTATGGCTTATCAAAATTTTGTAAGTTATTTAAAGCCAAAAACCTATTTTTGAATTGTAAGAGTAAATTTTTTTTATAGTAAATGAATACTGTATGAACATTTTTTTTTTTTTTTTTTAGATAATAATGATTTTCAGATACAGATATTACTATTTAATCCATAGCTGGAGAGAAGTGGTGGTGGGTTCATACTTTTCCAAAATGTATTTGTGCATATGTGAATGTAACGAACCTAACTGGAATTTGAACCTTTCTCTCTCTCTCATTCTGAGCCGTTCTCAATTACATCCCACACACATTCAAAGTGGCCAGGTACTGACCAGGCTAACCATGGATTAAGTTTTTAGACAAGAACCGGTGTATCAATTAATGAAATAAATGTCTCTCCCTAGTTTTACAGGCTTCTACAAATGATTATATAAAAAGGAAAATTCATCAATTTGTATACACTGATATTTTTTCTTTTTTTTTTTTTTTTTTTAAATCAAAAGGTGTTAGATAACACCTGTAGGCTTGCATATTTATCAGCGAGAACCTGTACACCATCATGACCCCTTTTCCATTTAAAAGATTACCTATTATTTGTGCTACTAGGGATGAAAAGGAGATGCAGACTGAACCCTCAAAACATGTTAACCTCAAAATTATTGTACACAAAATCTTTGTGCAGTGTTTCAATTGTACACGGTTGTTTTTGTTTCTGCTGGTTTTCCTATAGTCACTGATTTTTGTTAAATATTGTGGTATATAATCTTTGTGAACCTCCAGCAACATTATTTTTGTCAGAATTTTTCAAAGTTTATTATATGCATTGCTGTTTGTACCAGCATGCTTGTCGTAGTTGTTAGACCTGATGTTTCAACTGTTGTACTCTTGGGTCTTCTTCAGCTGTTTGTCTTTATAATCAGTATCCTTCTTGAAAATTTGAATTGATCCTATTATTCAGTCCGTAGTGGTAAACTGTCCACATTCTCCTTTCCTTACTTTGGGTATGTTTCATATCCATTGATACTAATCTCCTAAGTTGCTTGTCCAACTGACATGAGTTATCTCCCCTGAGCATTGAAAGCAGTATAAGAACAATCCACCAGTGTGGCTTGAATAAAGGGTTCTGTTTGAAATTCCAAGAACTTTAACAAGTATGAAGACACACATTTGAAGAAGACCAAATGGTACAATGGCTGAAATGTTGTCTAACAATCAAGAGGACCATGTTGGTTTGAATAGCAAAACACACATGTTTTATATATATATATATATATATATATATACACACATACTTGTACATTAATTCACAAGAATATCTACATTATATACCAACATTGGTACAAGATAATCCACTGAGCACTCAATCAGAAATATGCTTACATTACAGTTGATGTCCTGAAAAATTGTAAAAAAAAAAAACAAAAAAAAAAACACTTTTTGGATACAAAGTTTGGCCAAGGCTATATTCATTGTGGTCGGTAAAAATTGGACATACCTACAAGAACTTGAGATTCTCATTCTGTTATAAGTGTTCTGTTTATTTCATATGGTTGATAATAAAAAGTAATTCATAATTCATAAAAAAAGGATAAAATCACCTTTATTTGATACATTGTTTTACAATCTTTGACTTACCTCAATTCCAAGCCAGCCCTGAATTTGAGCTGCTTTGTCAGTACTGCGATTGCAGGCATTGGTGACAAATGCAACAGGTACCCTGAGTTGTCCTTCATCATCAGTTAACACTTTAAATGCATCAATGGCTGCTTGCAAAGGGTTGGTGCCTCGAGCCAAGACACCATCAATGTCAAACATAATACCAAAGTCTGGCTGTAAAAATAGTAAGATTACAAATAAGATAAAGGGATAGATAGAAAAATAACATTATGGGATAGAGTAAAAACATATATACAGTAATAATAATAGTAGTAATAATAATAATAATAACGATTGGCATCTCCTTTTGCTTTCAATGTATGAGTGTCCAGTGAATAAATGTTTTTTTTTTTTTTTGTTTTAATCATTTCACACCAAGCAAGGCAATAAAGCCACTAAGACACAAAGGGGGGGGGGTTACTGAGTTACTGAGAGAATATGAGGAAAAATACAGTAAGGAGAGGGAACAATAAAAGAACAGGAATGAAGAAAACAGAAGATGACGATTTGCATTTAAATTTTTGAAGATCGAAGTTGACTTGAAAGCAAATGCTACAAAAGTAACCGTTAGCATAAAACTTATGGATATACCTAGCCAATTCAATTGTAAAATGATGAGACTGAGCTGCCAATTTAGTACTGTACTTAAATTCATAAAGTCTAGGTAGCAAAAAGTTCATCAGAACAATTACCATGAAAATATTTATAGACAAGGCACAGTGGTCATAAAATGACTGAAGTCAAGATGCCAGGTCAGCACCAATAACATTACAGATTCTTCTTTTTATTTTGTTTAGAATCTCTAAATATATAGCAGAAGCCTCAAACCAGATGTGACAGCAATATTCAATGCATGGATGAATGATAGACTTATAAATGTTTAAAATAGATTCTGGTGAAAAAAAGAATTGTCTAGCACAACATTTTCCTAGCAGTAGATTCAATATAATCTTTCTACTATATGTTAGTGGAAAATGTTAGCCTGAGAAAGTGCAATGTCTCATTCTCCTGGAGGTTAGCATTAGCCATGCTAATGGAAGGCAAAAAGGGTTCTTTCAAATGATTAAAAGAGAGCTGTTTTGTCTTGGAGGTGTTAAAATTAACAAGCCATTCCTTTCCCTAGTGGGAAATTACTTCTACCAGCCTGCATATTCAAGAGATTTAATAAAGAAAAATGTGTTCTCTTGTAGTTTTTGAATCTGCTTCCCCCTTTGTAGGGAAACTGACATCTGATCTAACATGCTGTGGATCAGAGGCGGGGGGGCATGTAAAATTACTGGGGGTTCACACACACACACACACACACACACACACACACACACACAAAAAAAATAAAATAAAATAGGAAATTGGGGGTTTACAGTGATATTTTAGTGGTCCATAGAGCAATTTCACTTCAGAACAATTGTTACAACTGAAAATTAGAATTTATACAGTAATCTATGCCATGTTAAAATACTAAAATTATAAAAAACAACTCTGAAACTAGCAGAAAACAAGATCAAGTGATGTAAATTAGCCTCCCTTTAGTCTACCAGATGTTTTGAATATAATTGTTGAATAAAAAAACGAGAAAGCTATGCAAAGGAAGGATATATATATATATATATATATATATATATATATATATATATATATATATATAGGAAAATTGTATGAAGATTATAATTTACCATAAATTTGATATATTAATTTTAAATATTAATAAAATACTAATATAAATTGATTTAATATAAAATATTTAAGAAAAATAAAATATTAATAATAAAATTAATTTGATATGTAAGTTATATAAGGATTATATATAAAGGAAGCATTTACTATTTCTATAATACAATTTCTAAACTTATATATTAGTAAGAAATAAAATAAACTATTTTTTCATCAAATGGTTATGGGGGTCTACCAAAAATAAATTAAGAGGAAAAATTGGCTCATGGGTCAAAAAATGTTGAGAGCCACTGCTTTGGATGGCAGTGTCACAAAGAGCATTACAGCCCAGCAAGATTCAATTTGGGTATCTACTCAAATTTCTATCTCCACAAATATATTTTAGAAATAATGTCTGATTAAAAATAATTTTTTTTAAAAATTCCCTAAAAATGAAATAATATTTGCTCGTGTTTTTCTTTTCTTTTATCTTGTTAAAACAATTCTGGTCTCCCCTCGTAAATGTGTATGTGATTGGGGAGAGCGTCAACTTCAATGTACAAAGGATGTAACCACATTTTTAGTTACTACTACCTTGGTGAAATTTATGATACAATGTATCTAAATACAAATTAGAGACATGTCATAATAGATCATTCCATTTGAAATAAATCAATAATGTTTTTTTGGGCAATTTTAACATCAACTTGTGATTTTTCTTGTTTTAAAAGTTGTTGAATTTTTTTAACACATTCAACATTTATCAATAAAAATAGTAAATTTTTATGGAGTTTTAATTTTTCAAGACTTAAAAAAAATTCACGGTTTTGGCGGGGGTGGGGAAGAAGACATGAATGACGTCAAAATCTGAAAATTGCTTTAATCATCTTCAATCATCCCCCTCCCCCTGGTCTGGGAGTTCGGTGGTGTATGTACCGGCCCTGTTTATTATTTTATTTTATTTTAAATTTTGTTTACCTAGGTGCTCATTGTCTTTTTATCATTCATCGTGGCATACCAGAAACAAAACATAAGGAAATGTGAGGTCAAAATAAACAACCTCAGCTGAAATTCGAACTCAGTCCGCCGGTTCGTTTTTTTTTTTACCTCTCACTCACTCACTCACTCACTCACTCACTCACACACGCACGCGCACGCGCACCTTTTTGTAGGTCATAAAAAGAAATCAGTTGTTACATTATATAACCCAACCTAATTTATTTGTTGACTGTTTTATTTAGCTCACTGGCCCGTGCAGATGCACTGATTTGGTAACGTGGAAAGAAAGAGAAAAGAAGAAAAGAGAGTCGTTTTAGTACTGCACAGTCGACAAACAAGATTTTCAACGAACACGCTTCAGTCATGTTGCGAACACGGGAGGCGAATGCGTAACAACCTCGAATCGTTAACGGGATAGTAAGTTTGAAATGTAAGCCACGTGGTTTGTCAGTCTAACTATGCGTGGTTTACATTATTTGTCAGCTGAAAATATCTTGTAAACATTATTAGCATATAAATACTAGTTAAAGTCTTGTATGAGTGTTTCTTGCATAATAATAGGTTCCGCCAAAAATTCGCTAACAAAGAAGACGACACCATGAAAAGGTGCCCCCCCCCAAAAAAAAAAACATAATGTTATCGTCAAAATCTTTGTTTTATAAGACTAAGAGGAAAGATCAAATAATTTTTCATAGAAAAAAAGAAAAAACTTTTTTTTTTTTAATCCTTTCCAGAACCTTGGAAATTTTTATCCATTTTTTTTTTTTTTTTTTTTTTTTTTTTGCGCCAACGCGATACCTTAAATTTGTACGGGAAATTTCAGTGTCTTTTTGCGGTGAAAAACTTTAATTTGGAAATTCCTGTAAGAATCAGATAATTGTCGAATCTTTTATGAAACTTTCAGGATTTATTCAGAAATTAATTATTTTGACGACGTTTCTGCAATATATATATGTGTGTGTGTGTTTAAAATGGGATACAGAAGCAATACCGACAAAGTTTTTAAGAAATTTGACAAATGGAAAACGTTTCATTGAAACTAGATTTGATTATGCGTTTCGTCTTTCATGGTTTCATCACATGCAAAAACGAAACAAGTGTCTGTATGTGCGCACGCTTAATGAATCATAATACTCTTTCAGTAAACTGGCGTTTCTCGTGATTAAAGAAGAACTGCTTTTTTAAAAATGTCACTCATTTTCTTTTTTCGTCAATCACGAGAAACGCTAGGTTAGGAAAAAAGTACTATGATTCATTGTTTAAGCATGCATGCACACACACACATTTCTTTCTTTCGTTTTAGGATCTGATGAAGCCTAGAAAGGCGAAACGCGTGTCGGAGTTAGCTCCTCCTCAGTTCTTTAATCCTTCAACAGGGGTCTCTCTCTCTACCCTGGCTATATAAATACTGGGTGACCTTTTGCCTCGATCTCTTTTTTCCTCAGGCCTTAGGCCTTACCACCTCGCATATGTGAGCTCTCACAGCTACAGCGTTTCCCAAATTCTGGGAACACGCTAGGAACAATACACATACGTACGAACACTCATCCAACACGCACACATAATATTCACCACACGCACTCTGTCCATGTAACTGTCCATGTGCTTGTAACTTGTTTTTCTTTGGACTTGGTTAAAGTCCAATATTCTCATGTGGATGGACCGGGTAGCAGGAAATTTCTACTCACGTGTGTTCTCTACACACTCATCGCCGCCACGGTCCGCTACACGCATAATCAAATTTAGTTTCAATGAAACGTCTTCCATTTGTCATATATATATATATATATGTGTGTGTGTGTGTGTGTGCATGTGTGTTCTTTTTATAGATACAAATATTTAAGTAAATGCTCTGTTTATAATAAACAGTATTAACGACATTTATCGGCTTGAATGTCCGAGAAATTTTCATAGAAAATATGCGTCCTCCGACAGGAATCGAACCTGTATCCTATACGGAACCGTCATATACCGACTGAGCCACAAAGGAGCGTTTCGGTTCGATTTTACTGTTTTTAAACTACAATTCTCCATGATATTCTCTCGTACATTCATATCTGCTCGATGCTTATGCAAATGGAAACAAATGACGTCACACATTATGAAATGGACAAAGTCCGACAATTATTTTAAGACATTTTTGTTATGTTTATACGTTCTTTTTGTAGATAAATATAAAAAATCTCTTAAAATAATTGTCGGACTTTGTCCATTTCATAATATATATAATTTCACATTTTAAAAACCCTTATGAACATATGTTTTAGCTTCTGCAGGGGGATCGACAGAAAGCGAATTAAGACCGCAAACTGTCCGCCATTATTAACTTTTATAAAACTTTATTTTTGTCATGATCTGAAGTGTTTACTTAATCTATAGCAGTCATGGGCAACCTTTTTTCAAACATTGGGCAGCATAAGGTACAGTACTCACTACTCAAAGAAATAAGGTATTTTTAAAATTAAAGATAACGCAGCCATTTTCCCACCCAAAATTAGAAATGGGGGGAAAGACGCTTTCTTTTCTTCGATGAAAAGATTCCTTGCATAATTACAAAAATAGATCTTGGTATAATATTATCACTGATGATAGTGTGATTAACACATTGCTGGATGTCATTTGTTTATAACTTATTCATCTGAGTAGACAAAAATAGACAAAAACTTTTGTAAAAGAATAATAATAATAATTATTATTGACGTTCCGGTTTCTGAAACAAAAGATGTTTATGCGTATGATCTTCCTTAGTGAAAGTCTCCAATGGTTTAAAATGCTGACAACGTTACCTTCAAGGAATTGTTACAAAATTCAATTATGTATGTGGTTATGCTTGAAAGTTTGTGAATGAACAAGTGAGAACAACAATTTAATAAACGTTATTTCCTTCATGAAATTAGGCGGCCATTCAGAAACCATTCGGTCCGTAGTTTGCCTATGACTCATCTATAGCAATATGGAAAAAAAGAAAAGATAAACCAATGAATATTTATTATTGCGGTATCGCAAAACTTCTCCCGAACTGAGAGTTTCGTTAAAGCAATCCTTCTCAATGAGAACATTAAGGACTTCCCACTTAGAGGCAGTGTTAACTTTTGTGGAATCTTCCACGTCAGCCAGTCACCCCTGCATGGACAAATAAACTATTCCCTGTAAGTGAATATATGACAAGCATTCATTGGTTAATCACCTTCAATCTAGCTTGCTGATTGGTCAGTTCCGACCAATCAAACCGCCTGACCGCGAAAAATCTGTTTGCCCGCGTTTTCCATCTGAGCCAGTCACGTGATTCACGATCATATGTAAACAAAACCACGAGCGATTCTCTCTCTCTCTCGCACGCGCGTCTCATTCCTTGCTGCCAAGATGTAATCTTCAAGAACTCCCGTCTTAACTAATGCAGTCAGACGTTAAAGACCATTACCAGCGTGAATGTTGGTAATGGTCTTTAACGTCTGACTGCACGTACGAACTCTGAAATCTCTTCTGAACTTTTACCAACTTGTACAATACACAATTCCAAACATGCAGCAACTCATTCTTCTAATCAACTTCTTCTTTATGAGCTCAGGTACAAATATTACCTAGTCTAAGAGACACAACTCTGTTTAACTTTTCAGTTCACATGCATGTATATCAAATACTTAATAAATTCAATTGTTACGTTTTGAAACAATACGTTATGTTTTTTGAATCATTATTCTATGTCTTGTATTAATTGTTGTGGATGGAAGATTATTGAACACACAATTTTAAGCCTTCTGATAATTCAAACCTTCTATTCCTCTCCAGCACACATCTGCAACACTTTCAAGGGATCAGTATGTGTCTAGAGGCGTTATGGCGGCACTGTAATTTTAACAAGGCGCTAAGATAACTTAACCCTTTGAACTCTAAGACAATTTATGACATTTTATATGCACACATGTTGATATTTTTGCCTATATCTTTAAATTTTCATACGTAAAATCGATTTTTTTGCAACACGCTTAGCGTTAACATTTTTCGTTGAGAGTTACCAACTCTACGTTTTTTAAATTTCGCAAAACATTCGGTTGGACTTGTACTTTGTTTATAGTTTTCGCAAACACAAGGCGAACTGCAAACTGGACTCTTGTATATATAAAGACTTAAAAGCTATGCAAAAAACAATATTGCATTTTTATTAAATAAGTATTTGTTATTTTAATCATTAAATTGTTTTTAAAATAGAAGCATTTTGTATGTTAAATAATAAAACTTTTAATTTCCTCCCCACCCCAAAATTAATGAAAATTTATTGTACTAAGTTATGCACCCTAGTAAAACCAATTGTACTTTTTACCCCCTTACCTGTTTGCACTTCTCTCCAAAATTTGGTTTCGATTCATCAATGCTATTTTAGAGGGTGTGACGGACGGTCAGACGGAAGTCACAGAATTTTATATATAGAATTATATGCAATTGCCTGCAAGCTAAAGTCTGGCTGCTTCTACTATCTGATCCGGTAACCGCTGTTCCTGCCACTGTTTACTTCCGGTGATTAGTGCTGTTATCATACAACAAAACACGTGACGTTAAGTCTGTGTATTAACTCTGTTCCATTTACCAGTGTAATTTTATCATCGGGTTGGGCAGTGCGATCATATACAGTGTAACCCGATATAAGAGAGTTGTCGGGACCGGAGAAGAAGTCTCTTATATCCGGGTTTGGTCTATTTTGTTTAGGTAAGTATGAATCTAATTTGGGACCAGAGAAAATCTCTCTTATATCCGTGTTACACTGGAATAGGGGCGTTAGGAAAGGAAAGGTTAAGAAGCAGTGAGCTGAAGAAACCACCAGTATATTATTTTGGATGGATAAATAAACTTCTTTCTATATGCGTTTCAGAAAGTAGGCAGAGAGCGAGGAATCTAGGATTGTAGTTATCAGGGAAGCAAGTAAACGGAAAGGTGTTACACAGGCGGTAAGCGTAAGAAAGTAAACTGTTGGAGTAGAAGTGGCGGTTGCATTTAACTATTTCAACAGTAAAGTGGGTGAGACTTAGATGCCAATCTAGTAGAACGCTTAAATTCATGTAGTCGGGGAAAACGAGGGTGGGGAGTTCGTCAGAGCAGTTGTCATAAAATATTTGTAGAAAAGACAGAGAGTAGCTACGTCGCGTCGATGAGAAAGTGACTGAAGTTGAGATGCTAAGTAAGGATCGATTACATCCTTCATTGGATTCTGTCAAGAACCTCGAGATGAATGGCAGGTCTATCTTTCAGACAAATTAGATGGAACCAAATTTGTCAATAGAAGTCATATAAAGTTTCACCCGATGTGACCTAATTTCTTGTGTACGTACGTGAATATATATATATATATATATATATATAAACAAAAACAATCATTATTGTTTTGTCCGTGTATTGTTTGATATATTGAAATGTAATTGTCATCTTTGATAATGGCTTATGTAATCCGAAAGCTTAGATAGGATTAAAACATGTATCAATATGGTGATTTCCTTTCGTCTTTCAATGATAATGTTATTAAGCTTATCAGACAATATGAAAGGAACTTACTTAAATAGGAACACGAAGAATATTATAACTCTAAAATAGTTATCAAATTTTATAGAGACTTCGTTCCTTCCTGGATATGCACGTTACGCTTACATTATATCTTTCAATGTCTAATCTAGTAAGTGATAAAACGGATAATATATACATTAAATACAATAATAAAATTTTCGTCAAAGACGCTGACGCTTAAGAAGCACAGTGTTCAATGTAAAATATAAAAATACAATACAAATACAGAATTATCTTTCTCTTAACCGACTGACGGTTGTGGCTCACACAAGCAACTAGCAGTCGCGGAAAACTCGTAGAAGAGCGTGTAAAGTTAACCTCTATTACTTCAAACGTTACTATCGTGAACACTTTTTAATTGAAGTACACGCCACATTTTTATTTATTTATTAAAGTATCTATCGGCCTGTGCTCTCGAGAAATTTAAGTAAAAAGAAAAATGTTTGATCCAGTATAGTTTCCAGTTTCGGTCAGGAAGGGCTTCTTAAAAGCATACTGGATGAAAGAGGGACGAGTAAGAAGCAAGAACGGTACTATCTTGTGTGTGTGTATATATATACATATATATATTTTAATGTATGCTATATTTATGGTTGAAAGTGTTCAATATCAGGGATAGAGCGTAAGTATAAAAGTATACATTGTTGTAAACACCCAGAGGCGACAATCTGTTTTATGCTTAAACGCCATGGTCTGACGATTGCATGAAACAGACTGTTGCCTTCAATTTCCCCCCCTCTCTCTCTCTCTCTCTCTCTCTCTCACACACATATATATATATATATATATATATAGCTTCATCGATGACTACTGACGAGTCACTGGGATTAAGCTTTTAATTATTCTTGCATAATAGTTTTTCTTGCCTTCGTACAAGTGATTTCTTTTCTGGACATAGTGTGTAAAAACTGTTTAAAATGATCAGTAGGTGCGAGCGTTTTTGGCTAACCTGTTAGGAATCTCCAATTTTCATAACGGAAAATTGGACATACAAGTAAAAAACAGCTATGAGACGTGTACAAAGCTTATTTTTAATGTCGTTTTTTTTTTCCTACTAATTGAAGGCTGACACAATGGAAAAAATCAGTAATTCTTCCTCCTTTACAACCAATCTTTATTTATAGGGTACTTGTTCTGTCCTTCATTTACTCAAATATGTCTAGTAGTTTACTCGTTGTTTTTCTGATTTTTTCCCTTCAATCTTCCTTGTGAGTATTACATTTTGTAAGCCTTCTTTTCCCATTATGCTATCAAATCTCCCGCTGTCTCTTTATGATTGCTGACTGCAGTTTATTGTTAGTTTCTATTCTTCTTGAAACGTTCCCATCTTTTGCATGTTCTGTCCACGATATTCTCAGCATTCGTCGCTACAAATCTTCATCTGCGAGGAAATTGCCCAACAGTCACTGCTATATGGGAGATTAGATATCACATAGGTGTTCAGCATTCTTTTTTTTTTATTTTTCTAAGAATATTTTTAGATCCCTGAATACTCTACCTCAGTTTCTGAAAAGCATCTTTTACTATTCATATGCGCAGTGTCATACTATCGTCTATAATTATACTATCCAGATACTTACATTTTTGCATTTGCTTCATTTTGACGTCCCCACTCTGTAACTCACACGTTGGGATGTACCTTTTGTTGACGACCATGCTTTCTGACTTCTTAAAGTTAAGTCTTTGCTTATAGCATTCCTCGACTACCGTTGTCTCGTAGCTATTACAGTTCTCTTACTGAATATGCCTATTAACACAGTGTCGTGTGTATAGCATATGTTAAGGTTACGTCTCCGATAATAAATGATAGCAAGTCTTCGAGTCCTCTTAGAATCATCCCGTTGTACAGGTTAAATAAATCCAACAGGAAAACACATCCATGTAGTACATCATTTTTTTTGTACCTTCACTGAACTCGTTCTCTCTAAGTATACAAACATTTAATATCTTCTCCCTGTAGATCATTTTATTTAAAGATTTCAAGTCGTACTTTATCCATTTTGTTTTATCAAATTTAGAAAACTGTTATTAAATAGTTTTTTGCCTGATCTAGACTCTCATGTGGATGCCATGCATGGCGTCCAACCCATTCGGAAATATCTCAACAGCTAGCAGCATACAATCGTTTTCTCGGATCAGTGATTTAAAATGGCTTCAAGAGAAAGAATCCCTTAGGTCTTAAAGAAGACGACACTTATCTCACAGATGAGCGTCACAAAACCATAAAGCTACTATATATAACAAAAAAAAAAAAAAAAAGGCAAAAGTGGAATAATTCCAACAGTAGCAACAACTAAAATGGATAGTACATATAAAACGAAGAGAAAATAATGACATAATCAAGATGTTGACTTTTCACACTACCTTAAACAAACAGGAAGGAAACCCTCGTCATTGCTAAAAAGAATAAGTTAGTGGAATTAAGAAGTATGTTTGCCCGAAAAAATATTTTAAGTGAAAGATTTTATAAATGTCAACTGACAGCAGAACTGGCTGCTTGATCAATGAATGCCGAATGTTTCCTATGAAGAAGCGGTTAACATCACCGTTACCACAGGTATTAATATTTCTGCATCTTTATTGCTTGAAAATTGTATTTCTTATTCAAGTGTCTTAAAACGACGCATTATCCTTGCTTCGTTTTAAGTCTAATTCGATGGAATACGAATTGGTTTGAAATCTTTATGAAGATTGATCTACAGAGGTCTTCGAGTACGTTGCCGCTGACAGTAATTTCAGTTATTACTACAGTAATTTTATCAATCTCAAAATCGTCTAGAGCAGCGTTTCTCAGCCGGGGTTGCTTGGAACTCTAAGGTTCCGCAAAAGGTTCCCAAGGGTTCCGCGAGAACAGGTGATATAAGCTAATGCACTTTTGACTTTTTATTTAATTTCATATACGTAATATTACTAAAGTCACACAATTTATTATTGGTTATTGTAATATTGTAATATAGACATCATCCTGTCTAACCTATTATGTTATTAAAAGATATAACAATCATTGGGGGATATATTTAGTGATGTCTGTACGGCGCTAATCTGAAACCACTTTTACTAGTCAGTGCCCACTCGGCGAATGGGGCCTGAATTTAAAGTTACTTTTTTTATTTATTTTTTTTTACAGAAAATGAGAAAGATATAGTATACGATTTTGTTTTGTTTTTGCGCAGGGGGTTCCTTGAGACATGTAATTTATTTTAAGGGTCACGCAAGGGTACCAACGTTGAGAAAAGTTGGTCTAGAGCTTTAAGCATATCTATAATATATGCTTTAAGCATATCATATGGTCCTGCTGCTTTGTTCCAGTGCTGACCTAATATAAACTTTCTTTTTTGACTATATTGTAAAACCGAACCCATGTTTGCTTTTTTTTTTTTTTTTTTTTTTTATTTACTGTTGTAAAACTGGACACATGTGTGCGTTTTTTCCACTCTGTTGTAACGTTAGGCCTATCTATTAGGTTGGTGCAAAAATAATATCGGTTTTTGACGTATTATTTAACGTCAAAAACCGACATTATTTTTGCACCAACCTAATATTAATTCATTATAATTGTTGTCCAATATGTCTCATATTCATAAGTATGACGTTAAAGTAACAAAGATGATCTTTTGTTATTCCCATGCGTACTCGACCTTCTGTAACACATATTCTATCGTCTGTTACGACATATTTTCCCAGACGGTAAAAATTACCAAAATGACAGAGGCAAGTCTGAAGCCGTTATTTAATGATAATGCCTATTTTCTTGAAGTTAGACTAAAATAACTGCCTGAACCTGCAGAAACTACTTTTAATCTTTTCAAATTTAATTCATCCTTAAATTTTATCAGTTTTAACTTAACTTATCTTTAAATTCATAAGTTAATTTATACTAAATAAAATCTGATGGGATTCTTCTCAGGTTCTAGGGCAGAGGCATATTTATATCTGGTTTGTGCTGTTTCCATGGAGACCGTATGTAATCAAATATTCATATCGTGATTGGTGAGCCTGAATTGGGCGGTCCGAATGGGAAAAAAGTTCAGAAGTAAAAAAAAAAAAAAAAATTATACTTACCTCTTCATTGATGTAAATGTCGTCTTCGTCATGATTGGAAATCGCTAATAAAGATAATGAAGAAAACTTTAATCAGAATAATGGCTTTACAATTATGTGCATTCAATGTATTAATTAGACAAACTTTGGAGTTTTATTAAACACACACACTCTCTCTTTATATATATATATATATATATATATATATATATATATATACAGCAAAGAAACAAACATTATCTCAACATAAATATAGTCTATTTCAAGCCGTTCTGTATATGGCTACCATCTGTGAATGCCAGAAAAATACACTCCAGAGCTTTTTATAAGATACACTATATAGTAGGAACTGATATTAAACCATAAACAAAAAGTCCTGGCCATAAATAAACTCCAACCCCAGACCGCTTCCCCCGAGATAAGATACATTACGCCTAACACAACCCCACTCTCATTAACAAGGCGTCTACGAGAGACATTGAAAATAAATTTAAAACAATGTTCCAAGACGGACACTTAGAGACTGATGATAGCCGTTATACAGAACTGCTTAAAATAGGCTATGTCTATGTTCAGGTAAAAAAAAAATACATATGCTCTGTTAAAATAAAAACATCGAACTCTCTGTGGATCAGTTTTAATAATTAATATTACTAGGATCTACCTGGATTGTATACCAATGGATCGATTACCTGTACTATTATATATATATATATATATATATATATATATATATATATAGCGTGCAAAAATCAAAGGACACCTTAAACTAAATAACTTAGTATAAGATTTGTACATTTTTTGTAGGTCAGCTAATTTTTCCTTTAAATTTTAAATCCTCGCAACAGTCTATGAAGTTTAGCTACATAGATGACATTTGTAGGGTTAACTTATCATTCGTGAAAAAATGATTGCAAAATATTAATTTACATGTAGATAATTTATTAATAACTTATAATTTAAGAAGACCTTTTGACTGTTACACAGTATTAATATATATATATATATATATATATATGTGTGTGTGTGTGTGAAATGGGAAGAGAAATATAGAACAAAGACATTTTTCTGTAGTGTAATATTTAGCACATAACCTAATAGATCATTATAACTAACCTAATAATAATGATGATAATAGCACATGTACCTGATAAACCGTTACTACTATAGAAAATTGGATCCGCACTTGTGTGAAATGTCACTTCGTCATTAAGATAATGGCCAGCGAGACAGTTTCGGACATCATTGTAATTGTTTAATAATTTCAGTCCTCACCATGTACCCTATACATGTCTCTGTGCAATATATATATATACCCGAGTAAAAATTGTCCAAATGTTCTATATATTCGAGTGCTTTCGGCTATTCTATTAGCCATTATCAAGGACTTTTTTTTATTTTTAACTGAATGTGTATTTTTTTTTTATATATATGTTTCTCGAACGATGAGAATTTTTTTTATTTTCTAAACACGGTTAGCACATTGTGGCTGGGTTCATAGTTGAGGTTATTGAATGTTAGATTTTTCATTTTTATTATTAGTGCTTCTATTATTTTTAGTCCTTTTACCATGTGGATGAGGCTATTATAATTGTATTTTTATACAAGTATGTTACATAAAGAGTTTGGTACGTTGGTGCTACCATAGTGTGAGGTCTACCTCCCGTTTCAAGTGTTTAGAAAATGTGAGACAGATATAAATATCAAGGTTAGACTTCACCTGACCTAATGGCCACGTGAGAGGACGGGCGCGATATATTGAGGTAGACCTCACGCTATACGTTTCCGCTTGTGTTTAAATGAGTCGCATGGCTAAAGACATGTAACGTGAGTCTTCTTGATAGGTATGTAGTGGTATGTCCAATCATGAATTTGGTTTGATCAGGAACTCAGTTCCTTAAGGGATATATGAATTCATAAATAATATTGGTTCTCTTATACTTAGATCTTTCTGGTAAGTTGATCAAAGACTCGTCCAGAAATATCTAAACTGTCAGTTGTATACAACAAAATGGCTACGAGCAAGTGAAGCATGTAGGCCTCAGCAAGAACCATCCTTCCTCGAACCTCATGAACTGTTGTTACAGTATTACAAACAAAGAACTGTACCAGATAACAGAAACCACATCGCATAAGGTCTTTCAACAGCTGCAACAACTAAAATGGACGGCACATGTAATTCAAAGAGAATAATGGAAAATTTTGCACCATCTTATATAGATAATAAATGGCTGCTCCACACACCTTGGCATGTGCTATAGTTCTGGATATAACGATAAACTACATCTGGCAGCAAGAGATTGGGAGATTGGAGGAGCGTGGAACTATCTCTTAATTGACGTTGCTCTCAGATTTACTCTAACCTGGCGTGGTAGCACCTGTTAGGGTCCATTTATAGAAAAATAGAGAATCCCTAAACAAAAATCAAAATACTAGGAATGTATAAAAATACATTTTTATAGTGAAAATACCAGCAATACATTTTTTATGAAATATTACCCAGGATACATTTTTGTTGTGAAATTACCAGCAATACATTTTTTAAAATTACCAACAATACATTTTATAAAACGATATACCTAAAATAAAACATACGTTTACCTTGAAAGAGTAAAATTATGTACAAAATATCTGTAGTTGAAGGCATAAATTGCTTTCAAAATATCTGTAGCTGAAGGCATGAAAATGTGTTTAAAATATTTAGATTTTGACATTAAATAACCCATAGAGGTGTTGATATGCCGCTAAACAACATCAACCACAACTGGTATGTTCTAGTATGTTACTCTTCGAAACTGATCATTTTTGCTTCTGTTTTTTCTGTGTGGTTTGTTCTCCCACCTGACATTTCAGAACTGATTGGTTTGGTTTAAGAAGGACAATTTTTTCACCTGATCTCTATTCAGTTTATTCGCCATAATTCTGCTTCAAACATTTACGAGTGCTACGTGAGTGCTATTTTTATTTCCATCAGAAATAAAAATAACACTGACACTCTTTGGGCTGTACGGTAGTGGATAGAGTAGAAATTGGTACATTACACCTTTCCTTCAGCTACCAAATGCTAACTTAGCTTTACTTAGATAATATCTAATGGCTCTGGCTGGCTCTCACTCACTCATTCTCACACACCAGAGGAGATCGAAAGTACTTGTGTAAGAAAAATGTATGGTGTCTTCCTTGATGATTTTTAATCTTAACGTCAAGAAATTGGTTAGAAAACGAGAAAGGATTATTGTAATAGATATAATATATCTATTATTCAATGAAACATGTTTGTTTTTATATATTATATATATATATATATATATATATATATATATATATATATTGATAGTTGTATATTTAGGCAGAAATCCTTCGTTTATGCATGTTTCATTAAAAACGACAGACAAGGTACTACGGTTAAGCTTTTTATTTAATTTTTCTTTTCATGTAGTTGTGTAACCAATGTAATTATTTATGAGTCCAGTTTGATGAGGAACACTGTTCTTTAAGGGACATTTGAACTCCTAGATTATTTTCGTTCTTTGTAATTTTGACTTGGTGTGTTATTTTTGAGGATAAGGTTAGCTGTATTAATTTTTTTATAATAGATAATTAATTTGATTTTTTTATTCGGGTCAATTGGGGTAGTGTATTTCTTTATAATATGTCTTAGTGAAGATTCGTCTTGTTTGTAATTAATGTGCATTTGGTTTTTGTAGTAAATGTGTATGTAATTTTTGACTGTGTGTTCACTATCGTTATTACTTACTACATGCTTATCCAGACGTCTTACATTACACCTATCTGATCACAGCTCCATTTAAACACACACACAAACTTATCAGACTCCGTTAGAAACATACGAGTAGAAAACACAAATATATTAACTGCATCCACCTGTAAAAAAAAAAAAAAAGACTAAAAATAATGGAAGCTTTAATTAAAAAAAAAGAAAAGGCCAACTCTTAATAATATTAACTACGAACAAGGCCACAGTGTGCTAACCGTATTCGGAAATTAAAACATCCCTATGATGCACAGACTCAATTAAGCTGAAAAATCGAATCATCCTTGATAATGGCTAAAGGTATAGCCGAAAGCGCTCGGAAATATAAAATATTTGGACAGTTTTTACACGCTCTTTATCCAGAAAAGAAAGCTCTTGTTCGAACATAAGAAAAATTAAATAAAAATCTTAACCGTAGTACATTGTCTGTTGTTTTTAATGAAACACACACACACACATACATATAAGAATAGTTATGACTAGATTGAGATAGTGGTATAACAATAGATATGGAGATTGCTGAAAGCTTCTAGTGCAGACTCAATTCTGAAAAGCTGACCAAATATGAGAATTTTGTTGGGAGGAGAGCTTTTCTGAAATCCCAGATGCACAGAGAAAAATAAACTCATATATATTAATGTCACAGTTACAGTAGTCTTATTAGACATTAATGTTCAAATGCATTTCATGTTATGTGCTTCCAGTATGGTTGAAGAACGAGCCTGTGAAATAATAATGGGTGTCTTGCGATGGAGTAAAGTTTTTCGAGTGAAACTACCCCTGCAACGAATTGAATACTCATTCAGCATCCTGCATGTGTTAAAGAAAAAAAAAGCACCAGAAAAAACTGCAAGAAAAGAGGAATTGCTTACTGAAAAAATTTCCAGAGCTTGAAAAACTACAGAATACAAATGTAGCTGATATTCACAAAAATATAAAAAAAGAATCCATCACATGCGATACACGTTTGGGCGATCATGTATCTTTTGATACATGGCTGATGAAGCAGAAGATATTTCCCGCAGTAGGTTGACATTTCTTTCTCCGGTAGACTGGTTGCCAACCAAAGCTAAGAGACCGCATCTATCCTGCTATTTAACCCATAACTGGGGGAGAAGAGATGGATTCATACATTTTCCAAGGGTATTTGTTCGTAAGTGAATATGTGAATGGAATTCAAACTCGGATCTCCGTGTTCTCATTTCGAACCGATATCCATTACCCCACAATGCACATCCAAGGCAAAAATGTACTCTTCGGCAAGATACATAAAATCTCTTTTTTATAAATTCACCCCAAGAAAGGTTATAATGCCATTAAGACGCAAGAGGTTACTGAGAGTGAAAAAGAATGAACAGATTTTAGAATGAACCGAAAACCCCTTTCTTAATCAGGATAAATCCCTACTACTCTTCAACGAAAAAAAAAAAAAATCGGGGAGGAGTGAGAACCGAACGAAATTAATTAAAAGACAATTATAATGGAAAATGGTATTACAGAGATTAAATGAATACATAAGATATCTCTACCAGGTCAACAGATGAGAAAAATCTACAAAACATAGACGATTCGTGATTGTAAAACCTGGTCATGCTGAGGAGAAAAATAAGTAATTGTAGTGGATATTATATGAGCCTTTGGCATTAAGAAGTTTGTGGGAGTGATAAACGAAATATATGACAACGGTGAAATACCGGGTGATTTTTATTGTAATGAAAAATGAATCTGACAAAAACCCAATGGACAAAATCCCAGTCTCATATGACATTAAAACGAAGTGTAAAGCCATTCGCCTGTTATCATATGACATTAAGATAACATATACATATATTGGTTGTCATGCATATACATAAATGGAGCATAAATTTGTATGAAATAAGTGTACTTATATAATATGTTTTAATTGTCCCAAGTTGACATTGGAGCTGATTATTATTATTATTTTTTTTTCTTATTTCTCTTCCTCTTTTTGTTTGTTCTTCTTCAACATTAAAATTTGAATGAAAAGTTTTAATGTTAAGTTTGTTTCTTTTTACATATAAGATTTTTTTTTTATTTATGAAACTATGACTTTCTCCACTTTGGGGATAAGAGGCTGGGGTTTTGTCCGCTGGGAGTCTGTCCACTGGGATTTTGTTCTGTTACTCTGAAAAGTAATGGCCTCTGTTTTTCCACGGAAACTACAATATGTATAGGGAGTACAATAACATCGCTTGACTGAACAAGTAGCTTCCAAATAATATTTTTCCTTAGTTATCATCATTGACTACATTTTCGTCAGCCATTGTTTCGTAAGTTAATAGCTGTACAATCTTGCGCGGAAGCTGGTTTGTCAAACACATCGCTATCGCCGCAGGCGAAGCATTGTTAATCATTATTAATAATTTTCCTCATACTCTGCTATCTATTCCCTGTTGGAGATCGACTGCTTGAGTAAAAGTGGCAATAAAAATCAAATGAAAAGTAACGTGAAAAGACAAAGTGAACCTGTTTAGTGTATAAGACGGCCTAGCATTTCCCACCGACGCCAATGGTCCGTGTTCAAATGGGTTTAAAAAAATAGAATGGTGATTTTCCAGCTAGGCACAGGATACCGGGCTGGACTACATTTGAAAGCCAAGCACGGTTAAATTTGGGGCTAATTTTGGCTACTGATGATAAAGTTAAACATTTTGTAACGTTGGTTTTTCAAATGTCATCAGTTCGCTATTTGTCCTTCGTTTGTTATAGTTTCCTTCACGGATCATCATTCGTTGTTATCTGTATATATATATATATATATATATATATATATATATATATATATATATATATATATATATATATATATATGAATTGATTGCGAAAAGGCATGAAAAGTCTCACATTCAGGGAGCACGCCGAACGCTTCAAGAAAATAAATAAGTAGGTGTTTGAAATAAGATGAGGAGTAAAATTTAAAAGATTAACTGGAGGTCGTTATGCTTATTACAGACCCAAGAGTAGATACGAATTTCTCAGAGGTGCCAGAAGTCGTTCCAGTCCAGGCAAAAAAGAAAAAGCAGGATTTCACTTGCTGATTTTTCAAGGCTTGATATTTCTAAAGGCTGAAAAATTTTATTTTTCAATCTCCACTCTTTTCCAATGAGCATTCGACTAGGCTATGATAAGTAATCACTAGCAAGATTCATTTAAAATAAACCCACGTCGTTTACATATAACTGTAATATGACACAAGGCCAATTGAGGAAAAATACGTAGAGGAAGATTTCGCTGCATCATCCCTCTAAATATGAAAGGCCTGCCTATACACAGTCCCCTCATCTTATACCTAACACCTACTTATTTATTTTCTTGAAGCGTTCAAAGAAAAATGTTCAGTTCTAAGAGAATTATAATTTAGAATGACGAAACGGATTCTATCAGTTTTTCAAAACTTCATTCAAATTATAAAAAATTAAAATATTTTCGACGTGTAAGGCAACATTTTTTATTTTGAAAATAATTTAAAAGATGTGACTGCGAAATGAACATTCAGCGTGCTTCCCGAGTGTGACTTTTCATGACTTTTCGCAATCAATTCATGGTGATATACAACAACGCATGATGATTCCTGAAGGAAACTATAACAAATGAAGGGCATTAGAAACAAGGACTTTCTGCTGCTAGTATAGTATGGTATCTACTGAGGTATTTGAGACCTACTGTAAATGACGATACACTCATTATTGCTGGAAAATGCTCAGGAAAAAAACGATGACTTGCTTACTGATTTTTTTTTGTTTTTGTTTTAAATGACATCAAATCAGTTTATAAACATTAAAAATCACTACTTGGTGATATTTTTTATTTATTTATTTTTTTTTTATAAAAAATTGTTAATGATTTTTAATACATAACCAGTTTAATCCTAGCCCTAACATATTTCACACTTCCAATAGTTGGTAAATATCATACCATAGTAGAAAATTAATAGTAGATATCATACTCTAGTAGAAAAATGTATAGTATATATCATACTAGTGATTTTTTTCAAGCGTAGCTCAGATGTGGCACAAGGCCGAATGTATGGGGCACACAGGATCGAACTCGTTACTCAGTCGTAATTATTCTAGCGAGACAAGCTTGCTAGCCATTACACTACCTCGTGGTGCCCAAAAATCATACTATAAAATGGGTTGTAGATATCATACTATAGTAGAAAATGAATAGTAGATATCGGATGGTAGATATCATCTAAGAAAATGCATGGTAGATATCATACTATAGTAGAAAATGCATGGTAGATATCATACTATAGTAGAAAATGCATGGTAGATAGCACCGATTTTCTTAGGGTGATATTTATTGTAAACATTTTGATAGAGAAGAAAATTGTTTTAACTCTTAATAAATAATTTACTATATGTTTACAATAACATCTCTTTTATTTCAAATAAATTAAATTCGATACTAATTGTACCCATTTTCCAGATTAAAAAAAAAACCTTCGCTTAATCCAATCCTTCTCAACTTATTAGATTAAAAAAATATTCACTCCTCGCTTATTCCAATGCCCTTTATTCAAAACCAGAGAGTACCCAGCCTTCGAAGCTGGGGTACTTCCTTTGTGCCCATCGGTCGATGTTCGAGTGCAGGTTAAAAACTAGGATTTCAAATGCTGATTTTTCAAAGTAGACACGCAATTTGATTTATTGGCGCTACAGGATCTTCCAACCCAAATTTAATCCCATTTGGTCTACCGAGAAAAACAAGGAAGCTGACCTAAAACAGACTGAAGTTGAGAACTTGTATGAACTCGAGTTCTTGTCTTAAAACGCCTAAGTTTCGAAAGTTTTAAACTTTTGAAACTCCTAAGTTTTAAAGTTGAAACGCCTAAACTTATTCTCTTTGCGCTCAGGTTCATTTCCCAAATATCAAATGCCCATTACTGTTGGCCAAATGACAAATACTTTCGACAAATATCGAATCGTCTAATTTCAAATAATAAAATAACGAATAAGTACCTTTTTGAGAAGATGAATTCAAACTATTTCTTTCGTCTCTATTAGAATTTTTTCTCTGGGAACCAACTTGGACTTCTGTCGTCATAAAAGAGACGTTCAATTTCACTACTATTCACTTCGTTAGAATCCACACTTGACAGTGATTGCGTTTTCCCGGTTTCAGTCGATCACATTAAATCTGTTACCTTTGCTCTGTTTCCAGTTCGAATCTACACTTGTATACAGTTGTCCGAATTTGTAATTTTTTTTTACAGAGCTGTACTATTTAAAAACAGAACTTTACGCTGTAAAGGTCACCAATCAAATGACACTATATTGATATTAACTGATATTAGCTTAGTATGTCACAAGGTTAAAGGTGCAATGGGAAGTTTGTGTTACGTCAAACTTTTCTTATAATTGTAGATATGATATGGATTCTTATTACAATAAACCCCTTTATACCTGTCCCCAAGACCGTCTCCATTTTCTGTATTTCAATAGTTACCAACGCCACAAATCTGACAAATAAAATTTGAATAAACAAAAAGGAACTTTTTAAATATTGATACTAAAATTAACTATATAAAACTAAATGATTTTTCAGACGAATCTGAATAAAAATATTATATTTGTTAATTGCGTAATATTAAAGAAAAACAAAAACCTTTTATGGAACCAACGGTCAAGTTGCCCAAACCTTAAGCTCTTATCCATAAAAAGCCTCGAATAAAAACAATACTGAAAAAAGAAAGAGAAAATAGCCTAAAAGTAAAATTACCTACTCGGTCAAGTGTTCGAAGCCTAAATTACGTAGATCGAGCAAAAAACGCTTAACAACGTTAAATCCTATGAAAGGATGGCTCTAGTTGTAACTCGAGTTTCACGCCTATACGATTTTCTTGATCGCATGAGCGTGAAACTAGAGTTCTCCAAACAACATAAACAGTCCTATATTGCTATTGAATATTTAATATTTTATCTATTCGTCGTACGTTTATCTATATGTTCACGAATTGCACTAAATTTTGACAAATCACAAGTCCACGTACGTGAATGTGGATTGAAAATTTAGTTTACACGATTTTTTAATAATAAGGAATTTAGAATTTTAATCAGTACTAGAGTTGTTCAAATTTTGCACAAGAATTATAACTCAAGTTGCTTTAATGGCTACTTAAATTTTCTCTGCTTTGGTCTAATAAACAGTAATGAAATACATTTCAATATATATTATGAAATGGATTAAGTTCGACAATTATTTAATATAGTTTCTATTTATACGTTATTTTAATAGTTACTATTTAAGTAAAAGCCCTGTTTTTTTGTTTGTTTTTGTTTTGTTTTTTGTTTTTTAATAAACAGTATTAATTACATTTACTGGCCTGAAAGTTCGAGAAATTCGAACAGGAATCGAACCTGTAACCTGTCGAAGAAACACATTTTCGACAGAATTTCTCGAACATTCAGGCAGGTAAATGTAATTAATAATGTTTATTTAACCCCCACCCCCCGAAAAACAGAGCATTAACTTAAATAAATTGTATCTATTAAAATCACTTATAAACAGAAAATCATTTAAAAAATTGTCGTACTTAATCCGTTTCATAATATGTTATCAATGTTTACGTTAAGGTACATTTCGTGAGCAGATATAATCGTTTGGGAATGATCGTCGAAGATTTGTTGCTTATAAACAGTAATTCGGAATTTCTCTCTTGTATTGTTCTGTTGTATATGTATTTTAGTATGCTATTTGCCTTATCATTGTAGTATTGGTTGGTTAGTATTATAACTAATTAGCATATGTATATGAGTAGACATTATGCATAGGTTAACTACATAAGGTAGTGGCTATGGTACTTGTACTGTTGCCCCTCCGCCAAGCAGTACTCCTCCTTCGAGAGGGAGCTGAGTTTATTGCCCGACGCCTGAAGCATCAAAAAATGGAAGTGTCGAGGAGGCTTTGAAATTTTTTCCATGGTACTCTCGGTAAACATACATTAAACTCAACCATTTCGTTGCGTTGTCGGTGCACGTCCAAATACAATGGTACTGTAGAACGAATACTGACTGCATACAACTGCGATCACTGCTTTTAATATCATAATCATCTTGTCGTTGATAAATATAAAATGTTATATTTTATTCTATTGATTCATATATAATCGTAACTGACAGTGAAATGAACTAACTAGACCGTCCGTTGGAACAACCTATGTGTCTTCATAGGGGTTTCGCTTGCGCATATATTAGGACACGCAAGATGCTATTGTATGCGTTCCTGTAGTTTTAGTATAAATTAAGACAAATGATGACCGTCCTTTTCCCCATCCCCCTTTTCGGCCTTGTGTCACATTTACTGTATTGTTTACAGTAATAAATATTGTTCCTGTAGTTCTAGTCCAACTCTGAATAATTAAGTCTCAATTATTGTCTACTATGAAGGATCTTTTGCATGATGCCATTGCAGTTTGATCCCATAAATCTGATCTGTTAGATTTCTGTTATTGATCACTTCACTGTAATACTGACAGACATTTGGTCCCAGATATAGCTGGATTTAGATATAGAGAGTATTTAGGGGTAACTGAATGCAACGAACTCCACTGGAATTCGATCTCGGTTCTCTGATTCCGCGTCGCTATCCATTACACCACCCGATCATACAACTTACTGTTGTCTTTCTTTTTTTTTTCTTTTTCTTTTTTTTTTTTTTTTTTTAAGTGTAACCTGAAGTTTTCTTGTTTCCCCTTTGTCTATTCCACTGATATTAAATAAATCTTTTAATTCAAAATGAAAAAAAAACAACAAAAAAACGTTCATTTTTATTAAAAAAAACAACAACATTTCTACACACGTTCATCGACTCTGTTATTTCTGCCTCTGGTTGGTATTCTCAAGTAAACCTCCACTCAAAAAAAAATCTCAGGTCGTTGATCGACAGTTTCCCAGGTCAGATGATAATTTCAACACTTGAAACTCTCTTTTTGCGTTATAAGATTATTTATTCGTCTCAACAAAGGTTATCTTTCTAGTGAGTAAGTGTTAAAGTAAGTAGAGATAACGTAAGACACCTGTTGTTGTATAATTATTATACATGACAATAATGATATGCCCTAATTTCTTTCTTTTTTTTTCTTTTATCTTGGCTGCCGTGATCAATATCTTTTTTCGTTTTTCGCTTTTTTTACTGACCGGTCATTGCCTTTTACAAACAACGCTAACAACACCGTTAAGCACGCCTCCGTAGATCGCTGTAGAAAAGGAACTTTGTTAATCAGTATGTTTATCACCATTACAGTATTTTTCCAAGACCTTAATTTTCTTATCAGTCAGCTTGAGCCAATGCGTATTGAAAACGAATTAAAACTTTGACGAAATCTAGTAAGTAATCGCAACCAGTAAATATTCATGGCTCTCCCCAGATTCCTTCATTTTAATATCTGTGAATTGTCATAAGTTCTTGGGAAAGATAACGAAGTGGTTTCCCACGTCCTTGTACAAGGTTTTAGATACAAAGCCGCTCTTCACCCAGATTGGCTAATGATCTCACTCTACTCTTTTATTTAACCCATAACTAGTAGGGGAAGTGAGAGATTTATAGGGACAAACTTTATCGCTTGGATCAATAAAGCGGTGAAAATTTAAAGGGAAGGAAAATTACCATATGATGTCATACACACAATGGAGACCAGAAAGCCCATCTGTTAACACACTGATCAAAACAATAAAATCAAAGATAACTGCCTAGTAATTTTATGGGAAGTATACCATTCCGCCAACTAATACAGTTTTTAATTACAATTAATTTCTTTCTGACATCACACATAATAATAAAAAAAAACAAAAACATACCGGCTTTAAAATACAATAAAGGATTATCTAAATTCTATGTTTGATACGTACAATAAAGGATTATCTAAATTCTATGTTTGATACGAGTAGCTGATTACAATATAACAGCCATATTTTCTTTCATTCGTTCTTTTTTTCATTCCAAGCAGGGCGGAGTGCTACTAGCACGCAGGGGATTACAGAGATTGAAAGCAAGAGAAAAGACTGGGTACAGAGGGGATAGAAGAACCGGGATAAAAACACGTCAAGATGACGATTGACGTTACATTTAAATTTTTGAAGATTTTAGTTATCAGGGAAGCAAGAGGAAGGGAATTCTACTGCCGGGAAGTGCTGGAGAAGAAGCTCTTGGAGTAGAAGTGGCGGTTACGTTTAAATGTTTCAACGGTAAAAGGGTGGGACCGGATGCCATGGCTAGAGATCCCAGTCTGCCCTGCTATAGCTGGAGGGAAGTGATGGATTTCTACCTTTTCCCACCTTCGCATTTCTGCGGAGTAAACTCTGTCAGAATTCACCTCACTGATTCCACTTTTATCACCGATAGTCGTTCGCAAACCGCTCAGGGTGTCATTACATAAAACAGTTCATACTAACTTCAAGGGATTATATAACCAAGGCGTCAAATTAGAAAATCTCTCTATACAACTGCTGTTTTATATTACATAACACTACACTTGCTGGCTTGAACACCTTTTTGCAACTGAACTGTGTAGTTATTAGTAGTTATAATTAAAGTTTTCTATGGTCGTCATCACCATCTCCATGACTGGGTTTGGTTGTAAGATCGCTGCGCAGCTGAGCCCTTGAACATTTTCCTCCACATATTTTATTTGAAAGCTGGAGATGTATTTGTTTTTACTAATGTTCACCCAGCACAAGAGCCACTCAAGGTAGAGGCTTACTGCGTGGAACTTGTATTAGCGTAGGAAAGTACAAGAAGTATAGAGCTGAAGCAGACTTTAGACGGAACCGGAAACCCAGTCCTAAATAGCAAATAAGGGATAACATGTACTTATGTTCAAAAGACCTCGGAGGAATGTGAATAAGTCGATAAGGAAATCTATCTACTTCTATTGGAAGAGAAGAAAA
This sequence comes from Acanthosepion lycidas, assembly GCA_963932145.1. Lineage (NCBI taxonomy): Eukaryota > Metazoa > Mollusca > Cephalopoda > Sepiida > Sepiidae > Acanthosepion > Acanthosepion lycidas. Next base: position 52,991,818 of record OZ010589.1, on the reverse strand, counting down.
AAAATAGTGAATAAAATGTTTGAGCTCAATCAGAGACGTTGGAAGTATAGAGTTGAAGTAGACGTTAGAGGGAACCAGAAACCCAATCCTAAACAAGAGATAACTCTTGTTCAAAAGACCAGGAAGGAGTGTGAACCGGACGATAGGAAACGTATCTACTTCTATTCATTCATGCGTGGCGTGTCTTGGGCCAGTAGACCTGGCGGAGCACATTTCTCTCCAGATCGAACCACAACCGATGTACTTAAAGGATCACCTTGGTTACGGACACATGACCTTTGATTCCAGCGGAGTGGGTTAATCTTACGCCATGACCGTTGACTTAGTTCAGAGCAGAGGGTTTCCTAGAGTTATGTCGTGTCAACACGACCCGCTGCATTAATAGCTGTGGAGACCCATCTTCATTTTGTTGGATGGCTGTTGACTGCATAAGAATGTTCATCCGCCCTTTGATGTCTTTTGAATCCTGTTGTGGTCTAACCATCCTCTTTACCAGAAAAGCCTGGTGGGGGAATCAGTTTACTTAGCATGAGTAGATTGATCAGGTTACAGGGATTGAACTCACCAATTACTATGTCACCGCCGAACAACAGCATAGTCCCATTAAAGCGTTGGTTCGTGAAAATAGTGACATAGTAATTGTGAGTTCAATGCATAAGCCGACTTGAATTCACTGGAAACAGAGTGACCAGTAACTGAGCAGTACTAAATAAGAACTAGAAGAGCAGTCCCCAGATATAGTTAACGAAACAAGAACGATCTACTCTTATAGATTAAATAAGGGGTTCAGTTCAAAATCCCCTGAAGATTATCCGGATCAACAATCACCTGATGAAGGCCAGAAGGCACAACGACCGAAACGTTGATAATAGCAAAAATAAGTACAATAGCGCGAGGTTACTACACGTCCCTGAAAGTCACAGAAATGGGAACTCCAGATCGAATAAGCTGGTGTATAACTATTTTATTTATTTATCTATTTTTTATTAAGGAATATATATTGCATATCGACAATTATATAATAGTCATGTAATGTCAAACAGAATTTTAAAAGCGATTATCAGTTTTTAATAGCGGCATAAAATTCTAATCATTAGAAACACATCTTCTTTTATGTGCTGTATCCCTTTAGGACGTAAGCAATCATGGCCCTTCACATCTTCCTGTCTCTTGTAGTTCTGAATAAGTTTTGTCTTTTTGTTATTTCTCCCAAACTACCATCCATTTGCTCAAGCTCACCAAATATGTTACGAGCTGCTTTCCTCTGTCCCTCAATCTGTCCTGTGAGTATCAGTTTCTCCAAGCCCTCATTCCTCATTACATGTCCCAGAAATTTCAATTACCTCTTCTTGATGTTAAATATAAGTTTTCTTTTTGTATCCAGTCTCTCCCAAACATATTCGATCCATATTACCTTCAGCATTAAAATGGGGACACTTCGGCGTGGTGTAATGGTTAACAAGCTTGTCTTGTTATATCAGTTACGACTGAGTAGTGAGTTTGATACTCACTGGGTGCTCCATAGTTTCGTTCTTATGCTGAAGCTATGCTTAGTAAATCACCAGATGCTACAACTTGTTCAGTGGTGAAATCTTTAGTACATCTGCATATTCCTTGCTACCGATATCTCCACAAAGGCACGCTCGATCTGTAGATATTGTATTGTGTTAAAAGCTTGAAACAATGGACAATATTCTCACACACTAATTTTTTGCGATAGCGGACTGTAATCTTATCAGCGAAATATACCTCAAAATCTTTGACAAGCAAGCCGTGTGTCCTTCGGCCTCGTAAACTAAATTCTTTGATTACTCATAAATATTCTGGAAGCAATTCTCATCTGCGAACTCGCACACCGTGGAATTTGCCAACGATTTTGGCGGGAGGCCAATCCCGCCAAAATCGTTGGCAAATTCCACTTACTACAGAAATGTGGCAAGCTCCCTTCTTTTCAACCAATGACGTAGCTGATAAAGATGGGCGTTTTCAGTTGGCTGTTTTTGTTTAGCGGCATATCAACACCTCTATGGGTTATTTAATGATGAAATCTAAATGTTTTTGTACACAATGATTTTAGTGATACAAGTTTTACCAATTAACCTATAGGCGGAGGGGAGGAGAGATGGATTCATGCCTTTCCCAAGAATATTAGCGCGTTAGTGAACTTAACGAACCCGACTGGAATTGGAACACGATTAACAATTCCGAGTCATTATCCTTTACACAATCCGGTGTTTCAACGTGATGTGACCGTAAGCCGATAGGTGTTGTGGTAAATGTTCCGACCTATTCGTTACTTTACCGTATTTTTAACGTTTTCTTTATTCGTTTTTAGATGTATCTTGATGGAAGATTTCTTTAAAAATCAATAAAATGTTCAATACTGTTCAAATCAATGGTTCCCAACCGATTTGGGGCCATACCCCACTTTGGTATATCTAAAATTCTGGTGCCTCCGCCCTGTAATATTTAATACTTACATGTATACCAATTGCACATCTATGTACATACACAAAAATATTTTTATGTATGCATACTGTATATGCATCGTATGTATTAAGACGCATTAACACTCTCACTCAGACTCACTAGAAAACAATTCACTGTTTATAACTCTGGGAATCATTGATTTAAAAATATATACAGTGTAACCCTGATATGAGACACCCGGGTATAAGAGAGATTTTCTCTGGTCTCAAATTAGAGCCATACTTACCTAAACAAAATAGTCCAAACCCGGATATAAGAAACTTCTCCGGTCCCGACAACTCTCTTATATCAGGGTTACACTGTGTATGTATGTATATATATATATATATATATATATATAAAACTAGTGTATCCGTTAGGAAGTTTTAATAGTGAGATGCAATGAAACAAAACTCTTGAAATAATGTATTGAGAGTCAATAAAGTGGAGATAAAAAATTCACAACTAAAATGCGCCTGGTTGTGTAGTTAACGCCATTTGATTATATATATATATATATATATATATATATATATATATATATATATATATATATATAGTGTAACCCGGATATAAGAGAGTTGTCGGGACCGGAGAAGAAGTGTCTTATATCCGGGTTTGGTCTATGTTGTTTAGCTGAGTATGGTTTTAATTTGGGACCAGAGAAAATCTCTCTTATATCCGGGTTACACTGTGTGTGTGTGTATATATATATATATATATATGTGTGTCCCCGGGGCTCAGTCCTTGGTCCTATTTTGTTTGGTGACACTAGCTCTCAACTTATCTATGCTGATGACCCAACCATTTACTCCTGTCTCAATAGTAAGGCTGATCAGTTACATAAGGTCAAATCGGTGGTTGATCTCAACTGGAGCAAAGAATGGCTTGTTAATTTTAACTCTTTTAAAATAATATTTTCTATTAATCATTTGAGAGACCTCTTTCTACGTTCCATTAGCCTAGCTGATGCTAACTTCCAGGAGAGTGACTCGTTGCTCTTTCTCGGGCTAACATTCTCGGCTGAAATGAAGTGGAAAGACTACATTGAATCCATTACTAGATCAGCTGCTAAAAAAAGTTGGTTCACTGTGTCATTCTGGGCAGTTTTTCTCTCCATAATCTATCTTGCATATCGATAAGTCTACGAGTCGTCCATACTTAGAATATTGCTGCCACATATGGTCCGATGCTCTTGCTATATATTTAGAGATTCTTGATAAAATCCAAAGAATAATCAGCAATATAATTCAACAGTTTCAATATCATATTTTTAAAGTGTATAAAAATTGTTCGTCGTCGGCACCCAGTCACATCCTAGCATCGTGATTGTCACCCTCTCTCCCTATTCTCTTTCTCCTCACTGGTGGCGGAGATGGCTGTGAATCAAAGTTTAACGAGGCCATTCGCGTGTTTTTTTATTTTGATGGACAACTCTGCGCGAGGGAAAAGCCCCCAAACTTAGCCAGAAATACCACCTCACAGTTAAAAGGGGATTGAAATAGATGAGATCTGACAAACCTGGGTGCATCGGGCTGTCGGATGCTTAGTCTATCAAGGTCCACCTTTCTTGGTTACGCCATCGTAGCTGGCGCAGCCCTCTTCCGCCGCTTTGGCTGTTGTGATCGTGTAGATTTTTGCCTATTCCGTCGATGGGGTCTTCGGAAATTGGTTGCATTCAGTTTGTTCTTTCCTCCTCAAATTTACCGCGATGGGTGGCTCTACAGGAGTTGGAATTTCAGGTGACTTCGCTTTTGGGATCACTTGGACTCGTGTAGGTAAAATAGACGTACAAAAACTTATTCAAACTGTAAAACTAGAAGCAGTTATCTACAATAAACTTAACATTGCCTTAATCCCCGACTATGGATATTTTTTAAAACTTCGATCTTATTTTGATTCCAAATCATATTAAGTCGAATACAGTATTAAATGTAACCTCTAGAGCAGTCTCAATTTTGTCTTTTTTCTCTTAATAGCGGACGTTTGAAACAAATTTCATGTCTAAGGAAACCTCCACATAAAAATTATAAATAATTTTCGTTCTCTTGAACGAAGTGAAATTTTATAATGGTAAATGATCTTATCTTTATAACCAACTAAAAAAAAATCCTTTTTTCAATGTTTGTCTAAATTAATCAATTAAAAGCTTAAAATGTTCACTTTGTTGATAAACTACATTTTCTAATTAAATGTAAATGTTTCGCAAATGTATTTTGATTAAAGTAACAGTATTTTATTTTTTTTTTTTTTAACCCTTTTGTATCTGGTCTTAAGATTTTGACCAGGGGTGCATATTATATTTCTATACATACATGCACACACACACAAACACACAAAAACACACACACACACACACACATATATATCTATATCTATCTATATATATATATATATATATATATATATATATATATATATATATATATATATATTATAATGGTCATATTAGCCGTTTCCTTATGTAGAAACATTTCAGCATTCATTGACCGAACAGCCAGTGCCGCTGTCGGTTGAAATTTATAAAATGTTTTTCTTAAAAGAAGTTGTTTTTTGCTGCTGCTGTTGGTAATCCTCAAGTGATGTGGGTTTTGTTATTTCGTATAATTCTTTGTAATTATGTAGCACCAGTTCACGAAGTTCGAAGAAGGATGGCCTTCTCTAAGACATGCAGGATTCATTGGCTGGGAGAAATTTTTAATCATTAATTTGAGAAATCGATTATATCCACGTTCTGGGTATGACGATAAACTACATCCGCGTCCTGGGTAAGACGATAAACTACGTCCAACAGTAAGGCCTCTGATAATACGTTTTTTAAAAAATAATGTTGCCAGATATACGTTCTTTTGAAAAAAAAATAATATTACCAGATATACGTTTTTGAGGAAAAAAATATTAACAGAAATAGATTTTTGACAAAACAAAAATATTACCAGGAAAAAAAATGTCGGAATTAATTGACCCATTGAGGTTGATATGCCGTAAAACAAAACAAACCAAGCTGACAAGATATTTCTGAACTAGTTTGGCGCCAAGCATAACATCCATATGAAAGTCTCATTATAATGCGATTATTTAAGAATATGACTCGATATCTTTTTAATATTTTGTTTTGTGGCAATTTGTGACGTTGGATGAATCTACTACTAGCACAGCCTATCCTATCCTATGTACAATTTCCTTCTCTCTCGTACTAAATTTCATAACTGACCTGTACACCAAGGTATTTGAAGTGTTTAGTATTAATTCCACACCCTGGAATTTAAGAATGGATTGAGTGAATGTGCCATCAGTGTTTTTTTTTTAAACTGACAAACGATATATTTTCTGATAACAGGTTTAAACAAAAAATAATTTTTGTTTTACTCAGGTTTATTGACAATACAAAAATTACTAAAACTAAACATATTGTTAAAGATCCCTCAAAAGGAGGTTTTTCGTTCGTATAAGAAAATAATCTAATGTACCTGTAATCAAAGATTGAACGTAAATAACTAACATTCGAAAAAATACATAAACAAAACAAAAACCGCTAACTTCAATAATAACTTAATCTTTTATTGACAATGTTTGAAAGGCATCAGATAAACCAAGGTAATGTGTCATCTGGGTCAAGGCAATGTTATTTATTAAGCGAATATAGATAATAAAATTGGGTTCTCTAACGAGAAGTTTGTCTTTGGTATACAAGTACTTAATTTGGGACCGAATTTTAGGTAAAAAGCACGGCTTCCATCTCCAGCAAAGGATTTCTGTCTATTTTTTATGCTAATGTTCCCCCAATACAAGGCCCAACGGTTCTTGGTGTTGTATGAGCGTAAGAAAAGTGAATTTCATGGGGTTATGTAAGAAAGATAAAATTATCTTTCGGCTTTAAATAACCCACAAGGGGTTGGTAAGCCGTAAAAAACAAATTCTAAACATAAGTGAATAAGCTGTCTGTTTATAATAAAATTACGAATATAAAATTAAACAAAACTGCGTCTGCATGTAATTAGCTTATTCATCATTATTTCGGATGTGCATGAATCTTAACTGTTATCTGCGCGAAACATGGAATCGGCTAACCGAGTTCAAGTTCCGTCCTAGCCTATTGTGTTCACTTTCGCGTGGATTCCTATCTTCTTTCTCCAGCTATAAGTTAAACAGGAAGATAGACTGAACTTTCTAGCTTTTGGAAAATTCTGAGTGTTAAACCGTGGAGAAGGCAACGGAAAAACCGCCTCACTATCTCTCCCGAGAAAGCATGGCAATCCACAATAAAGAAAAGGAACCTGTGGAGAGTTATGAACGCCTCCGTCTTGAAGGGACATGACATTAAACATACACACACACACACACACACGTCGAATCTGGGTTGGTAAACACGGCTATACAGATAGGGACTTAAGTTTCTGGACTTGAATATTTTCATTCTTAAAATAAGGTTAACATTTAGTGATCTCAATTACCCACAAATGCCATATCAGTAGAAAATAAAATATCATCTTACTTATTATAAAACGCAGATTGTGTGTGTGTGTGTGTGTGTCTGTACGTTTATATATTGGATCGGATTTCCTACATTTTTCAACCGATTTCAACAAAACTTCACAGGACTACGTAAAATTACCTTGCGGTGGTTCTAAGAGAGCTAAAAATTGGAAAAACACAATTGTTTTTGCACGAAATCAATTTGAAAACACGATTAAGAGGCATCGCGACAATGAAAGGGGGGACAACTCATATCGAGTTACACTTATTATAAAACCCAGGTTGTTTGTGTGTGTGTGTGTGTGTGTTCGTTTATATATATGGGATCGGATTTCCCACATTTTTCAACCGATTTCAACAAAACTTCACTTTTTTTTTTTTTTTTGGCAGGTAGTGTTTCTTATTGTCTTGCACACTTTTTTCTTTCTTTTTACATTCAGAATGCTTTAAAAATTCCATTTACAAGACAATTGTTTATAATAAAATTCTATTCAATCGGTAGACTCATAACGATTGAAAACAATGTTTTTGTTTGAGTTTGGGTTTGACCAGTTCGTGAAAAAAAAAAAAAAAAAAAACTAATTAAGACATGCGTGTCCGTCAACCTTAAACAATAATCTTTGTCAATTTTATTTTTCAGTCTATATGATGGTTGATACTAGATCTATCTCTTACTGTTACATCCCCGGGCAACGCCGGGCTCTACTGCTAGTATATAATAAAACAAAATTGGTCAATTCTGTAAATATAATAGTATTAAAAAATCACTAATCATGGTCAAATGAAAAGCACTTTAACTGGTTTATCAACATTGAACACAAAATTGTTAAAAATATTGAGCACATCTTGGCAAAAACTATTTAATTTCTGGAAGTGGTTTAATCAATTTATAAAAATTATGTGATTAAAAGAATTTGACAAAAACTCGATATAAGAATTATTTACATTAATCGGACTGTCATATCCATCTTCATTGCCATATACACAATGTTTCGGCCGTTGTACGCTCCGGCCTTCTTCAGGTGATCGGAATTTCGAACCGAACCCTTTATTTCGTCCACCGGTGTAGATTTTTCTAGTTCCACGTGCCATCCCTCTTCCGGGTCTCTCAGTTATTTCCCTTTAACTCAACTCTCCAAGTTTTGGTTCACCACAATCTTAAACCAGGCTATATATATATATATATATATATATATATAACTTTAAACGTTATTTTTAGTGGATACTCTTACTTGAGTAGACGCGCCAGAGGGCGCATTTTTTTTTTTAATACGATTTCTCAAATATTCAGGCCGATAGACAAAAACATATATATATATATATATATATATATATATATATATGACATGGGGCGTTATCGATGTTATATGTTGAAAATTTGATATATTCATGGGGGAAGGATGCTGAAAATCTTTTGTAGATTTAGACAGTGTGAACATAAGAATCAACACTGCATAAATATAACACTCTTTAAACATATAATAATAATATCAATAGTGTTCTCTCTCATATATATATATATATATATATATATATATATATAGCCTGGTTTAAGATTTCTGAACTTAATATATTTCTTTTATTAAAGGTGAATGTTCTTGATATTGTATATAATCAATCTAGCTAGTGATGATAACACATTCATAGATCAGCAATATATTTGCTAGCAAGTATTGAAAAACTATTGACTGTGAGATATAACTTAACTATATCTTTTACCTATCCTAATGGCTCCTACTATAACGAAGCAAGTAGTGTACTACCATGCTAGATATGTCCAGTTTTTCTGATTATCTGTCCTTTTTGCTGATTTTGAAAGTAACGAATTTACTTCTAGTCGAAGTGATCTGTACTCAAATGCAGATAATGAACAACATTTCAAACGCTTTATTTTCTGCTAGGTAGACACTCATTTCGCGCCATTAGACTAAAAACTTTCCACTTCTTTAGACGGTATATTTGTGTATATGCAAATTCTGCAATATCTGTGTGGTCAATTATCCTATCTGTAGATTTTTTTAGTTGAATCAAACAAAAGCCTCTGATTCCCGCAACGGTGCTGAATTTCTTGGCACAAGACAATCTTAACTTTCAGTAGATTAGTATGACTACGTGAGGATCGTAGATTTATCTGTGTATATATTAGGTGGTTATAAATAATTTCTATTTTCGTTTATCAACTTTACTCTTCAAAGAACAAAGTACAATTACATTTTATTCAATTATATGTTCACAGTTATTTGCAGTGACTTGTTGTCACTTATCAGGCAGCCCGTCGATACATTTTGAGTAAAATTCCGCAAGTTTTGGCGTGAAAAAGTTTTCGACGAACTCTTTATTCAGGTGAATATGGCGGGTGTGTTAGAACAGATCAACCGGATCCCAGATTTTTTTTCTTGTGCTATTCTTGCTGTATGTGGCTTTGTATAACTCCTCATTGAGAAGAACGACATTTTTCTATGGACAAAAGCAGGGCGCCTTTCGATCAGACATTTATGGACATATTGCAGCTGTTGAACTTGTATATATGCATTTAGTGTTTCATTCCTTTTTTTTAAACTCCCAATAAATAATACCCCGATGATCTCACCACACACACACACACACACACACATCTTTTTCCCATTTGGGGGGGGGAGATTTACCCTTGTCAGTTCACTGCATTTTGCGTTGAACATTGTCATATGTTAGCCTGCTCCAGATTTATTCTTGATTGCCAGTAGCATTAAATCAATTAAAATTGGTTCTCAAAAACGGAAATTACTTATGACTCAAACCAATATCAGCAAGTACTACACGATACAAATTATTCAAATCCAATAAACACGTACCAACTTCCTTCGAGTTATTGACAAAATGGTGATGATTCATCTTCATGAGTACTGAAGATTATTGGTCCAATGCTTATCAGTGCAAACACTTGATAAGCCGTAAAAAAGCCAAATCAATCAATAAACAATTATACGTATAATAGCCAAAGGCTGGCTTTAAAAGAAATTGTGTCCTTTACTCCCTATCTAGGCCCAATATCACCGATTCTCGTACGACCACAATAGGTAAGCGACGTTGAGTCCAGTTAGTACCTAGATGTGTGACTGCTTTGGAATACAAGTTTATTCTTGCAAACTCCCTGTGGAGCATAGAGTTAAAACATTACCGAGTGAAGTTGATATGGTTTCGTTGGACCGACCACCCAGGATGGACTGCTTTACAAGACTAAACGATTCCAGCTCCCTCGCTGTTTGCCATATCAAGAAATTGAAAAAAAAAAAAAAAAAAAAAAAAAAAATACAGCCAGGGTTTCAACCCTGTTTGCCGATTTATCCACGCGTTTAGGCCCCACTCGTACTCTTTTAAAATCCCATGAGCCTCAAACAAATACAGGACCGCTGACAATTATTTAGAAAGAAAGACACCAATAGAAACTGTCGCACCAGTTTATTTAGCTTAGCTTAATATGGCACAAAGTCACTTGTTCGAGGCATGTTGGAGTGGAGAAGATTGCGTTACAACAATCTTCCAAATTTGTCTGCCTTAAAAATCAGCATTCTAACTCTCAGCTTTTACCTGGGCTTGAAAACTGACCTCTGTCTGACACATCAAAACATACCTATTATCAGTCATTCACGTGTTTATCTCCTTATCAAAACGTGAGTAGCCGCAATTTCGAAAGAAAAAGAAACATACGTGGTTTGGGTGAAATCTAAAGTTGCTTCCGTTCGCGTGTCTTTTAGCCTAATGACTTCCTTTCGGTTCATAATTTTATTCTACTATTGTTGGCCTCTTTATTGTATTCTAAAATTTCTACTTTAAGCGTTTTCCACTTGAAACAACCGATTTAGAAACGCGAATCCAGAAAAAAATTTTTTTTTAAATGTCGAATTAACATCCCAGAAAATTATATTAAATAATGAAGATTTTCTTTTAAGAATTATACATATAATAGCCAACAGCTGGCTTTAAAAAAAATGCATCCATTAATATCTCGTCTCCTCTTCTGAGAGGTTTGCTTCTTAGTATTGCAAAATAAACACAACAATGTAACATTTATCTATCCCCACATTGCAGATTTACAGAGAACAGTAACGATTCTAATTTTCTTTTGAATTGTTAAAAAGTCGATAGTTTTCCTTTTTATATTTTGATTTTTTAAAAGTTATTGGACTTTAATTAAAAAATCACTTTTATATAGAATATCGTAAAAATGATTTCAATGGAAAAGTTTAATAAGACAAGTATGTAAATGTCATCATTATCATTCTGGGAACTCCATTGACAATCCCTTTCCACACTGTTTGGTCCTGCATTGCTATCCCAATGTCCAACCCTGAGTCCTGAACTATGGTGTCTAGGAAAGTCAATTTTCGTGAGGGGATAATTTCAGAAGGATGTTATAGGAGTAAGCATGAGACGATTTCCCTGTCCGCGCTGTGGCAGTGGCCGGTAAACTGTTACGAAGGGCTCTTGATTGGTCCTTTGGCTTGTTCAGGAGTTTGAGAGTCCCTAAGTTTTTGCATATTCTCAGCATTGGAAGGTCTTCTTGCTGCCGTTTGATCTGGGTTTTCATTTGTACGGGACTTTCTTTCCTTCTCTGCAGCCTTGGCTCTTTTGATTGCAATCTGGTCCTCTGTTGGCGGAGATTTCTTTTTGCGAGGCACACGGCTGCCGTATGCGATAGGCAACAAAAAAACTACAGAAGAACTCAAAATTGATCGTTGCATTTCAGTATTGCATTAATATTTAACCTTAGCTTTTAAAATTTCAACGATAATTCTTCTGTTGCCACTTAATTTAAAGACAATTTGATGCACGTAGGTCCTTACTTTCAGTACAAACTGGATTTCGCAATTAATTTCAATTATTCCCAAATTTATTTCCAAGTTATAAAAATTGTTATCGCACAAAAAATTCGTCGCAAAAATATCACGTAAAAAAAAATATGCCGAAAACAATTGCAGTAATGAAAACTTGGGAATTCAAAATTTCAGGATTGCGAGCCCGGAATATTTTTAATTTGCTCACGGAGTCGGCCTGATTCCAAAATGGTATATATTGGGCTACGGACTCTAGGAGTAAAGTTGAAAAGTATGACACACTGACATTCGCATGTATTTATATAGATTATACATATAATAGTTATAGGATAGCGGGCATCTTCTGGATACTGAATGTTCTTTTTCACCAAAAATGCATTTCTATAGTAAAATTATTTAGATGCTTTACTATAGTAAAATTGTTCGCTTAAGAAATTCATCAGTTAAAATTTGAAAAAAAATATCTGATCAAAAGATTTAAGTTTTAAACGTTCATGTAATAACAATAATAATAATAATAATAATATACGCAGCAAGAATTTATTTAAATAAATTTTAAATTCAACTTCCAAGATCTGACTAACTTTTTTATTAATTTTTTCTAATTTTTGAATAAGTTATTCTACATTGAAATTAAAATTGTGGGTAAACTGTCCAGTAATCATGTTTTTGCGCGAGTACTTTTGACCGTCTCGGTCATTATCAAGAACTTAATGTTTTCATTATGGTAGACATGGTTTTAGACATCCTGGCATTTTTTGGAACACTACGATTCAAATAAAAATATACGTATATCGTATAAGTGTCCCCCATGCATAGAACGGTATCGCAGAACTTGACTTAACCAGAAAAAAGAACGTATAAATATTTTATACATATTATTTATAGGCTTATAAAATAATTTAGAAACATTTTAAAATACCATCTACTGTAGTGAAAGATGTTTAATGTGGGTTTTTTTATTTTCTATGATAACTTATAGTGCATGTGGTTACTGTAAAATAACTAAACATGATGAGAAGGCCATTAAAAAGTATAATTTAATTTAAGATTCCAATAAATATCTTACATTTATCATTTACTGTAAAAATTTTTTTTAAAGCAACAGACTTATTTTTTCAATAACTGAGGGCATAAAAATTTCCCCAATGCAAAATTCAATGTTTATGAACTAAACATTGCCTTTGGGAGATCATATCTTCAATATCAATAGTCAAAAAACAAAATTAAATCCTAATTAGGGCACATATGCACTGCACTCTTTGACGTGATAAGTTAACCCTCGAGATGGTGTGATGTATGTGTGGTCAATCTTAGAGAATTTATTTTATTATTATTATTGATATTGGAGATGCAATTACCCAAAATATGTGTGAATTCATAAACAACTGATGTTATATATATTGTGCATATGTGTTTTACGATAGTAAGTTTTTTTTCCTGTTTTCTTTGTATAACTTTTGGATACATTCAGTGGGCAAACAAAAGTTACTGACGAAAAACCGGTTTTAAATGGTTTATTCAGTCTCTTGTATGAAAACAAAAAATGAGGGCTTTGAAATTTTGCATACGGCTGTTATTTTATGACAGCATTTTTAAATACTGGAGTAGAGACAATTTTATGCTAACTAGTTACAAATAGTATAAGCAAAGTAATTATTTATATAAGAGATTCTGACTGAAACAAAAATATCACTGATATACCAAGTTGAATTGACTTGCATTTATTAAAGTTAACCTAATATGTTGATTTTGCGCCAAGCCTAACACTCACTGAAAGTGGGCTATTGCAAATCTTTCCGTGGAGAGAGGAGGAAACAATGACTTCCTGCCCTCACGATACACCATGGAAAGTAATATTTTGTAAATATTTTCTTGAAGGACACAGATAAGACGAAATTAGTCAAGATTTTGAATTCATTATTTACACTATTTACATACGAACTATTATCTCATCTTTTATTATTTCTCACAACGTTTCGGCTGTTGTGCCCTCTGGCCTTCATCAAATGTATAAACGGGACAATAGCTTAGTGGATGAAGGCGTTGGTTCATGAATTTGGTGACATAGTAATTGTGAGTTCAATCCCTGGGTTGGGCAGTGTGTACTTGGACTCGGTGGAAACACGGTGAGCAATAACTGAGCACAACTAAATTAAAATAAAAACTAGACGAGATATCCCTAGACACGGGCAGTGGAATGAGAAGTCTGTCTCCGTAGATTTAATAAAGGGTTTAGTTCGGAATTCTCTGTAGGTTACGCGGATTGATATATATCACTGGTGAAGGCTGCAGAGCACAATGGTCGAAACATTGTTATAACAGCAAAGATGAGGACAATGGTCCGCGTGTAAATAATGATAGCCCCTCATCCCAGAAATTCAGGCAGAAATTTTGAATTCACATTTGTCATATTCATGCAGTAAATGTACGACGGAAATTCTGCCACATGCTTAGGTCTGGCATAAGGCCATGTACCTAGCGATCATTTAATTCACTAACACAGTCATCATGGTCCACGATATAAGCTCTCGATCCTTTACACCACTCTTTCTGTATGACTTTTAGGATTTACTGCGTTCGCCTGCCAGAATGACGTATCGAGATCTGTTGGGCTAGTTGGTATGTGCCTACCATGTTGAGGGGGAGTCTACTCCACCTTATAGAAGCAGAGAGGGGCCTTTTGTTTAAAGATATTGATGTTGTAAAATTCTTTTATTTTCTTCATTTACTTGTAAATAAATCCTGTACACCCGATGTCAAACGAATATCTACTTTTTCTTTTATATTCATTATTGATTTTTTACGGTTTATCAATCCATCGTTGGTTATTTAAAGCCAAAACATATTTAGGATTGTGTGAGGTTATTTACAGTACCCAGTATAACCAAAGTGGTTTTCCATCTAAGTATTTCATGGGCAGTGACAAAAGTATTCAATTAATTGATTTGTTTTTTATGCCTTATCAACCCTTTGTGGGTTATTTAAAGCCAAAACATATTTTTGATTGTAAGAATAATTTCTTTTTTCGCGAGTGAGTATTGCATTTTACTAGTAATAATTGTTTTTCCAGAAACAAACTATTTAACCTATAGCTGGAGCGGAGATGGGTTCATAACTTTTCCCAAGGGTATTTGTGGGTTCGTGATTGTAAGGAGTTCAACTGTAATTTGAAATCGCTTCTCCTATTTCTCATTCCAAACCGCCATTACACCAACAGCACACCCACTTTCTTTTATTTGCCATGTACTTTCAGTACGTAGACGGTCATAGTTTTCTGTAACCTCCTGTTATTTGTTACTGAGAGTAACTCTCTTCTCTATTTAACATCTTTCTCTCTTCTTGTTTTGCCATATATTACTCGCTGTTTACTCCGCTTCTCACGCCTCGAGTATGCTTTGTCAATATTAAATTCTCCATTCCTTATTTGTTCCAGAACTTTGTTATATGGTTGTATCCGTTTTCTCGTATTTCCTATTCTGCTTATGTATCAATCATATGTGTTTAGCATTGATTATATAGATATTTAATAAGTTGTTTGAAATGGGTCCGACATTTCCCATATGGCTTGTGTCTCTTACCTATTTTGCATGATGGGAAATAGATAAACAAAAGTTCAAAAGACTTATCTTTTCGACTTTTCACAGATATACCGCCCGTCAATATATCTGCGAAAGTCGGAAAAATAATCTCTGAATTTTTCTTTACCTTAACTATTGTTGCAATATTTTTCTGTGTTGAACACTTTAACAAACGTATTAAACTCCAGTAAGACACGCGTCTTGTTAGCTTTTAAACAATAAGAACTCGCACGTGATCTACTGTTCCGGACAACCAGTCATGGAGCAAAACGAGTTGGTCACCCAGCAACCACTTATATTGACCAGCTATGTTATGACACAGAATTCCTCTCTAATGACTTCTGACCTTGATTCGGGAAAGTGACGGTCGGCATGATAGACACGTGAATAACCGACATAACTCAACCGAATAAAAACATAGGATTTAATGCTCTGTGTTAGATATACAAGTGGACACTTTTGGTCAAAATCGCGTAGCGGCAGTCGGCTTTGAATGCAATCTTGAAGCCATAACTCTTAAGACTGCGTTCTCGCGTGAAACGAACTTTTGGTCAACACCGGGTGACAACAGTGTCTGATTGCATATTTACATCCGCTCTGTCACTGATGTTGAGCACTTTAATCCATAAATGTAGCATACCTTAAAACTATGTTTCACACACACACACACACACACACACACATATATATATATATATATATATATACACACACACACAGGTAGTAATCTGTTGATGTAACCCAAGCGAGTCCTATTAGCTCAATATAGAATTTGAAATATTAAATGTTAAAACTGACTCACAAAGAGCGCTCAATGTTATTTATATATATATATATATATATATATATATATATATATATATATATATACACACACAATCATCATTCCATTTGACTTTTGGAATCGTAGGGCAGATCCGAATGCAGAAGCCACACTAACTTTTTTTCCACAACGGTCCATCAACGGCATCCATCAGAAATTCTGGTACAGTCTATATTTTTTTTGACATTGTCCAACCAGTTTTTGCGTTGGCGTCCTCTCCTACGTCCACCTTCAACGGTGCCTTGCATGATGGTCTTTCACAGGCTGTTGTCCCTTGTAATGTGTCGAAACCACGCCATTTTTCTCCGTTTGACAGTGGCACGAAGAGGCTCCTGGTATCCCACAAAACTTTCAACTCTTTTCCTCACAAACTCATTGTTTCCCCCTCCCAATAGAAAATAGTTTTCTCTCTCACACACACATACACACACACAATATATATATATATATATATATATATATATATATATATATATAAGGAACCAATGCACGATCCAACTCTTTAGATTCAAATAATCATCTGAAGTAAATACCAATTAAATATGTACCCAGTTTGGTACACTGTCATATCTTGCTAATTATTCCTATATTCTCGGATAAGAACAAATGAAATCGGTTGGTCAACCATAACAACAAAACAGCATTTCCTATCTTAAATTAGTCAAGCCCAAAGACAAATAGGAGTGGATGGAAAGTTCGTTTTGTGCCAGTCTTCCAAGGAGGGAAAATACGATTTCCTTGAAAATTAATATTCGAAATGCTTATCTGGGTTCAGATACTAAGAAGGAAATACAAATAGCCTTTTGTGGCTGTTGAAGGTATCAGTCAGTCAGTTATGTGCTATGCGTTATTCTTTCGATACATGACTGATGAGGCAGATTTTTTTCCCGCAGTAGGTTGCCATTTCTTTTTACGGTAGACCAAAGCTATAGAACCCGGTCTGTCTTGCTATTTACCCATAGCTAGGGGGAGAAGAGGAGGATTCATGCCTTTTCCAAGGGTATTAGCACGTAAGTGAATGTAATGGATTCGATTGGAATTCAAACTGGATTATATAGTGTTTTGTTTTTAATACTACCCCCACAATGGTAGAAGGAAATCAAAGATCTTTTTGATCAATAACATTTCATATTGCAGAATTCTTTAATTAAATGAATTACAAGACAGAAAAGTGTATTGTGGCGCGTTTCGTTCATAATGAACGTTTTTAGACAACGGGTTTATTAAATCAACTTTATAGATAAAGAGGAATGGGTTAAAATCACATGCAAATGTTTATTGCTTGGATGCTGGATTCATTGTGTCTTTCTTTACGATAGGGAATTATTTCTTCCACCTCTAATCAAAACTCTATATATTGATCTCAACAGACTCTAGACAATTTGATCGTTTATATATGAACAAGACGTGATTATATAATTTTGATCTAAAAATGCGATACCAATTAAGAGAAGGTAACTTACACGAAAAGTTCTTGAAACTGCATTTATTGTTATTTGCCAAAATATTAAGCCCTGGATTTTTTTCAAATGTTTCCTTTCTTACAAGAAATGCTCTTTTCTCATATTTATGTATGACCACAATTTTTTAAGCACTTAAAAGAAAACGATGAATTCATGACCTTTAAAAGGAAATAAACAATTAAATGAACAAAAAATAAAAATGCATAAAAATAAATTAATTCTGGAAAAAATCAGCAACAATTGCATTAGCTTAATTTCGTTTAATGGCCGAAAAAATACGTCACATAGCGTCATGCATAGTTTACCTTTCTTTCACGCATTAAGGTTTTAGAATATTTTATTGCATAATCTAATTCACTTTTCATTCCTCGAATACGCTGGAAACTATTTGGACATGTGCTGTGACTTGAGGTAGAAACTGTTTCTCATAACGCTATTATGAAAAGAGCAATGTAGAACACTTTCGTTGGAGACCGCGAACAACCATAAAATGCACACTGGACAATATTAAAAGAATTGTCAATAAAATTTCACTATTCCCCGTAAAGAGCTTGGAAGACCTGCAATATTTTCGCGAGATAGCACAATTACAATGTGGGTTTGGAAGTGACAGATAAGACTTATTTACAAAATTACCGAAGATGAGAAATCACATTGATTTGCAGTGTGCCTTCAAGTCAAAACAGCTCTGATGATGATGGTCTAATTGTGAAATGTGAAAACTTACCTTATTTTATTTTTCTCCGCGTTATTTCTGTGTATAAATACAGTTGACTAAGTAAGATTGCTGCACTTGAATTCCTGAAGGATCAAAACGCGTTGACATAAAAGGTTTTCCGCCTTGTTTTTTTGTTTTTTTTCTTTTATCTATATTGTATTTACGTGTATATTTATGTCCAAATTTTTACACGTATTGCATGATAATATTAACAGACCTTTAGGGTGACTTGCGAATATATATTTATCCACACCAGTGGGGTGCAGAGGGTGCGACGTCCCCAGGCATCCAATCAAAGAATGAAATAAAAATTTAGTTTATATTTAATTTGAATAAAGTGTTTATTTCATGTCTCATTTGGTTTTACATATTTAAAATGTCTTCCCTTTTAACGTTTCTAAGTACTAAGTCTTGTAGCCACCCCCCCCCCCGTACTTGAGTCTTAGGGGCATACAATTTAGGAGTTGGTCCCAGGCATCACCAAATATCACCAAACCTCTGCACGTCATTGATCCGGACGTTTCCTTGAACAGAATATGGCACAAGGTCAAGTTGAAAGTGAGTTTATGGAACCAAAGACCAAAAAAAAAAAAAAAAAGATTGCATGGAGAGACGCTCTCATTCCGCTGGGAACTGTTTAAATAGAGGACGGAAAGTGTGACACTGAAATCAGAAGGCGTATTGGAATAGCCAAAGATGAATCCCAATAGCTAAGCCTTGTATTAAGAAATAGAAAAAACTTCGCTAAAAATAAGGAAAAGAGTACTAAACTGTTACGTGATATCTGTCCTCCTGGCAGTGAGTGATAGGCAATCTCCTCTAAGATGAAGAAGAAACTTGAAGCAACAGAGATGTGGTTCTACAGAAGGATGCTGAGGATACTATGGACCGAACTTGTGAGCCACGACGAAGTTAAAATGGAAACCAAAAAGACACTTATATTCAACATCGGGAAGAGACAATGGAAATTTCTGGGGCACATAATGAGGAAAAAGGCTTTGAAAAATCTGATACTCACAAGAAGACAGATTGAAGGCAAGAGAGACAGAGCAAAACAACATACTTAGTGAGTTTGGGGAAATGGATGGCAGAAAAGGATTTAGGAGAAATAACAAAAAGACATCATTTAAGAGCTACAAGCGACAGGAAGTTGTGGAGAGCAATGATCGCCTACGTCCTGAGGAGACACTACACATAAACAAGACAGAGACTATAGAGAACACACCGAGTGCGCATGTCTTTCTAACGTAGCTTCAAGCTGTAAACAACGTAAGTTTTTACTACTACTACAACTTCGAGAACTACCAATCCTCACATGAATGAATGAAAAACGAAAAGTCAGAAATCTGTTACCCACAATAAGAAATACTTTATTTTCCTCTGACAGTAAACAACTTTAAATAGAAAAACGAAGGAAAAAAAAATGTTTGTTTTTTTGATTTTTTTTTTTTTTTTTTTTTAAATTAAAAAAAAAAAAAAACATTACGTACGACTAAATGTCATAAACAGTACAGTAAAACTGTTCGCCCTTCTGTTGTTCTACTTAGGTTTTATTTTTAATTCACACTCGCCTCTAATTTGTAAACAAATGTATCTATTTCTTCTCGTCACTCACTAAGGAAAGCTGTAACCCACGGGTTTTATAAATTCACTATTAGCGGGGACAAACAGGGATATTAAACTTTCAAAAATTGTTTAGAGTTATATGGTTAAGGAAGTTGTGGAGGACCATGATCGCCCACGCCCCGAAGAGATGCGGCACATAAGAGTTTATCGTTAATTTAATATTACTGATTAATTTTTATTTGTATTCTATTTTTTTCGCTATGTCTTTCCAGGACCTGAGATATTAGCTATCTAGGAAAATTCACTTTTTATTTGTGAAGTAAAATCATGGCTTAAGCAAGATGGGGTAGTTTTCCATTACTTTATCTACGGTTCTGAATTCAGGCCAGTCTTTCTTCGAAACTAGCTGTTTCCCTCCTCAAGGCAAGGGAACCAAGTCTACACTACTATTTAACTCATAGATGGAAGTATCACTGTCTCTGTAATCATTATAGGTAATAAATGTTTTGATATATTAATTAATTCATTCTGCGTTTGGTATCATGGGCTGTAACATTGAAATAATTCCCAGTGAATTTCTGCAGTGAAATAATTTGAAATATACAGTGAAGATGACAGAATCTTTGTGTATATCTAAAAGTCGGGTATAAATTTAAAAATGTAAAAGCTAAAATTTTGTTTATGAAAATATTTAAATAATTATTATAATTTAGATATTATATTAATTTAAAATGTATTTTTTTTTATTTGTTTAATGTCATGTCTCTTCAAGATGAAGGCGATTATGACTCTCTACGGATTCCTTTCGATTATCTGTGAATTACCATGAATTCTTCGGAAAGATAGTGCAGAGGTTTTAAAGTCAGTGTTATTCTATGTTGGCTGTCACCCAAGTCTAGACAACTCAGTCTCCTCTGTTATGTAACCTATAACTAAGGGGGGGGGGGATAAATTCAGGCCTTTCCCAAGAGCATTAGTGCGAAAGTGAACGCAACACACTAGGTGGGAATTTGAACTCGGCTCGCCAATTTCACTTTTTGTGTCTATGGTGTGTAAACTTATAAGACGCTTTATTAATTTAGTTGGGGTTAACTGTTTGCAGCTAATGCACGTTTTATAATCAATTGTTCATTTGTTTGCTTAATGACATATCAATTCCTTATGGGTCATATAATGCCTAAATTTAATTTTCTTGGGAGCATTAGTCATTTCTTTTACAAAGATTTATTGCTGGTAATATCTTGATTTTTTTTTTTTTTTTTTTTTTTTTTACTATGAAACTGTATTGCTGGCACATTCACAATAAAAATGTATTTCTACACTTTCATAGGGTTTTGATTCCAATTTGGGGGTTCACTATTTGCCCATACTTAGGACCCTAACAGGTACTACTACCCTGGGAACAACAGCAATTAACTGGTGGTTCCACGCCCTTCAGAGGCCTTGCTGCCGGATGTAGTTTAACGTCATACCCAGGACGATTTACAATAGTACATCCCTGTATAATTTTAACCTGAATTCAAGTATTGTTTGCAATTTTATCATAAGTGCCTATTTTCTGTTATCTTGTATTCGTGTTGTAAAAAATCTAACTGAACGTGCCTAAATGCAAAGCGGATGTATCATACGAATAAATGTAACTGACCTTAATTAATTTTTGCACGCAGATTAAAAATATGAAGAAAAGTTTATCTTATCTTGCCTACGAAGTGAGTAGTGAAATGTGGGGAAAATAAATAAACAACACTCTCTAGTTCATTCTTTTAATTCGAATCTAAAGCAAACCTGCAGAGAAAACATTTTTTTTTAAAATAAATACCAACAATTTATAGTTAGTTATTTCTGTCTGAAATTTACATGTGGACTATTATCTCCATTTCTTTCTTTTTTCCTTTTTTTTTTTTTTTTTTTTTTCCCCACAACGTTTCGGTCGTTGTGTCCTCCGTCTTTCATCAGATGCTTTAACAATCCGGTTAACCAACAGGGGAATTTCTAACTAAACTCTTTATTTAATCTTCGTGGGTAGATTGTTCTTTTTCCACTGCCTATATCACGTTTAGTTCTTATATAGACCTGCTCAGTTAGTGCTCGCTCCGTTTTATTTATGCCAGCGACGAAATGATGTCAATATCAAAAAAAGTACAAAATGTTAAAAATATACCTGCGAAGTGTTTTTTTTTTTTTTTTTTTAACTGATGACGGAAAATGGGACACAGAGATCCGATGACTCATTGGAATAGCAAAAAGATGCTTTCCAAAAGTTATACAAAGTATTAAACAGAAAAAATTCAGACAATTGGTTAACTACTATGTAATAGGAGTCGTTTTATATGGCAGTAAATGCTGGACAATTTCCTGTCAGATTTGAAGCAACAGAGATGTGAGTCTACAGAAGGAACCTGAGAATGCCATGGATAGAGCATGTAAACAACGAAGGTTTTTAGGAAAATAGAAACAAAAAGGACATTTCTACTTAGGAATTGATACTGCTTCTTTCTAATTCTATGATATATAATGAAGAAAGTAGGCTTGGAAAATTTGACACTCTCAAGACAGGAAACCGCGAATAACTTATCTAACGAGATTTTGTAAATGGATGGCAGAACGGAATGGTAGGGATAGTAAAAAAAAAAAAAAAAAAATACAAGTAGGAAGTTGTAGAGGGTCATGATTGCCCTCGCCCTGAAGGGACACTGCACATAGAAGCTAAGCAGTATAATTGTTTTTTCGTTTTTTTTTTTTAGTTTCCGCTCGTTAAAAACTAAATCTCTCAACAAAAACGTTTGTATGATGAAAAAAGATTAGGTGTTCTTAAAGAAAAAAAATAAATAAAAATAATGAGAATAAATTTTAAAAATAGATTTTTAAAAAGTTACTTACAGAGTCGTTTGAGGCTGTTTAAATTGTTGACATTGTTAGCATTGGCGCTTGCGTTAGCGTTCAACGCTAATTCTTTCATGTTTTCGTTTGTATTATTTGGTAGCAGAGTCGATAAAAAATAGCGCTGTGTTCTAAGCAGGTTCGAAAGTCGTTTATGAGTGAATTTGGGGTCTGTTCTTGATTTATATACGATAACTCTCGCTTGTTTACGATAAGCACATGGTAGGCTTATGACGTCATGACAACGGGTTTTGCTGATTGGTCGAAAGAGGGCCAGACAGAAACCAAAGCCCACGGTAGATGAGTAGTTTATCACAGAGCGTATAAATTTTCTCATCCTTCTTCTTATCGTCTCTTTTTGTATTGACAACTGCAGTAGAAAAAGAAATACTTGCATAAAAATGATAGATTCATTTCTTGAAGTAGTGCTACAAAAGGTCGATACAGTCTACAGTACATAGTAGCGGACGATCATTACTTTCAATTTTCAAATAGTGACTAAGTGTACTGTAAAACATAAAATATCTGAAAAAGAACACTGTCAGTCAGTCAGTAAACCTAACATTTTTCACATTGATTTCCTTTTATTATGACAATGATATCCATTTTCATTATCTGATGACTTCTAAAGATTACGAATGATATTCCTAAGCCAAGGTGCTGTGTTTCCATGAAAAAAAAATGCATAAATAAAGTTAGATAATGTTTTAAAACGGAAGTAAATTATTGTAGTGTTGTTGAAGGTACACATTTCCTTTCCGAAAAGATTTTCAAAGAAAAAAAAGTTTTATTTGAAACGAGAATTGCCGCTATAAGAAATTCTAGTAAAGATCTATGAAGCTTATGACACAATCAAACGAACTGTGTGTTCGTTTGCTTGAGTCATAAGCATAATAAAGTTTGCATCATGTAACGCTAACAGTTAACAACGAAACAATTTTAGGTACACATGCACGGGAGCATCGTAGGTACTCTGAGCAGAAAGTAAACAGTCGGACAGTCAACATGCAACATCTCGTGAAAACTGCGTGATTTTCCTGATATCACGTTTTTTGGGACGAATGGTGAACAAGAATGAAAATCCGAAGGACAAAAGTGGGATTGATTTTATTTATTTTTCAATATTTATTAATGATTATTTTATGAAAGAATATAAAAAGAACGCAAATAGCACAAATCTAATAATAGTATATATATATATATATATATATATATATATATATATATATATATATATGGTGCAATAAATTGTTTAAGTTGGGCAAAAATGAAAATAACATTGATATCACATTTTAACAGATATATTTACCAAAAATATCATTATATCTTAAGGAGCAAATTTACTCAATAAAATTGCCATTGACTTCAACCATGGCCTCCAGACGGTTTAATTACCCCTTACCGCTAGCACAACTTGGAGTTTCATGCACAACGCAATCATCAGGTGCTGAGTATGAACTAACCGTTACGTAATTTGAACTTTAATATATCTGGTTAAAACAATTTTGGCATCGTTATATATTATGCTGGGATTACAGTATTTTTTTTTATTTTAAAAATTATATCTGGCAATTAAAATAAGCGGGATGTGTGTGTGTGTGTGTGTGTGTGTGTGTGTGTGTGTAAAAGAAAAAATAATAAAATTAAAAAAATTATTTTTGAGTTGTAAATGATCATTTTTTTAATTTTAAAAAGTTTTTAATTAAAGAGAGATTACTTGTTTTATCTAAAAATAAACATTAATTTCTATTCAAAATAAATAGTAATTTACATTACAAATTAAAAATTAATCTAGATCAACTTATTTAAACAGATATTTATTTTTATGCCTATATGCAACCATCAATTTAATTCTCTAGTTTAATAAGCTTGGATGATGTGTTTTACGATAACCATTTTTTCAATAAGACAGAAGTTACATTTATTTCCTTTTCTCATAAGATTTGGCTCTTGCTGTAATATTCTAGTTAGTGGAACGGAAACTTATTTTTTTTTTTAATTGCCAGAAATATTTTGAGATAGCAGTGTTGTTTCTGTAGTTTATATTAGTTAAAGTCATTCGGTGACGGTAGAAACGAAATTTCGAAGCGAGCGAGCTTACGTTCAGATAACGATCTTAAATTTCATTTTGGTTTCGACCGATTTACGTTCGATGACCGCAAAACAAAATTCGAAGATTTAGCCAACAACAAATCTCCAGTTCTTGACAACATACCAACATTATTGTGGCAAGATCCAATATTTCATGACCTCCTCTGAAGGGCAGAATAGTT
This sequence comes from Acanthosepion lycidas, assembly GCA_963932145.1. Classification (NCBI taxonomy): domain Eukaryota; kingdom Metazoa; phylum Mollusca; class Cephalopoda; order Sepiida; family Sepiidae; genus Acanthosepion; species Acanthosepion lycidas. The sequence continues at coordinate 52,966,755 of OZ010589.1, read as the reverse complement.
TCTGTTCCCCGCCACCAAAAAAGTGCGGCAAACTATAGGGGTATAACTTTCATGCCAACTGCAACAAAGTTTACAACAAGTTTCTACTAAACAGGATTGTCCCAGACATTGATCCACTCCTCCACAAGAACCAGAATGGATTTTGAAGAGGCTGGTCGGCAACTGCTGAAATTCTCTCCATTCGCCGCATACTGGAAGAGATGAAAAATTGAACAAAGAGATCACAATCTGTTTTGTTGATTTTCGTAAGGCATTTGATTCCATCCAGAGATCTCATGTTGAAAATCCTCCAACTCTATGGTATACTCTCAAGAATTGTTGAGGTAATTAGAGCTATGTACAGAAACAAAAGCGATTGCAGCTTGCCGCCCACAGCCATTGAGCAGACGGGGAGAGGTTTCATCCTTCCTTCCATAGCATCCTTATGGAGGGCGTAATTCTTATGAAAGTTGACTTTCAAAGACGTCATGGTTCGGGACACAGTGTTGGACTTTTGGAAACTGTGGACGGCAATGCAGGACCAAGCAGTTTGGAATGAGATTGTGAATGGAGTTCCGATCAACCACAGGTCCAAGGAGGATGATAATATTTTTGGTTATACTGAATATCCATGGAAATTTCATATACAGTGTAACCCGAATATAAGAGAGATTTTCTCTGGTCCCAAATTAGAACCATACTTACCTAAACAAAATAGACCAAACCCGGATATAAGAGACTTCTTCTCCTTTCCCGACAACTCTCTTATATCCGGGTTACACACATATATATATATATATATATATATATATATATATATACACACACACACACACACACACACACACACACACACACACATAATGCGTGTGTATTTACATATGCCAGATGTAACGGCAAAATTGACGAAATCGTGTAACTGCATTGGATAATTGTCTATCTGACAAAATGCTTAATATCTAAAAAAAAAATACACTAAATTACTCGAGTTTCTTTTATCCAGGTTTTCAGATGAGACACTTGTGTTACCCAACTTATGTGTTCACAACTGATATATGGTGAAATCATTCAGGTCTTGAGAAATGATACCCAACATTCATACAATGGAGTACATCATGAAACATCATTAGAATGGCGAATAAGTAGAAAGGAAAACTTGGTCGTGCAATAAGTTAGGGCAAAAGTTTTTCACTTTAAGAAACATTTCCCTATACTAATCCTCTAAGCAAGATTTTCAATAAAAATACGCTTAAATTAAGTTACAGTTGTACTGATAATCTAGAAGAAAATTATTAAATATATAATAAAATTTTAAATAAACACTTAAACCGAAGTAACAATAGTAATTACAAAGCAGTAATCAATAATGATAATAAATAATGTTATCCTATAAATTGTGCATTGCAAAATAGATGCCTCACAGAATCTATTGTTTACCAATGCACTATTTCATTTACTGAAAACCCGGATGTTAAGAAATTTTATATTGGTAGCACAAAAGCCCTTTTTAAACAAAGGTGGTATCAGCATATATCTTTTTTTAACAAAAATGCGTACCGTAACCAAACCAAACAATCTCTAAATATTTTTGGCATTTAAAAGAAATCCCACCTGTGTCTACATAAAAGCTGCATATTATTAAGTTTCCTAAAAATAATGATCTCCTAAATCAGTGAAATCAATTAACCGTAATTTGTAGGCATTGTATAAAGTTTACTTTAAAATATAGTTAATAGAATCTTTCATAAGATATCTATGCATTACAATTAAATATCTATTATTTTATTAATAATGTTCCATATAATATTTATTTATTTGATATTACCATGGTTTATTGCCCATTCAATATAAGAAGTATTCTATTTTGAGTTCAAAATTATATATATATATATATATATATATATATATATATATATAAGCGTGTAACACAGGTTTACAAACTCATATCCATACAACTGAATATATTAGCTCTATCACTGATATTGAGCACTTTCCATTAAGTACCGTGCATATATAATATATATAGGAATTATATATTTTGAACAATGAAAAATATTAAAAAATTAAAATTATCATACACTGGGTTGTATACTAATATTTTTCGTTTTGTTATTTCAATTAGGTTCCTCGACTAGTTTCAGCTAGCATGGCCATCATCAGGATAAAAAAATTCGGCTTGTTAGCAGCAGTGAACTACAGGAGTGAATGACTATTTCTGAAGAAAAATATCTTTATCTGTAGTTTTCATTTGATTTTTTTTTATCGTTAATTTTGCTCAGTCCTTGTGTTGGTGAAGCGGCCTCTTTCAAGATAGAGGCTGGGGAGATTCATTAGTGGCAGGATTTCTTTCTTGATCTTTTTGACAGTTTTATTGGTTACTAGGAGGGGGAAGTGTGTTAAGTGTATGTGATCTTTTAATTCTTCGGGTGTGTGTATATGTGTAAGTCTTTATATTGGTATAAGTGTGTGTATATGCATGAGACCTCAACAACTCTGCAAGTATGTCTGTCATGTGTGGATGAGAAATGTGGGTAGGACTTGATTTATGGGGTTATATATTAATTCTATCTATGTTGTTAAATTTGTGGTTAAGCCCATATCTCTCTCTCTATCTATATATATATATATATATATATATATATATATGGCTATTCTACGAAGTATTAAATGAAGATTATGTATTCTTTTTTTGTATTGTATGAATACTTTTTCAAACATTAATATTTATTAGTTGGAAATACAATAAATAAAAAACATTGTATGTGTACGAATAATTATATATATATATGAACAAATAATGATAAAAATCATGTTGCTGATAGTTAGACTAAAAGTAAGATAAAGACAATAATAATGGTTATGTAGTAAAAATAAGAATAATGAAAATAAGTCATCAGAAATATTAAATGCACTACAGTCTAATAATATTAGGTTGGTGGAAAAATAATGACGTAATAATGTCGTTTTTTGACGTATTTTTAACGTATAAAAAACGACATTATTACGGCATTATTTTTCCACCAACCTAATAACAGTAACAAAAGTTATATAGTAAAGAGAGTAAAAGTATTTATGATAATAATAAATAATATCAATACTAATATATACGGTCCCCGGCTAAACTATATATTGATCTGTCTACGTGCTTGAGTAGAAATTTGGTGCTATGCAAGCAAGTGCTCACTATCTCACTTCTCTTTTCAAAAAACATAAGTTACATTTGTCGCCTTTCCCGTTGAAGGGTTTAGCTTTCGTTACACATTCCTAGATGATGGTTGTGTTTTTATTCTCGCTTTTCAGTTTTCATAAAAATTTAAAGATGTCAGTGCTGTTAGAATATTTGATATTGCCTAATGTCATTTGCTGGTGGTAGACCCGCGATTGACAATGGTTCTTCGTAGAGCCAACGTAAAAGTTGACCTCCACGTCATATTTGATTTCAGATTTATAGGCTAACAATTAAGTCATACATTTGCCGTTTAATGGACAGGGTTTGTTTTTTTCGGCAGTTGCATTCCTTAGTTGCGGGGATGTTACTGGTTTCTAGGTTGTTTAAGTGTTTGTTTAGAATGGAACAATTGTGCTGTCATATGTACTGGTCAATGTTTTTGGCACAACTGTCGCTAACTTTGACGTTGTTTTTGTTGGAAATCTTATTTAGCATTGGGGAATACTTAAGTGTTTATGGATTAAATTCAAGAAAATTTTTCCAATATTAGTTTTAACATTTTCGCTGAAGGGCAGGTTAAACCGCATTATATTGCGTTTGCTACGTTTTGCTTTGTTGACATAATTATATCTATTGGCAGAGAATTCGAGGTTAATTTTATGGTTACTGTATTCTAGTGCTTCTACATATTTGCATTTATGTTTGTCAAAATATCCTTATTCTTGGAGTTGGACAACCTAAATTAGACAGATTATGTAAACTATTTAGTATTCTAGGATGCTGGTTAGATTGCGTGCTGATGTATCTATGGTTGTATAAATGTTTAGTGTATGGTTTATAAAGCCCATTAAATAGTTCAAAAGTTACATTCCGAAATGCATTCACAGACTGTCACTATTTGTGCGACAGGTCTCCACTCAATTGGCTCAAGATAAACACATACCTATGTGGTCTGTAAATGATTTAATCTGGTTCTAGTATAATGACATCCAACAGTAAATTAAAAATGAGATCTTCAAAGCAACTACTCTCGGTGTACAAGTAGAGAAAAGGGAAATAAACTAAATTAAATAAATGAACATTCGAGATCAATTGCTACTCGACCGGAGTGTAGGGCATTCCGAGTATAGACTTATATAGTCAGGCCGGGAAAAAAAGTAGGTATCTTTTGGTTTGGGGACAAGACATCTTACGTGATGTAGAGATGGTCAGAGAGGCAGTACGAGAGTCGGAAGTCAGAGATGAATCACGATATTTCTTCTGTTGTTCTTTTGTTGAACGTACACTGGGCCTTTCCCAGTTTTTGTTCAGACAGACGAAAACGGAAACCTCAACACAAGCTGTCTCAACGGTGAAAAGTTGCCAGAAAGACAGCGGCTATAGGTTAACACTTGCATCTACACTAATCCATTAATAACTGTAATATTAAATATAATACATAAATATATATCAGATGAAAGGCAGCATATGCATTACAGTACTATATGATTCTGAATAAGAAAAAAAAACAAAAAAAAACTTAAGAACAGACATTTTTCGCGAGATATGTCTTCATCAGTTTTCCAAGTCGTTGAAACACCTCATTCTTTTATTAATGATCTCATTGACTCCTTGTAAACAGAGACAGTAAATTTTATTAACTCACCTTATTGCCTACCTAGCAAGTACATTTAACAGCTTTGTGTACATGCATTTACCATCCCAAAATGTTCTATTGCTATGAGTTATTTATTTAAAGCAATGACATTTATATGATATTGTACACCTTCCCGTTTCTTTGCAAACGTGCATCACACCAACACGCCACTAAAGGAATATGGTTGCCATGCCTCTTAGAAATGAATGTGTCAAATGAATATAAAACGAAACTTCGACTTTAGTCTACAATCCCCAAACTTTACATAATGGTCCTACCTACTTCCTAATGTACAGGATGGTCTGAAAGTCTTGTCACCTTCTACCAATATGTAATGCGGTCAATATAATACAGTAATACAAAACACATGTACTAGATTCAGTTTATTCACTTTCGTTGATGCTGTCACGCACCGAGAAAGTTTGTATGAACACTATCATTTACCTGGCGCAAAATGATGCGGCGCCATGTCCCGTGTGATATTTTGCGAAGCTGTGCTTTGTTGATTGTTGCAAAGGCTCTCCGAATGGCGTCCTTCAACTGATGGGTATTCTGGTATCGTTCGTGCGAAATGCTCTCTTTTATAATATCCCACAGATTTTATTATGTATGGGTGACAAGACTTTCGGACCGCCCTGTATATTAATGATTTGCCTAAGCAAAGCTCTCGCTGCTCTATCGCTATTCCCATGGAAAATGTTCAGACAAACTACATTCCATAGTTCGACCAGTTCTAACGTGTACAGCTAAGACTCGTAATGCTACGCACATTGTAGCGGGCCACACCCCTACTTTCATTCGTATTCCATTGGTGAAATGTAAGTTCCACCCGAGCTACTTCCCACGAACTGCTACTTTGTGGAACCGACTCCAAAGAGGATGATTCCCCGGTCACTAAAATCTGACCCTAGACTTGAACAGGTTATCTTCCTCATATAGCTTTTTAAACTTTGCTTCTTACTCTGTAACCCTCTATCTCGAAGGACTCTTGAGCCTTGTACGAAAAAAGAAAAGAAAAGAGCATATCTTGATCATTAGTGAGTATCTATGTGGATGATACAACATTTTATAGGTGCACCTGCAGAGATCTGGAATTTCAGAACCTAGCATATTATCTCTCTTCTGACCTAGCCCAGGAGACACATTTGGGAAATGACTTGCTTGTAAAATTCAATAAGGCCAAAACCAAACTAGTAACGTTTCATTGCCACCAGTCCTGGGTATGACAATAAACTACATTCGGCAGCAAGGCCTTCTGATCGGGAAATTGGAAGTTTTGAGAAGCGTGGAACCACCATTGCTGTTGTTCCTAGGTCAACTTAGACCCAGGTTGGTAGATCCTATTCAGATCCAAGTTATGTGCAAATAGTGAACCTCCAAACTGGGGTCAAAGCAATTTGAAAGTATAAAAATACATTTTTATATTAAAAAAATACCAGCAATACGTTTTTTGAAAGAAAAATTACCAACAATACATTTTATAGCAAAATGACCAACAATACATTTTATTTGTAGTTGAAGGCATACAATTCCGTTCAAAATATATTTACTTGAAGCCATAAAATTGTGCTCAAAATATTTAGATTTCGGCATTAAATAACTCATAGAGGTTGATGTGCCGTTAAACAAAATCAAGCAACCAACATGAAAGCACTCTTTCGTGACATTAATCCATATAATACCCTCCAATTTCCTAAAGAAATCAAACTGAATTCCAAAATATAACTTCAACAAAACTACAACATAAAACACATATTACTGCCTCTAGTAATTGTGTATATGCACAAAAGCTGAGTATCATCTACCATGTTTTCAATTGTGAAAGTAGAATAACATATGTCATATTTTTATTACTTCAAAGCTCCCAAGAAAAATATTTTTCAGCATTAAATGACCCATAAGATGTTGGTATGCCATTAAACAAACAAATCAATTCATCAATACACAAACACCGAGTAGACCCTGAACTTTCACCTATCATCATGGATGGGTCTTCTCTCAAGGAGGCTTCTCGCCTTGAATGTTTCTTGGAACTAAAACTCTCCCTAGACCTCAAGTAGAACTTGTAAATCCGTTTTATTGCTAAAGATGCTAAAAAATGGTCTGTTCATTGTACTGCCCCAGTAAGTATCTGACTCTCTGCTATACTCTATCGTTACAAGAGCCAGATCAGACCAAAAATGGAGTATTGCTGCCGTATCTGGTCTGGAGCTGCCCAATCCTCACTTTCCAGCTTGTATCACTTTACAAAGTACCTGACTTTTTATGCCCTGTTCTTTCTTTACAAGAGTCAGATCAGACCCAAAATGGAGTATTGCTGCCATATCTGGTCTGGAGCTGCCCAATCCTCACTTTCCAGTTTGTATCACTTTAAAAAGTACCTGGCTTCGTATGCTCTGCTCTTTCTTTACAAGAACCAGAACCAAAAACAGAGTATTGCTGCCATATCTGGGCTGGAACTGCCCAATCCTCACTTGCCTGTCTTGATAGAGTTCAAAAGCGTTTACACGGCCTTGTTGACAAGAAGATCGAACGTTCGATGATAGACCCAAAGCCACATGCCAGTCAATTCCAGCGACTTTAATTTAACGGAATCTCGAAGCGAATAAAAATAATTTTACGTAGGAAAAATATAGCATCATATACTTAACATACCAGAATTTGGCAAATGTTCTTCAGAAAATCAGCTATAATGAACACTGACATATATGTGCGAAATGTAAGGGTTCTGTGTATTTTGTTTCGTCAACAGCCAAGATATACAAAAGTATTTTAACTGTCAGCGGAACGTATGATTTATATTGATCTCAGAAGGACTGAATAGATAGAAAGTCTGTACTGGTTGGTGCCATTTAGATCATCATGTTATAACTCTGTTCCTTTGTTGGTTAGTCAGCACATACTTTACGTTCTGTTGATACTTCATAAATAATGGACCATTCCGTTTTGATCGCGAGGAAAGACGGAAAAGCTATATCAGAGACGACGTTTGGTTTCAGTGAAAGAAAGAATGAAAGAGAAGATAGAGAAGGTGATAACGCTTACGTGTGTTGACCATGACGTGGAAAAACTTGTTAATTTTAAATCTTTTCATTTGTACCCTCTTACTTCTTCAAATAATCACCTCTATTTATACTTACGGTTGTTACTGCAATATTTGGTTAAAGCTGTTAAGCTCAAATATTTAACGATGGAATGGGACAATTTCCACGGGTATTTTTCATTCGTATAACCCGTAAAGAGCTTATTTATTCATTAAATATTAGAATACACCAGAAAATGAAACTAGGAAAACTTTGGTATTTTCTGTTGAGACACCGGTTCCCGTACGATCACAGAAGTTAAGCAAAGTCGAGTACATAGATGGGTGACCACTTGTGAATACCAACTGCTGCTTGGATGTGCCTGTGGTGTAATGGATAACGGCTCGAAATTGTTAATCGAAGAGCCGAGTTCTAATTCAGGTTGGGTTCATTATATTCACTTATGCGCAAATACTCTTGGGAAAGATATGAATCCATCACTACTTCCCCCAGCTATGGGTTAATTAGTAAGATTTGTGTCACTAAATCATTATTATCTCCCCCCACCAAAAAAAAAAAAAAAAAAATTCTTACATTCTAAAAAAATATTTTCTGGCTTTAAATAACCTGCAAGGAGTTGATAAACCGTAAAAAACGAATCAATCAATAAAATTTCCACGGGTACTACAAGTTAAATCTAATATGCTGAAGCTAGAAATGTTCTGCAGTTATCGCTGCATATTTAGATTGTTAATGCATAAAATACGTTCTATCTTTGGACAGGAACGTCCAAAGATAGAACGTTTTTTATGCATTTGTACAAAAATTTCGTGGCTTGACTTGCGCGTTCTATCAATTTAACGTAGCTACTGAACTTGATATTAGAAAACACATTTCTGGTGCAGAATCTGATAGCAAGGTGAACAGGTCTGGAACGAGAGGCTTGGGTATCATTCAAAGTATTAATTTCTAAATTCTTAGATAATAATAATAATAGTAATAATAAAGATACAAATTACAAACAAATCGTGAGGAATATGTTGCAACATGTTTCTCAAAGCTTAATTTTTAAATTGGCATTTAGAAACTTTCTTGAAAAACTTGAAGAGTTGATTGAAGAACAGGATAAAAGATTTCATCTATTTATCAACGAAATGGAAAGGCGGTACCAGGAACAGTGGCAAAACAATGGCGGACTATTATTTCTCGATTATTCCTCGGGACGCGCCGGGAAAAATCTACAAATGACTGTCTTCCAAATGGAGATGTGAAAAGAACGTAAAAAAGTCAATAAAATAAGTAAATAATGGAACATTATAGAGTTTTTTTTTTTTCTGGTAATTGTCTGAGAGAATTTTTTTTTTTTTTTTTTTTTTGCCTTCCACCAGTATGGGCGATGCATAGGAGAGTCAATCATTGCGCCTTTTCGGACTAACGTTTTCCACTGACATGAAGTGTAAAGATTATATTGAATCAATTGCTATGCATGCTGCTAGGAAAGTTGGTTCACTGTCTCGTGCTAGTCAATTTTTCTTGCCAGAGTCTCTTACATATTTATAAGTCTACCATTCGTCCTTGCTTTGAATATTGCTGCCACACCCGGTCTGGTGCTTCCGCTATATATTTAGAGATTCCTGATAAAATCCAAAGAATCGGTAATGTTAATGGTTCTGACCTGGCATCTCAGCTTCAATCAATTTACTACCGCCGTAATGTAACTTCCCTGTGCCTTTCATGGTAATTATTCTGATGAACTTTCCTCTATAGCATATAGACTTTATGACTTAAGCGCAGTATTAGATTGGCGGCAAGGTCATCATTTTGCAGTTGAAATGGCTAGATATAACCGTAAGTTTTATACTAACAGTTTCTTTTATCGCACTTTTCGCTTGTGGAACTCTGTTCCATCTTCTTGCTTACCAGTCAACTTTGATCATCAAAAATTTAAACGCATTGTTGATCGTTATCTTCTGTCTTAATTCCTGTTCTATTTTTTCCCTCTAACATTCAGTAATCCTTTGCGTCTTAGTGACTTTATTGCCTTGCTTGGGGTGAAATGACTAAAAAATGTATAGGTTTTAACAATTAGATTGCAAAAATATTTCTACTTAAGATTGTCAGTGAACATTAATTCTTAATGGAGAGAAAATAATCTGAAAAAAACTCAAAACACCTGTTGAAATTAAGGAAAGTTTTGTTGCTGCTATATTTTGAGTTTCAGCTAAAATGAATTTTTAAGATATTTGTAAAAAAACAAAAAAATATTTTGTATGAAAATGTTATAACAGCGAAATTGGTTTTAAATAATTTGGATCGTTACACAAGTTTAATGTGTTAGATATGAAGCTGGTTTAAACAAGTAAATGGTTCTACATTAATTCAACTTCGACAAGTAGATGTGAAGATGGAAACGAGTGGAAGCAAGTGTATGTGTGGACAGGCAAGTCGACATGTATATGGGAACGAATGGAAACAAGTGGGCATGTGGATGGCAACGAATGAAGACGAGTGGTTGTGTGAAATTATTAGTATGAAAATATTACGACGACGAAATTGGTTTTAAATAATTTGGATCGTTACACAAATTTACAAAGGTTTTAGATATGAACCTAGTCTAAATTAGTACATGTCTAAGTTGAATTAATATATAAACAAGTATATGTGAAGATGGAAATAGACAGAGGCAAGTCGATGTGCGGATAGGAACGCATGGAGGCAAGTCGACCTATGGACAGTCAAGTCGACATGTATATGGAAACAAGTTGGTGTGTGGATGGAAACAGACGGAGTCACAAATAAATTTAATCGTAAAAGAAATTTTTTCCTTCGATTTTTTTATTTTTAGGGGTTCATTTTATTTTGCACTTGGTAAACTGGTATATTTTGCAATAAAATCATGTTTTGTTTTTTTTTAAATTTAACACTTACAATAATCTGAACTGTTAAATATTTTTATTAAAAATTATCTTATTTCACTGAAAAATATTCAGCAGTCTATTTTCTGGTTACCGTCAAAAACTAAAATGGTGCAGTATATTCTTACTGCCCTAATCTAACTTTTTTACAATCGGTATCATCCCCACCCCATGCAAGGCAGTTAAGCCACTAAAGCACAAGGGACTACAGGGTGTAGAAGAATTAGGAATAGAAACATTAATAATGAGCAGAAGGGGAAAAGAGTAATCAGGAGGACAATAGATAGCAATTGACATTGCATTTAATTTTTTGAGGATTAAACTTGTCTGGAAAGCATGTAGCCAGAAGAGAGTTCCACAAGCGAGAAAGGGAAGTGTTAGCATAGAATTTACGGTTACATCTAGCCAGCTTAACTGTAAATTGACGAGATCTCGACTCCAGTCTAGCATTACGCTTAAATTCAAAATGTGTAGGTACCATAGTAAAGAGCTTATCCGAACAAGTACTGTGAAAGTATTTATAGAAAAGACACAGAGAGACAACCTTACGGCGGTGGGAAAGTGACTGAAGCAGAGCCGTCAGTTTAGGAACAATAATAGTACTGATTCTACTTTGGATTTTATCAAGGTGCTCAAAGTAAATAGCAGGGGCACCGGACCATATGTGGCAGCAATATTCTAAGCATGGACGAATGGTAGACTTATAGATATGTAAGATAGATTCTGGTGAGAAAAATTGTTTCGTACAGTGAACCAACTTACGCTTCATTTTGTGCTGCACTAAGCTAAACTTAGCAAAATATTTATTCATATTCATTCTGGATCAAAACCAACGCACAACGCAAGTCACATATAAGTATTGGAATGATACACTTACACTGTTCTTTTTTTCTTTCTTTCTGTAAGCCATTCTCGGAAAAACAACAGACTGTCACAAGTGGAAAGTATTTTGTTAACGGTAATAAAACTGATCCATCTTATTTTAAACCCATGGTTCTTTACTTAACTTGATTCCACGGTTTTCGAAATGTATTCTTTCTTGAGAATGATTAACTTTCATTATTATGATACTCACCGTCCCGACGTAGGGGACGAATTAAGTCTTCTACTCATACCCCAGATGTATGAGATAACATATAATTTCAAAAATAAATAGACCACGAATAACGTTTTTTTGTTTGTGACGTAGGTATCGACGTCATATGACAATGAGTGCAGGAATGAGAATTGTGCCGCGTGATTATCACAGCGACTGCAGTGTGAAGCGACGGCCAATCTGGTGCCATTAACGCTAGACCAAAAAAAAAAAATAGGAAAGAAAAGAAAAAATGCAGAACAAGAACAAATCGAGTAATCTTCGATGTAAACCATTTTTTTTTTTTTTTGTAAATATTCGAAAGCACAAAATACCCTTAAGTCTGATCAAATTGGGCCCGTCATCACCAAATCTCTGCACGTCACTTGACTGCTACCGACATCAAGTGTAGACGCGAATCTGCACCTGTTGCCTGGGAAGTAATTTACCAAGTCATCCAGTTAACCTAGCCTTTCTGACACCCTAGCGCAAGACTAAGCGCACGGTCTATTTTGGTATCATTTGTGTTGAGCCCAGTAGAAACTGGGGTCATCAAAAATCAACTTCACCTAGAACAAAGCTTTCTTGTTGACACAAAATTCGATTCAGACCATGTGGTAATTTTTAGCGTTAATCACATTCTACATGTTCTACATGCAGGAGAGTTTCTAATCCTGCTGTCTTCACACTGTCATTTCTTTAGTTCCATTCAACATTTGTTGTCAGATCAACAGTTTTATTAAGCTCAACATATCGAAAAAGTTACTTCTTTTATGATGAAATTCAGAATTTTGCTAAAAAATTATGTGAAATCATAGTTTTCTATGATTTCACATAATTTTTAATGAAAAACTGAATACGCTGTGGATTTATATGAAAGAAAGATTTCGTTTTCAAATTCTGATAACTTTTGCATCAAGCTAATAACCATTTCTTCATAACTTATCGAAATATAATTCAGGATAGAGTTCATTGTTATCTCTTTTCTGTAATTCTATCTTTGGTTGATGTCATACCGAACTGCCGAACTTACTAGAGTTTTATATTTATGATTTTCTAAACGTAGCTTAGATGTGACACGAGAGTGAAAGCTTTGGGCAAGAGTTTTGTATGTATGTTAACCCTATAGACTCAACTTTCTTATGTACTGCTACCTTGCTAAATGCTGCCGTTGTACTTTCCGTCACAGGTAGTATTTTTTTTTTTTTTTTTACGGGATGGTGTTCTAGTCTCGCACCCAATTGGTTTTGAATTCAGACTTGTTCTTTTCCTAGTCTGGTTGCTAACCAGTTAGAGAGCCCTATCTACTCTGCTTTTAACCCAGTGTTTCTCAACCTTTTTAAGCAACGGCACACCTAGGAGCAAATAGAAATATCACGGAAAACAGAGCAAAACTTTTAAAGGGTATGAATTTCAATATTATGAAATAAAACCATGTATTATTTTAAAAATACGCACACAAATATGTTTCTATTCAACTATTTGTGGAGCTTATTTAGTATGAAACTTGTGCCTGGTGTTTTTTTCGCGATTTCTTCAATGTTTGGTCGAATGTGAGATACGCAGACCCCCATTTCTTCTTCAGTTGAGCGTAGCCTTTCTCGCTTCTTATTTTTAATGTTATTTAGGGTCGAGAAGCCTAATTCACATAAATAAGAATTAGAAAATTGCAATAAACTGATAGCCTTTTTAGCTAATATGGGATAAAAAAAAGTTTAATGCATATTCATTTCTTCAAATAGTAACGCTATACCATTACTGCTTCCATATGCACACACATGCGCGAGCGCGCTTACCAGACAATATTTTGCGGCACACTTAATACGAACCTGCGGCACACTAGTGGTTTAGAATCCCTGTCCTAAGATCTGGAGGTACTTCAGAAAAGAATGAAAACCTTTCAGCTGCCAGTTAAGTAGTGCGCCAGGTTTTAATTTATTTTGAATTTAGTAGAATCATTTTCATTCAATGCCTACTGAGTACTGAACTAAAAGCTTCTATCTGTAAAACTAACGTACAAAATAATCATATTTCAGGAGGGAACAAAATCGCAAACACATGTCGCAGTTGTGTTTCCCATCAGTGCACTAAAGTTGGTGTTACCTGTCCCATGACGCTATGCTTGAGCAATGAAACACATCAACACACTTTCACTTTCAATGGGATAAATATCACCTAGGTCAAGTATGATCTTGTAGTTCGCCTGACAGTTGTTAGAATGAACAGGTAAATATGTTTACTGCATTCTTACCTTTGCCTGATTAAACTTATCAGGCGTATATGTTATTTCATAAAATGTATTTCTTTCGCCTGTATATCTTTAGTACCCTAATATACTCTAATCTCGCTCTCTCATATATATATATATATATATATATATATATA
>OZ010589.1:52655073-52945073 GCA_963932145.1 Acanthosepion lycidas | reverse complement strand
CTTTATTAAAAGTGAAAAATGTTAGATTCATAAATATTTCCTGTTTGTTCTTTATCTTATCATTCTGTCGGATTCTGATACATATTTGAGCTCAACCGTGGAGTAATGGATAGATTCCTCGGATTGAGGAATAGGAGAGCCGAGTTCGAATTCCAGTCGAGCGCATTGCATTCATTTACATGCTAACCTTGGGAAAAGTATGAATTCATCTCTTCTCTTTATGGGTGAATAGAAGGACAGACTCTGTCCTCTAGATTTTGGTGGCGAACGGTCTAGAAGGACAACTCTGAATTCAAAACCGGCAGAACCTTGGAGGACCTTGTAGCATACTGTGCACCGGTTCTCTATATTCGACTCTTCTCAAAAGTGTGGTTCCAAAAAGCCTTCACCACTAGAATCAAATGATATGCGCGAGTAGTCGGGTTGTTGGTTCTAAAAACTGAGCTGCTTGTCCCTCATGCGTCGAAATCGGCGGGAAAGTCCTCTCTCTCTCTCTCTCTCTCTATATATATATATATATATATATATATATATATATATAATAATAATCTCGAGGCGTTGTAATGGTTAGCAAGTTTGTCTCGCTACAACAATTATGACTGAGTAGTGAGTTCGATCCTCACTGGGTGCTTCCTACTTTCGGCCTTGTGCCACATCTAAGCTACGCCTGGAAAACCATTTTTGGGCACCTCGGCGCGGTGTAATGGTTTGAAAGCTTGTCTCGCTAAAACTGTTACGACTGAATATTGAGTTCGATCCTCACTGGGTGCTCCACATTCTCGGCCGTGTGCCACATCTAAGCTACGCTTAGAAAATAAACCTGGGCACCTTGACGTGGTGTAATGGTTAGAAAGTTTGCCTTGATACGATCAATTACGACTGAGTAGTGAGTTCGATCCTCACTGGGTGCCCACATCTAAGCTACGCTTGGAAAATCTATATATATATATATATATATATATACACACACACACACACACACAGTCATCCCAATGCGCCTCATCATTTCAGGATTAGGCAGCACCCCCTCCACCAAACTGGCTAAAGCCATAACAAAGATTTTAACCCTTCTTCTTGGCACAATCAATCACATTTAAAAAATTCAGGCAACCTAGTTTAAAAACTAAGGGAAGCAAACATGACTGAAAACTTATGCCCAGACTAGATATGTAATTACTTTACACTTACGTCCCGACTGAAAAATGCTTAAATCTCTTTTAAAAAAAGTATCTAACACAATCAAAGATAAAATTCTCCCTACCAATAACTAAAATAATAAAAATCTGCTGTTCCATCTCCTAATTTTTATAAACAAAAATTCGGATTACTAATGGGATCGACTCTTAGTGGTGGCATGTATTTTCTTAGAATTTCTCGAAACTCGTCCATTCTAAAATATTTTACCTAAACAATCAACATACTTCCGATATAATGATGACGCTCTATTAATATATCCCCATGATATTGACTTACCTGTTCTTGTAGATAAACTAAACAAAGTCGAACATGATAGAATTTACATACGAAATAGATGAAAACAATACTTTACCTTTCCTAGATATCATGCTATACCGCGTTGACAGCGGCTTAAAACTTAGTTTCCCCGAAAATCAACTAATAAAAATGATCCAATAAACCTTTATTTCCGTCATAACAACAAAATAAAATCCGGAATAATCATTGGATGAGCTCTCAGAATTTGCGACCCTCAATATTTATATGAAGAGAACGGATATGTTGAAAATACACTCAAGATCCTCAATACTCTATTTAATATTCAATGATTAACAAAGGCTCATAAGATATCCAAAAATAGAAAAGCGGCCGCTCCTGACAAACCCAACGAATCAAATAAAATATATTGTTCTATTCATTAACTCTATTATATATATATATATATATATATATATATATATATATATATATATATATATATATATATATATATAATATATATTATAATAAAAGAAAGGACAGTAAGATATACAGGGTGTTTAAAAAAGAATACGCCTAAATCATTACGCTGTTTTTTTTTCAGGTCTATAGCATTGTAGTGGACTGAATCAGTGGTTATTTGATAGAGTACTTATCAAAGTTTGATTGGGTGTCAGTTTCACCGCTTCTGGTGCAGCTGAATTGTGGGAAGATCAATCAAAATGGCGACTCCTCAGCAGAAGGCATTATGCGTGCTTGAGTTCGCGAAACCAAACGCCATTGTCACGGTGCAGCGTGCTTTCAGAACAGAATTCGGCATTGATCCGCCACATCGTGGGAGCATTCGACGGTGGGTTAAACAGTTTAAAGAGAGTGGGTGCCCGTGCAAAGGAAAGAGTCCTGGAAGACCACGTGTTACAGAGGAGCAAGTGGAGAGGATTCATGATGCATTTGAGAGCAGCCCACGTAAGTCCGTACGTCGAGCAAGTCTTCAGCTTGCCATCCCTCATACCTCTGTCTGGCATGTGTTAAAGAGACGATTACACATGAAACCATACAAACTAAGCCTCGTCCAAGCACTTACTAATTATGACAAGGTGATGCGGAGGACATTCTGTGAGTCAATGCTGGAGATGGAGGGTGATGAAACTCTCTTTTCACGTTTAGTTTTTAGTAACGAAGCGAATATCCATTTGAGAGGCACAGTCAATCGTCACAATGTATGCATTTGGGGAACAGAGCACTCAAAACTGGCTATTCACTTTACTGCAAGCAGATTCGAATGACTTCATTTTTCAGCAAGATGGAGCACCACCCCATTGGCATCTCGGGGTTAGAGCTTATCTGAATGAAAACATGCCTCAGCGATGGATTGGGAGGATAGGTGCTAAAGACCTTGATCCCCGGACCTCACTGTGTGTGACTTTTTCTTGTGGGGGTATGTTAAAGCCCAAGTTTATGTTCCAGCACTTCCAGCAAGTATCGATGACTTGAAAGATCGAATAAAAGCTGTAATCAACACGGCGGACCGTGACATGCTGAGGCGTGTTTGGGAGGAATTCTCATATCGGCTTGATGTTGTCCGCGCTGCCAGTGGTGGCCACATTGAGCACTTATAAAACATGAAATGAAACTTGAATGTATATACAACACATGTGTTCATGCTAGAGATTTGTAAATTTTTTCGTTTTTGAC
Source organism: Acanthosepion lycidas (assembly GCA_963932145.1). NCBI lineage: Eukaryota > Metazoa > Mollusca > Cephalopoda > Sepiida > Sepiidae > Acanthosepion > Acanthosepion lycidas. Next base: position 52,941,944 of record OZ010589.1, on the reverse strand, counting down.
ACCTCACGTGATGATTTTGGCGTATTCTTTTGAAACACCCTGTATAACCCGGTGTTCTTATTAATATTTTTATTTTTAGAAAACAGTGCTCAATACAAATTTACAGAGCATAAATATTATAAATTAACTGATTTAAAAATACGGTTCCATTGTTACACAGGAATTACCATGTTTCAAAAACAAAAACTAAAAACTTCAAATTCAATTATAGCGATGGAACCATATTTTTAAATCAGTTATATATACATACGTACAACAATAAACAGCTTATGATCATATCACGTTGAGACACTAGTTCTTATACGATCACTGTAATTAAATGTCGAGCCCTGTCAGTACCTAAATGGGTTCCCGCTTGGGAATGCCAGGTGCTGTAAGTTTGGATATGCGGGTGGTGTAATGATTAACGGTTTGGATTTGGAAATCATAGAGCCGAGTTCCAATTCCAGTTCGGTTTGTTATATTCATTTACGCGCGAATACCTTCGGGAATAGTCTGAATTCACTTCTCCCCTCACCCAACTATGGGTTAATTAGTAGGACTTGTCAGTAAGTCATTATTATTTCTAAAAAAAATTCTTACAATCTAAAAATATTTGTGGGTTTTAAACAACCTGAAAAAAAGACAAATCAATCAAACAACAATGAACAAGAACGCCAAAAGCAAATGGTTCACTGCACTTCTGGTAATGGAAGAAAAGCAACTGTAGAGTTATTTTGATGAAACTCGTTTATCTGCATGTTATTCAGAGCTACCCATTTTCTGCCGAGGCGCTGCATGATATCGGTATAAATCGTGTTAACTAGTTGCCGATAAGCCCGGGAACCTGATATATATATATATATATATATATATATATATATATATATATATGAGAGAGAGAGAGAGATAGATATAGATATATATCAATCTGTACGAAGTCTTGTTATCGTAAAGGTTAAATGTATATATGTCAAAGTTTTGAAAGTATACCAAGCAGTTCAAAGCAACACGAAAACACTTATGGAAATTCTGTCAAATTCTTATAAGAATATCAGAATATTCTATCTCTGTCCCATAATATTCTGTCTCTATCCCATAATGCTTGTTACATTTACTGCATGAAATGCAATTTTTAAGCAGTTAACGGATTTTTAACCCAACATTATTTCCAATTACTATAAACGTTATATTTAGTTCGTACACATGTTTTAGTAAACATTGCTGTTTTTTAACAGTGAAATTAATGTCCACCTGCCTAGAGATCGAAAGTCTTACTAAAGAAAATGTGCCTCTCGAATGAAATCTAACCTGTATTCTATTCCACTTTAAAGCAAATCTTTTTTCCCATTAAACTGCCAAAGTCATCACAGCAAGCAATACCTTATTTGCAAAAGACACATCTTTTCATAATCTTTATCTTAACTTAATTTTCATACCCGAAATGTAAACAAAGTAATTATTAATCAATTAAATAAATAAGTAGATAGACTTCGAAAAGTCCCTACAAGGGCTTTGCATTTCTTAACTATCACAGTCTCGCTTTGCTGTGAAAGCTTCCCGTAACTTAATAATAAAGGCTTGAAGGCGATTCCTAGAATTAAAAAAAAATTAGATATAAGACCGACTCCTGTCGACAGGCACATTTTCTTCAGTAAGAATTTTGAACTGTAAACCAGTAGACATTAATTTTCCTATTTCTTTTTTCTGTCTGAATTTCTGGATGAGAAGTTATCATTATTTACATGCAGACTATTCTCCTCATCTTTGTTGTTATCACAACGTTTCGGCTGTTGTACCCTCCGATTTTCATCAGGTGTATGTCGATTCAGGTAATCTAAAAGAAATTTTGAACTCAATCCTTTATTTAATCTACGGGGATAAATTGTTCGCGTTCTACTGTTAATGTCCAGGGATATGTCGTCTAATTATTATTTTAGTACTGTTCAATTATTGCTCGCCCCGTTTCCACTGAGTCAAAGTACACACTGCCTGGCCCAGGGATTAAACTCGCAATTATTATGTCACCCAGATTGTAAACCAGTGAATAGTAAAAACGGAAAACGGTGAGTAACTTAGTAAATGAGTCTGTGTGAATAGATCGCGCAGAAAACGACAAAAGGGAGAGAAAAGAAACAAAAGTTACTCAGAACAACAAATGGCAGGACGTTATGAAGAGCCATGATCGCCCACGTCCTAAACAAGGCATGAGCAAACTTTTTTGAGCATTAGGTCGCCTCATCTTAAGGTCGGACACACTACTAAAAAGATTTAAGGTCATTTTTCTTTCGAGGAAAGGTTTACTGATGACAGTGTGATTAACACTTAACAATGTGGAATTTGTATAACCAAATGAATTAATTAAAAACAGCATTTCAACAGAAAATGTATATTTCTTCTTCTGAGAGAAAAAAATCATCAAGGATCTTCCCTGTCTCTAAAGCAAAAGATGCTGACATGTGTGATCTTCCTTATTGAAAATCGCCAATGGCTTAAAAAGCAAAAAAAAAAAAAAAGAAAAAAGTTACCTTCAACAAACGGTTACAGAATTCAAACGGTAGAGTAATGGATAGCAGCTCGGATTGAGAAATCGAAGAGCCGAGTTCGAATTCTAGTTAAGTTCATTACATTCACTTACGTGCTAATACCCTTGGGAAAGGTATAAATCCATCTCTTCTCCCTCCAGCTATGGGTAAATAGCAGGACAAATTAGGTTCTTTAGCCTTGGATGGCAACCCGTCTAGGAAATGGAAAACTCTAAATTCAAAACTGTATTTAGCCCTGGCAAAGCACATAATATGCAGCAAATGAAAGGATGGTTTGAATTGACTTGATGATCCCGATTTCGATCGACTTTATTTTTTTTCCTTTTTGTATATGTGTGAGGGAACGAAACCAACAGCATTTCAATAAACGTTATTTTCCTCGTGAAATTATTTGTGCTTTTAGAAAAACAAACTGGCTGCATTTAGCCCACGGACTGCAGCTTGCTCTTGATTAAAGTGATACGGCGAATAACCGAAGTTCTCTGCTGTTCTTCTTCCACGATGCGTTACAAGATGAAGCAACTGGAATTGACTTTTGGTATATCTATATATGTAGTGTTTTCAGATAGAGCTGGCGACCATCCTTTTGTTGCGTATGGGGGTCAGATTAGTGTGAGACGAATTAACACTAACAGGAAGGCGGATAAAGGGGCCCTATATATTTGTGTGGCAGACCCGCCAGGAGACACACAGCGTTTAAGCTAAACTAAAATAGATCTGTTGCGTTACAGCTCAGACCAGACACCAAGTTCGTTGACAAGGTGCAGTTTCTTCTAATCAAACGCTTGTAGCTTAAAAATTACCCTTCAGCCAGATTGTTACCCACGAGTGAAGAACAAAACAATTTCTAGCAGTAAACCAGATTTTATTTTTGTGTTGTAAATTACATAAGAGAGCAAAATAGAGTAAGTAAGTGAGTGAGTTTGCACAGTTCAGCGGCCGTCTACCCTATTTGCCTTTTCACCGGATGGTCAGTTTTATAGATAACAATTTTCTTTGTCTTGTCATCTTCGTCTAAAAAAAGTAATTAATCTTCCTTCCGTGGCTTTCCCTCAGTCTGAGCCTCTTGCTCTGTACTTTGAAGTTGACTTCACTTATTAATAGTCATCGGTCGAAAGTAAATGTTCCGTATCCATTTTTACGACAGGTCCCATTTCAGTTTCAATTTTAACAAGACCTCAGCTGACTTTTATTGCTACAGATCCATTGGGTAAAAAATTTGAACCCGAGCATCAATTTGCACTCATCCCATACACTTACGTAAAGTCTGATTAACCTTTCTCTTTCTCTTTTTTTCAATGACGTTTTCACATAAGTTTGATTGTTTTTAAGGCTTATCAACCTTTTTTTGCGTTATTTAAACCTAGAACATGTTTTGTATTCTAAGTTGTTGTTTTTTCGATCGATTATTACGCTAATAATTTTTGAGAGATAACAATAATTTTTCTTACTTTCTTCCTAATTAGTTCTACTATTTAACCCATAGCTGGGAGGAAAGAGATTCATGCTTTCCCTGAGGTATTTGAACATAAGTGAATGTAACAAACTTAGTTCTACGATTTCTCATTTCAAGCCGATATCCATTTCACTAGCTGCACATCCACAAAAGTTCGAAACAAAAAAAGTGTTCCTAGGTGACACTGAATAAACAGGAATTATATTTTCCCATTTTTTCTAAATTTGGTATTATCCGAACTTTCAATCACGATGTACAATATTTCTGCTTTTCAGTCCTTTTTCCCGGTTGTACCTAAATCCCTAGAAATTATTCTCTGTGGAATTTTCAATAAGAACAAAGCATTTCTTATAGCGGATTCCCTAACCAAACATCTTGCAGTACCTTCAGATTATATATGTGCCGCCTGGATAGTTTCATATGCAATAACCACATTAACTAAAATTATAAAAGTTAATATTATATATAAGTTATATAAAAGAAATGAACGATTTCTAATTTTCTATATAATTCGGTGAATAGTCATTTATACAGATCTTAGACATATTTTCATCTGTATTTCAACATCTGCGTATAAAATACGCGTCATGATATCTCTAAGTGTCGTGGACGCTACTCAGTTACATTTGATAACTGGTTAAAACGGCAGTAAATATTCTGCATCCGTTTCTATCGACTCTCGTTTGCCATAGAGGTTTCTGCGCATGTGCTACAAGTCTTAAGTAAGTCCTAAGTTGTCTCAAGTAATATCTATTTTATTCAGATTATTCAGGCCATCAAAAATAAATATCTTTTAAAATTTCAATGATTTTTTTTTTTTTCCATACAAAACTTTGTAAATTATATCCCCCCTAACATTATCAGTGTTACATTCGTTTTTTTTTTTCTGTTAATATTTTCTTGGCGTTATAAGGATTTTTTTTTACAAGTTGCCTCATAATTCTCGACTGATTTCCTACCCTGCCCCCGCGTGAATGCTATTGACTTACGCAGCACGCCAAAACCTCTACTCAGCATGACGTACCCCCCCGCCGCCAAGAACGCAGCAATTCTACCGAAAGTGACAAGAGTATCCGATTTAGTGACATCGACAACACAACAAAGGAATTCTAAACCATCTTAAACAAGTAATTAACATGATTTACACTATTTACATTCAGATTATTGACCTCAATTTGCTGTTATCTCAATGTATCGGCTGTTGTACTCTCCGGCCTTCCTGAGTCGTTTATCGATCTGGGTAACCTATAAGAAAATCTGCAGGGCATAACGGTCGAAACTTTGTGATACCAACAAAGATGAGGATGATAGTCCGAATATAAATAGTGTAGATAATGATAATTCATCCTCACAGAAATTCAAACAGTGATTAGTGGTAAGGATATTTAAATCGACATGTAAAGTTTACCAATTATTCGGAAGCACTTAAAATTATATATAATTGTTTACCAAGTTTAACAGTCTGGTACAAGGACATAGCCATAGTGAGGATCGGGCTCACTTCATTAGCGAAGTGGTTTACGAAACAGGCTTGCTAACACTCACGCTATTATTTAATGTTTAGTTTACAAACTAACTTTACGTAAAATCTCTTTAGAGATATCTAACTAAATCACACCTCCATAGGCTCATCCCTGATATTTCTACAAACTTTAAATTTATGGAAATATTTTGACTGGCAGTTGCCAGTCTTGGTCACTCTTTATTTTGAGTAAAAACAGTGCAAAGAAGCTCGAAACACTTAAGAATTCAAATTAAGGAGTAACCAAGACTGGCAACTGTCAGTCGAAATATTTCCATAAAAATAAATCATTCGTTGGAACTACAAGTTTTTTTTTTTTTACCAACGGTTTTTTTAAACTACCAACGGAGACAAGGATCCTAACTTCCGATCACATTATTTATCTTGTTTTGTGTCCAAGAAGCCGAATGACACACGATTACGTTGGGTGACTCTCTTCACAACCTACATATCACGTTTACTTTAGTAACCCGTCCTGGGTATGACGATAAACTACATCCGCGTCCTGGGTAGGACGATAAATTGCATCAAGCGGCAAGGCCTCTAGTCGGGAGGTTCTGAGGCGCATGGAGCCACGTCTTGGTTGCTGGTGTTCCCTGGTCCACCTTGACCCGGGGTGGTGGCACCTGTTGGGGTCCCGGCTATGGGCAGGTGGTTAACCCCCAGACTTGGGTCAAAACATTATGAAAGTGTAAGAATAGGTTTTAATACCAGAAATACTTTGTAAAAAAATTATTACAAGCAATACATTTAAAAAAAAAAATATTACCAGCAATACATTTAAAAAACAAAAAATATTACCAGCTATACCTTTTTGAAAAGCAAATATTACCAGGAAAGAAAAATTATTACCAGAAAGATTTTTTTGAAGGAAAAAATATTACCAGAAATAGATTTCTGGAAAAATATTGTCAACAATGAAAATTTTGTCAGCATTAAACAACCCATTTAGGTTGATATGCCGTAAACCAAACCAAACTAAATTACTTTAGTAACCCTTTATTTTCAGAAACGCAGTCTCCTGCGACGAGGTTTAACATCGAGAAAGTTTTGGGCTGATCGGTGCACTCCGATCAAACGGCACTGGTCAATTATAACAAATGGATGATGTGTTGATAGAGCATAAAAAAATGTATACAAAACAATGGAGGAATTTCAAGTTGAAATGTAAGCAATGATTCTTAGATGTGTGGGTAGGGTTTACTAAATATATGTGGGCGGCCTTCGTAATCTCAGCTGTCGGTGCTGATGTTTAGCTAAACATTTATAATAAAATAAATTAAAGATCACTGGGGAGGAGTCGAAAGAGCGTAAATGAAGTTTCATTTTCCAAAAAGACAACATTCTAACAAAGTATAGAAATATTTTATGTGCTTTCTCCCCGACCCTGAAAAGGAAAGTTAGATGTTAAAAAGCTGTCTTTACACACAATTCCAGCTCGACATGTGTGAGATGCTATATTAGCAATGTGTTGGGAAATGTATCTTCTCTTAGAGGCGTCTATCCGATGACTGTACAGACCTAGCTTCACTTACTGGTCGGTGCGTACTAATTGAGGAAAAGATTAACACAGCACACACACACAAATTTAAGTGAATATTGAAGTAAGCACTCAGAAGCGACAGTCTGTTTCATGCTAGACAATCGTCAGGCGGCCTGAAACAGCTGTCGCCTCTGAGTGTTGACTTCAATATTCACTTCTATATTTATATTTACATACGCTCTCTGATATAGACCATCCGATTCCGCTACCTTGGTTTCAACCTTTCGGTACCTTCATGTGATTTCGGGAAAAGGAGATTAACTGTTCTCTATTTAGGCTTTTAGGCTAATCTTGATCTTTGTGGACTTTCGCTATTATACTTTAGGTGGCATGAGTTTTTAGTAGTGGGGTTTCTTATACAAGTACACGTTAAATGCATTGAAGTTGAGTTCAAAAAATGTAAACATCGAGGAATAGTATTTTGTTATTAACACTGAATTCATACGAGAATATTAGTGCAGAGTTTTTTCTTCTTCAAAAGTTGATTTTAGCTTTGTAATGTTTGTTTGCTGTTTTGAAGATATTGTTTTTGACGCGTGACATGTAAAAGGTAGAGGATTCAGCGCCTATTTGAGAGGAGAGATTGACGGGTTTGAAAATGCAGTAACAAATTGTATTGTTTCCTCAACAGTCACGTTAGTGATGAGATTTTGACGTCACGTGAAGCTAAGATTCTATATGTGGGTTTTGTTGTATTAATGACACGGAGGAATACTCTTGTAGATGCGATGTAATCGCTGTCCTCAGATTGACACCCAAATACTCTGAAATGTTCGCATTGGAGCTTCCGGCTCGAATGCCAAGAGGTACAGCATGCCGTTTTCAGTGCATTGCGTCATGGTGCTCTTTTTTCTCATAGACGGTACCCTACTATATTGTGCAGTCGACAAAATCAAAAACTAACAATGCGCATGCGCGAAATGAACAATATAAAATGGCGGCAATTTACCCATCGCATCCTCTATATATATATATATATATATATATATATATATATATATATATACCACATTTTCCGTGTGTTAAAACGCAGTTTTTCATGAAAAATGCCCTCAAAAATCGCCCTACGTCTTAGCACTGACATGTATAGAGGTGCTTGTCGACCTTATTGAACTCCAGCCACGACAGACAAGCAATCACAAACCCCGGGCATATGATATAAGCCTACAGTTATCTTTCATATGTAATAAATACGGTATATCCCGTTCGTATCATACTATATACATATATGATACTTACTTGGCACTTGTGCTGGTGGTATCACGGCTATGACTAGCTTGGACCGGCTTTGGTCTGGACTAGCTATGACAAGCCAAGACCAGCTATGACTAGCTTAGAACAGCTCTGACCATATTGGACAAGCTATAACCAGCTAAGACCAGGTTAGACCAGTGGCCCGAGTGTTTCCACTCGGGTTCCCCACGTTAAAACCGACCTTGTGTCACATCCTGACTCAGTGGGGGCGTCAAGTAAATACCTACTATATACGCATATTGTTTCTTTTTGTTTGTTTTTTTTTTTTTTTGCTTGGGGGCCGACTATTAATGATAACCAATAGGCAACTTCCTACGTCCGCTGTAAATCTTTCGTCCATCGAAGTCAACGTTTCTCAATCTATTTTACCCTTGCGTAACCCTTAAAATAAATTACATATCACAAGGAACCGCTGCGCAAAAACAAAATTATATATCATATCGTTCTCATTTTATTTTCATCGTAGTTCAAGCGGTAACTATCATAGTATATATATATATATATATTTGAATAACTGGTATAAGGAAAAATTGATACTTCTTTGTCATTTTTTCGGTAATGCTAAATAAAATTCTTACTGTTCGTTTATTATACTTCATCAGGGAGTTTTCATTCAAACCAAAAATTCTAAACTGAAACGTAAAAAATAAACATAAGTAACTAATATCATATAACTATATGTAAACAGAACGAAAACATAATTGCTGCATCAGCGTTTTTATTTTTTTATTCTTTACTGGCAATGTTAAAAAGACATAAGGTAAATCAAGAATTAAATAAAAAGCATTAGCTTATCTGAACTGTTCTCATCGGAACCCTTGGGGACTGTTTGCGGAACCTTAGGGTTCCGAGGAACCCCGGTTGAAAAAACTCTGATCTAGGCATACCGTACGGTATCTTCACAAACTAGAGCCACGTAATATATGTACACTAAGAATACCAGTCTTATTACCGCACTTTGTGTACTATTGAAACAAACCAGTTAGCTCAATATATCTACCGTTGGGAGTTGAATGTAAACACGCCGTATGTTGAGACGCTTTCTGGTGGTAACTAAGAGTCGTTACTTATCTGAATACAAATGATATTGTGTTAAACTATTCAAAATCTAATTAGAAATAACAAATATTTAATAATAGGTCAAAAATGGGATAATTTGTTCCGACAGAAAAATGACGTAGATTCGGCGACTTGGATTTGCTAGTACGCTAAACTATTAAATCCTCAAATATTTTTTCCCAAAAAAAATCCCTACTTAATTATGACATGAGAAATGGCAACGTGTACTAGTGTGTATATATATATATATATATATATATATATATATATATATATAATATATATATATATATTAAAGACATTTTTATGTTTAACGTTCTTAGATACAAGTATTTAAGTAAATGCTCTGTTTATAATAAACAGTATTAAATAACATATACCGGCCTGAATGTCCGAGAAATTTTCATAGAAAATATTCGTCCTTTGACAGGATTCAAACCTGCGTCCTATACGGAATATTTTCTATGAAAATTTCTCGGACATTCAGGCCGGTAAATGTAATTTAATACTGTTTATTATAAACAGACCATTTACTTGTCTCTATAAAAAGAACGTTAAACATAAAAATGTCTTTAATAAATAAATTGTCGGACTTTGTCCATTTCTTTATATATATATATATATATATATATATAATCTCCACAGAAACGGGATACCTACATTTTTACAATGATTTTTTATTTTAGTTTTAATTTCAAGCTAATTTATTAAATTTAATATTTCCAATAAGCAAAATGCTTTGGTGTGTTTAAGAACTAATTTAAGTTGACTAGAAGGAGTTTTCGTTTTGGAATCACTCAAAATTCTGATTTTAACGCCATTTTAGAAATCTATCATCAAAATGTTATTCTCTTTATTAGAAAATCTTACAAAAATAAAATATACTTTTATGAAACATTGAAGAATATTTACGCGTTTAAAGCTTAATTAATCTTATCTGAAACAAATATTGCTTCCTTTTAGTTTAAAATATTGCTGTAATGCGTTTTTAACACAACAGCAGCTGATAATTTAATGTGTTGACAATTTGACTGATGACTTTTTTCTACGATTGATATATACGTAAGAATTACGGGAAGAATAATACGTGAGCGCCCTTTTCATATAATTTTTAAGTAATCAGTAATCTTAAAAATTTAGGAAAACATTATCTGTAATCTAATGTTTTATTGAATTTTAGATAATTTGGTTTTAAATTTACTATAGTTACTATAGTTTTCATAAAATTAAATAAGTGCGTTGTAAACATTTTTACCTATATTTTTAAAAAGAAAAATACATATTTAAAATAATTTTATTCATTTGTGAATAAACTCTGAAGCTTTCATTAAAATGCGAGAATTATTTGATTTTTGCAAGAATTTCCAAATCAATGTGTTTTTCAGCACAAAAAGAGTAGCTAACATTTCCAATAATTAATCTTTGGTCTTCCCGCTGACGCAAGAAAAAAAATTAACAAGGATTTCAAACGTGCTAAAAAGGAATATATATATATATATATATAGTAATTAATCGAGCCCAGAATAATGTTCAACAGAATGCAGAAAGCACTGGAGGGCCCTTTAGTCCTATTTGGGACTCATCAGTAGTGCGCATCCACTATTGAGAATCGAACCCGGACCATTTCGATACAACGCTTAGGGGCAATATGCAGACGTGGCTCTTGGGGCACTATTCTGAGGTTATCCTCATACTTGATACTTGGATGAGTATCGCTGCGGAACTGAGTGAGTATCATCACTATATCAAGTCTTGTTTGTGTCTTCTCCGTCACCAAAGCCCGTGGTACAGTTGGTATGACGTTTGCATTGTATCTAAATGGTCCGGATATAATTTATTTCATGAATATATATATATATATATATATATATATTAATTCCCCCCTTGGACTTATCCCTACCAATTGTTTGTTTGGGTTTTATGGCATATCAACCACTGTGTGTTATTTAATGCCAAATCCAGTTTATATATATATATATATATATATATATATATATATATATATATGCCAAATATATGAATTTTAAATACCTATTTTGTATGGAACATTTTTAGCAAGGTAGAGCTTATTTGCTTGTACACTGCAAAATAATCCTAGGTATTTTTGTTTAAGTCAAGAATTTCCATTTGATGAGGACATTTTATTTGCAAAATGGTAAAAGGTAGGATATGTTGTTTACACATCAGTCTACATCTTTGATAAGAGACCAATTCTTTTTAGAAAATCCAATATAATTTTTGGTTCAGTTTTTGCAAATAATTTCTTCATGTTCTTGATTGATTAATTAATTGTATTGTTTAACGGCATCTCAAACTTAGAGGTCACTTTATGCCGAAAATGATTTTGAGTGACTTTAAAAGTCAAAAACGTATAGCTGGCAACATTATGGTTTCAAAAACGTATAGCTGACAACATTATGTTTTTTAAAAAAAACGTATAGCTGGCAACATTATGGTTTCAAAAACGTATAGCTGGCAACATTATTTTTCTGAAAACATTATCTGAGGCATTGCTGTTGGATGTAGTTTATCGCCGTACCTAGGACGCGGATGTAGTTTATCACCATACCCAGGACGCGGATGTAGTTTATCGCCATACCCAGGACGCGGATGTAGTTTATCGCCATACCCAGGACGTAATTACCAATTGGTGTGTATATATATATATGTGTGTGTGTGTGTGTGAAATGGAGTAAGTCCAACAAGTATTTTAATATATTTTCTGTTTATACGTTATTTTTATAGATATATATATAAGGAAATGCTCTGTATATAATAAACAGTACCAACAACATTTACCGGCCTGAATGTACGAGAAATTTCATAGAAAATATATCCTCCGACAGGAATCGAACCTGTATCCTATATGGAACCGTCATATAGTCTGACATGCTATACATTTAGCAAAGACCTTGCTAACCAGACGCTTCCCCTGTAGCTAAATGATATATCAGATCAAGCTATATGACGCTTCCATGTAGGATACAGGTTCGATTCTTGTCAGAAGACACATGTTTTCTATGAAATTTCTCGGACTTTCAGGCCGGTAAATGTTAATACTGGTTATTATATACAGAGCATTTACTTAAATATTTGTATCTATAAAAATAACGTATAATTAATATATATATTCTCTCTGCCCAATACAATTCGTAACATTTGATACTTTTCTTTTTGGTTGTGATCGGACCGAGAACATTTCAGCCCATTTGAGCATATAATAAACACTCTTATTTGGTATGTATATACGTATTATTAAATTCCTTTAAAATATAGTTTTACTTCTATTTATTCTCTTAACTAATTACAGTGACCTGTTGACTATTAGTAATTCAAGATAAATGAGCGTGATACATAGCAGATAATGCCACCCACATTAACAGATAAGCTACACGTTATATATTACTGCATGTTATATATTATACTAGAATTCACTCGAGTCACTGAAGGTTAAGAGTTGCGGTTAAAATGATAATGATTAATGATGTGTATGATATGAATGAAAAGGAAATTATTGGAAATTAAAAATGATGAGGATAAGTAGAATAGATAATAATTGACCCTTGGCTTGAAGTGGTGGAGAGTGTAGAGTTCAAGGAAGTACACAGGCAAAACTCTGTTCCACATGGCGGCAGTTCTTGGGAAGAAACTGTGCGAAATTTCTTTTAACATTTGGAACACGGGAGAAATGAGAGTGACGCAGCTCTGTGGTAGTATTAGTGCGTGTCACCGCTGTGATGGTTTGAACCGTACAGAAAATACTATGTTTAAAAAGAAAGTTTTCGAAAAACGAAATCTGACTTAACATCAGAAATTCCTTGGGACCCTCCCTTGCGTAGGATGAAAAAATTTTCAGTACCACCTTCTTTATATTAGTATTACGCTATGCTACACACACACACACACACATATATATATATATATATATATATATATATATATATATATATATATACTCACACAGGGTGCGATGAGTAAATTGTCACCATTTTATATTTTTAATTTCGCGCCTATACTTTGTTTTTGATTTTGTCGACTGCACAGTATAGTAGGGTCAGTTGGGCACTGTCTGTGAGAAAAAGAGAACCATGATGAAATTCACTCCGCCAGAAATTTGGAAACGACATGCTGTAATGCTTCGCATTCGCGCCGGAAGCTCCAGTACGAACATTTCAGAGTGTTTGGATGTCAATAGTACATAGGATTCGGAAAGAGTTGGATGAGTCTAATGGTGATTACGAGGGTGTTTGGAGTGATCACTAGTAATGTCGACGTTATACTTCCATTCATCTTTCCAAAGGGTCTCAGACTCAACATGGAGTCCTACATCAAGTACTTAGAGGTAGTAGTGCTGCCCTGGGGTCAAGAGGATGGCTGCTGGAAAATCCTATGTATTGCAACAGGACTCTACACCATGCCACACAAGCAGGAGAACCCAGTCATGGCTGTTACACAATTTCTGAGACCGCATCACCCTTATATCTGGCCGCTTACCTCCCCAAACTACAACCCCTTGATTATGTGTGGGGCGCGGTTGAGTGAGACACCACCAAAACTTCTTGTAACACCAAAGATAAACTGAGGGCCAGGTTTACACCAGCATTCACCAACTTAAACAAGATGGCCGTCCAGAAGAGTTGCAAGAGATTCCGAAGTCGTCTGAAGTCCCTGGTTGATGCCAATGGCGATTTTATTGAATAAATTTACTCTTCAGTATTGCAAGATATTTTTGTGTAATTTTGATAAATATATCTGTTAAAATGAGATGTTAGTGTTATTTTCAATTTTACGTAAAACGACAATTTATCCATCGTACCCTGTATATATATATTTTATTACTAGTATGTTAGTAAATTTTATATTTCATATAATAATAATTAAATTTACTATATCATTTTTATATGTACTAGTTATCGCTATATATCGTTATCTCTCTCTTTATATATATATATATATAATTATTTATTTAAAAATATGATTCCAATAAATAAGTAAATAATTATATTTATGCTCTACTTTTGTATCGAGCACTATTTTTAAAAAATAATAACAAAAATACTAAAGAACTTTGGATTATTTACCTAACGAGTTATTTCCTATTTTCTATATATTTTTCACACACACACACACACACATATATATATATATATATATATATATATATATATATCGCGATATCTATCTATCTATCACTATATCAGTTAATTTTATGTTTCATATATATAATAATGTTCAAATTTACCATATCATTTTTATGTGTACTAAATATTACCCGTAAAAAAAGAGTTGTGTACATGGGATATTTATTTTTAAGAAACTGAATAATATATTTACATCTCTTTTGCATATTATTGTTATGTAATAATGATATCTATAGTAATTATCAAACATCTGGTCCTGGTTAGAGTTTGGACGCGAAACTCTTGAGTCGATTAACCAGATAAGTCCCATCAACTTTTCTTAATTTATTGAATATTATAGCTCTAAATATCGATTGAGCGCTTTTTGTCTTCTCGTAATTTTTGCGTATTTTTTTCAGTTGTATTATTATTATTGGGATTTATTGTAAATTAATACAAGTATGGCACAAGGTCGAAAAGGGGGAATGGGTTGAGGCTGGACTTAACTATCTTATACCTAGCTAATCGGATTCACGGCCCATTCACGAGTTACAATTTCCTCATTCACCATAAAAACTCATCCTTCGTCAATCAGTCCTACATGCACCATAATACCACATCCTATCGGAGGTGGGGGGGGGCTAAAAAACATCCCAATGAGATAAATATTATTTACTATATATATAATATACAAATCGGATGAATGATCATGAAAGAGGAGGGGTGAACCCCAAAACAAACTAAATATCAAAACGAAGCAAAAAATAAAGGTAACTGATGTTAGTAGGACCCGTCCAACCCTTCGAAAAAGAGAAGCCGCTGTATTCTACCCTTGGACAAAATCAAGAGGCTCTCTCGCTAAGGTAAAAGAGAAAATATAGACGGGCATGGGGAATCAATAAAGCTGACCCACTCGAGATGAAAGGGGGCCAAAACAAAATGGGGAGGTTGGGAATTTCAACTTGGATCATAACCAAAGATGTAGCCGGTAGCAGGCTAGGAACAACACTAACTCACATTAACTAGGTACACAAAAGTTTGTCTAGCCTAACCAGGGGAGGGCTCCACAAGAAACCACCCCGATGTGATATAGGCTGTATTATTATTATTATTATTGTTGTTGTTGTTAATTTTATTTATTAAAATTCCGTTGTTATGGTAACATGACGCTTCTTTGCTTCGAGTGACATCGAAGAGATAGATGCCTTCTTTTCCCATAGCACTGACTGTTTTTATTATTCCCTTACATGTGAGATCAGACTACTAATAATTGTCAAACAACGGGCGAGTTGTTACGGACGGAGAAACAAACAGAAAATACTGTTTATTATTATGTACCAGTTTACTCATGCCGTAAAAAAAATCGCAGCATATTTTAAGTCTAAACATTCACATGTGAGCTTTTAAATGTACAAATATAAATTGCGAGTGCAAGGGAGATAAATATAAAAAATAGTTACATTACAGACACAAAAACTATTTGGTATATTATGGGGAAAGACGGAAGGTATAAAAATATTAGCTTGTTTGGAAAATAATGTCCGAATTAATGTATAAAAAAAACAAAAAACAAAAAAGTGTTTAAATCTGTCAAAATCGGAACCCTGTCCTGAATGCTGGACAATCTCCTCAAAGATGATGAACAGAATCGAAGCTACAGAATCATGGTTCCACAGAAAGAGGCTGAGGATACCACGGACCCAACATGTAAGCAACGACAAGGTTTTGGAGAAAGTGGAAACAAAAGGGAAACTTATACTTAACATCAGGAAGAGGCAGCTGAAATTTCTGGGGCACGTAATGAGGAAGGAGGCTTGGAAAACTTGATACTCACAGGACAGATTGATGAAAATATGTATAGAGGAAAGCAGGGCGTAACATAGTTGATGAGCTTGAGGAAATGAATGGTAGAACAGGGTTTGGAAGAAGTAACAAAAAGGCCAGATTTCTTAAGAGTTACAAGCGACTGGAAGATGTGGAGGGTCATGATCGCCTATGTCCTAAAGGGACACGGCACATAAAAGAAGTGCATCTATACTTAAAAGCCATCGAGTTACAATGTTATTTATGCCTTTGCGATAAAACTCCAAAGGTTTGGATGCCAATAAATCTTTAAATGCAGCTTCTGCATCTGAATGTAATTCGGCTTTAAAAATTGTCAAGATGCTTGAAAAAGCGGGAGTCAGTGGGTGGGAGATCACCGGAAGATAGCGTTTGTGGTAAAGTTTCGTATCTCAAGTCGGTGAACTTCTACAGTGTCATTCTGGTAACATGTGGCCGAGCAGTTTCATGAAGCAGAATTGGATCTCGCCATTTAACCAGTGCCGGCTGCATTTTGCTTAACTAAATGTGAATTTCATCCAGTTGTTGGCAGTAAGCTTCGGCAGTGATATTCTGATTAGATTCCAGAATAAGTGTAATAGATAACGCCAATATTGGACTAGCAGAGAGTCATCACAATTTTCTCTTGGTACAATTTCGGTTTTGGAAAAATATTTGGGACCTTCATTACGATGAAGGCATTGCGCCGAATGCCTACGATTGTCATAAAGGATCCATTTCTCATCCCAAGTCGCTGATTGATCAAGAAATGGATCAATTGAATTTCGCTGATGCAATATTGAAGACACTTCAAAACGTCAAACTTTTTCACTTCCACTGAGTTCATGTGGAACCCGTGTTCCTCCACCGTGCCATTTTTCTTGAGAATGGTTCAATATTGTTGAAATACTGATACCCAATATCTGAGACATTTCTCTGACACTTTAACGTAGGTTTCGTTTGACTGGTGTTTTCAGATGTTGATTGTCTATTTGCAGATGGGCGTCCTCTACGATTTTGATCTTCACGACTCATATCCCCACTGCGAAATTTCAGAAACCAGCGCCGTGCTGTCTGATCACAAGTGGATCCTTCAACGCATGCCGTGTTAATGTTGACAATAGTTTAAGAAGCATCATGAACCAGCTTGAACACTCACAAAAAAGTAAATAAACGCATCTGGTTGCCATGCGATCGCCGAAGTTAAGCAACATCGTACCTGGTCAGTACCTAGATGGATGACCGCTTGGAAATACCAGATGCTGTGAGCTCGGATGTGCGGGTGGTGTAATGGATAAAGGCTCGGAATTGTTAATCGGAGAGCCGAGTTCCAATTGTAGTTGGGTTCGTTATATTCACTTACGCGCGAATACCCTTTAAAAAGGTATGGATCCACTTCTTCTCCCCAGCTATAGATTAATTAGTAAGACTTGTATCTCTAAACCATTATCATCTCCAAAAAATAAAAATAAAATTGCGTACAAAATATTTAAATCTTGGCATTAAATAACCTGTAGATGTTGATGTGCCGCAAAACAAAAACAAGCAACCAACTAAAATCGGATATTATTTTCCGAACAACGTAAATAAAATGTGATTGGTGGGTGCGGTTACCGGTACGAAAACGGCAGACAGAGTTCGAATTATGGCTGAGGCTGCTTATGTTCAATTTTCTCTAATGCAGTTTAGGAATGGCATTAATCTACATCTTTCTCTGCTCTGTGTCATCAGTAGATATTTTGACAAAATGTCACTGGCATGCCACGATAATTGATATCGAAGAATGTAGATGTGTGAGCGCTTGAGAGAAATCACTCTCCCTTACATGAATAAGAAGGAAAAAAACAAACACCAGAAAGTTCTTTGGATCCCTTCTTGGCTGGTGAGAAAAAACTTTTCAGTATCATCACGTATATATTATTAGGTTGGTGCAAAAATAATGACGTAATAATGTCGTTTTTTGACGTATTTTGTAACGTCAAAAAACGACATTATTACGTCATTATTTTTGCACCAACCTAATAATTTCTCTCTCTCTCTCTCTCTCTCTCTCTCTCTCTATATATATATATATATATATATATATATATATATATATATATATATATATACACACACACACACTACAGTTGAAAAATTTGAAGCGACCCCCAGAATTAGACTGGAATGAATTTGACAGAATAGTAAAAAAACAAATGAAAAAGATTTCTTAGAATCATTGAAAAAAGAATGGAATTAATTATCAGACTTATACTTTGAGAAACTTTTGCAACGAATGCCAAAAAATTTTGCTGCTGCAATAAAGGCTAAAGGAAAATATTTTGACGAGAGCAACATTTAATAATAAAACGCTTTTTACCTTTTTGTCATAATAAATTTTCTAATAAAAAAAAATAAGGCCTCACTTTTTTATTTTTTTTAACCATGTAATTTTCTCTTATTCAAAGTACAAAACAACTACTTTGGGGGATAATTTAAAAAAAAAAAAATTACCATGAGTGGCCCCAAACCTTTAAACTATAGTATGTGTGTGTGTATAATATATATTACATCAGTTAATTTTATGATTAGACTCGGTGGATCTAGCATCGCGTGTCCCACCTGTAAAGTTCTAAATTGGTGAAACTAAAGAAAAAAGTTTTTGAAATAAAAAGAAGAAAGAAAAGCGAAGCTTGAGTTTTATGTAACTCTTTCTTTAAGTTACTCTGCCCTCCTCCAACAACTGATAACAGTCATGTCAACAAAACAACAAGCAGAGCTCGATGTTGGTTCAGGCAACTGTTTACATGTTCGACCCGAAACCTTGGCATATATTTTAACCTCAAACAGCAGCAGCTTCTGTAGCTGATGTTGAGTTTGGAACAACAACAGCAACAAAAATAAGCACTTTTCCTCCTCTGTACTGGTTGTTTGCATAGTTGGGTGTAGGTTAGCTGAATTTCGTTCCTTTACACCAGAGAAAGGAAAGTCGATTGTTTTCAGCTTTTGCTTCTCCTTCTGGAGACAGTTAAAAAGGCAACGGATGGCGCCATATTTTAAATATTGATAAATAGGTAGATCATGAGATTTATATAAGAATTAGGAGATAAATATGAACATAGATGGATATATATCTATATATATATATATATATATATAGAGAGAGAGAGAGAGAAAGAGAGAAAATAGCTTGAGAGAGAAACAAAGATATAACTCGGAAAAATAAAAAGTTATTGTTTTCAGCTTTTGTCTCCTTGTGACAATAGACACAACGAAGCCGTCAAAGTTGAAAGTATTTGATAGAATTCGAGTTATAAACACTAGAAGACATAAACATAGATTGGTGAAGAGAGAGAGAGATGCAAAAATAGCCAAGGAGAAATGCCGGTGACAGTGGCGACGACAGAAGGCATCAAGTTTAAAAATATGATAGGCAGATCTTGATATATATATACATATATAAACACAAATAGATAAATATGTTGATTGGTCGAGAGAAGAAAAAAACCGTAAACAGAGAGAGATCGATATGCAAAAATACCATGAGAAAAAAGATTGATATACATTGGATAAATAAAAGTTCATTGTTTGAAGTTTTTGTTTTCACTATAAAATATATATGGTAATGGTGATATTAGCCGTTTCCTTGACAGGAAACATTCGGAATTCATTGACCGAGTGACCAGTGCTGCGGTTAAAATTTATAAAATCTATTAAAACCTTTTTGTTTTTTTCAGGAAAACAGATTTCCCAAGTTCACTGTTACTGCTCTTTCCAGTATTGACAGGGGCTTTCCTTCCTGACTTTTTGTTTGAAGTAGTATGGAAAGTCAGCATATTGATTATCTCATTATTTTCTCTTCGAGTTACATGTTCTGTCAATTTTAGTTGTTTCCGCTGTTGGAAGTCTTCAAGTGATGCGGTTTCTGTTTTGGGTAAAGTTCTTTGTGATTCTGTAGCGCCTGCCGACGAGGTTCGAAAGTTGATTCTATCTCAGACCGAAAGGTTTAATTCGCATCGTAATCATTTTTATCATTGGTCTAAAGAAAGCGTTTGTTGACAGTTGAGACATTTCTGAACGGGTTGAGTGCCATTCATGGCATTCATATATGAAACTCTAGATCTGACGGGGCTATTTATGGACATGACTCTAGATAGATAGATTGACATACAAAAATAGCTCGGTTGAAAAAAATAGATATCAAAATACAAAAAAAGAAGTTAGATGGGATATATTTATTTTTTGTTTATTCGCACCAGGAACAAATACAATCCAAAAGTCTATTGGTGACAATTTGACTGAAAAATATATATATATATGACATCATAAACTTCTTTTTTTTTATTCTCATCCCAATTATACATTTATGAAATTCAATAAAATATCAATTTTCTTTTATGTGCCATGTCCCTTCATGACGTGGGCGGGTCTCCACAACTTCCTTTCCTCTGGCTTTTGGAAGCAAATATTTTTAGGAGTACTTTTTTCAACAAAATCGATGAACACTTTATTAAAATATGTCTATCTTAGTGTTGTAGCATACCTACGGACGATGATGAGTATGTCCCCATTCACATAGTAGTAAATACTGTATGTGGGCCTGCAGCTGGAGATTCGGCTCCTGCTGTGCTGATCAAACTCTCTGCCTCCGTGCAGAGAGTATCTCCAGACGAGGCTATGTCAAAGGGCATAGTCTCGTCTCGGGAAACAGTTACCCGACCCCGTTTTATACGGGGTCTACGGTGAAATTTTGGCCGAGCCTACGGGCTCGGATACCCCACATTAAATTCGGCCTTGTGCCGCATCGGACCGCGTGGGGCAATTAGTAGATATCCTGCAGTTAGATTCATTGTGGAATTCACTTGACTCACTTTTAGTAGTTGACTACTTCTACGCGACGCTGGCGAATCTTATGTGTTGTTCTTGTTCTAAGTATTATCGTTCATTACCAACCGTCATTTGATTATTCTATTCAATAACCTTCCTAGGTTACAACACTTAGTGATAAAATGAAAACCCAACGGATTGAAATACTTAATATTAACCTTTTAAAAATGCTCTAATACCCATTTCATATGGCTTCTAAATGCTCCTGTAATTGATAAATTTGTAAATATATTCTGGGGCTTGCAAGTTCTTTCGCTCAGGCCGTAGTTTGTAAGCCAATTGGAACCATCTAAATTCTCAATTATATCTGAACTCAAATTTTTACTTCTTTATTCAAACGAACCCTCTCCGATAACTTTCTACCTCGTGTAGTTTGCTGACGTATAACCATATTGATGTAAATAACAACAGTTATGTTATATTGAAACACACCTATTCTATTGTTAATAGACTCTCCCACATATAATAGGTAGTAGTAGTAGCAGTCGCCAGTAAGCTCAGTGAGTTGATCAGTCAGTCGATGTCGGACATTAAAGTATCAACCACCACAACTAGATTGTTGCGTCATTAACTATTATTTCAAGTTCCTAACGTTTAGTACGTCGAACCTTTTTTAGGATCGACTTAGTGAAATACAAGCCTCCACTGTGAAACTACTCTATAACAAGTTAATCAGACCTTGTTGCTAGATTGAAGGTGGAGGTCACTATATGGCCTATTTTCAAAGACTCTACCTTAGTCTGCGCCATTTGTATTTCAAGATCCTTGGTAGGGCAGTAAGACCCTTTGGACCTGTCGTTTCTGGTTGTGAAGTGGCCCCGATAATATTTCAAGCTTTAGAGTCCTAAAAATGTAGTTCAGGCATTGGCTCCTCTCCAAATGTGACAGGTTGTACTGGTTTATATTGTACCATTACGACAAATATAGATTCATGCCTTTCTTGGGGGCATTAATAAATTCAGATAGCGTATATCTGTAAATAGACAATATGAAAAGACAAAAGGAAAACACACACGCATATATATATATATATATATATATATATATATATATGTGTGTGTGTGTGTGTATGCGCACACGCGCGTGTGACATGGGATCAAATATAGACCAAATATGGATTGGAATCTGACGGAATGACAGGATAATTAAAAAAAAATAGGTAACGTTTATAAATCTAACGTTTCGCTTTTATTAAAGACTTATCAGAGAATTAAATATTCCCGCTTTGTTTTTATTTTTCATATTTCATTCTCTGATGGATCTTTAATAAAAGCGAAACATGTTAGACGTATAAACGTTTCCTGTGTGTTCCTTATCCTACCCTATCATATATATATATATATATATATATATATATATATATATATATATATAGTATTAACCACTACACTATTTGGGGGATTGTCTTTTGATTTTATTTTTTAAAAGTGACTTTCATCTACCACTGAAAGATATATTTAAATGTTTGGTAGATTTATTGACTGCGATACTGACACAGACAAGATAGAAAAGAAATAGGTTTGGAATTTGTAAAAAAAAAAAAAAAAAAAAAAATGTAAGTCACTTTCATGGTTCCACGTATTTACGAACTAACGTAGATTTTTATCGAGACCAAAGTATGCATAATTGTATTTATGTCAAAACAAGCAGATAAGAAAACAGGTTGACTAATGCATGTATTTATTTTTATGCAATGGAGTACTGACAAATTATCGGTCAGACCTATTTCCCAAAGTCAATATTTTGAAGAATAAACATCATTGCACCAATTTTTGGAAATGGGCCGAGTACTTTTCAACACTCGTGTGTGTGTGTGTGTGTGTGTGTATATATATAAAGAAATATACTCTTAAGGTGTGCTATATTTATGGGATAAAGTGCTCAATATCAGAGATAGAACGTGCGTAAACACAAAAGTGAACATTTAGAGGTGGCAGGCTGTTTCATGCTAGACGCAATTGTCAGGCAACTTATCAGGCCTGACGATTGCGTTTAGCATCAAAAAGCCTGTCGCCTCTAAATGCTGACTTCAATGTTCACTTTATATATATATATATATATATATATATATATATATATGAGAGAGAGAGAGAGAGATTAGTGCAGACAGGAATCAACACTTCATGTTGGCTGTCAGTCTCACATTTCAATTCTGATGGGTTTTGTGCTGATCTTCATCAGTATCCTTACTTCTGGGTGTATTATTGGCGAAGTGTTTGTATTCCTTGGCATTTTTAAATTGTTTATTTCTTGTTTCTTCGCATTCTTTTAATGAATTTCGCTGCATTTGTTGAGCTTGTCAATTGTATTTTCCTAACGGTTATTGGTAGGCAGTAACGATTATATTTCAACTTATTCTAGTCGCTATTGAATTGAAATAATTGTGGATCCGAAGACGGTTATTTGTAGCTATTTTATAGTGTTGCTTATTAACTTTTTTATTTATTTAATTTTTTTCGGTGGTTGGTTATCTTATTTAGTTCCAAGTATTATATTTGTCTAAAGTATTTATATAGCGCTATGTAAAATATATCTGCAATCTTAAGTACACTCCTTCAGACATTCTGACCAATACATATGGATCTCCCATCGCAGAGCACCTAATAAATAGCCATAGTTGTGCTACTAGTTTCAGTGTGGACTCATTTATCGTTCTTAGCAGGTCCCACCCGAATTACCACTTTGGACTTTGCGTTGGAGGCCATTTATATTTTATCATTGAAGCCCTCTCTGTGTAAACAGAAGGACTTCGTACTGAGCTTCTAACTAATTTCCATCTAAGCAATTTTTCTGCTCTCTAATACATATTGTGCATCTCTTTTTAGTGATAATTCTGTCTAATTTATTAACCTCGATTTAGCTCTGTTGAGCGAGGTTCGACACCGGTTAGCTAGCCCGTTTTTT
This sequence comes from Acanthosepion lycidas, assembly GCA_963932145.1. Classification (NCBI taxonomy): domain Eukaryota; kingdom Metazoa; phylum Mollusca; class Cephalopoda; order Sepiida; family Sepiidae; genus Acanthosepion; species Acanthosepion lycidas. The sequence goes on along the minus strand of OZ010589.1, from coordinate 52,917,874 downwards.
ACTTTTACTTTTTATCTATTATTATCATGAGTGGTAATAAAAATAAATTTTGCCGTTTCATGGTGATCATAAAATTTTGTACCACAAACCATATCTTTAAATATACTGTAACATACTTATGCTAATGCTAACCTCCAGAAAAGCAACTCATTGAGCCTTCTTGGTCTCTGCTGATATGACGTGGAGCGATTATATTGAATCAATTGCTAGGGCAGCTGTTAAGGGTAGGTCACTGTGTTACGCCAGAGAATTTTTCTCGTCAAAATTCATCTTGCCCTTTTATAAATCTACTATTCGTGCGTCCATTGAATATTACTGCCATATCTGGTCTGGTGCTCAGGCTGTGTATCTCTAGATTCTGAACAAAATCCAAAGAAGGGTCTGTGATGTTATTGGTGCTGACCTGACATCTCGGCTTTGGTTACTGTATCACCGTCGTGAGGTAGCTTTCCTCTGTCTTAAATATTTTCATGATAGTTGTTCTAATAAATCATCTTCCCGGGTGCCTTGACGGCGTGAATTTAAACGTGCTAGTCGGTTGGTTACTAGGTCTCATCGTTTTACTGTTGAATTAACTAGACGTAACCGTAAGTTCTATTCTAATAAATTCTTTTCTTGCACTTCCCATCTGTGAAACTCTCTTCCGATTTCTCGCTTCTCTGTCGCCTATATTTTTCAAAAATTTACTTGCAACGCCAATTGCCATTTTCTGTCTTCCGGATCTTTTATTGACCTTTCTCCACACGAAAGTCTTCTCATTCTCTTCACACTCAGTAACTCCTAACCTCTTAGTAACATTATCATTTTACTTAAGGTGAAATGATTAAAAAAACAACATATATTCAGATTAACAAATTTGCTCTTCGCATACATGTATACTCACCCAAAACAAACACACACACACACACACACACATATATATATATATATAAAATATTAGTGGCTAATATATATATATATATATATATATATATATATATATATATATATATATATATATTATTCTTACACATACATATATAAAAATTCCCAAGAGGATAGAATCTAGGTAGAACTCAATGTCTAGGACAGAGTAAGAATATAATAAAACGGCTTAAACCCTAATAGTCCATGGTTATAATTTATTACATGTAATAAATTATAACCATAATACATATAATTAGGGGGATACTATTGGTTTGGTTTGTCTTCCGGCATATCAACCTCAATGGGTTATTTAATACCGACAATATTGTTATTGCTGGTAATATTTTTTTCAAGCATGTATAGCTGGTAAAAAAATTTCCCCAAAAGTATTACTGATATTGCCATCTATTTTTACACTTTCATAGCGTTTTGGCCCCTTTTCGAGGGTTAACGATTTTCCCATAGCTGTGAGCCTGACAGGTGCTACCACTCCTGGTCAGGGTGGACCTGGGAACACCAGCAATTAAGAGGTAGTCCACGCTCCTCAAAACCTCCTGATCAGCGGCCTTGCTGTCGGATGTAGTTTTTCATCATACCCAGGACTGGGATACTACTGTTTCCTGGTCTTAACTTTATATATATATATATATATATATATATATATATATATATATAATTTGAGAGATTTGCATTAACGGAGACAGATTGATAGAATTGCACAAACTGAGATAGATAAATGGATTTGCACAAACTGAGATAGATAATGAACATAGCTAACCCTTGAATAGACTCCGATAAGTATTCACTTAGAAGTACACTGATATTTTGGGCATTTCGGGAATAGAAAATTCTACAGCGCCAATATCTACTGTTAGCTATTATATTTCATGATTTTTTTTTCTTTACTTATTCTGACCTAATCCAACATTTGAGGAAACCAAACAAATTAAGAAAGCATTTACTCCAAATTTATTTACTTCGTTTTCTTAACTGGGACATCCAGGTTGGAGAGTGTAGATTAAACTGCAGATGTGAACGACAAGTTCTCGTATTTTAACTACACGGCCATCTCGTAAGAAGTAGAGTATGCCGAGATAAATAATACATGACTCGATTAGAGGCGAATAGCTTACATAACTTTGTTCTTACGTCGTACTTGAAATTTGATACTTTGCTGCTATGGGGACTGGTTCAACGAACGGATAAAAGCAAAGGCAACAAACAGGCGTCATATTAACATACACACCTACAGCACAAGATCAGATAAAGAGAAAATAGGGAGTCGGAAGATGGTATTGCGCCAGTATTCTAAGTATGGTGCGATCGGCTGCTTTAGATTTTGACATTCGAAACATGATTTCTTTTTACCCGTCTAGACAGTTCTATACTAAGCTCAGCTTTGCCTGGCAAAAGACAATAAGGATGAGAGTCCCAGTAAGACTAGAACTCACAACAATACTAATGGTCCAGTGTAATGAGTTCGATCCTTACTGAGTGTTCTGATTTTAAAGCTCTGTGAAAGACTTAACTATTCTGCACAATAATTTTGTAAATATCGCAGTCTTCTGGCAGACTAAGCTAAGTAGTTTAATAAATCTATCACAGCATGTTCATATCTATCTAAGCTTGTTCATATCTATCTATCTATCTAAGCTTGTTCATATCTATCTATCTATCTAAGCTTGTTCATATCTATCTATCTATCTAAGCTTGTTCATATCTATCTATCTATCTAAGCTTGTTCATATCTATCTATCTATCTAAGCTTGTTCATATCTATCTATCTATCTAAGCTTGTTCATATCTATCTATCTATCTATCTAAGCTTGTTCATATCTATCTATCTATCTATCTAAGCTTGTTCATATCTATCTATCTATCTATCTAAGCTTGTTCATATCTATCTATCTATCTATCTAAGCTTGTTCATATCTATCTATCTATCTATCTAAGCTTGTTCATATCTATCTATCTATCTATCTAAGCTTGTTCATATCTATCTATCTATCTATCTAAGCTTGTTCATATCTATCTATCTATCTATCTAAGCTTGTTCATATCTATCTATCTATCTAAGCTTGTTCATATCTATCTATCTATCTATCTATCTATCTATCTAAGCTTGTTCATATCTATCTATCTAAGCTTGTTCATATCTATCTATCTAAGCTTGTTCATATCTATCTATCTAAGCTTGTTCATATCTATCTATCTAAGCTTGTTCATATCTATCTATCTATCTATCTATCTAAGCTTGTTCATATCTATCTATCTAAGCTTGTTCATATCTATCTAAGCTTGTTCATATCTATCTAAGCTTGTTCATATCTATCTATCTAAGCTTGTTCATATCTATCTATCTAAGCTTGTTCATATCTATCTATCTATCTATCTAAGCTTGTTCATATCTATCTATCTATCTATCTAAGCTTGTTCATATCTTATCTATCTCTCTAAGCTTGTTCATATCTTATCTATCTCTCTAAGCTTGTTCATATCTATCTCTCTAAGCTTGTTCATATCTATCTATCTAAGCTTGTTCATATCTATCTATCTATCTAAGCTTGTTCATATCTATCTATCTATCTATCTATCTATCTCAGCTTGTTCATATATCTATCTATCTATCTATCTATCTCAGCTTGTTCATATATCTATCTATCTATCTATCTATCTCAGCTTGTTCATATATCTATCTATCTATCTATCTCAGCTTGTTCATATATCTATCTATCTATCTATCTCAGCTTGTTCATATATCTATCTATCTATCTATCTCAGCTTGTTCATATATCTATCTATCTATCTATCTCAGCTTGTTCATATATCTATCTATCTATCTATCTATCTATCTATCTATCTATCTCAGCTTGTTCATATATCTATCTATCTATCTATCTATCTATCTATCTCAGCTTGTTCATATATCTATCTATCTATCTATCTATCTATCTCAGCTTGTTCATATATCTATCTATCTATCTATCTCAGCTTGTTCATATATCTATCTATCTATCTATCTCAGCTTGTTCATATATCTATCTATCTATCTATCTCAGCTTGTTCATATATCTATCTATCTATCTATCTCAGCTTGTTCATATATCTATCTATCTATCTATCTATCTATCTCAGCTTGTTCATATATCTATCTATCTATCTATCTCAGCTTGTTCATATATCTATCTATCTATCTATCTCAGCTTGTTCATATATCTATCTATCTATCTATCTCAGCTTGTTCATATATCTATCTATCTATCTATCTATCTATCTATCTATCTATCTATCACAGCTTGTTCATATATCTATCTATCTATCTCAGCTTGTTCATATATCTATCTATCTATCTATCTCAGCTTGTTCATATATCTATCTATCTATCTATCTCAGCTTGTTCATATATCTATCTATCTATCTATCTCAGCTTGTTCATATATCTATCTATCTATCTATCTCAGCTTGTTCATATATCTATCTATCTCAGCTTGTTCATATATCTATCTATCTCAGCTTGTTCATATATCTATCTATCTCAGCTTGTTCATATATCTATCTATCTCAGCTTGTTCATATATCTATCTATCTCAGCTTGTTCATATATCTATCTATCTCAGCTTGTTCATATATCTATCTATCTATCTCAGCTTGTTCATATATCTATCTATCTATCTCAGCTTGTTCATATATCTATCTATCTATCTCAGCTTGTTCATATATCTATCTATCTATCTATCTATCTAAGCTTGTTCATATATCTATCTATCTATCTTTCTATCTATCTCAGCTTGTTCATATATCTATCTATCTATCTATCTATCTCAGCTTGTTCATATATCTATCTATCTATCTATCTATCTAAGCTTGTTCATATATCTATCTATCTATCTTTCTATCTATCTCAGCTTGTTCATATATCTATCTATCTATCTATCTATCTATCTCAGCTTGTTCATATATCTATCTATCTATCTATCTATCTAAGCTTGTTCATATATCTATCTATCTATCTTTCTATCTATCTCAGCTTGTTCATATATCTATCTATCTATCTATCTATCTCAGCTTGTTCATATATCTATCTATCTATCTATCTATCTCAGCTTGTTCATATATCTATCTATCTATCTATCTATCTATCTATCTCAGCTTGTTCATATCATATATTACGTTTCGGCTGAGAAAATGATGAGCAGATATGGGCTTTCAAAGAAATAATCTGAGTAAAGAGGATGAAAAAAATGCGGGGGAAATCGAACCTTGCTTACTGTGACGTACTTCGCGGCCGAGTGGTAAAGTACGCCGGATCAAACGGTGGTTTTTTCCCAACAAAAAAGAAAGACACAGGTTCCATTGATGACGACAAACACATTGCTAGGATTTTTCGAATGAGTGAGCCGATAAACGTAATACACACTGTTTAATAGAGATGGGCCGTCTGTTAAAATACGAAGCTTCCACTATAATAACACTTGAAGTAATAAAAATATCGGATTGAAAATAAATCCGTTACTTCTTTATATATATATATATATATATATATATATATATATATATATATATATATATATAATGGGTGATTGTGAGTAAAAAAGATTTATCGGACCCTATGACCTTGATGAGTATTTTGATTTTAAGGCTTTGTATCAGACTGTTATTTTATACAATTGAATTTTTGTAAATATCTAGATCTTGTGGTAGACCAAACTAAATACTTTATTCCCCATACTCTCTCTCTCTCTTTCCTTACACACACACACACACACACACACACACTAGTGTGTGTGTATCATGCTACTTTTGATGACCTAATTTTGAAGCTAATTTGACTAATGGATATATAGTTTGGTCACCGGCGTGGCCAGGGCCAGCAGTACATACAATAATTTTATATCTCATGTATATTGCGACCCCCTTAAAATTATCTTCAAAATTAGGTCTACAAATGTCACATTATATGCGAGTATATACGGTATATAGATTGTGAGAGAGAATGAGTTTTACTGGACCCTCTAATCCTGATGAGCGATGTTACGTGAAACTCTGGAATCGGTCAAAGGATAAGTCACTTGAACTTTTATAAATTTAAGGAATATGTATATAATTTACATGCATACATATAGTAACATGTAATTAAATATTCACTTATCTGTCCCTACTCTGGGTTTCGCCAAGATTACATGCACTCGTCTGTGGCTTTTATAGTAAAATCATTTTTTTTTTTTTTTTTTTTTTTTTTTTTTTTTTTAAAGATGTTACTTTAAGTATTTTCGTTATGTTCATAATATCATAACATTTAAAAACATGGCTGGTTTTGGTATGCGTAAAATAAAAAATGGCGCCATCTATCAAATATGTCATAACTAGGTACCATAAAATGGATGATTTTTATCCGAAAATAAAGCAAAAAGTCATCCCTTTCAAATATTTTACCAAAATCAGGAAATTATCTGATTTTAAACAAAAGTTTCAGCACTTACTCATTAATGAATAGGTTATTTCATAAGAAAACTTTGTGGAGATATTTGATGGGCGTCTGTTTAAATTTTAATGCCATTTTCGAGTGTGAACCTTTTTTAAATTTCATTTTTTTATTTTAGCAACTGTTAAATTATTTTTTATGGGTGTTCAAAAAGGAAAGAATTCTGAATTACCACCTTTGATTGAATACGCTTCCCTATCAAGAGCAATATGATAAAAAGGCAACATTAGGTGCAATTAAATATCTTATTACTTCAAACAAGTAAGAAAATAAAAAAAATAAAAGCATTATTTACATTATTCGGACTATTGTTCTCATCTTTGTCGCCATATTTATCACAACGTTTCGGCCGTTGTACGCTCCGGCCTTCTTCAGGTGGTTGGAATGTCGAACCGAACACTTTATTTCGCTCACTGGGATAGACTCTTCTAGTTCCACGTGCCATGTTTAATGGATGTCAGTTATCAGTTTTCTCCTGTTAATTTTCCCTCTGAAAGTTCTCCACTGCCTTAGTCGAGTATTGAACTCACACTCTTTGGGTTATGTCACTGGATCTAACCAACGCCTTTATCCACTGTGCCATGTGTCCTTAACATGGCACGTGGAACTAGAACAGTCTACCCCATTGAGCGAAATAAAGGGTTCGTTCGACATTCCAACCACCTGAAGAAGGCCGGAGCGTACAACGGCCGAAACGTTGTGATAAATATGGCGACAAAGATGAGGACAATAGTCCGAATAATGTACATAATACCCCATCTCAGAAATATAGACAAAATAAAAGCAATATATTAAACTCAGAAGTATCATTTAGCTAAAAAAAATATTTCTAACGTAGCATAAAAAAATAAAGTTATTCATTCTACTAAGTTTCATAAAAATAAATAGAATAAAAAAAATTATATTCTTAAATGATTGGTTATATAAGGTTAAAGGTAATTTAAATTATCAATTACTTGATTTTGAACTGCTATTGTTCCGTATTTCCTTCTTTTTTTTTTTTTTTTTTTTTTTTTTTTTTCGCGCGTTTTTTAAAAGATTGATTACGGTTCTGACTTGACATCCCAGGCTACCGTGCAAAAATAAACGTTATTTTCATTATGTTTTAAGCAAAAAGTAAGCATTACTTTTGCGAAATCCAGTTAATTAATCATTAAATTTGCGAAATGCCTTCGAAACACACCTCTAGATATTGAATTATAAGAGATTGTAAATTTGTGGTTTACATTTTTTATCTATAATGACTGTTTGATGAGTGACTAGTGAACGACCAATGTTTTAAAAATATATACAAACGATACACAGAAATTAATTATTCCTTTTAGTTTTATTATATTATCTTTCAAATAAAACCAAATTTTAACTTCAAAGAAGTGAGGTAAATTATTTAAAATGCGTTTTTCAGAAAGTTTGTGACGGTACCTAGCCATTACTATTATTTTCACATATAAAGCATTAAATGTTTTGTTTTTCTTGTTCTTCTTTTTAATGATGATGATGATAGTAATAAGCTTTTGCTCAAAGTTGTATTTTCAAAACATCTTGGAACAGAATTTCATTGTCATTATAAAGGCCCCTTGAGTTACAAGTAAATGAGAGATAACTTTATATAGCAAAACATCAAAGACATTACACTTGCAAGCATATTCATTCTTAATAGTGTTAAATTTAGAATAACAAACATGCAAAATACTTTTTCCCAATATTTGAAGTGGAGAATTTTCTCCGCCAAAACAAAAAGAAAAGAATAAAAAGGATCTAGAATTAAAATATTAAAAATATTTAACGTTTACATTGAAAAGACACCGTCTATAATGGGCCTCTCACCCGGATGGTGTATTTGTTTTTGTAATGAAGTAATAAAAAAAAATACTGTTTTTACTGCCGGTATTATATTCTTACTTAAAGTACTTATGCCCGTCCTGGTGCAGACAGGTATTACTCACCGACAACTAAATGACCTTGAAAATAAACAGCTTGCAAAGTAATAAACAAAACAGCATCACACACACACACACACATCTAATATATATATATATATATATATATATATATATATATATATATATATATAAGCATATCTTGATTCAAGCATTTCATTGAATAATATTGATATGTCTGTTTATTTTTATAATAATCCTTTCTAGGTCTCTTGATGTTAAACTGAAATTCGTCAAGGAAGGCGCCGTAATTTTTGTTAATCCCAAATACGTTCGATCTCCTCAGGGGTGAATTGCGAAGACCAACTTAATGTAACTGTGATCTTTGTGATTGTGATTCTTGTAAACGCACTCTGTTATAATTATTTTAAATCTGCCCGTTGTAGCTATGATGTTTTATTTTGTAAACAAGCGTCCACAATATAAGGGGGCCAACCAGAGATGGTAAAAATGCAAATGGCATTAAATGTTGGTGAAATGCATTTTAAAACATTTCTACTATATTCGTAATAAATTTTGTTCAGTGTTGGTTGCTTTTGATATATAGGCCTCGAGAATATGAAGTTTTTATTTATTATTTCCATGGTGTAAGATATTGGTGTTGTCAACAAGTATTTCCCTCTGTTGTGAAGGTGGACTGGAATATCTTGTGCTATGGAACTTGTATCCGACAAATGACTTCTTGATAATGATGTGATCGTTAAACCAACATATGTACTTTTTTTGTCAGAGATACAATCTCCCAAAGGACATTTAAACTGATATACAATGTTGCTCTTTACCAAAACACGAGTTGACGGAGAAAAGGTATTGCGTATCATTAATATATATATAGTGTGTGTGTGTGTGTGTGTGTGTGTGAGAGAGAGAGAGAGTTTATCGTACATATAAAAAAAACAGACTATGTGTAACGGTTATCAGCAAGCGGTGTTCAAATTCTGACCGATGCTGACGCCTTCACTTCGCGCTAATGCCTTTCTGAAAGGCATGAATCCATCTTTTCTTCTCAGAACCAGGAGTAAAATAGTAAGGCATACTGAACTTTCTAGACTTGGTTGGGCAACCAGCAAAATTCTGAATTCAAACACTCTGCCAACATGTCAGGAGCCAACGTGGCAGAGTATGTCCCAAATAATCGGCATGTTTTCTTATACGTTTGGAAGTTCTGAGGCCTGCAGTAGTCAAAAAAATATAAGGTCTGTCCAGAAAATATCCATCCATTTAATATTAGTGGGGAGAAAGCCTTGTGAATGTGACGGTCACACCGGACACAAGCTCATCCAATGGTACCTCACTAGGGATTGTGTAACCCCACAAGAGCTTGTCTGTTCACGAATACTCAGTAAGGTTCTCTTTAATTTATTAATAGGTTACATCAAGACCACACTGATGGTCCTCAAGATCTTCAGAAAAAAATGGATACACTTGAAACTTTGTGTATATGTGTGTGCGTGTGTGTGCGCGCGTGTAGAGAGAGAGAGGGTGGGAGGGAGACGGATCATCATACCATATATATAAGTGTGAAGCGGGCATTCCCATGATTATGAGTGTTGATTACATACAGGGTGCGATGGACATCTCATTTTAACAGATATATTTCCCAAAATTACACAAAAATATCTTGAAATGCTAAAGAGTAAATTTATTCAATAAAATCGTCATTGGCTTCAACCACGGACTCTAGAAGACTTCGAAATCTCTTGCAACTCCTCTGGACGGTGTCCTTGTTTCAGTTGGTGAATGCTGCCATAAGCCTTACCATCAGTTCATCTTTGATGTTATAAGGAGTTTTGTTGGTCTGTCACTCATCTACGCCCCACAAATAATAATCAAGTAGGTTACAGTCTGGGGAGTTAGGTGGCCAGATGTAAGAGGTGATATGGTCGTAGAAATTGTTTGCCAGCCATGACTGGATTTTCCTGGTTGTGTGGCATGATGCAGAGACCTATTGCTAGACACAAGGTCTTCCCTCTTGACCCAGGGCAACACTACCTCCTCAAGACAATTTATGTAGACCTCCGTGTTGAGTTCGGAAATCCTGTGGAAAGATGAATGGATATATAACGTCGCCATCACTAGTGATCATCTCCAAACACCTTTGTAATGTAATCACCATTAGACTCATGCAACTCATTCCGAATCCTCTACACTGTTCTCAGATTGCCACCCAGAAACTCTGAAATGTTTGTATGGGAGCTTCCGATACAAATGCCAAGCAGTACAGCATGCCGTTTACAAATTTCTGACGGAGTGATTTGCGTCATGGTGCTTTTTTATTCTTACAGACGGTGCCCAACTGACCCTACTATACTGTGCAGTCGACAAAATCAAAAACAAACAACGCGCATGCGCGAAATTAAAAATATAAAATGCCGACAATTTACCTATCGCACCCTGTATATATACACGAGGGACGATGAAAAGTTCTTCCTAAAATCTGACCAAATCATAAAGCATTAGAATTTGGGAGAGAACCCCTTTTCAACTCCTCCTCGTACCTATAGGGTGCTCAAAGAGCCAACTTCGAACAAGGCAATGGGACCTAGGTGGCTATTTAATTTTTTTTTTTTTTTGCTTTTTTGTGAAATTCCTGAATTTTTGAATAACACCTCACCTCCTATATCTAGTTGTTGCCCTCCAATGATTTAGTTCTACCCCTTCAGAGTTGGCAAGACGCTTAGCGCACGTAGGCCTTATGTACTATAATTTGCGAGTAAGTTTCATGTTTACCGGTTATCCAATCAAACGCAGTTCAACTTTGTCAATATTTACTTGTACATCAAGATGTTTACTAATTTCTTTCTCTCTTTCTTAGTATTTTTCTCACCCTCAGTTTCCTTCTATTTACAAACCATATGGTAACTGATAATCTTGTCTCTGCTTCACTCCCCACCAGTTGCTCTCTTTTTCCTCTCGATTTCTAATTTTGTTTCTTTTACTCTTTTCTATCGCTCTTTCTTTTCCTTTTGCGCTCTCTCTCTCTTTTACTCTCTCGCTCTCTTTCTTTTGCTCTATTTCTCCGTTTCACTCTTTTCTTTTTTTCCCCTCTTTCTGTCATAGCTCTTTCTTTCGTTCCTTTCTTCTATCAATCTGTTTCGATCCTTCCGTCTATCATTCTATTTCGTTTCTTTCTTCATGAATCTCATTCGTTCCTGCCTTCTATCATTATATTTCTTTCTTTCTTTCTTTCTCTTTTCTTTCTTTTTTCTTTTCCTCCCTTCACCTTAATCCATTAGGCTATTTTTAGCACTTTTATTTAAAGTGAGAATTTTCTCCTTAATCGGGAAAAAATCAACAATTGCCGTTATCTGATTGACAGAAAACTCGAAATTGTAAAGAATTAAGAAAAAATCTAAACCCCTAATGTGAAATTTCAGATATAATACAAATGTACACACAAATATTAAGACATATCTATCTATCTATCTATCGGAAACCCCCAAGAGCCGATGGTCTGTTTCATGCTAAATTCAATCGTCAGGCCATGACGATTGCGTTTAGCATGAAACACTGTCGCCTCTGACTGTTAACTTCAATGTCCACTTTTATATTTACATACGCTCTATCCCTGATTGAGCACTTTAACTGATACCTTAAAACTATATTTTATCACATACACACACACACACACACACATATATAATTGTTTTTTTAATATATAATCATTGTAACACCGAAATTCACATGTTTCAAAACTGAAACCTCAGTTTAAATTCAATCATACATATTAAACTTAGAATCACTTCATAATGGCACGGAACTTTGTATTTTAAGATTCTTAGCATCGCTTGATAATGGAACGGAATTTAAAGACAATTTGATGTACGTAGGGCCTTACTTTCCGTACAAACAACTATTTTTTTCATGGATGACTTTCGTTGGATTTCGCAATTAATTTCGATTGTTCTCAAATTTATTTCCAAGATATAAAAATTATTATCGTCCAAAAATTTCGTCGCAAAAAAATCACGTAGAAAAATCGCCGAAAACAATCGCAGTAACGAAAAATTGGGAATCCAAAATTTCAGGATTGCGGGTCTGGATCCGTTCTGGAATGTTTTTTTAATTTGCTCGTGGAGTCGGCCTGATTCCAAAATGGTATGATATGTTGGCTACGTCCTCTAGGAGTAAAGTTGAAAAAGTGTGACACGCTGACATTCGCATTTATTTATATAAATAGCTTATCTACATATCAACATGTTTGCTATTGTATTCATACAAAAATGTAAATGCATACACATAAATAAATGTATATTCATACACATCTATTTATAAATATATTTTATTTAATTTGGCCTGTTTATTTTGTATAATAATAATAATGTAGCATAACTACGGACGATAATGAGTATGTCCCCATTTACATAAATACAGTAGTAAATACTGTATGTTGGTCGGCAGTTGGAGATTCATTGTGGTATTCACTTGACTCCCTTCTAGCAGTCGACTACTACTTCTACGCACCGCTAGCGAATCTTATATGTGCTGTTCGTGTCCTAAGTATTATCGTTCATTACCAACCTTCATGTGATTATTCTATTTCCTAGATTACAACAAATACCTTCTAGAGTTTTGAGTCTTTCCTTGCATTGTGTGCTCTAGATTATTTTGGTGTTATCTACTAGTATTTGTCTTATGTTGATAGTTATATTTTAGTCGTTCATGATGTGTTGGTCGATGTGTGCAGGAATTGCAGAAAGTTTCGACAGGTGAGAGGTTAATCTACGAGAGAGTGTGGTGCATGTGTTCCTAATGTAAGTATTTAGTGTCTATGTGTAGACAGCAAAAGAAAAATTATGTTTGTATTTTAGGATGGAAATGTTACGTGAGATCTACGCTAAAAAGATTGCTGTTCCTCCTGTTCAGCTGTCCATTGTGAAGAGAGATGTCTCTCTCCGTGTCGCTGTGATTGGCTGCCACGAGCACGCTGCGTCTTTTCGTTTCCTGTGTCTGTTTGGAAGCGCTGCCCTATTAATACTCTCGATTCGTCTGAAAGCGAAATGAGCATGTGCTAAAATTTGTCGCGCCCGGATGAAATTACTTTCGGCTGTTTCCAGTTCATGGCCCACCAAAAGATGTCATCAAATACGCGGCGCGCCTTGCATACTTGCTTATGCAGTGAATAAACAAATACAAAGAAAAAAGCAACTGATAATTTTGGATGAATAGCAGCGATAGTCAGATACAACTAAGAAACATAAAGGACGCTTTAAGACAGGCGAAATTTCTAGGCCACGTTAATGAGAGCTTGGAGAATTTGACACTCACAAGGCATGTTGAAGGCAAGAAGGACAGAGCGAATCAGCGAGTAACCTTCATAACAAACCTGTGTAAGTGGATGGTAGATCAGGGAGTGGGGAGGATTATGATGAAAAAAAAAAAAAACTTTACTAACAGCGACAAATGATAGGAAGTTGTGGAGAGCCATATTCGCCCGTGTCCTAAAGAGATACGGTACATAGATGAATTTTGGCGACTCCACGAAGAGAGACTGCATTTTTATTTATTTATTTCATTTCTTATTAGCTTTGAAAAAATCTAAAAAAGTGATTACGATATGAAGGAGTTAATCATCTTTATTATACAGTGTAACCCGGATATAAGATAAATTTTATCTGGTCCCAAATTAGAGCCTGTGTTAATGTATATATAATAGACCAAACCCGGATATAAGAGACTTCTTCTCCGGTCCCGACAACTCTCTTATATCCGGGTTACACTGTAGATGCAAAATATGTTATTGTGTTTGTGAGAGAATTTGTTTTAGTTTTTTTTTTCATTTCTTTTATTGATTGCATTCTAAGGATTTGATTTTTTTTTTTTTTTTTTTTTTTTTAAATGAAATTGCTTTACTGGTGATGAGTTTCGAGGAGTTCGCCTGAACCGTTCCTTGCCTTCCTTTGGCCGATCTATCGACGAAAAAATTAGGAATGTTAAAATAAGAGAGAGAAGCAGTCACGGAGTTCAATATTTTAAGGAACTGGTTCTATCTATCTATCTAATTATACACCTATTTAGATAAAGCAATATTAACTTTTTTTTTTTTTTGAAAGCCGTTAATTTCTTGAAACTTGGAATGGAATTCGGAACACTGCAAATTAACCTAACATTGGTTCAACAAGTCGGATACATATGAAACACGATTAATCAATGAAAATTAAACACAAAAGTAAAAATACGATGGAGCCTTAATAAAAGCGAAACATGTTATATTGGTAAACGTTTCTTATTTCCTATTTATTATTTATCTTATTCTGTCGGATTCCGTTCCATATTTGATATCTATCTATATTTTATCTATCTATCCTTGTTTGCGTGAAATTCCTAAGCATGGCTTGTGCCAAAGTTTTCTTTTTGTATTAAATATCTATCCACTCTCTCTAGATATATATATATATATGTGTGTGTGTAATATTCGCGTTTGTGTGTGGAGAAAGGCTTCCATTCAGTTGTTTACTATCTTAGATTTCTTTGGCTTGATATTGAATATACGCTCCCACTCGTAATAGCAAAATTCTTCAGTTGGTTAACTGCCAACATGACCCGTCCTTATTTAATCAAAGTTGGTATCAACATTATTCAATGTTTCACTGAAGAGTAAACATCCAGTATTATTATTATTATTATTATTATTATTTGCATTATTATTATTATTATTATTTGCATTATTATTATTATTATTATTTGCATTATTATTATTATTATTTGCATTATTATTATTATTTGCATTATTATTATTATTATTATTTGCATTATTATTATTATTATTATTATTATTTGCATTATTATTATTATTATTATTTGCATTATTATTTGCATTAAGCCCAAGAAGAAGCGGTTTTCTTTATTTCAAAATGAAATCCCCTAAGCATAATACAGAATATTACGTATTCTGTGCAAGAGAAATTTTTTCCCCTTACCTGTGTTTGAACCTGGCGCTGATAGAAAATTCGCAGCACTCATAACCACGAAGCCGGTTTTCTTTATTATTTCTGTTCATCTCATTCCTTTTACACATTCTTTTATTAATCGCAACCAGAATTAGATTAAATTCAAACATTGCTCATATGTCTCTACGAGGTGGCAAGTTTGAAAAAATCTCAACTAGACCCACCTCTCTCTCTCTCTCATATATATATATGCATATTATTATTATTATTATCATCAAGAGGAAAGACCAAAGGATTTTTTATCCTTTTTAGAACGTTCGAAATTTTGGTAAAAAATTTTGTTTTTCTTGCGTTATTAGGAGACCAAAGATTAATTTTAGAAATTTTTAGCGTCTTTTTGCGCTGAAAAAACAAACATTGATTTGGAAATTCTTGCAAAAATCAATTAATTGTCGGATTTTAATGAAACTTTGATGGACTTATTCACAAATGAATAAAATTATTTAAGAAACGTCTGTTTTTTCGAAAATCTTGGTAAAAACACTTATTTAATTTTTTTTTTTTTTTTTTTTTTTTGAAATTTCGATAAATTAATTTTTGTACCTTTTGATGTTTAAATTAGTTATACACAGAACATCTTCAAGATTTTAAATCATCAATTTATTTTTTTATTTTTGTAAAAGAGAGCTCCCAATTTCCGAAAATCTGTCCTAAATCGTAAAAAAAAATGCAATAAAACTAATACATTATTTAATTAGAAAATCTTTTAATTGAATAAGATATATTAGGTTGGTGCAAAAATAATGACGTAAAAATGTCGTTTTTTGACGTATTTTTTAACGTCAAAAAACGACATTATTACGTCATTATTTTTGCACCAACCTAATATTATGGACATTATTGTCTTAAGAAAAAAAAATTTCCGATGAATAATGAATTTTTACAAGAATTGTTTTCACTTTTTTTTAATTGGAATAATTTATAAAATCTTTTAAATTTATGTATTAATTTGTACTGGTTAGGTGATATTGTTATTAAGTAACAATTGTATTTATTAATCAGAAATTTAAAAGCCTACAACAATTTAGCGACCCCCATTATTTTAAAAATAATTTTGAATTATTATTTTTTTTTTCTGTGTATAAACGTTCCGAATTTTGTAAACACAGACGTCCATACACGACATTATCAAAAAATAAGAGCAATAACTATAGTAAATTTAAAGCCATAGTATCTAAAAGTCAATAAAACATTAGATTACTGAGAATATTTTCCTACCTTTTAAGATTACTGGGTAGTTAATAATTATATAAAAAATACGCTCACATTATATTCCATATACAGATAATTTTATTTTAACATATATTGTTTCCTTTTCACCAGCATTAGTTTTTTTGTTTGTTCGCTTGCAATCATTCGCGGTATATAACAGTATGATTCTGTTGATTTTACCGGGCTAAAATTGTCAAACAACTATAAAACCTTTAATGTTGATTCTTTGGTTGCTTCGGGGACGTTCTCGAATAATATATTTGACAATATAAGGCTATGCCCATAATGACACTTAAAGAATTTCTACAAGCCTTTGACAGTATTAAACATCTTAAAATAAAATAACACCCAATGAATTCCCAAAAGTCGGAAATTCCTACGCAAAACCGATTTGATGAGCTAGAAAAGATGGAGGCGGAAAGCCAGAACTCTCAAATGACTAAAACCTCCAAAATGAAAACCTAAGAAAAAGAAATCAAAACCATATAAACCGAAAACGTTTAAACAGCCATGCATAAGATAATTCAGTTGAACTACTGTGGAATAAAAGCAAATATAAATGAACTGCTTCTGTTAATAACCGACCTGTCACCGGCGGTTGTTTGCTTTCAGGAAACATTCCTTAAACAAGGTGACAAAGTAAATATAAAAGAATGCCAGGAATACGACCATATGCATGGCACTTTATTGCCATATTCACGACATTTCGGCCGTTGTATGTTGTTCTTTTAGGGTTGGGGAATTTAAAATTTAAGTAACCCCCTCTCTCAACAATTGAACACCATGCACTAATAGGTTTAATAGTTGCAGCATCATAGCTTAGTAGGAGTTAATTAAAGTAAAGATGGTATGAAACTTTGTAATTAATAAATCCAGAGAGTGGCCTCAAATCTTTGGCCTATAGTATGTGTGTATATATTTATATATCTCGAGAAAAAATTTATGGTAAAAAAAAAAAAAAAAAAAAAAATGTTTTCGTATGATTTTAATCGCAAGATCATCCACATTAAATCTACTACGTCCAGGTTCTTAAAGCATTTCACCTTTTTTGGCAGCTCTTCTACTATCATAGTGTGTAATATTTAATAACGAAAGTGTTGAAAACATAAGCACAAAGAAAAAGAAATAAATGAAATCGTCGAGACAATATACCGGAACATATTTAAAAGAAAATTAAATTTAAAATTCTCGGTATCCCATGTGTAGTCGCAGCAATATAATGTCATTTTAGTTTGATGAAGTCCTAAAGAACGAAACTCACCACGCGAAAAGTTTTTCACTTTCTCAATGTTTTCCTATAATATATACATGCATACACATACAGAATGCGATGGGTGAATTGTCGCAATTTTATATTTTTAATTTCGTGCATGTGCGTTGTTTGTTTATGATTTTAACAACTGCACAATATAGCAGGGTCAGTTGGGCACCGTCTGTGAGAATAAAAAAAGCACCATAACGCAATTCACTCGGCCAGAAATTTGGAAACAGCATTCTGCACTGCTTGACATTCGCACCGGAAGCTTCAATACGAACATTTCAGAGTGTTTGGATGTCAATCTGAGGAATCAGCGGATTCGGAAAGAGTTGGATGAGTCTAATTGTGATTGCGAAGATGTTTGGAGTGATCACCAGTCATGACGACGTTATGCCTCCATAAATCTTCATACAGGGCCTCAGATACAACACGGAGTCTAACATCAAGTGCCTTGAGGAGTTAGTGCTGCCCTGGGTCAAGAAGGTGGCTGCCGGAAGACCCATGGTAACAAGACTCTGCCCTATGCCACACAATCAGGAGAACCCAGTCATGGCTCTCAGTCAATTTCTACGACCACATCACCCCTTACATCTGGCTACCTAACTGTCCAGACTGCAACCTCCTTGATTATTGTGTGGGGCGCAGTTGGGTGAGAGACCAACAAAACTCCTTGTAACACCAAAGATGAACTGAAGGCCAGCTTTATGGCAGCTTTCACCAACTTAAACTAAGAGACCGTACAGAAGAGTTGCTGGAGATTCCGAAGTAATCTGGGGGCTCTAGTCGAAGCCAATGGCGACTTTATTGAATAAATTTACGGTTTAGTAGTTCAAGATATTTTTGTGTAATTTTGGTAAATATATCTGTTAAAATGAGATGTCAGACAATTCGTCCATCGCACCCTGTATAAGGAAACTTATACCAGTGTTAAATGCACATAAAAAGAAAAAATCGAAAAAAATATAGGCAGTAAATAGCTGATATCCTCTGAAGAATGGACGAAATTTTTATTGAGTTTTTCTTGTATTCTTAAAATTTTCTGTTAGGTAGGGGTAAGGAAGTGTAAAAAAGGTCCATAGTGTCTATTGTTCAAAGCACTTTCAGCCACTTCCTAAGCCATTTTCCAGGGATTTGTTATATATAATGTTGACATTGTCGCTGCTGGGTGTTGACTTCAGTCTATTTCATACTTATATCCAATCGTCAGGCCCTGACGCTCTATCCCTGATAACGAGCACTTTCAGCCATAAATATACCATATCCTAAAACTATATGGATATAGACGAGAGACACTTATGATGGCTTAGATACTTAAAAGATCTGTATCAAAAATCTGTCAGCCTCAATAACTTATCATAAATAAAGACATTTTTTTCTGTATAATTTAAAGTGTTTGATATCTTATAAACAATAATTTTCTAATCCTTAATGACCTTAATAAAACGTGCAACTATGAGATACTCTCCAAGATGAATATCGAACCTGCTATTCCGTGAACAAGCAACAACCGTCTTCCAGAGTACCTCTGTTTCGAGGGGAAAAACATGAAGATCAAAACAGTTTCAATTCAAAAATTAATCTTCTTAATTCTAATAAAATTTAATCTCAAAACTTCTCCTACAGCTGCCGTTACTGGACATATTTGTCTCATCAGCCATCAGCGTTCCTGCACTAGTAATTTTCTTATTATTATTCATTTCACCCTCAAGGCGATAAAGCCACTAAGACGCAAGAGATTGCTGAGAGTGAAAGAGAATGAAAAAAACGTTATTGAGGAGAAAGGATAATAAAATAATAGGATTCAAGGAGACGGAAGATGAAGATTGGCGTTGCATTTAAATTTTTGAAGATCGCAGTTGGCAGGAAAACAAATGGATTATACAGGCGAGAAGTGCCAGACAAGAAACTATTAAAATAGAACTTACGATTATTTCTAGAAATTTCAATTGTAAAATGTTGAGACATATCTGCCAGTCTAGTACCGCGCTTAAATTCGTAAAATCAATGTACCGAAGAGGAAAGTGGCGTACATAAAGCGAGAAATAACTTCATCGATGGAAAAAAAAAATAAATAAAACGGTGTATGTGCGAGAGAGAGAGAGAGAGAGAATGTGATTTCGAAAATTCCTAAGTAACTTCAATGAATGGATTGATTAATTCCCTGAACTTTTAGATAGATCACCTCGCATAACGAATAAAATTAACATTCTCTTTGAAACCCATATTTCCTGCGTCCAGCGAAGAGACGTGTACACACGCATATAATCAGTACGTGGAAACTTACTCTTTCTACATTAAACGCGTGCGCAAAAATGGCGTCACAGATATTAGCAACTAGCAATAGAGCCCGGCGTTGCCTGGGGATGTAACAGTAAGAGATAGATCAAGTATCGACCATAATAAAGACTGAAAAATAAAATTGACAAAGATTATTGTTTAAGGTTGACGGACACGCATGTCTTAATTAGTTTTTTTTTTTTTTTTTTTTTTTGTTTTTTTTTTACGAATTGGTCAAACCCAAACTCAAACAAAAACATTGTTTTCAATCGTTATGAGTCTACCGATTGAATAGAATTTTATTATAAACAATTGTCTTGTAAATGGAATTTTTAAAGCATTCTGAATGTAAAAATAAAGAAAAAAGTGTGCAAGACAGTAAGAAACACTACCTGCCAAAAAAAAAGTGAAGTTTTGTTGAAATCGGTTGAAAAATGTAGGAAATCCGATCCCATATATAAACGAACGAACACACACACACACACACACACACAAACAACCTGGGTTTTATAATAAGTATAACTCGATATTAATAAGTATAACTCGATATGAGTTGTTCCCCTTTCATTAATGCCTCCTAATTGTGATTTCGTGAAAAAACAATTGTTTTTCCAATTTTTGGCGCTGTCAGAACTACCGCAAGGTAATTTTACGTAATCCTGTGAAGTTTTGTTGAAATCGGTTGAAAAATGTAGGAAATCCGATCCAATATATAAACGTACAGATCCAACCAAAACACACACACACACACACACAATCTGCGTTTTATAATAAATAAGATTATTTACAGGCTGCACTATTGCAAACAACGTAATGTCGCATTCATGATACATGACTGACGTCATTTTGCTGACTTTTTTGAAAATTTGATTATAATTCATAAGTTCATTCTTCAGTTGCTCAATTGATTTATTTTCTTTGTCCTTTGGACATTGATGTGATTGACCCGAATTTTCATGGAGCGTTCATTTTTTTTTTTTTTTTTTTTCGCACGACTCAACAAATGTCATAATATCGCCGAATGATATTTTGAAGAAATGTTAAGCTTGCAACTAATAATAGTTACTTATTAAGTTAGTTTAGTATGACACCGGGTCAAATTAGTAGAAGGAATATCACAATTGCGGTGGACATGATGGCTTGTTTTTTTTTTTTTTTGTTTTTTTTTTACCTTGATTCGAACACCGGTCACTTGCGCTGGTCGGATACACACAGTTAACCACAAACATCAAGAAGAAAATGTATTTTTTCTTACTTATGTTCACCCAATACAAGGCCCAAGGGTCACTTAAGGTAGAAAGTTACTGTGTGGAGTTGTATTAACCTAAGAAAGGGGAATAATTACTGGAAAGATAAACAGCTAATTCAAGATTGGAAGACGTCAAGATAGGGTGTGTACCGGACGGTAGTCGAACCTATCTACTTCAAATAAAATATCAGAGTTCAGGAGGAGACGTTAGAAGTATGGAGCTGAAATAAACTTTAGAAGGGACCGGAAACCCAATACTAAACAGGAAACAAGGTTTGAGCCTTTACTATTCAAAATACTGGAAGAAGTGTGAACCTGACGATAGGCAAACCTATTTACTCCTATTATTATTAATTTTTTCCAAAGTCAAACACTTTCCGCAGTCTCTACAGTTTTTCTTATACTAAATTACACCCAATACGAGAGCCACTCAAGTTAGATTTTTTTTTTTTTTTTTTACGGCTGATCAAATTTTTGCAGGTTATTTAAAGCCAGAAAATATTTTTACATTGTAAGGAATTTTTTGGCGATCATAAGGATTTACTGATACAAGTCTTACTAATTAACCCATAGATGTTGGGAGAAAAGGTGGATTCATACCTTTCTTAAGAGTATTTGCGCGTAAGAGAATATAACGAACCCAGATGGAATTGGAACTCGGCTCTCCGATTAACAATTTCGAGCCTTTATCCGTGGCACCCCCGCATATCCAAGCTTACAGCACATGATATTCCCAAGCGGTCACTCATCTAGGCACTGACTAGGTAGATGATAACTGTTAAACTGGTTATGATGAATAAGTGTAAAAGTAAAAGCAAGTGAAATCATTAGGATAAGGGGGATAGATAACTAATGACTTGATACATCTCTGTATATCCCGATGTCTTTAACGTCTAATTCACGGTGCGCGGTCAGGTTGTATAATATAAATAGACCGACAAAGTCCGAAGGCTCCGCAGAGTCTAATGACCACATTGTGATGTCAAAATGGTCTTCAGAGTTTTTAATCCATTGGTCCCCATTATGAATGAGGACAGATTTTTTTGTATTTAAAATTATATTCTTTTCTTCTTCTGTTAGGTCTGAATATATAGTAGCAAACTCTAGGACAGTCGTGAATAGATCTTTTGATATTGACTAAGAGATAATAATAAATTTCATAATAAATAGAACAAGAACTTGAAAAACCTGGGATGACCCATGTCCTTTATGCCTACATGAAAAACTATACATTATTAAGTTTTAAAAAACGAAAATTTATTAAATCAAAGAAATGAGATAACGGTTTTTTACAGACATCACCAAATGTTCACCTTAAATAATTAGCATTTTATAAATGGACAAAAAATAATAATAATAATAAAAATTTCCAAATCTATTAACAAGTACAATTAAAACAATAGGTTTAAAAACACAACTCAATCATAATCTTAAAGCCCCTTTAAGAAATCATCAACAAAAAAAACAAACAAAGAATAAACACCAAAAACAACCAGAACTACAACATCAATCAGTTTTTTAGCAGGGAGTCTGATCAAACCCAACCTTACACGACTCCAAAAACTTGGCATATAACAAACACTCCTACTTCAATCAAAGCAGTGACCCCTTGATAATGTAAAACAAAGTCTAGGACACGCCCTCATTTCAAAACTATAAATGAGTAAAACATTCCGTAGTATAGTTATTCCAAACATCGCCTGAGGATGAGACTGCCACCCGGTAATTAGGGTTTAATATTGAAATTAAACTTGAATAATGCTGACCAGTTTCGAAACAGTAATTTCTGTGTCCCGATGGAATCATTTTTTTTTTTTTAAATAATTATAATATGTAGCAGGAGTACCAGACCAGATATGGCAGCAATATTTAATGCCCGGACGAATGGTAATTTTTTTAACTTCTAACCGTTGAAACATGGATGACTTCTTAATAGCCAACGCTGTTCTCAGTCGATTCCAAATGAGGGACTATAAATTATTTCTTAATATCGTAACGATTACTAACTCTTTATCATAAAGAAAAAATATACTTCATTTTCTACTTCTAAAATCTACAATACCCGACGTAACAATTTTTTCACTCGGCTTACTTTCAGGGTTAACAGACCTCCCCGGTCTTTTCGACAGGAGTAGAAGTTATCCCTTATTTCCTGTTTGGGATTGAGTTTCCGGGTCCTTCTAAAGTCTACTTCAACTCTATATTTCTAGCGTCTCCGCCTAAAATCTGATATTTTATTTACTATTTTTCCTTAATAGGAGTAGATAAGTTCGCCCTTTATACCCTTTAAAATTTTTGCTGTGTGCCGTGATATTTTAATTTGCAACCAGGTGTACCGTTGCTTAAAAAGGTTGAGAAAGACTGATCTAGACATTAGACAATTTCCCGTCCAGGGTCACTTATGGTACCTACGGTACAAATACACTGTTTTAAATTCGGTCAAGCTTAACCAGTTTTCGGTGTGCTGGGAAGTTCTAGGCTTTATTTTTCACAGAGGGAAGAACACCGATTTTTCGTAAAGACTTACATTCACCCAGATTCTAACAACTTCCTTTCGTGTTGGACTTCCTGCATCCTTTTAATTCACTCTCACGACTCTTCTGTTTCTGAGAGAAAAGGTCATGTATAGAAAAAAGAGTTTGGGTGTTAATCTTTCTTTTTTTTTTTTTTTTAATTTAAACGTAAGATAAATAAAATTTAGAATCTGACATTGGATGTTAATGTGTTCTCTCTCACTAGAGTTCATATAATTTCTGCAGGATAATCTGAGTAATGACTCCATGTTTTATTGGCTCTAAAGGGTGGTCTCCAATACGCATGTACAGTAACGCATTTACTAGTGGCAAGCACGCGATCAATCATACATCGAAGTGAGTGGGGCATCTTAATACATGCACATACTCGCTGAGTCTCTCTACGTTAAAATGTTTTCTTAATCTTCATTTTCCAGGGTTTTCAGGTTTGATCCCACACACGCTTATATATATATATATATATATATATATATATATATATATATATATATATATATAAAATGTGTATGTATATACTCCAATACTACGTATGATTGAAAGAAATGTTAAAATAAACCCTCTCTAAACGCGACCATGTCACTCACACCACTCCTCGTTACCCTCTCTGTTAAATTACATAAACCTAATACTACCCGTCAAAAGTGTGAATTTTCATTTGATCTTTCGTTTCACTTTTTGGAAGTGTTATCCGATGATCCAGCATCCTTTAAAAGGGCTCTGGTGAAATAAATTATTGTAATGGAACCTTAAAGTGGTCTGTTTTTCTTTATATATATATATATATATATATATATATTATATATGCGCGGTACCTTTTGGAAAGCGCTCATTATCAGTGATAGTTCTAACATCTTTAGGAGCTTGTGACCCTAGGTTTCACGCTATTTGCGATCGTCAGACAAACACTTGACTGTCGATCGCAAATAGCGTGAAACCCACATCAATCCAACTAATATAGATAATTAGGTAAAATATTGCCCGTATTGATGAAATTATATATGTATGCAAGAGAAGGGGATGAAAATATGAACAAAAATGTCGGTTATAATTATACATTTTAGTATGATGGTACCCCTTTTAAAAGATGAAACGCATTACATGGTGTAAAGAGAAACCGACGAACGTTTAAGCTGGCAATGAAGCTCCATTCAATGCAATTTGACTACTGTCCATATGTGAGATTCGACCATCTCTTTTATAGTCGAGTAGTTCATGGGGAAAAACAAATATTGTTGCCTTCACCACAGTGTAACTCGTTCGTTTCTTTCACTGAACCGGAATAGCTGAATTTCAGCATTGTCAGTCCCAGGGATTAAACTCACAATTCTCAAGGAACCAGATAGGTTTTAACTAATACTTTAATCCACTAGGCTATGTGTTTCTGGGATTGAATAAAGGGTTTGGTTTAAAATGCCAAGGTTATTCACGTTTGTGTCTGTAAAGAAAATCAGACGAACGATTAAGCTTATAACGAAAATTTATTCAACGCAATTTGATTACTGTTCATAAGTGAGATTCGACCATTTCTTTTATAGTCGAGTAGTTTGAAGGGGAGACAACTATGATAACCTTCCACCACACATTCCCTTTTGTTATTCAATTATTTACAATTAATCTGATATATATATATATATATATATATATATATATAAATAATATGATATAGTTTAAGGTAAGCTATATTTATGGATTAAAGTGCTTAATATCAGAGATAGAGCGTATGTAAATATAAAAGTCGACATAGACTGTCGCCTCTCGTTGCTGACTTCAGTTTCATGCTAAACGTCAGATAGCGTGACGATTGCGTTTAGAATGAAACCGTATCGCCTCTGGGTGTTGACTTCAATGTCCATTTACATATATAATAAAATAAAATATAGTTTTATGGTATGTTATATTTATGAGGTGAAGTGTTCGATACCATTAATAAAGCGTATGTAAATATAAAAGTTGACATTGAGCGACAGTCTGTTTCATAAAACAAACTCTCAATGCTGGATCTCGACCCCAATGTCCACTCATTTGTAATCGGATGACAAAATGGAAAGACAAAAGAAATTTGTTACAAAACTAAATTCCTACAGTTGGTAGCAAAAAAATGGGACAAAAAGCTTCGTCCTTAAGAGATTCCAAGATTTAAACCCTACGACAAAGATTTAGAAAAGAAAGTAATTTTATGTTACAAAGAAATGAGTAAAAAAAATTCTTTACAAAAATTCTAGCACAAATTTTGCATTGTGCGCAAGGATAAAAGAAAAACATACTTGTAGAAAATCAGCGGAAGTCAAACGATACGAAGTGTGCTTGGCTAATAACAGAGGCAAAAAGTACTTACAGTCTCTTACAAGAACAAAGAGTTTTTTCTTACAATTTTCAAACAATGCATGTAATTAAAAATCCTCGAGCGTTATCGAAAAGTGCGATCAATAAGAGTTTTGACTGGAATTTATTCGAGAATCCGTATTTTTTTTCTTCTTCCAAACCCTGCATGTTGAAAGATTTCTTAGCCCTGAAAAAAAGCTGTTTAATTTGGCAGAAAAGACTACTCGGAAGGTAATTATAAAAACTCGAAAATATCAACTTGTATGGGTTATTTAATGGCGAAATTTAAATATTTTGTACGTAATTTTATGCTTTCAACTGCAGACATTTTGTACATAATTTTATACTCTCAGAGTAAAGGTATAGTTTAGATATTTGTCGATCATAAAATGTATTCTTGGGTATTGTCAATTTGCTATAAAAATTTATTTTTATATTTTAATTTTGTATTGTCAATTTGCTATAAAAATTTATTTTTATATTTTAGCGTTGTATTGTCAATTTGCTATAAAAATGTATTTTTATATTTTAGTGTTGTCAATTTGCTATAAAAATGTATTTTTATATTTTAGTGTTGTCAATTTGCTATAAAAAGGTATTTTTATATTTTAGTGGTGTATTGTCAATTTGCTATATTGTATTTTAAAAAGAAAGAAGTACGTGAACTAACAAGAAGGTATCCCCATAGCCTGACGGTTTTAGATTCAGAGTTTTTCTATTCCTTTCTTGATGTCATGGTACATGGATCATAATACAGGGTTTCTTACATCAGTGTAGCAGAAACCAATCTTTACGGGTTTATATGCCCGGTGGAAACCCTTCTCTTCTAAACAAGAGAAAATCAACTTAATTAAAACCTTGTTTTATCGAGCCTTGGTCATATGCTCGGAAAGTAAATTAGATTCTGAAATTTAATTTATATAGATATACGTAGATTTTTAGTGTGTACACGTGTTTGAGTTGATAAATGTCGGTTCCAGTTGTATAGGAATGACTACAAAAAAAACTTCCCTATCCAGTTTATAGATGAAACACATAGATGCATACTGGAACTTCTTCCTAACCAATAAGATAGGCCACTTCTCGGTCTCATCAAAGTAAGTTTTGTTCTTTCTTGTCTTGAAGTCAGAACGCTGCGATCGCTTGTCTGTATCCCCTTTTGTGTGTTAATAACATTCTTAGTTTTGTGAGCTTTTGCCTTATTACCGTTGCTTTGCTTTGCATATATTGTTTGCTTGCTTAATATTATTTTGGCCACATTTTTTTATTCAAAACTTTACGCCGTCAGATGTAAGCTAGCAATGAAACGAGCGAGGATTATTTCAAAACAAAACAAAAAAAAGACTCTACACAATTTATATAATAAAAGAAAGTTCAGGTCTTCGTTACTCTGGCAATAATAGCCACCAAATGTCTGATGTGAATACGCAAATGGATTAAATGTAAATAGTAGTAGTAATAAGAGGGTGCCAGCATCGAAGATTGTGTCAACTCTTCAGTTAAGGAAAGACTACAACAGTTAAGCGGTGTACTTGTGACATTACCCCACTTGTTTGCTAAAGAACGCCCACTAACTAGCATTGCCAAAAAGTAGCATAAAATTCAAACTTTATCTCTTTGTCTTTCTTTCCCTTTACTCACAGGATGCCGTAGATAGAAGATATGTATTGCTTCCTCCCCGGGAGACTTATTAGTGTCGGAGTTTCCTCCTTAATTTCCAAGTTGTTCATTAGGGCACGCTCTCCCTACACTACAAATACTGGGCGATTTATTGCCTCGTTCTCTTTTTACTTTGCATTTCAGCGGACACATTTAAAGGATCGCAGAGATTTGCGTTTTTGCCCACTTGTGGGAAAACGTCATGAAACACACATACACGTACGTACGAACATTCATCAAAATACAAACTCTTTACGTTCACGCACAAACACAAATGTTAATGTCTTTGTCCATTGTAAATTTTGTTGTTTAATACATATACTTGTTTGTGTGTATATGTGTGTGTGTATGTATATATATATATATATATATATATATATATATATGTATGTTTTGTTTGTTTTCTTTACATCTTCGGTTGGACTCAACTTGAGTCCATCATATTCTTGTAGTTGGACCTTCTAGCAGGAATAAACGCACGTATTCCTAAGATAACAACACGTAAACCCACGGTCCGCTACATTAGTTCCCAGCGAACCACAACACAGCATACAAATATCCTAAATTATTAACTACCAAACCAACAAGAAACTCAATAAGACTTTGCACACACCGTACGTAGGACATTTCAGTATACATACTTCCATTTACCTTTTAAATCCCTTCCATTTAGTTTGCTAAGGCAATAAAATATTGTTGTTATATGTACAATATTGTTTGCAGTTTCATTCCTATCGCCCGTTCAAGAAAACATCAAGTCCCATCACTAAACAATACCCCTTCAAAAGTAAGCAAATAACAAGAAAAGGACACCCTGATACACACTAAGAGTAAGAAAATATCGAGTAGATAATCAGGAAACATAATAACGAGACTTTAACATTGAGAAGAGGACACTTGAGAAAACACATCATGAGAATAGCAGATAAATCGATATGATCATAGCCACTAATAATAACCAGCTGCATAAAGGCCATGATAGATAAGCTATCGGAGAATAGCAAAAGTAAACTACGACAATAAAGATGTAGCAATCAATTACATAATAAGTGAATATAGCAAAGTGGCCTAGAAAAAATACATAAGTGGGTGAAGAAGGTGACCTACTTGGAAGTATGCGAGTGATTGCAGGTTGACAATAAAGATCAACGGCATATATACAGCTCAGAATCAGTTTCTGAGAATGCATTTACCGTAATTTTTCGAAAATACGCACTCCAACAAATGATCCAAAAATTAAGAAATGTATCTATCCCTAAGTATAATACGCATCTATAAATTTTGTCAAAAATAAAATAATTACGAAGACATTTTGTCGACCTTGACATTAAGAATGAAATCAAAACTAAGCGACATAAAATAATGTTGAAAATTACCATCGCGGTTTTCCCGATAAATATAACATTTTATTTTATCGCTAAAATGTCGTCAAAACGTGCGAGTTATAGTGCAAATTTTAAACAAAAATTAATAGAATTAGCAGAAAGAATAAGAAACAGAGCTGCAGTTAGAGAATATGAGTTCAATGAGGCTAACATACGTTTATGGAGAAAGAGTAAAAATGAACTAAAAAAAAGTGTAAATCAAGTGCCAAAGCCATAGGTAGAGGAACAAAAGCTCAATATCCAGACATGGAACAAAGTTTAGTTGAATCTGTGAAAGAAAGACCATCAAATGATGATGATTAAAATTTCAATAAATTGTCTACTTGATAGCCGCTTTTCTTCGAAATTGGCCTTTTTATAGATTTTTTTTTTCTATTTTTCGCCAAATAAAAAATGCGGTTTCTGATAAACAAAAATTTATTGACAAAAAATGTTACAATTATTATTGTTGGATTTAAAATGAAAATTGGGATAATATCTTCCTTATTTTAGAACAACAAGTACGTATTTATTACTATAAATCAACGAAAAAATATTTTTGTTTAACCCTATTTATAACACGCACCCTGTAATTTATAGTAAAAAATGCGTATTATTTTCGAGAAATTACGGTATATCTACTAAATTTCACCCAATACAAGGCTCGAGAGCAACTGAAGGTAGAATCAAAATGCTAATTCTGAATGTGGTGGCTGATATGAATGAAAGAGAAGTTGGTAGGAAATAAAGATTATGAGGATAGAAAGAAAGATGATTGACCTAGAGACGTCAACATAAAAGTGTTCAGTGAAACTGTCCTTGAGGAAAAAAAGTGACTTTCTTCTTACTATTGGAACATGGGTGAAATGAGTGTGTTTCGACTTCGTGGAAGTGGCATGGCTGTATATGGCTGAATTGGGGAAACTCAAGAATAGAGCACATTTGTATATTTGTCGTGGAAATAGCGATAGACTAGCAACGTTGCATCTGTGGGGAAAGAGGTTGCAGCTTGGAAAATAACTCATCACCCACAAGACCGCGTAAGCGATTTTATTCCCTGTGACTAGTCATAGACAAAAAGAAAAGAGCCTGTTAGTGGATTTCGCTGTTCCAGCAGACAACAGATGAAAACTAAAAGGAAGCAAAACACTGAAGCGATATCTCGAACTTGTCAGGGAGCTGAAAAAAATTGTGTAACGTAAAAGTGACATTCGTACCAATCGTTATCGGTGCCTTTGGGGACAATGTAGAAGAGCCCAGACGAAATGGCTTTAGTTTAGAGAATTGAAATTATATAAACGTTAGCATTGTTTAACAATGCTGTCAGCAAAATACTAAGGAAAGTGCATATGACTTGCTGTCATTTGACATTATGATGGCGACCAGTTACGGTTGCTGCGAAAAGCAAAGTGAAAATAATGAAAGACACCGAGTAAAATACTAAAGATTTCAGGAGACTTTTTCTTACTCAGGCTCCTGTGGTTACTAACATACAACTGGCGGGAACATGAAATGCATGAAATAATATGAAGAAAATAATGAGAAATAAATGTGATAATTATAGCAAATGGTATCGGGGCGCTGGAAACGTTCCTGATGAACCGAGAAAAAAACTGAAAGAAATCTGTGGTCGAAGAAAAAAATAAGGATAAAATTACCTGCCCTTGTTTGTCACCAGACGGGAACGTTTATTTTTACGCCATCTTGAAAAAAAAAAAAAAAAAGCATCGTGATTCGGTAACTACGAAAAAAAAGTATTAGGTTGGTGCAAAAATAATGACGTAATAATGTCGTTTTTTTACGTAAAAAAATACGTCAAAAAACGACATTATTAGGTCATTATTTTTGCACCAACCTAATAGCTTGCCTGTTACCTGGAGAAACTCAAAATTAACCAACACCAAGGATTTTTGCAGTCGCTCCATTGCTGAGAGTGAAAAGTGGAAAAGAAGACTTACTTAAACTACAAAATGGAAACCAAGGGAAGGGTTGGAGTCATCTAGAAGACAGCATTGATGAATATCGCTTTAGTGTTGGAGTTTGATGAAACTGTCACTTAATATTTGGTGTAAGCTACCAGTTATTATAGTATAAAAACTTAATAATAATAATACAGTGTAACCCGGATATAAGAGAGTTGTCGGGACCGGAGAAGAAATCTCTTATATCCGGGTTTGGTTTATTTTGTTTAGGTAAGTATGGCTCTAATTTGGGACCAGAGAAAATCTCTCTTATATCCGGGTTACACTGTAATAATAATACAATACTTACAGAAGAGCACAATTTAAGAAATGAAAAAGAAAAGACACTGACAATGCTCAACAATATTTTGACAGTATGCCTATCTTCAAATTATGTATGAAAATTGTATACACGTATAAGAATATAAAAAATCTACAAAAAAATTATGAAAGTCTTTGTACAAATGTCGCTTATCTTGAGAAAAACAATCAACGTGCCAAAAAGAAAGAAACGCAACTAGCGTCAAAGCATACAACTGAAACGTGCTGATGGTGAACTTGCTCCTCTTAGAATTTTCCATTAGTTGATTAGTTACGAAGAGGAATTAATCAAACAGTTTAGTAAATCCTCTGGAACTCTCCTGTCACCCTGTTCATTCCCCCTGAGTGGGAAGTTCGTAGCTTGCATACGTAACCATCCTCATGCGTTTTAAGAGTCACAAGGTCGGTAGATAATGGATATTTTTTTTCAGAATATGCACCTTAAGGTGTTGGTCGAAATTTCACTTGTTTATGATAAAATGTTTTGTAAGTTCCGTTGATGTAACGTTACTGTGTCTGACAACATACCTGTGGCTAAATCAAGTCATAAATATAACTTGAAGACGAACATTCTGTTGAAATATTGTTTAACATTGTCACTGTTTTTTTTTCTTTTCTTTTTCTTAAATCGCGCTCTTTTCTTAACTGGAAAATATTGGAAGAGTTACGTCAATCATTTTGTTTATTATCATTATTATTATTATTAATAACAGATTGACGTAACTATTCTAATATTTTTCAACACCTAAACTCTGTCTTCAAAATATATTTAAAAATTGTATACAAGTATAAAAATAAAAACAAAAATCCACAAAAATTATAAGACTTTGTACAAACGTTGTTGTATTCCAGATAACAGTCACAGAAGGCGAAAACACTGTTTGTTCTGAAACAACATGAGTCAATTCAATTCTATTAAAAATTCAAAGAGAAACATCACGATTTCTTCAGAAGGTGGCAATTGTAATCATTCCATATGATATCCACCGCCCAATGTACCAAACATGATCTGATTTATGTGGGCTGCACAACGGAAAAATTAAATATATAATTAAAAGGACTCGGGTATGAAGTCAGACACAATAATGTGACATCAACAGAGCTTGCAGAACATTTTATTACAAACGACTGTAATTTCGACAGGCATCTTAAGGTACTCATTCTGAAAAAAATATTCGGATTCTACCGACCTTTCGACCCTTAATACGCATGAGGATAGTTACGTATGCAAATTACCAAGTTCCCAGCCCTGGGGGAATTAACTGAATGACAGGAGAGTTCCATAAGATTCATACTAAGCTGTTTAATTCCTTTTAGTAACTTATTAACTAACGGAAAATGTCAAGATGAACAAGATCACCATCATACTAAGCACGTTTTATTTGCACGCTTTCACGCTGGCGTCGTCTCAGTTGACGCGTTCGTTACCAGTACAGCAGTTAAATTTTTTTCCTTAAAAGACAAGCAACGATAGACTCTTCTAAGGGTATCTAGTTCATGCGAGTAAGTGTCGTTCCCGGCTTCGCCCTATGATCCAAGTCAAGATTCCCAACCTTCCCAGTTTGTTTTGTCCTGCCCTTTTAATCTCGACTGGGTCAGTTTTTGAAGTTTCTAATACCCATAATTTTTTTTGCTTACCGCTCCCTTAGCGAGAGAAGACGGTCACTCTTAATTTTTGATTAGTGGATGGGTCCTACTAACATTATTCATTTTCAGGGCCATCATAATTTCATTGATATAATTTTTATATGTATTTTTGTATACACAATTGTACATATTAACATTTTTAAGTCATGGAGTGTTTTTCAGTAGGGGCCTTGTGTGTGTGTGTGGCATTTTGGTGTATGTAGGAGCGAATGGTGGCGGATAGATTCTTATGGTGAATTAGTGAATTTTAATGAACGAATGGATCGTAAATTTGATTAGCTAGGTATTGGGTAGTTAGTGTTGACAAACCTTGATCCATCTCCCAACTTTTTTTCGGCCTTGTGCCACAATTACTATATTCAGTCAGTAATAAATCGTAGACAAGCAACGTTTGTACGAAGACTTGTAATTTTTTAAATCATTTTATACGTGATAATTCTTTTAAATGTAACTTGAAGAAGACAAACATTCTGTTGAAATATTGTTTATC
Organism: Acanthosepion lycidas; assembly: GCA_963932145.1. Lineage (NCBI taxonomy): Eukaryota > Metazoa > Mollusca > Cephalopoda > Sepiida > Sepiidae > Acanthosepion > Acanthosepion lycidas. The sequence continues at coordinate 52,884,302 of OZ010589.1, read as the reverse complement.
ATTGTCAAACTATGTTTTCTTTACTTAAATCGCGCTCGTCTGTTAACTGTAATAATAATAATAATAATAATAATAAAGGATACTGAAAAATACTAGAGATTCAATCTTAAATTGCGTCCTTATTTTGCATGTAGAGTCGATCTGGCGCGAAAATGCAAACGTATAAAAAAAAAACGAAACAAAAAACAAAGAAATAAAGCAAATAAATGATAATGATAAAGTATAAAAGCTAATAACAATAATAATAAAAATATAAAAGCAAGTAATAATATAATTTAAATTACTACTCCAGTTGACACACCTCCCCGGTATTTTGCACCGGTTTATCCCTTCTTCCCTGTTTACGATTGGGTCTCCGGTCCCTTCTAAATTATACTTCAACTCTATACTTCTAACGTCTCCGTCTGAACTCTGAAATTTTACTCACTAATCATTTTCCTCCTCATTAGGAGTAGATAGGTTCACCTGTCGTTCGATTCACACTCCTCCCTGGTCTTTTGAACAGGAGTAGAGATTTATCCCTTGGTTCCTGTTTAGGATTGAGTTTCCGGTTCCTTCTGAAGTCTTTTCATTCTCTTTCACTCCTAGTAGCCTCTTACGTCTTAGTAGAATTATAGCCTTGCTTGAGGTGAATTTATTAAAAAAAATATTGATCAGAAACACAAAAAATAGCTGAAGAATTAGGAAATCGAAAGTATTTTTACAACGACTATACACTGACGTGTCAAAAGTCATGAGACAGCAGTATGCAAAGGTAATGGTATATAGCACCACCACCGTATCATAGACGCGTATAAATTTATATCAGTTGTTCTTTGACATCTGGTAAGTCAGTGTGAACATTAGCGAGACTGTTCATGGCAAGGTGGTGTGAATTTTCGGAGTTCGAAAGTGATACCAAAAGAATAGAATATTTAATTTCTGAAAGTGTTGTGACATGTGTGTTGGAATATCTGATGGGAGACTTTACTGCATACTGTGGATAGATATCACATGACAATAGACGACAGTTGTCAACAAAGTACTATACAGGCTGCTGGTTGTTCCATAATAGTGTGTAAAATCTTCAAGTCGCATGAGCTAAGTTCATTCTTCCGCCAGAACATTTCCTTTAAAGATGGCCGCTACGCTGCACATCTTCATAACTATTGGCACTTATTCATAGACTCCCTGTACTCTAGCAACGATAGATTGTTCCAGTTCCATGTCCTTGGGCCCAGAATTGGCTTGGGAAACATTCTGAATTCCGGCGCAGTAAGAGATGTATTTGTATACAAATATTAGGTTGGTGCAAAAATAATGACGTAATAATGTCGTTTTTTGACGTATTTTTTAACGTCAAAAAACGACATTGTTACGTCATTATTTTTGCACCAACCTAATATAATGCCACAGCGATTGATTGATTTGCTTTTTACGACTTATCAACATTTTCCGGGCTATATAAAGCCAGAAAACATGTTTTTAGATTGTAAGAATTTTTTGTAGATAATGATTTTTACTCATACAAGTTCTACTAATTAACTCATAACTGGAGCAGGGGAGGAAGTGAATTCATACCTTTTTCCAAAGGTATTTGCGCATAGGGGAATATAACGAACTCGACTGGAATTAGAACTTGATTCTCCGATTTCCAATTCCCAGCCGTTATTCATTACACCACTCGCACATCCAAGCTTACAGCAGGTGGTATTCCTAAGCAGTCACCCATCATGGTACTTATCAGGCTCGACGTTACTTAGGCGATCGTACGAGAACCGGTGTTTCAGCGTGATATCGCCGTAAGCCCGATGCCATGTGGAGTTGCGGCACTTCGCCAGTCTACAGGGTGTCCTACACAATAATAGTTACCCTATGACTTTTGACATGTCAGAGTTATGGCGAAGAGTATAAAAATAATGATGGTAATGATATTCGTCATTAGTGATAGCACTTGATAACGTTAAATGTATTCGCAAAATGTGTTTATTGCTCTAATTCTCTCTCACTCACTCACATACCGTCAACCGTAAGAAAAAGATCTAATCTATCAATGACATTCGGCAGTTTTTGTTTGTTTTATAGATCGGTGTTTTTCTTGACTTTCCCATATCAAGCCCTGATAACACATGCTGGCACTTGTATATGCCGCCACCACCACCACCCACCATACTTCACCTATATGGCCATCTTCTTCTGTTTTAATAATTTGTGATTACTCTTTCACTTATCAATAGAAAAAATCCACCAAACTTGACATTACATGCAGCCATTTTGTGACTTGATGCGTGATCAGCAGCCATGTTTGTGGTTTGACACGTGATCAACAGTCATCATTATGAAGACGGATGTTAACACAAATATACGTCACATATATGGGATATATATAATTATATATGCATACCAAGATCTGGTTGGCACATGACCCCAATGATGGGTCGAAGTAACTAGTATTGACTTTTGAGATGAGCACACTGCATGTGAATATTTGTCGAACGAAGCCAAATAAAAAAAAAATGACGCGTGACTCAATTTCAATCATTATTGCGTTTTGTTTTTTGTTTTTTGGGGTTTTTTTTTTTGTTTTTTGTTTTTTTAGGGGGTGACACATGTCCACGAGTGACCCAGTCTGCTTGTGCATGCTGATTGTTTTTATTATTATTGAGTCGCCATCTCTAGATAAATTTCAAACCAACACTGAAGAGTTTCTATCTGAACAATAGCACAACCTTCGACGGCTTCCGAGCAATTTCACCTACCTAGTTTCAATTCAGAGTATGTTTTGCAGACACTTCCCAACAGTGCTGCACGTTGGGGTCGTCTCCCCCAGGACGGTATTACCAGAAATTCGGCATTTTCACCAATGTTGGCGATGTTCGAAATCAGCAACTCAAGGTCAAAACGCTAATGCTCTAATAATTCAGCCACGTACCCACTACGATTGATGAACACTAAAAATGGAACTCGTTAACAACAGGTTACCAAAGACGAGATTGCTAACGTCTGGTTCTCGTTGTAGATAGTTACTTAGATCGAATTACATTTGCACTAACTCCCAATAGTGGAGTGAACTATTAGTAGCAAACTTATACTCTATACAAGGCCCAGTGGCCACCCAAGATAGAGGGTTACTGGCGTCGGTTGTTGTGAGAACGTTAACAGTAAGGGGCGAACATGTGGGAAATAGAACGGTTAACCCCTAGAAATAACAGTTCTTGGGAAGAAACTCTTTGAGTGGAAATTGCTCCTTACTAAAGGAATACAAATGGAATGCGGGTGGTTTGATTCAATGTATGCGGGTTTTAGCAGGGAGGGTTAGAGTTGGGGGAACTAAGGAATTTAAGTCGTTTGAAATGTTTTCATGGAAATAGCGATTGGGTAACGAGTGGTTTGCAACGTTTCGCCTGTGGGAAAGGGGTTGTAGGGTGGAAAACAGTTCATCACCAACAAGGCCGCGTAGACGCTTTTGGGCTCTATCAAGACTTTAAAATGAAGAATGGACAGCTCCATCTCATATATGGCAGCAGTACTTCATTTTCAGCTTCATCTGGCTCTTGTAAAGGTCGAGCATAGCAGGAGGAGTCGGGTACTTACTGGAGCGGTACAGGAAACCGACCATTTTTCCAGTATATTTAGCGATAGATCGTATATACGAATTCTACTTGGTCTGGGGGGTGAGCTTAGGTTCCAATGGGCATTCGAGGCAAAGATCCTCTTTAAGAGAACACCCATTTATTGCGAAACTTCTTGGTGATGATGGAACGTTATAAGTTTGGTTTTAGCGGTATTGAAAGTGACCACCCAGTTTTTTTTTCCCCGAGTTGTTTTTGAATGGCTTTTGAAATTCGCTTGCTAACATAGTTTCGCGGCCGGTGACTGTGTTTAGGACATGTTGTGGGGAAGTTTTTGGAACTGCTTGTGTCTGACGGAGTGCAAATTATTTTAAAAAGAAGAGAAATATAGTCTTCTATTTCAGCATCTGGGACAGCTTTGTCCCGCGAAACAATTTCATTCGGTTCATATTATCCCATGAGTTTCATGATTTTACATCTATACATTTAATGTTCATAGGTTGAAGTTAAAAAAATTCAAAGAGTGAGAGATCAGAGATTCTGTATAATATGTAATTTAAGAAAAAGCAAACCGTTTCACCTTAAGCAATAAAGCAACACTACGTCTCAAGGGGTTACTCAGTGTGAAAGACAAAGCAAAACAGAAAGGAGAGAGAACAATAAATTAACAGGAATTAAGACAACAATAGATAACAATTGACATTGCATTTAAATTTTTAAAGATCAAAATTGACTGGAAAGCAAGAAGCCGGAAAAATTTTTCCACAAGCAAGAAGTGCGAGAAAAGAAACTGTTAGAACTTACAGTTACGTCTCGGCAATTTAAATGCAATTGTGAGGGAAAATAAATGAGGAATGAATTCCTTATAATTGATAGCCTGTGAGATTAACTTGCGAAACACGATCTCACAGCGAAATCATAGCATTAAGAGTCTATGGACTTTCTTAAAAATATATTTGGATACGAAGACTGAATTTTTGTGGTAGCTTTGTGTCTACAAGAGATTGTTGTCAAATTATTTCACTCATTAGTAAATTATTCAGTGCAACAAATCAACCCCCAAATTTGCAGCTTTACTTTTTGATACTTTCATGGGAATTATTCTGATGAACTTTCCTCTATGGTACCTAGACTTTATGAATTTAAACGCGGTACTAGATTGGCGGCAAAGTTTCATCATTTTACAATTGAAATGACTAGATGTAACCGTAAGTTCTATGCTAACAGTTTCTTCTATCGCACTTCTCGCTTGTGGAATTTCTTGGTTTCTTTCTTCCCAGTCAACCTTGATCTTCAAAAATTTAAATGCAATGTCAATCGTTATCTTCTGCATTCTTAATCCTTGTTCTTTAATTGTTCTCTCTCCTTAATAGTTTTTTCCTCATTCTCTAACACTAATTAACCCTCTAGCGTCTTAGTGGCTTTATTACCTTGCTTGGGGGTGAAATGATTTTAAAAAAACTGCAAGTAGCCTTTTCACTTCATCGTTGGGGTATCGCTATACATGCCCTCTTTCAAGGGCCTAAACAGATGAAAATCTGAGTGTGCTGTGTCATGACTGTCAAGTTGTTCAGCCAAGTCTTCAAGTTACTGTGTGACCTTTCGTTGTTATGTTTCAGTAGTATATAACTTATCTTTAAAGGTGGCCTAACTCCGAGCTTTGACAATGTATTCACGTAAAAGTCACAATTCATAGTCATACCGTTATACTATATTCCTTAGTCCCACCACCCCTGACCTTTACAACCAGGACCCGCCATACCACATACAAAAGAGTGAATCATCCCTATTCCCTTTGTATCCCATTAGTAAGAAGCAAGTTTCATTCGGACAGCTTCTTTCCAAGAACTGCTGCTTTGTGGAACAGACTCCCAGTAGGATGTCACTACAATCTTCACCTCTTCAAGGCTAGGATTATCTTTCCTGCACAACCCCATGAACTTCTTTCTTTTTCTTGCTCGTCCTGGGTATGACAATAAACTACAAGGCCTCTAATCGGGAGGAGCGTGGAACTACCTCTTAATTGCTGTTGTCCCCAGGTCCACATTAACACAGGATAGTAGCATATGTTAGGGTCCTAGCTATGGGCAAATAGTGAACCCCCAAACGAGGGTCAAAATATGAAAATATAAAAATACATAAGAAAAAAAGAAAATCACCAGCAATACATTTTCATATCAAAAAAGTAAAAATTGCGAGTAATATATTTTTGGAAGAAAAAATTACCAGCAATATATTTTTGGAAACATGACCGATAAGGAGTTGATATGCCGTTAAACAAACAAACTTTTCTTATGCTCATTCAACACCACACAGGAGCACTCTATCTTGAGTGACTCTTGGGAGTTGTATTGGGTGAATATAAGTATAAAGAAAAGCTACAAGGGACGGAAATATGTAGAGGAACATAATCGTCTACGTCCTGAAGTGACATGACACACACAAGATACGAGAGGGTGCTAACGAGTTCCCGCACCCATCCACTGTAGTGAGGAAGAACCATGTGCGACAGGCGGCGGAATTAGCCGAGAAGCATTCGGTAGTTAACCGAGATGAAATGAGGGTTTGTTTTGATTTGGCTGACGATAACAAAAAGGACAGTCACCGAGTTTGCTTGTAGACCCCAAGCTACGATTTCAGTTTGATAAAGGATTACATTTGACAGCCGTTGGTGACTGTCAGTGTGTGGAAGAGCCAGTTGTAATTCACTTTCGACACACTCATTACCAAAGATCTGACCAAAAATCAGAATTTTAAAAATATATAAATACACAAGGTGATACAGAAAAGTAAAACCAAAAACTTTTCAGCATCACCGCGTATATTTATAAGTCAGTGTTTCTCAACGCTTTTTGCCCAATGCACCCCTTTTACCAAAGCTGTCCGGCCCGTTTAGGATCAAAGTGCAGTATCTGTGCTTTGTGATCATCCGGGCTGGCTTCTGTCGAACTCTCTAATGCAGAGAGGAACTCGGAGGAAGCTTTGCCAAAGGGCAAGGTTTCCTTCGGGGAGGTAGACAGGACCTGAACCCGTCAAGGCGGATTCAAAGGTCATATTTTTGGCCGAGCCTACGGGCTCGCGGGCTACCCACATTAAACCGGCCTTGTGCCACATTTAATCCTCGTGGGTGGATTAATAAATACTATGCACCCATTTTAACATATGTCATTCCCCACCTTTCCAAGATTGTCCGACTGAAAAGGCGCATTCCAAATATTATGCATATACAGTGGAACCTCTCGGTTCACGAAATTAATTCATTTCTAAAGGCCGTTCGTAAACCGAAACTATTCTTCCAATAGGAATCAATGTAAAGAAGAAAAAAAGTCACAGTACAATAAAATTGGGGAAAAAAAAGCATGCCACAACACACGAATGTATACAATATGGCGGTCCACTCAAAAGTTATTCCGTTCGGGTTAACTCGGTTCGGCAATGTTCGAGAACCGAGGCATTTTTATCTCGAATTTTCTGTTCGAAAACCGATTTGTTCGACATGCGACACGTTCGAGAACCAAGGTTGCACTGTATTAATAAAATGTTTTTATTCTTTCCTATAGTATATATGCATGGATTATTTTTTATAGAGGAGTCATACAATTTTAAAAGCAATAAAAACTATTGATGTTTTTTTAACTTGAATAAATATATAGTAGCGTGAGACTTCGGGTTTAAAGTGAACAGTTGATTTACCCACGCCAAGAAGATTAATGGAAGATGATAATGACGAGGAAACACGGATAATTTTGATAAATCAAGATAAGAAATTTCAGTAAGAAGTAGAGTCAGTAGTTCGTTTCAGGAAAATAAGTCCCTAGTTTTAACAAATCGTCATGAAGAGGAAATGTTCATACAACTTAAATGATCTGACACAAAATAATATTCATAAATATTTAAAACAAAGGTAAGAGAGTTAGTTGCTCACCGAAGGGATATATGGTTGCTTACTTTCAAAAATAGACGAAGAATGATAATTTGAAATACTTTTTACACTGGCAAGAACTTCAACGCTGGTTGCGAAGAACTGAAACGAAACCTTTCACATGACTTCAGACACGCTTCTCTGATTAATGTTTCCCCTCATTGCATATCAAAAGGAATTTTACATAAGCTCGCTACTTCCTTTTTCTTTCTTCTTCATGGATCAACGTCTAATTTTTGTGAAGATAAGGTTTTCATTGGTCTAAAAACAATTTCACATAGGCTCGCGAATTTATCTCCTCCTCCTTTTCAGCTCATCGATCAGTTTCTATGAAAACAAGGTTTTCATTGGTCCAAAAACAATTTCACGTAGACTCGCGAATTCCTTTCTGTCTTCTCAGCTCACCCGAATTTGAGTGGAGTGGGTAAAGGGAGTTATTATTTCGCACTTACTACACATGTACAGTAATTTGTTTTAATTCATAACTAATTATTAAATAATAAACTGAAGCATATTTCAATAAATAAAATGTTCAACAGAATGCCAGTATATTGTAATTCCATAAGCAAATTTCTGTAAATAAACCATAAGCAAAAGTATAAGATTTTCCCTCCCTACTGAAAACTCTGAAATCGGCCCAGGGCACGGTGACTCCTTCCTGGTGGAGAACCTCTGTATTAAATATACCAGACAATAAGAGTCATTGTTAATTTTCGTGTTTGCATACAAGAGTTCTTATTTCTGGATTAAGTGAAAATAATGTTGGAAAACGTACAACTCCATCATTACTTTTTCACTTAATCGATAAACAAAAGCTCTTGTTCGAAAACAAAACAGCATTTAGAAATATATGATTTGTATATTCCTTTTCTTACTTATATAAGAGTGTTCTATTTTAAATACTTTTAAAAGAACTTTTTTAATAGAGATAAAAAAAACAACATTTTTTTTATTATTTACCCGTTGGTAAATAAAAAAAAAAAAAATTCTTATTCTAGCGTCCAAGAATAAAGAACGCCCATTTTGAAAATTGTACTGAAATGTGTGAAACACTCTATTCTTCTTCTTGTATATAGCATGTCCCGTCAGGATGTGGATGATCATAGATCTCTGCAACTTTGTCCTTTGTAGCCCTTAGTTTGTCTTTTTGTTATCTCTCCTAATCTCTCTCCTGTCAACCATTTAAACGAACTTGTTAGGTAGGTTATTCACTGCTTTCTACTGTCTCTCTTGCTTTTATTTATTTTACTTATTGTTTTATTTTCTACCCAGTGGTCTTTTATTCGATTTCAGTTTCTAAATTTCAAACTTTTCTGGATTTATTCATCTTTTTTTTTTTTTTTCTGCGAATTCTGGAAAAAAAAGTAGAAACTTCTGAAAATTTTAACCAGGACGCATTGGTATGGCTAGGAATTCAACTCAACAATCCTCGATCCCAAGAAAAACGAATAAAAGGGTGAAGAATAAGAAAAAAATTGACCTTTTTTAAATCTGAAGAATGGACAGACAGGTCCGCCTACGAAACTCAGGAGTCAGGATGCTGAAGGTAACATCAATCATCTAAGTGACAAACTTTTGCTTATATTAATTCTCTTTTTATAGATATAGTTTTGACACAAATAAGGAGACAGGGGCTTTATATACATTGGTAACCTACCGCCATTACAAATCTCATTTTGCCAGTCATTTTTCATCCACAGTAGAAGGTTAGTAGAAGAATGTTTTTTTCTTTCTTTTTCTGGGCTATGTTAAAAAGCTATACCTGTTAAATGCATGTACAATCTACGTGTTCAATTCATTTATTTTGAGATTGTTAAACCTTTCAACTGAATGCCATTTACAACAATAATTTCGATTAACGATGCTTTCTCTTATAAAAATTTCAATGTCTAAGAGGAAACCAAGCCAAGCCAAGCCAAATAATAATAATAATAATAATAATACTCTTCTTACATCTTCATCTTCGTGGTTACACTCACAATGTCTCAGCCGTTGCACGCTCCGACCATCTTCAAGTGTCTGTCTTCGTACTCAGTAGCCCTGTGGGAATTCTGAATCAAACTCTTTATTGAATCCCCTGAGGGAGTGTTCTCATTCCGTTTTTCGGGAATATTGCATATTAATCGGACTAGCGACGAAATAAGATTGATGAGAATTGATTTGAAATATTTTCTAATTACATAAAATGAAATAAAAAGACTCTGCCACCATGGATTGAATAAAGGGTTAAGTTAAAAATTCCGATAAGGTTACCGATTACAAAGACATCTGAAGATGGCCAGTGCGTAGAACGGCCGAAACGTTGTGAGTCTCTACTCTAACCAAAATGAACGTACGAGCCCAAATAAGAAAGCATTATAATAATTAGTCATTAAAAAAAATTAACAAAAGTTAAAATAATTTTATAAACGGAATCATTGGTTCTTGTTTTCTTAAAGAGAAAAATGAAAGAAAAAAAAAACTTCCTCCTGAAAATAAATGTAGTCGCTGTATAAAACAATACAGCGGCAAAATTTCAAGCGGAATAATGGTGAGAATAGAAAAATTAAGCTAAGAAGGTTTTTCGCTTTCTGTTTTAACGTCTATAAGAAGTAACATATACCAAAGCTCATATTGAACGATGACCAGAAGGCAAAACAAAATAATTCAGGTTATGAAGACAAATACCTATTGAGAAAATTAGAAAGAGAACAAGCAGGCGAAAATCTTTCTTTCTCTCTTTCAAGAAAACAATTGCAACTGATATAAGGGAGAATACTCTTCATTTTTATTCGTAACTGTGTGTTAATCTGGGATTTCGTTATCGGATAAGTATTCTTCCACCACACATCCAGTCTAACGGAATATGACACAAATCTTGATTTCTAGTAGGAATTCCACGCGTAGATGAATTAATACCAAATATTGTCCATTTCTCTCGTCACTTTAATTTTGAGATTGACCCTAAAATTCTCCCTTATGGCAGAGGTTCTGTCTGGTAAGAGGAACGACTCCTTGGAACTGGATTTTTTGGGGGGACAGTTTGTGTGCTCATGATCCCCAAATTTGATATGTACAGCAGACATTGTATATTATACCATCTATTATATTTTGTCCGAAAATTGATGCTTGACTAGAGGACAGAAATAGGGTACCCCGAAACAGGTGATCTTAGGCTAAGATGCAGTACCTGTTTGTTTACCCATTTCACCAGGGTTATGTTTTTCTTTTTTTTTCTTTTCTTTTTTTTTATACACGTGTGTGTGTGTGTGTGTGTGTGTGTTTAGGAGGGCCTATAAAGGATTTCTTTCGTAACAGTTGGTTAGGAATGTTCCATTATAAGAAGAGTTGGTTGTAGCTGGTACACAACTCTATATCTGATCAATATCGATTGGTGAAGAAGGGGTATGAAGTTATAAGATCCGAAGCCCCCAATGATCCGCAGGTGAAAAGCATCACTGATTATGCGTACCAGATCAGATGTATTGAAAGATGTATTTTACGAAACGCTCGTTGATCATGATGAATTAACCTGGCAGAATATTTGATAATTTAAAATGTGTACAATGAGTTGCAATGGTTCCCAAACTCTCTTTTTCTGGGCCGCATTTTCGGAATGAAAATCTGATCGCGCCTCACCAAATTTCATGTGATAAAAAGTACATTAAAGGGGGGGGGGTAAAGGGAGATAACCGAGTATTCAAAGTCAGGTCATTATCATTGATAACTCTTCTCCTCCTATATTCTTAAATACTTGATACAACGCAAAAATATCACAATGATAAAATCTGTCAATTATTTATAGCTTTTTTATACTGGAACTCATGCATGCAATTACAAGTAATCCATAATGATATTTTAAATTATGGAATCATAATTATTTTTCGTATAACACCTTTCGCCGCCGCCTACACCCGGTGGTTTAACAACGACGCTTAGTCTTCCGATCCTCAGGATTCTAGGACGACGCGAGCTATCTCTGTACTGTTCAATGCTGACACTGATCCACGCTGGTTGTTGATCGCTGACCGCTTCGGTCCACTCCGTCTCTGCCCACGTTGTGTTCTTGATCTCGGAGCAGTGAAAGATCGAATGTCGTCGTAATAGCAGCTCTGTTTCAAACCGCGACAGGTAATATATTAAGGAAGAAAAATATCTTTACGATGAAAAATAAAACGACAGTTTTGTGAGGTTAATCTTGGTTTATATAGCTCTTGGTACAACAAAAATTAACCCTTTCCGCATCAATTTTTATAGTGACACTGGGCCTTATCTAAACTTCTGTAAGGCTAGGTTCAAAGTCTTGGAATCAGAAATCCTGGTGGCAGCTGACATGGATTCGAGGGGCATTCGATGTGACTTCTCAGTCCAAGTCTTATCTCCCTAAAGTCAAATGCTTATATGCATTTCAACCCAAAACTAGCGTAGAGCTGAAGGGTTCTTGGGATTCGTTGATTCTTTAATTTTCACATTAATTCTAATAAGGGCTTTCTTAACTTTTCTTTCAACCCTAAGTAAGCAAAATATAAGTAAAACCTGACAGAATTATGACGCCTAATGTTTATTGCAACATGTTGTTGCGTTTACCCAAATATATGTGGGCAGCCTTGTATCTACTGTCGGAATAGATACTGGCCCAAATATTAAAAAAAATAATAATAAATAAAAACAGCTAGGGAGAAGTTAGAACAACGTAAATGAAGATTTTATTTTCTAAAATAAGGAACCTACTAATGAAGTTTAAAAAATAATTAACACTCCTTCTTCCCGACTCTGAAAAGGAAAGCTATGTTGCGAAAGGTTGTTTTTTTCCACGTATCAGAAAAGCATCTTTTTGTAACGTGTACGCCAAAACTGACTAGAATAGGCGTCATCGTCTGACCGTTAAGAGTCATTAAGAGCAAGTGCGTTGCATACGAATTAGAGAAGAGGAAGGAAGGTTAACCCAACAATATTAATAATGCTCCTTCTTAAAGTAATGAGAGAATTACGTGTTGATTAAGTTGAGCCTTTTCCATTGCTACGGTTGATAGAACTAACAAAGAGAAATACAGGACCTCTTGTTCAAATTGGAATTCAAACTTGCGTATATATACGTAAATTGAAATAAAATTATATCACTGTCACCAACTTTTGTATTTTAGAGTAGACATTTTCGTTTATTTGAAAAACATCTACATAACTAAGGGAGATAATCCCAATTTCTCCAAATTTATCTTCGTTCTTGCTTATCTTATCTTATTATTTTAAATTATTGTTTGGTTACTACACTTTTCTTTAAAAAAAACGAAACTCAAAAATTCAAATCCTGTTTTTTTGGGTTTTTTTTTTACAGATTATAAGCAATTTTTGCTCTCTCTCTCTCTCTCTCTCTCTGCGTAATTTGAATGTCTTTTAGTGAACAAAAGCCGTTGTTTTTCGCTTATGATGAGACAGTTGATTTTCTGAGCTTGGTGGACGAACACGCGTTTTTGCTGGTGAAAGTGAAGGTTGGATTTGCGAACCCATTTTGTCGTTTCTACGTTGCCTGTTGGACTGTCGTTTGAACTGTGATTTAGCTACAAGTGTTGCGGTCCAGAGACAGAAGAAATCTATTGCAGACGTTTGTTGCTACTATAAGCTGACAGTTTTTTTTTTCTTTTCTTTACAACTACAGAAACACTTTCGGTAGTTTATAAGCAAAATTCCGTCTTTTTTTTTTTTTTCACTGAAAGTAAAAACAGTTTATTTACTGGCGTAACCCCCAGTATGCACTGGGTATATCTTCAGGGGAACTGTACTGGTCCACGGCCTACATCCAACTCTCAAACATGGCTCCAAGAAGTCGCATGGACATGTCAACGGCATCGACTTACCGGTTAAAAACTGTGTAAGGGTAGTCGCATTTCCGACCCAACTGGTGACAATGGATGCATCTCCCTAACACACTTGTGCCAAGCAACCATCAGCCAGTTACCTGCCTGGGCGTAGAAGATGCGCCGCAGAAAGACAACGACTTTAGCAGCGGCCGGGGGAACTTCTGAGGGGAGAGACGGGATAACCTCAACATCCTCAGGGACAAAACGAACAGGCAAGCCATTGCACTATTATTTTGCCTTGAATGCCATCATGAACCACAATTGCAACAGAAATAATGGGGGGAGTGGTAACCACAGTGGTGCAAAAAGGCGCTAGCTAAATGAATGAGTCTCCAATAAAATGATGGGATATGTGTAGAGGACCGTGTGAGTTTGGGTGTTGTTCAATTAGAAACACGTGCTGTTTATTCCTGCTAGAAGAAGGTCCAACTAAAAGAACATGGCGGACTCAAGTTAAGTCCAACCGAAGATGTAAAGAAAACAAACAAGACCGAAATATATATGTCAACAAATATATGTATTAAACAACAAATTTACAAGTGACAAAGACATCAACATTTGTGTGAACGTATACATTTTGTATTTTGGTGAATGTTCGTACGTATGTGTATGTGTGTTTCATGGTGTTTTCCCACAAGTGGGCGAAAATGCTGATCTTTAAAAATATCCGCTGAAATGAAAAGTAAAAAAGAGAACGAGGCAAGAAGTCGCCCTGTATTAATAGTGTAGGGAGTGCGACCCCTAGTAATCAACTAGGGAATTAAGGAGGAGCTAATTCCGACATATGTATCGATAAATTATTCAAATTAATAAAACTCAGAGAGAGAGAGAGAATTATTTATATATATATATATATATATATATATATATATATATATATATATATATATATATATATATATACACACACACACGGCGGAGTAGTGGATAGCGGTTCGGATTGAGGAATCAGAGCCGAGTTTGTTACATTCAGTTGCGTGCGTGCTAACCCTTGAAAAAAGTATGAATCCATCTCTCCCTACTCCCAGCTATAGGTAAATATCAGGACAGACTAGGTCATATAGGCTTGGTTGGCAACCGGTCTAGTAGAAAGGGATCTGAGGAGGGTCGATTGGGGACCTTGAGACACGCGGTGTACCAGTTCTCTGTATTCGGCTCTTCCAAAATTCAAAAATCCAACTAGAATATTGTTTTTTTTTTTTTTACATTTTGACTATTGTCCTCATCTTTGTTGTTTTTTTTTTATCACAACCTTTCATCTGTTGTGCCCTTCGGCTTTCATCAGGTTCTTTTCGATCCAGGTAACCTTCAGGTAATTTCGAACTAAAACCCTGTATTTTATCTCCGAAGGTAGATTGTTCTCGTTCCACTGCCCATACCCAGGGATATCTCGTCTAGTTCTTATTTACTACTGTTCAGTTATTGCTCGCCCCGTTTCTGCTGAGTCCAAGTACACACTGTCCGGCCCAATGATTGAACTCACTATTACGACGTCACCAAATTCAGGAACCAATGCTTTCCACTCAGATGCAACAGTTCGAGAAAAATAGACAGATACATTCGTGAATTTGGTGACATAGTAATCGAGTTCAATCCATGAACCAGGTAGTGTGTATTACTTATAACCGCGCCAGAAAAGACACGGATGATATTATTGCTCATGTTGGTTTCAACATCCCAAATGATCAATTTCAAACATCAAATTAATGATTATATTTGAATTTGATAAATGTTTCAGTTGGTTTCGCTTTCAATCAGAAGCAACTCTTACAAATACATCTCATTTTAATCCAGCTTTAGGATTTAGTGACAGAAAAACGCGAGGACAGTCGGAGACAGACAAAAAAAAACTTGACGCATTTCTTCCATGTAAAATAAACTGAACTAAAACTTTGAACAAAGCTTTTGAAATTATTATTTGATGATATAAATGTTAAATCTCTTTCAGAAAATTACTATTTTTTTTTTTTTTTTTTTACGTATTCAATTATTCGGAATCTCGAATTCAGAACATATTTTTTCGACCCTTTTTCTCAAAATGTCCGGAATAAATATTTCGTTTTTGTAAAGTCATGGCAGAAATATTTTTTTCATATGTATTACCCCCCCCCCCTAACTAATTGTACGAAAACTCTATAATTTCAATTTTGAGGAGATTAGTGATTATTATAAAAGCTTTGAGGAAACCAAATCATGTTTTGTTTTTTTTTTAGTTGGACCACCCCTACCGGAAAATCGTCTCTGAAGTGTAACATACAAAATTCAATAAAACTAAAATATTATTTAATTTCAAAAGCTTTTAATTGCTTTTATTATTTATTCCAATGGACATGGACATTGTCTAGCAAGAAGATATTTCGATGAAAAATGAATTTTTAAAACAATTATTTGTTATTTGTGAAATATTTTTTTTATTTTTACATTATGTTGTTAATTCTAAAATTATGGAAAAGCTTGTAGAACTTAACGAATGCTGTTTTTACAGATTATAATAAGAGCACGCATATTAAAAAAAATAATTTGTGTCAATAATGTGTTTATTTCTTTTGTATTCTTATCACTGTTCACTGTTTCCGTGAAAAATAAAATATTATTGGACATCTATCAGCTTTATCAAGGGACAGGAAATTCTCTTTTTTTTTCTGTATAATATATACAAATCGATTTTTTTCTCCAAATAACCAGAGAGCAGAAACAGACATGATGGCCCAACCAAATGTATATCTTTCTTCCTTCATGTATGGTACTTTGACTGAACAAATTTACTTATTTGAAAATTTTGTCGTAGCTTAGTATTTTGTAATTTTACTAAACGTGGGCTAGTTTTTAGCACAGAGTCAAAAGTATGGAGCACCAATTAAGACAGTAATAATGGTATGTTAGACTAAAAATAACTTACTAACGAACCATTATCTCACAGCGCAAACGCGAGATAAGAATAATCAGAAATTTACTACATAGTTATTTCCCTTGTCATCGCATCAACGCTTTTCGCAACTTTCTTTTTTTATTGAAACGAGTTTTTATTTTTTTTAATGAAATATACAACTTTATAAATGTCTAATAATTATTTTGTTAAAATAACTAGTTAATTTCATATTGGCCTGGTTTAAGCAGAGACATATAAGCTAATTTAAATTTTAAAACTAACAGACTCAATTCTTAAACAAAAAAATGCTATATATTTAGGTTGGTGCAAAAATAATGTCGTTTTCTCACATAAAGTAGGACGTCAAAAAACGACATTATTTTTGCACCCACCTAATAGCATCCATGTTGATTGTTGATGGAAGGCAAAAAAAAAATAAATGTTACAAGAATAATTTTATTGCTGTTAATTGAATGAAAAATCTGTCTTTAACTGACTTGATGATGTGATAATAACTTTTATTTGAGTTGTGAATATTGCAACCAAATTAGAACACTTGTTTAAATATCATCAAAGTAGAAATTGTGGAAATTCCACAGATTTTGACAACTATGATTTATTAACAATCATTTCATGTCTCTGTTTTTCTCTCACTCTTTACCTGTATCTTCATATACTCCCCTTTATCTCTTAATTCATTTTCATTGTAATTAATGGAATTTTTTTTCAATCTGGCAATATTTCTTTATTACTATAAACAGTATTTTAGTTGCTACAAATGTTTGAGTAGACATCCCTCTTTACAAACAGTGAACTTTGTCTACCAGCCTAGATCATCAAAATCATTGTCCAAGAGTCACATTAAGACTTTTGTTGGATTACCACCTCTGATAGTAATCACAGGCAGCACAAAGTTTGAAAAGTTCTTTCTCTTTTATCCTTTGACTTTGAGAGTACAACACACTTCTCCTTTCATTCCAACAGCATGTAAGTACTTCAGAGATATCAACTGAACATTGAGTTGACCTATCAATGACTTCAACTTTGTTTCTTTCTTTATCATTTTATAACATGTCTTGTTAATACATTTATTAACTGTTGTTTGTTTAAATTCCATGTCTTGTACTCATTTTTTCACCCAGACTCATATAGCTTATGGGACAAATAAAATGATAAATCTTTTCATTCCGCAATACTTTTGACCATCTAAACTGGTAGCCATTAACTACACTATAAATTTGCAGGGATGTTTACTCAAACATAATAGCTATTAAAATAACATTTTAAACAAACTCTTCATTGTCTATTCATGGTTTTGTAGTGATAGAAAATTCAATATAAATAAAGAAATAATAACAAGGAGACCAAAATTTCACCATCTCTAAAATAAATGTATATACAGAATCACTAAACCATGAAGTCATATTTTAACCAACCAATCAGAAATGGTACTGATCAGGATACAAACATCATAGTCTAGTAAGTGATTCAGAAACAAGATCAGTTCCCAACCAGGATATAAAGTCACTGAGAGCTAACAATGAATCAATTTTATCAATTCTTCAATTTTGCAGTCATAATAACATACCCAGGGCCATGCATGCCCCACACAATCCTACATAGATACATTCAATACCTATCTCCTTCTATAGGCCACTGATGACTAAGGCATCCATACAGTCCTCTGTAAACACTAAAACATACATACTTCCTACACCCACATTTTTAAGCATGTGGCTTCTACATTTGAATACATACCTACATTCTTTCGGACTCTCCCTTTCATCTGCACCGGGATGTTTACATTGTACTCCTGAACCTCCAACTTCCACTCTATCCTTAAGTGGACATTGAGGTCAACACCAAGCAGTGACAGTCTGTTTCATGCTTCAACGCAATCTTCTGACCATGGCATTGAAGCATGAAACAGACTCTTGCGATTTCTTTTTACAACTGCAACTGAGGTTTGCAACTTTGTGCTAAAATACACAACATGCTAATAGCAATTGTTATTAAGGACATAGAACAAAGTAACTATAAACAAAATGTTTTTCTTTTGTTTTGTTTTTTTTTGCTATCCTCTGCCAGCTGCAATGATGGAGAAAGCATTACCTCGAACCATTGCCATTGAGACACGCTGCAAGAGCCAATCTGTTTCATGAGGCTCGTCCCTTAATCGAGACGCAAGCGCGCCAATCTTCCGAAGGAACACCCTCACCCCAGAAGTCTCCACTGCCACAGGAGTAAAAAAAAAAAAAAAAAAAATCTATCAGCAAGAGAAGAATATTTAACTATTTTTTTTATCTCTGTGTCCCAGGCAACAGACCCTGGCTCAATCATAGATCTGATCAAACAGACTGTAACTTAATTACTTTTCAGTAAGTAATGATGAATATGTGGTGAATATTATTCACAATGTTATCAGTCCTGACCTGGCATATCAGTTTCAGTCACTTTCCGACTGCCATGATATAGCTGCCCTGTGCCTTTTCTATACTTTTGATGAACTTTCTAATTTGGTTCCTCGATTTCATGAAATAAAATGTAGTACTAGACTGTCAGCTCGTTCTTCTTGTTTTACTGTTGAAATTGCTAAATGCAACCATACATTCAATTATAATAGTTTCTTTCCACACATATCTCACCTGTGGAACTCTCTTCCAACTTCTTGCTTTCCCGTCAACTTGACATAGTTGACGGGAATTTATCTTGATAAATTTAAATGCAATGTCAATCATTATCATCTCCCTCCTTGAATCCTGTTCTCTTTATTGTCCTTTCATTTCAGTAACACTTTCTCAGTTTCCTTCAATCTCAGTAACTTTATTGCCTTGCTTGGGGTGAAATGATTTTTTAAAAAAGAATGTTGCTTTTTAAAGTTATTATCCTCTATGGGATTAAACTCTGAAATGCACTATAAATAACACACTGTCAGATAAAAGAGATGACAAGCTAATTCTCCACACAGTTTCCTATCATTCAACCTTGATTCTACATTTGTTGATTCACTCATAATTCATTGCGATGAAATATGTAATTATTTTCCAACACCCTAATAAAAGAGATAATAAACTAATTCTTTACACAGTTTCCTACCCTTCAACCTTGGTTCTGCATTTGCTGGTTCACTCATAATTCAAAGCTGTGAAATACATAATTATTTTTCAATCACCCTAACAAAAGAGATGACAAGCTAATTCTCCACACAGTTTCCTATCATTCAACCTTGGTTCTGCCTTTGTTGATTCCCTCATAATTCATTGTGATGAAATATATAATTATTTTCCAAAAACCCTAATTAAAGAATTGATAAACTAATTCTTCACACAGTTTTCTATCATTCAACTTTGGTTCTGCCTTGGTTGGTTGACTCATAATTCATTGCGATGAAATATGTAATTACTTTCCAACACCCTAATAAAATAGATAATAGACTAATTCTACATGCAATGTTTTATCTTTCAACCTTGGTTCTGTCTTAGATGGTTGGCTAATAATTCATAATGGTGAAATATATAATTATTTTCCAAGCACCTTGATATATATATTTTTCATTCCACTTATTTTTCTATTCATGTTTCTCTTTCTGATCTTCTACTTTTTCTTCTTCACACTCTCTCCCCACCCTTCCATCCTCCCTCACTTTTCTTCAATTCTTTCCCAGTTAATAATATTATGTAAGTTCCTCTGTCAGAAGGGCAAAGATTGAGTAGATACTACATTCTGATTCTCCATAGAAAAATGTAACAATTGTACAAATATACATATATATTCTTCATTTCTGAAATTCAGGTAGAATATTTTTGCATAAATTTTTTTATAATAATAAACATTTTTACCTTTTTTTACATTTTAAGATTGATTGTTTTTTTTTTTTACAGCTTATCAACCCTTTTGGATTGTAAAAATAATGTATTTTTTACAAGTGAATATTGCATTAACAATTCTTTTTGGGGAACAATGATTTTTCCAGATACAAGTCCTCTGTAAAATAGTTGACTTCCCGACTCATTTCCTTTATAATTCTGACCAGCATACCTCCTTACTTACAAGTGACAAAAAATGTTCACAGATACCTCAAGTAATGATAATGCTGGACAAAACTGAAACCTACCCTTGCAGGATGAAATGTCTGAAGACGGACATAGTTTAGTAATTAGCTATTTTAATAATTAAATGTGTAAGTTTTCATTTGGGAACATTTTATAGCACATGGAATAATGGTGGTGAAGAAAAGTACATACACAAATAACAGATCAACTGATTTGCAATGCAAAGATAACATTTATTAAAACAAAATTAATAAAAGGAAAGTTTAAAACAAGAGTTTCTTTTCTTAGAAGTAAATTTCATACACAACAAAATTTTCATGAATATGTTATAGTGGGAACTTACTTTGTGTGTTTTTAAGTGAAGCATTCACAGCCTTTGTAGCTTCAGCATGAAAACTTCATGTCAGCAGTTCGAAAGAGGGAAAACCTAGAAGAAAGAGAAAGCTACTTTAGTGTGCAAGTGTTTTTTTTATATCGGAGAGCTGCTAAAGTTTTATTTTAGGCTGGTACTGTTGCTATCTTTAATGTCACTACAGTAGTGAAGACCAAGATTGACAATATGATTCGGAAACTGAGGAAGACCAGTCAGTGCACAAATACAGCCATGAGAATGAGAGAAAACAAGATAAATCAAGATCTCCCAAAGAAAGAAATATCATGAGATCACAGGAGAGAGAAAGAAACTATTAAAACGAAATGATAGAAGAAGCATAAGATAAATAAGAGATACAAAACTCCTTTATTACAGGAAGATGTAGTTATATGTAGCTGTTATATCTCGTGCAAGATATAATAAACAAAGTAACCCGAGTGTAGGTTTTCAATAATAGATTTATAATTGGATGTATGTGTGACAAGTACAGAGACAGTCGAGAGTATCCTAACCTCAATAGGTGTTTACAAACGAAGTTCCCCGACTGTCCGCTGTGGTCATACTTAATCGGCAACCAGTCCGTCCATTATCGCGAATGGGGAAGTTGGGTTATATCATCACAACAGTAGATTAACTAATTAACATATCCAGAATACCCAGGCTATATAATGAGTTCGATTAAGAGGAGGAGGAACTACATATGAGCATTGAGTAGTAACACAAACAACTTAGAACTTCGCAACAAATTCTTTTTGGAGAATAACAATGACTTTTCAAGGTACAAGTTCTTTGTCAAATAGTTGACTTCCAAACTCATTTCCCTCCTTCCTTAGTTTGCTTCTTACCTTCTACTTCTGAGTCTTGTCCTGCTTTGCAACTCTTGGCAATTTATATCACCCTGTAGTGTCTGCTGATATTTCCTTTGACTCGCTTATTAGGTAGGAACCCCATATTCACAAGACTTCTTTCTGTTACCAGCATTGCTAATTGGGAGACATTTTGCAATTTTCATCATGGTGCTCCTTGAAAGGAAATCTTTTTCTGCTGAAAATTGTGCCTGAAGTTTCTTCTTTGGTGAAAGCCAGTATTAAGGCTTTGGCGCCTTTTTGTACATACCAGATAAAACCATAATCTTCTCTTTGGTTCACACCTGCTTGTTCAGGATTTTCATAATAAGTCTAAACTTTTTCTCAAAGAGGCTAAGTCATTGTTTGCTGATAGAGTGAGGGACCATATAGCCTCTCACAAGTTTGGCTCCTGTAACTACTGGCAACACTGGGAGAGTGTGTTGAATAAGGAAGGATAAGTCCTCAATCCCTCCACTCTTCAATCAGTTTGAAGTTCTATCTTTTGTTGGTAAAGCAGAATGTTTTGCTTGTAAATTCTCTTCCACTTCTACTCTTGACTAATCAGGAGTATCTTTGCCTGACTTTCTAGCTAGAACTGAGTCACTAATATGTAACATGCTTATAACTGTTCATGGTTGCAGTGTCTTCTTTAAGACAAACAATATGGCTTTCACGTCTCTTGGTCACCTGCTGATGTATTAATAGTTATTACTGAAAGAGTCTGTCAAGCTTTAGATATTTGAATAGTAAAACTTAGGTTGTTTAAATATTTCAAAGGTTGACAAGTTTTGGTATGCTGGCCTTCTTCACAAGCTGAAGGGTTATGATGTTTCTGGCCATTTTTTTTTTTGTTTCTTATCAAACCATGTAATGAAAGTTGTCTTGAATGGCTATTCCTCTAGACCATTTTATAGATGCATCCCAAGGCTCTATTCTTGAACCCACTCTGTTCCTTATTTTTATTAACGATCTTCTTGATGTTATCAGTTTCTGATTCAGTATCTATGCTGATGACACTATTTATTCCTGTCTTAACAGAAAGTCTGATAGGTTTGAAATAAATCAGATTAGCAGCTGGTCTCAAAAATAACTTTTCAATTCATTGTTAACTGGGACAAGAAATGGCTTGTTAATTTTAACACCTCTAAGACAAAACTGCACTCTATTAATCATCTTAAAGAACCTTTTTGGCTTTCCATCAGAATGGCTGATGCTAACCTCCCAGAAAGCAACTCCTGTGCCATCTTGGTCTCACATTTTCCATTGACATGAAGTGGAATGATTATAGTGAATGATTATATTGAATCAAATGCTGTCAACTGCTAGGAAAGTTAGTTCATTATGTCAGGCTAGTCAATCTATCGTGCACATCTCTGCATCGAATATTGCTGCCACATCTATTCCGGTGTTTCTGCTAGGTTTGTTGTTTTAGTTTAGTGACATATCAACACCTCTATAGGTTATTTAATGCTGAAATCTAGATATTTTGTACACAATTTTATGGCTTCAACTACAGATATTTTGTACATAGTTTTATAGTTTCAGTGTAAATGTATGTTTAGATATATAGTTTGAAGATAAATCTACTGCTTGTACTTTTCTTATAAAAATGTATTTTTATACTTTAGTGCTGTATCTATTATCATTTTGCTATAAACATGTATTACTACTGTTCATTTTTTCATTATATATAAATATATTGCTACCCTAATGTATTTTTGTACTTCATGAGCCACCAAACAAAAATCAAAATAATATTTTCCCTAAGCTGTTACCATATTGGGTGAGAGTGCATCTGGGAACAACAGGAATTAAGAGGTGGTTCCACACTCCTCAAAACCTCCAATATCGTGATCAAACATCTTGCTGCTGGATGTAGTTTGTCATACCCATTTGTTTCTGCTAGGGGTCTAGAGATTCTTGACAAAATCCAAAGAAGAATTTGCAATATTATCAGTCCTGACCTGGCATCTTGGCTTCAATCATTTTCCCACTGCTGTAACATAGCTTCTCTTTGCCTCTTCTATAAATATTTTCATGGTAATTGTTCTGATGAACTTTCCTCATTGGTATCTCAACTTAACAAATTTAAGTGCAGTACTAGATTGTCAGTTAGGTCTCATCCTTTCACTGTTGAAATTACTAGTTGTCACCATAAGTTCTATACTAACAGTTATTTTTCTTGCACTTTTTGTTTATGGAACTCTCTTCTGGCTTTCCTGTCAACTATGATCTTCAAAAATTGAAAGGCAATGTCAATCATCACCTTCTGATTCCTTGAATCCTGTTCTTTTATTGTCCTCTGTTTATTTCACTTCTAGTAACTCTTTGCATCTTGGTGTCTTTTATTGCCTTGCTTGGGGTGAAATGCTTAAAAAGAAAAAAAGCATATATAACAAACCTAAGTAGAATTTGAACTTGGCTCTCTGATTTCACATTTCATTACACCACCTGCACATTACCTTTAGTTTTTAAGAAATCATGTCATATGGGCATGTCTGTTTTGGCTTCTATAGAGGGATCAATTTATAATGAATTTATATAGCAAACTGATGCACCATTTGGGAACCAATGCTCTCACCTGACAATTGATATGGAATTAATGTTTTTAGTTTTTTGAATTTTCCACAAAATTTAGAAAGCGTCTTACCACTGTTGAATGATGAATATAAGATTTTTTTTTCAACATTAACTCAGTAGCAGGTCATCACCCACCAAAAGTCTGTGTGTCCCTACTTGTAAGTTATTGTGGTCTGCCACTAAGTTGTTTGTCCTCCAAGTCGAATTCACCTTTCATGAATTTCAAAAACCATTGCCAATTCCAGCCAAACCATTTCTGCAGGCTTCATCAATCATGTTCTTTGTTTGCTCTGCTGTCTTTTCCAAATTGAAAAGATATATGTCGTGACACATGTGTATTCTTTGTGTGCTTCACTTCTTTCTTTTTTTTTTTTTTTTTCCTCAACACAGGATGAATCAGTGGTTCTTAAGTGTGGCCCATATAACATTACTGGGATCCACACACAAAAAATAGTTATTTTACTAGTGTACATAAATGTTCCATAGAATTTAGTCATTAAATACTAGTTTATTTTCATTAAATTAGTTTTACTTCAAAATATTCCTATTGTCCAATTCTTAATGCTATCTATTAGTAAAAAGAAAATAAGCTTTTTTTCATCAAATCGTTATGGGGGTCCACCATAAAAAAATTAAGAATAAAAGTGGTACATGGGTAAAAAAGGTTGAGAATTTATCCAGTTATCTGCTGGGATAAATGAAGATTGAATACAAAGTGCCCCAAACTGGTTTTCAACTGTGCATCCAGTCTGTTTTCAAAAGAGTGAGCACCGTCAATTTCTGCACTCACCTAACTGTATGTTTGTTTACTGCTACACACACACATACACACACATATGGAATCAGGGCTGAGTGGTTAGAATGTTTGCATTCTGACCATGAGACCTGGGTTTGAATCTCACCATGGTTGATTTGTCAGGAAGGCAACTTCCTGATGTTATCATAAAGGTTGAACCAAGCCTTTTGTCAGTGAAATTGGGTGGATGGAACTCTTGTGGGCCATCAGTAGCTGTGCTAGCATGAAGCTACAAGTCATCGTGGCTGAGGGCTTGTGCATGCTGGCCTTGTTCAAATTGTTGATCATACTAGATAACACGCTCTCTCCCAGAAACTGTAACTAATGTCTGCTCAGCATATTTGCAATATAAAACACAGGTTGACTCTCTGGATATTGAGCAAACACAAATGTATTAGGTTGGTGCAAAAATAATGACGGTTTTTGACATATTTTTAACGTCAATTATTATTTGCACCAACCTAATACCTAAGT
The DNA here is from genome assembly GCA_963932145.1 of Acanthosepion lycidas. Classification (NCBI taxonomy): domain Eukaryota; kingdom Metazoa; phylum Mollusca; class Cephalopoda; order Sepiida; family Sepiidae; genus Acanthosepion; species Acanthosepion lycidas. The sequence goes on along the minus strand of OZ010589.1, from coordinate 52,859,000 downwards.
GAGCATCTGCAATAGGGATTGGCTAGCTGCCCTAATAGACAGCAATCCTCGAATACAAGTGGCCATATATATATATATATATATATAAAACAGGCAAATATATTGGTAAGTTGATTTATATAATATATAAGTATATATTGAAGTCAACACCCAATTGTGAGATTCTGTTTTCCGCTTAAGCGCAATCTTCAGGCTATGTGTGTTGTGATTTGATTTGACTATTTATATATGCTGGTCAATTATGCATTATAGCTAGGTCTATTGTATTATTCCAAGTTATTTGGTGGGTGGTAACATGTTTCAAAATATTCTACTCTATTCTATTGAGTAGAAATTGTGGATCCTAATGCAGTTTTGTAGCTATTTTATAGTGTTGGATTGTTAGTTTTTTTTTTTTTACTCATTATTTATCATTGTGTAATGACATATGTACACAGGTGTAGGCTTTAAGGAAGTTTTATTCAACTCTTTTATAGTCCCAGTAAACAGAAATAGCTCTCTCAAAGAGGAGAGTAACAAAACAAGGGGAGACCACTCTTGATTATTCATAACACGTTCATTACTTTATTATTGTTAGTATTACATTTACTTGTGTTTATGTGTGCATTCATGGTTTGTTAATATGTTTATTATTTCCTTATTTATTTCCTTATTTATTGGTTAGGATTAATGAAAAAATAAATAAATGCAATAAACAAAAATAAGAAAAATAAATTAACCCTCTGGGTGTTGAATTCAATGTCCACTTTTATATTTACATTCATTCTACCCCTGATATTGAGCACTTTAACCCATGAATATAGTATACCTCAAATCATATATATATAGTTGTGTTAAACAGTAAGTAATAAAATGTAAGTAAGTAATTAATTAATATAAATTTTTGGTCTGTCATTATACATATCCATTCATCAATGTTGAGTACTAGTAGTAATAAAACATTGCTCAATGTATATTGACAGCAAAAATTTATATTAATAAATATCCATTTCATTCCTTACTATTTAGCAAAACTTTATATATATATATATATATATATATATATATAGTTTTGAGGAATGCTATATTTATGGGTTATAGTGATTAATATCAATGATGGAGCATATTTAAGCATAGTGGACATTGAAGTTAACACCCAGCAGTGACAGTCTTTCATGCTTGAATGCAATTGTCAAGCCATATGCAATGAGTTTTTGCTTGACTATATATACAGGTCAATGATGCATTATGTGTAGTTTATTGCATTATTCTAATGGTTATTTTGGTGGGTGGTAACAGTTATATTTCAAATTATTCTTGGGGCTATTGAGGAGAAATAATTGTGTGTGTTGGTGTAGTTTTTGAGCTGTTTATTGTGTTGTTAACGTTTTTTATTTATTATTGATTATTTTATTGTTGGCTGTTATTATTAAATTCACTTGTGTTTATGTGTCTGTTCATAGAATGTTAATTTCTTTATTATTTACTTAATTTATTTGCTTATTTATTTGTTTGGATTAATTTATTTTAATTTTTTAATTTTTGTTTATTCCGATTTGTTTTTCATTTTTGATTTTTAAGTAATGCAGTAAAAATTTATTTTCATGCCTGCATCTTGAGATGAATTCTGATTGTTTATTTAGTAGAGTGTGTGGTTTGTCAGTCTAAAATACATTGGATCTAACAACAGTATCTCCTGTCAATGTGGAAGCAGGTTCAGATCCTGATGGAGAGTGCATATTTTTCTTTTAATAAGATTTTCTGAATATTCAGGCTGGTAGATGAAAATAAATAAATTATTCTATTTAATGAATAAACAGAGCACCTACTCAAATACGCTTATTCACTAAAAATAATATTTAAGTAATAAAATTAATAAATAAAAATCCATCACTTCTTTAAATATATATATATATATATATATATATATATATATTTTTTTTTTTTTTTTTTTTCTCACTGTTAGCACAACTTCATCCACAGTTCAATCTTCAGAGACTGACTGAAAACTGACCATTACATAATTTAAATTTTGATATATATACTAGACTATAGTGTTAGGTTGGTGCAAAAATAATGACGCAATAATGTCGTTTTTTGACGTTAAAAATACGTAAAAAAAAACGACATTATTACATCATTATTTTTGCACCAACCTAATAATAATGGAGCAGTCCATATTATTTAAAGGGTTTGTTTTTTTTTTTTTTTTTTTTTTTTAAAGATAAAATAAAATTTTAGTTAAAAATAAGTATAAATAAATGTTAAAAAAAGATTTCAGCTCGAATTGAAATTAACCTGGTTAACATATTTCAACAGGTATTTCTTTTTATGCTTATATGTGACCATTAATTCATTTCTCTTGTTTAGTAAATTAAGGTTATTTAAATTTTTAAATTAGTTAATTTTTCTACATTATACAATGTAGAAAAATTAACTAATTTAAAAATTTAAATAACCTTAATTAAGGCTACATCTTTTGCTTTTACCATTTTAAGATTTGATTTTTTTAATAGGAGTCCATCAAGGATTGATGATCACCCAACTTAGTACAGGTTGCAATGGTTTGTGTTAAGCCACAGCAACCCTCTCTTCCTACCAAGTATGTAATCTCTGGGGAGAGTAGGCAGGCTGCAGGAGATGCCAGATAATACCAAATGCCTTTGGGTCCCTTCCTCCAGATTTTCAGGTTGGTTTGAATTCAGAGATTTGGATGGTGAATTTCTGTGTGTGGTTTCTACATAATAATTTTACTGTGTAGAGTATATGCAGCAGGTGTTGTATGCTTTTTGGTGGGAACGTACTATGCATGGCTGGTTGACCTGGGCCTGACTCTATTTTTAGAAAACTTTTAACATGCTATCTCCACTGCTAAGTAGTGTAAGGTTGATAGCTTATTGAATACTAGCAGTAGAGCCCGGTGTTGCTCGGGGATGTAACAGTAAAAGATAGATCAAGTATCGACCATCATAAAGACTGAAAAATAACATTGACAAAGATTATTGTTTAAGGTTGACGGACACGCATGTCTTAATTAGTTTTTTTTTTTTTTTTTTTTTTTTTATGAATTGGTCAAACTCAAACAAAAACATTGTTTTTAATCATTATGAGTCTACCGATTGAATAGAATTTTATTATAAACAATTGTCTTGTAAATGGAATTTTTAAAGCATTCTGAATGTAAAAAGAAAGAAAAAAGTGTGCAAGACAATAAGAAAGACTACCTGCCAAAAAAAAGTGAAGTTTTGTTGAAATCGGTTGAAAAATGTAGGAAATCCGATCCCATATATAAATGAACACACACACACACACAAACAACCAACCTGGGTTTTATAATAAGTATAACTCGATATTAATAAGTATAACTCGATATGAGTTGTCCCCCTTTCATTAATGCTTCTTAATCGTGTTTTCAAATTGATTTCATGCAAAAACAATTGTGTTTTTCCAATTTTTGTCGCTGTCTGAACCACTGCAAGGTAATTTTACATAGTCCTGTGAAGTTTTGTTGAAATCGGTTGAAAAATATAGGAAATCCGATCCAATATATAAACGTACAGACACACACACACACACACTCTGCGTTTTATAATAAGTAAGATTATTCACTCATTATCAATTTTAAACTATCAGTGGAGATAGTGTATTAAAAATTTTCTAAAAATAAGTCAACATGACTGCTAAAACGCATACAACATCCACCACACATAAGCCACATATGTGTATGAATGTATATTATTTTTCTTATGAATATTGTATTGATTTCATTTGGTTTGTTTTACAGCATATCAACCTCAATGGGTTATTTAATGCCAACAAAATTTTTATTGCTGGTAATTTATTTTTTTTTTCAAAAAAGATATTACCAGTAATATATTTTTTGAAAAAAAAAATAAATTACCAGCAATAAAAATGTATTGCTGGTAATAATTTTTTTTTTATAAAGTATTTCTGGTATTAAAACCTATTTTTACACTTTCACAGAATTTTGACCCAAGTTTCGGTGTTAACTATTTGCCCATAGATAGGACCCTAACAGGTGTTACCACCCCAGGTCAGGGTGGACCTGGGAACACCAGCAATTAAGAGGTGGTTCCATGCTCCCCAAAACCTCCTGAACAAAGGCCTAACTGTTGGATGTAGTTTATTGTCTTACCCAGGACACAGATGTAATTTTTTATCATACCCAGGACAAGAATATTGTATTGAGCATATTAATATGTTGATAGATACAAATACACTTTTGTATTTTTTGTAAATAAAAAACTAATTCAAGCTAGTGATTATTATGCTCATAAAAAAGGGATACTCAATATATTCAAGTAAAGGTAAAGTAAGAAAATAATTAAAAAAGGAACGTATAGCCTTCAACTGAAATCAGTTCCAACAGGTATTTCAACAGGTATTTCTTTTTATGCCTACATGTGACCATTAATTCATTTTATCTTGTTTAATAAATTAGTTATTTAATTTTCTTTTTTTTTTAAATTGTTAATTTTTCTACAAGGTATAGATTACATCTTTCACCTTTATCATTGCAAGATTTCCTAAACTAATCTTTGCTAAACCTCTTTAACATTCTTTTTTATTTTTAATCACACCAAGCACGTTTTTAATTTCCGAACTTGCCAAGATATTTTGACAGTATTGCTTTACTTTTCTTGAACCAGTGTACTTTCTAATCAGGGACGATTACAGTTTGTCAGCCACTGCCACTGAGCAGACAGAGAAATCATATCAACCTTACTCCTATGGCATCCTTCTGGAAGTGTCTTCTCCCAAAAATTAATTTTCTCAGACACCACAGCTTGGGATTCAAGGTTGAACATTGGGGATCTGGGGAGAGTAATACAGGACTGAACAGTGTAGAAAGGGATTCTTCCAACTAACCACAGAAAGGTTGAAGGATGATGATGATGATTAATCAAGGACTGAATTTGATAGGGAACTCTTTTCTGTTGGGGACAAGTTTGGTAATCATCAATGTTATCTTCCCACGTTTGTTTTTTTTTCCCTTTTTTATAGAGAATAAAAGGCTTTTCACTTTTCTTGTTCACACGTTTTTGTTATTTCTATCACATTTGTTTTATTTAACTGTTTTTCATACTTCCATTCCAATTTAACATGGAAAACACGACAGATTACATGCCTTCCATCTAGTACTGCATTTATACTTGGTGAGATCCTAAGTGATATAAAGTCTGGATGCTGTTAAAAAAAATTAAACCAGAATTTTCAAGCTCCTGAGCCAATAAAATAAAAAGAATTCTTAATTTTTTAAATTGCCCTGTGAATTGTGAGGCTTTAAACTATCTTCTTTTCTTTTATTACATCATTATTTTTGCATCAACCTAATATGCGCCGTGTCTCTTCAGGACGTAGGCGATCATGGCCCTCCACATCTTCCTGTCCCTTGTAGCTCTTAATGAGTTTTGTCCTTTTGCTATTTCTTCCAAACTCTGTTCTACCATTCATTTACTCAAGCTCATCTAGTATGTTATGTGCTGCTTTCCTCTATCCCCCTTTCCCTCAATCTCTCCTGTGAGTATCAGTTTCTCCAAGCCCTCCTTCCTCATTAGTTGCCCCAGAAATTTCAACTTCCTCTTCCTGATGTTAACTATAAGTTTTTTTTTTTTCCAAAACGTTGTTGTTGTTGTTGTTGTTGTTGTTCGCTCCATGGTATCCTCAGCATCTTTCTGTAGAACCAACATTTGCAGCTATACAGGAGGATAGACATTATGTAACGGTTCAGTACTCTTTTCTTTGTTTCTAATGAAATTTTTCTATCTCTTAATACTCTGCTTCCTTACATACAAGCTGCTAGTGGCTCACTGGTGGGCCACCAATGACAATACCAGCGGTCCTCTGGTGGCAGCCAGTGGTAACATTGCCAAGACGAACATGCCAGCAGCCCAACAACAGGCCTCAACTGGCAAACACTATGTAGTGGCATGCCCCTCAGTGGCAGATTGGTGGCTTTTGTGTAAGGTTAGCACTTGTAATGCATCTTTGGTCATTCCAATATGTCTTCAGATCTCAGTGTCACACTTTCTGTCCTCTCTTAGAACACTTCTCAGATATTTTAAATTTTTGTACTTATTTGATTTTGGTATCCCCAATTTGTAATTTGCATTTTGAGGTCTCACCCTTTTGCTAATATCCATACATTATGCCACACTCTGATGTTTCAATAAATCAATGAATGTTTAATGGAATTATCTCAAATGGTCTGATAAATATGTTAAAATATATTAAATTCTAGTAATTTTTACATACTAGAAATTTTTTGCAGTGTTTAGTATCCTTGAACTTATCGCTAACATATAAAAACTTAAAGAAAAGATATACAAAAAACAATATTGCATTTTTATTAAATAAGTATTATTTTAATCATTAAATTGTTTTTAAAAAAGTAGGAGTATTTTGTATATTGAATTATAAAACTTAATAATAATGAAAATTTATTTTACTAAGCTATGCACTCTAGTAAAACCAATTGTACTTTGTACCCCTTGCTTGTTTGCATTTCTCCCCAAAATTTGGTTTTGATTGGTCAATGTATGGCTATTTTAGAGGTTGTGATGAATGGACTAACAGAATTCACAGAATTTTATACATATAGATATGAGAGGTAGATTTTGATATGTGTCTTTGTGTTGTATTATTATTACTATATATATATATATAGAGAGAGAGAGATATCACTAGCATCATAATACACAAAAGGTAAATGCCAATTTTTAAGATACAAAATATTAAAAAAAATGATACTCACAGATTTTGCCAGAAGTATAGACAAATGTTAAGACAATATTTACATTCATAGGATCAGGATGTGTGTGTCTATGGTCAAATCATGCTGAAAACATTAGTTCCCATTTGATCACCAAAGTTAAGGAGTGTCGATCCAGGTCACTATTTTGATGGGAAACTGTTTGGGAACACTGGGTACAGTAAGCAATTGCCTACAATTCGAAATGTGTTTTGGCTTTAAATAACTCACAAAGGGTTGATAAGTCATAAAAGAACAGTCAATCAACAATACAGAGATATATTCCTTTTTACAGAAAAAGAAACATCAACTAAAAAAAAACAAATATTACTTTTTAATCAAGCATTTATTGATGAATAATTTCTATTTTTTTTTTAAATATATAAATGTATCTATCATTTGTATGTGTATACATATACATATATATATATATATATATATATATATATATATATATATATATATATATATACACCCAAGTATATAATTGGTGTATATGGAATGAATTCCAATAACCAACAATTGCTATTCTTAAAAGAGTCTTAAAAGTAGAGCAGATATAATTATTTATTTAAAAAATTTATAACATAAACATGTTATAAAATCACTACAAAAATAGCCATTTTGTTTCAACACTCCCAGTGTCTTATCAAGTGATGATGTTGAATGCAAATAAAACCATTTGTTTTACATTCAACATCATCACTTGATAAGACACCGGGAGTGTTGAAACAAAATGCCTATTTTTGTAGTGATTTTATAACATGTTTATTTTATAAATTTTTTAAATAAATAATTATATAGGATGAACCAAAAGTAGGTGGACAGTAAATGATAACATTTATTTTGTGATTACATACTAATACAATTGAATCTTGATAAACAATTATTACATATACAATTGAATTTTATTATATGCAATAATACAGTACAAAAGTCCTGAAAATGTTATGTTCAGATTGATACCCAAACTGGTGTCCATCACAATTTACACAGCTTTGAAGTCTACCTTCCACGTTTCAACAAACATTTTTCCACAAGCATCTTTGTGTATTAATTTCTTAAAATACATTGCTGATGTAATGTTTCAAATCACCAACACTTCATGGTTTTCAACTATAAACTATGTCCTTGAGTACTCTCCAAAAGAAAAAAAATCTACTGGTGTAAAGTCTGGTGAACATGTGGGTCAATCAATTGGACCTCTTCAGCCAATCCATTTCTCGGGAAATATTTAGTCAAGACTGCTTTTGAATAATGTGGATGGGCCCCAACTTGTTAGAAATAAAGGTCGTGTGAATTAGGCTGTTGTTGTAACTGTGGAACAACTTAATTCATTAGAATTTCAAGATATTTATTGCCTGTGACTGTTCCATAAAAAAAAAAAATTGGTCCTAAAACACCAGAACTTGAAATACTACCCTAAACAGTACATCAGTCTGGTTTAACTGTTGATCTAATGTAAAATTCATGTTCTCACTCTACCAGTAAACAATTATTATATAACACTAACACAAACCCTATTCAACCTACTGTTCACCTACTTTTTGGTTCACCCCTGAGAGTGTGAGTATATATATATATATATATATATATATATATATATATATATATATATAGTGATTTTCCAAGCGTAGCTTAGATGTGGCACAAGGCCGAAAGTATGAGGCACCCAATCAGGATCGAATTCACTACTCAGTTTTAATTGTTCTAGTGAGACAAGTGTGCTAACCATTAGCCTTGAAGTGCCAGTATATATATATATATATATATATATATATATATATATATATATATATATATATATATATATATATATATAATTATTTATTCCAAAATTATAACATAAATTTGTTATAAAATCACTACAAAAATAGCCATTTTGTTTCAACACTTCTGGTGTCTTATCAAGTGATGGTGTTGAATGTATAAAATAAATAAATGTTCTAGAATAGAAATCAATCTAAGTAATAAATATTAAATTATACTGTAAAATATAATATAATAATATATATAAAATTACTATGTATTATATATACTATATATTTGTACTTGTGTATATATATATATATATATATATATATAGTGATAACAAAGATAGTGTGAAGCAAGAAATGCTGTGAGTCAGTGGTAGAATAAAAGGCAAAGCAGCCTTTGCAATAAAATGCTTGATATCTGAGCATTAATAGTATTAATACAAATATAAAATTTGGCACTTAGCTGCATGATGTTGTTTTCAGCTAAGTGGCAAATTTCATATTTGTATTAATCTTTATTTAACAGTGTGAATGTTGTGTTGAAAGCTTTCTAAAAGATAGAAAAACACTCACTCAAATTACAGCCATGCACATGTGAAGGCTAGGAGTAAATGCTTCTACTGGTATTCAAAAAAACAGCTCAAAAATTCATCTTAAACAGTCAAAACACAAAGAGAAATTAATAAGACATAAAACAAACCCCACCGTGAAAATGGCTAAAGATGTGGCATTTGCGACAATGGAAAATTTTGCCTTCCCTTACTCCCACCAAACAGAAAAATGTAAGAACTCTGGAAAAATTAATTAAATTTTCCTTGTCTGTCATATATAACTAAATATGTTTAAAAGAATGGTTACTGCCCAAATATATATATGTGTGTGTGTGTGCGCAAAATGATATAATTCAATGTATTCCAATTTTCCGGCTCCATGCTTTCCAGCCAACTTTAATCTGCAGAAATTTAAATGCAATATCACTTGATTAATGTTTCTATTCCCAATTTTTCCACACCGTGTAACCTCTTGTGGTTTAGTGGCATTACTGCCTTGCTTGTGGTAATTCTGATTTAAAAAAAAAAATAAATAATGTTTATAAAATGATAAAACAGACATTCTGTAATTAATACAATCCTTCTTATCTGTTGAGTGAGAAATCATGAAACTGAATTGACCTCTGATAAATATTGCAAAGTAATATGACTTCTAATTCAATTCTATATATATATATATATATATATATATATATATATATATATATATATATATATATGTTATTATTGAGTGGGAGAGCAGTACATGAAAAAATGATGCTGGCATACGAAGATACTAAACCCAATATACCCTTTGTTACACTTAGTCTGATAAGGGCAAATGGATCACAAATGTGTGCAATTTGGTGACAGATTTTGATATAAGCAATGCATAACCTTGCAGATGAGATTCAATTAGAAATACCTTAAGGTCGGGTAGCCCTGTCCACTGAGATGGTTTTCGATTGAGGGTGTTCCCAAGTATCTAGATGTGATTCCCAAGTCTTCTTGGTTGATTCAACCTTCAAAAAAAAAAAAAAAAAAAATGATAAAGTTCCTGTTATCTGACAAGCAGATCCCTGGTACTAAATGAGATATATAACCCAAATAGTATTTTTGCAGTTTTTCACAGATTTTGTGTGATGTGTTTCGTCCTTTACAATTAAATTTTTTTTTAATGTAATCTAGATGATTTAATTCTTGTTCTTTTTGTTGTTTCACCAACATTAACAACAAATTTAGACTGATGAAGTCCTAAAGGACCAAACACATCACATGAAAACATTTTCCACGTCATCATACATTTTCCCCAATATTCTTCGATATATAAAAATTTATATATAGTTTTATATATATATATATATATATATATATATTATACATATTGGCCTTTTACAGATATACTCTATCTGAAATTTTTACCACACACACACATATATATATATACTGGACTCCCACATCATTTTTGAAGTGCGAGGGTACAGTAGTTCAGTTCTTTGAATCAAACATGCAGACTATCCACACATATGATTTCATTACTCACCATCTCAATTTTACTTTTGAAAAATGTAGAAATGTGACACTGGTAAAGTTTCTCTGAATAAATATTCTTGAAGAATCCAACTGCATTTTCAACTTCTTTTTCATTTCCAAAAATTAAATAAGCCCAAATAACACTGATGACCTGGAGTCATATATATATATATATATATATATATATATACACACACACACAAAGCCCTCAATTAGTGTGGCTAATGTGTATATTGGTAACTATAAAAAAAATCAATTTTCAATTACTGTGGTTAAACTGAGAAGTGTTTTACCACACTAATCAAGTATTATATATGCACTAATTGAATTTTGGTATATAAAATATTTAGCGCTCTAAATTGAATGCACTAAATAGATTTTTTTTAAATTGATTTAGCACATTAATCAAATGTGCATTAAATCAGAAATGACTGTATGTGTGTTTGTGTATATATATATATATATATATATATATATATATATATAATAAAAAGACTTAAACACTAATATTCCATGGTCATAATTTATTCCATTGGAATCGTAAATACGATCCAATTCATCAGACCTACAAATTTATATATTTTGCAAATGTATGTGTATATTTACCACTAATATTATCTCTCTCTCTCTATATATATATATATATCATTACACAAATGTAAACAAAATAAATTTTCAAAATTTAAAATTTAGCTAATTAATCCTATAAATACTTATTTTAATAGTCTATATAAATTATTCAAATTATATCATTGACTTTGAATATATATATAAAACTAAAATTATTTATATATAATTTTAATTTTTTTTTGTGTTTATACAAATTTTAACACACACACACACACACACACAATTTACAAGGAACAAGTAGTGAAGTCTTTATAAATTGTCACAAATTTTGGAAATTAAATAATTCCATTACACACACACGCACACACACTTGTATAGATAAATTACTATATTACTCTAACACAAAATTGGTATTAGTTGTGAGTGTGTGTAATTATTAAGCAACAAGTGACTGTACCAAATTTAAGATTCTTTAGAAATTATACTGATAGCCATTATTATAGTCATTATTACATTAAAGGACTAACACAATCACTTGTGAATATCATTATTTGAACCTTGAAACTTTTTAACAATTTTTTCATATATTTTTTAAATGACATTTGTACTTTTTAAAATAAGATAAAGTTATCTAAAAATATTTAGGAATATTTTAATTATATCTCAGTAAAATTTTTAAAAATAAAACAAAAATCTTAGACAATTAATTTGAGCTAAAAAATTCAATTAATTTTAAAACGAAGAAAAACTTTTCATAATTCTTAATTATACGTTTCATTTGAGAGTGCTGGAGAATAAAATAACAAGCCAGTGTCATATTGTCAGTGAGATGTGAGATCTTATTCCGAACGTTGACGTAAACAAAGTTTTAATAAATATCAAATTAACTATATTGTGAAAGTAGTTCTTGGTCTTGTATCGGGGTTAGGCTATGCTGCCTCTTACAAAATTACAGTCCTTATTATCATTGTGCGTTCTCATCCATATCTTTGACTATCGACATTTCATATGTGCATGTGCTATTCTATAGCACGTTTGTCCATCCATAGATTTTTTTAACCATTTTTGTTTTACTTCATTATTTTTTCAGTAAGTTTTATGGTACGTTTATCGTGTATAAAAAAAATGAAAAAATAAAAAAGAATCGATTTATTACAAATAGCGACATGTACGAGACAGTGGATATAACGCTCATTTACTGCTGAGTGCCGGATTCGATCCATGTTTTGTGCCGAACCTCGACAAAACGGAACGCTCCCTTGCTTGATTTTTATAATCTGCGCACGCGCGCTCCTCACGGCGAATGGGCATGGATATACATAATGGCGGACAAGTTGTCTGACGAAGAGCTGGTCGAACAACTCGCGAAATATGGAGAGAAAATCAAGCTGCCCCTTACTGGAAACCGGCGATCGATTCTTCGTAAGAAACTCAATCATCTTCTGGCCAAAAACCGGCGAAGATCGGCACCGGCTAGACAGAGAACGTCTCGCAATGACCTGTCCAGCTTTAGCTCTGATGACACTGATTCTGAGTGCATAAGCGTGGCGGCTGGAGTGGTTTCTACTTCTTCAGCCGGCTTCACCGGTTCGGCATCGTCCTATTCCCCATCCATACCGGTTGCTAGTGTTTCTAGAGCCACTCGAATGTCTAGCTCAGCTGCCAGTATCAATTCTAGTAATACTACTAGTAGTCCTAAGTCACCACAGTACCATGATAGAAGAAGCTCTACATCCAATCATAAAAAAGATACCCGGCACCCGCCGTCATCTTCGTCTCCTGCCTCAGCAAATATTCCTAATAACACTGCCGCAGTGGCTTCTTCGCCGTATTCTGGGTGGCACAACACAACCCCTCAATCTTTAATGATGCATTCATCTCTTTATAGCCCCACGTCTTCAACGCCCCAAGCTCTAAAATCGGCTATCAAAAGCGGTTCAACTACTACAACTGCTACTAATAAATATGGTTACAACGTAACTATTCCTTATGGCGCATCACAGTCTCCTTCTGTTTGTTCTTCAAGTTTGGTCGACGGTGCGATCAGAAATAGCGGCTACCCCAACCATCATCCTCATCACCTTCATTCACAACAACAGCAACAGCAAGCCCTCCACTCGAGGGTTCACCCTTCTCCTCATCATACCCGGGGTGGAAGAAGTAGTAGCCGTGCTGTGGCCGCTGCTGTTGCAGCAGCCGCGGCGGCCCCCAAAAAATCCAGACCAGGAACAACAATTTTTGAATCCAGTGATTCTGACATTAGCCTCGAAGATGATGACGATGATGAAGACGAAGACGATGACGATGAAGACGAGGAAGATGATGACGATGTGAAGACCTCGACCCTCAAGTCGACCATGATGTCGTCTTCGGCCTATTCCCCTTTCCAGAATTCAGACAACAGGGCCAAGTACTCGACAACAGTCAACAGGAGCCCAACGTCTAAGATTCTAAAGGAATTCAGACAGAATTACACAAAAACGCGGAAAAACCCTTACAAGCCCGGTACAAATTCGTGGGACCCTTATTTACTGATTGGCAGTGAGGGTCCCTTCAGAGAAAGGAATTCACATTGTGTATCTTGGGTCCTACCTATTGTTGCCGCACTCTTCTTTCTTATTCTGGGGATCGTTTATGTTAGAAATTGGAATAACAATGGAGCCCTTCCTGAAAATAACGAAGGTTAGTTTGTTCTTTTAAAATAAATATTCTGTTTCTTTAGTTATGAATTTTTAGTTTTTTTTACCCTGCATAATGTACGCCTTTCTAAAATATTCATAAAATTTTTATGACCTTTGCTTTCAGACCTCTTTTCAAAAATTCAAAACTTGATGCATATTTTTTTCTTCTTCCGATTATTTACCTTAATTAAAGTTTTAAAAAAATATTTAAAAGAAATATATTTTTTGTTAGGGCAAAAAAATGTCTCAGCCACGTTTCGATTGTTGGTTTAACTAACTGTTAAGTGTGTGTTTGTGTGTATATATATATATATATATATATATATATATATATATATTATAATATATATAATTATTTTTTTTTTTTTTTCTTAGAAAAAAAAAGTTATTTTTATTAAGTTTTTTTTTTTTTTTAAATTTTACTCTGTTTTTCTGATCTAAAATGTGACCTTTGAAAATTTTAACACATTTTTAATTTTAGATATATTATTTTAGTAATCAAAATTTTGTGTTGAAAATGAACTTTTTATTTTGTTTTGCAGACTTGTCTTTTATAGCAAAATGGTGTACTGTAATAATCACTTTCCCTCCTGACAGTTATTTGTCAGCTCTCATAATTATTGACAATAAATTTAAGAATATTAAAGAGATGACTTTAATTCTACGGGCATTTTTAAAAATCTAAAACATACTTTAACTTAAAAAATTTACAAAAAACGTAAGGATTGTACTTTATTGTTTAGAATTATTTAAATTTCTATATTCTCTTGCTTGGAATTTGAGATGCAGTCGACTGCAAAAACATAAACACGAAAAACGTTAGCAATAAAAAACTAAAAGTAAAACGAATGAAAATTAATTAAAATTTGATAGAAATACTCTAACCAGAAAAAAATAAATATGAAAAATGAATGATTTCAATTTGTTCCCAAATAATTCATAATTTGAGTAAACAAAATTGAAAATCGGAAAAACTATTTTGAATCATTAGGTGCGAGGGAAATGTATTTATTTTTCTCTTGGTAAACTCGTCTGTTTGCTTCCTTGTCTCCAATATGTCTTGTAAAAAAAAAAAAAATGTGGTAAAAAAATTCAAATAATTGTATCCTAAATACTGAATGAATGATACGCGATGTCGTATTTTCACTATTGATTCGTTTTATTAAAATTTGTGTTTTCTATTTTGATAATTGCTTTCAAAGATTTTAGTAAGCTTAGATGTTAAAATGAAAAAATAAAAAAAACATCCGGTGTTTTATTTTGTTTATTTAACATTTTATTTATTTATATTTTTATGGGTCCAACTTAACCTAAATTAAAATTCATGAGTAACGATCTTTTTATTTACTTAACCATTTACTTTGATCACGTTTTTAACCGTTTTTTTATTTTTTTTATTAAATAATTTTTAAGTGATAAAGTCACAAGTCTTATGGAGGAGGGGGGAGATAACTTTTTTAAACTAAAAACCCGTTAAAATTTTCATAAAAATATTTTTCTTCAAAAGGGGGACAATCGACCCCTTTGATGCTTGTATTATATAATAATTTATATATTTTTTTTATTTACTTTTATTTATTTTAGTACAAAAATATACTAGTTGGTGTGTTGTGTGTATGTATATATATAATATATATATATACATGCAAAAAAGCAAAACATATATGTTTTGCTTTTTTTTTTTTTTTTTTTTTTTTTTTTTTTTAAGTTATTTTTTGTGCGTGTATTTTTAAGGTTAAGAAAACGACTTCACTTATTTTTTTTAAATAGAAAAAATAAAAAATCTACTTTGGTTTCGGTCACGTCTTAAAATTTAAATATTGCACCCACGGCACGTGTAAGGCTTTTACTTCGTCTCAAAAAATGTCTTGCTGCGGTACTAATAACCTTATTTTTCTTTTTTTAAGTCCCTACTGCTACTCCTTTGTTGTGAAAATATTTTTGAGATGAACAATTTCTGAGCCTGATAGTTTGATTATGATAATTTGAATTAAACAAACAAAAGCAAAATTTAAAAAGTAAATACATTTTAAATTTTATTGTTTGAAGTGCTTTAACTTAAATTAATATTTTTACTTACCTCCTTCACACGTCACTTTCTTGGTTGGAGAATGAGTCACACAACATGAGACACGTGTTTCGTCGTAATCTGTTTTATAATCTATAATTTTTTTTTTCCTTGTATTCTAGGAAATAAAAGTATTTTTTCTTAATTAGACACTTGACATAGACTTTTTTGGGTCTAAATAATAAAAAAAAATATTCACGTTTTTAAAAAAATAAATAAAAATGGTAACTATGCAAGGGTTGATCATTCATCATATGATGATCATAGAGACAAACTGAAAATTACTTACTAGAATAAATAATTTCTAAGTTTTTCGATAAAAAAAGATTCTCGATGCATAAATTGTGGTCACTGGTTACAAGGGAATATATATACTTTTTACAAATGTATGGATACCAACTTTTTTTTTTCTGTCTAAATTTTTTTTCTTTCTCTTGAACCATGAAATTGAAAAGTCATAGCGTGTGATTTCATAAGAGTAAAAAGACCAACTTTGAAAATTTTATTAGTTTTAATAATTAGCAAATTTTTTTTTTAATTGATAATAAAATTTGTATCTTTTTGTTACTTTATTTGAGGAATAAGACAGGAAAATACTTGAAATGGAAGTTTTTTAATGGCTGAGTTTTAAAGAGCTGATTTCTGAATATTGTAATAATGTAAAACATTTTTAGCTGCAATAATTATCAATAAAATAAAAATATGGAAATATAGAAAAAGCTGTTGTTACTCTTATGTTTTTTTTTTAATTTTTTATTATACTTTCTAATTTTTATCGGTGTTAAATTATTTATTTTGTTGTGCATCTCTCTAGCTTGTTTTTTTTTTTTTTTTTTTTTTTCTAACGAACTGCCTCCACATAGTTTAAAATCTTTTCTATGTCCACTTTTAATTTTGTCTTCTGTCTCATTCCTCTTTTTAGTGGGAGGGAGAGACTCAACAACATGTCTTTTTCTTCTTCCTCAAAGGCCTATATATTCTTCCGCTGTGAATATGTCTGACAGTCTGTAAGTGTAATACCCTTGCCTTAATGATAGCAGTAGACTGCTTAGAAATGCAAAAACCTTTTTTTTTTCTTTTTTAACCCTTTTGTACCTATATTATTAATTAGTACTCCTCTTTTCTATCATGTTGTGGAATCTATATTTAATTTCATGGTTGGTTTTGTGATGATTCTAATTAATTTTTATCTTGCTCTGATCCAGTCTCAGATAAATGATCTTGTATTGTTTAGATCTTCTTTCCCTGGCAATATTGTTAGTCTAGACAATTTGATCTTCAGCCAAAGAGCAATGATCCAGAACTTTGACATGTCTTCAGTGCACTGTAGTTAACAAGGTCAGTATATTATAGACAGCATTAATAAAATAAGCCATGTCATAGATGGCCAATTACTACTACTTAACATAACATTATTGTTATTTTTAACAATAGCTTAAATCATTTCTTAGCAAAACCGGAAAAAAATCATAATTTGAGTTTTAAAAAAAAAAAAAAAAAAATGTGTCAGATGATTTTATATGAAAATATTCAAACTTTGTGTAATATTACCATGATGTTTAAAATCTATATGGGTAAAAAAAACTTTCCTCAACATTATGCTTTTATTTGTAACTACTTTTGGTAACTTGTAGATCTAAACAGAAGTTGCTCTCACTATGATAAGAGCATGCCAATTGTGGGAATACAGTCTGATTATAATCTTCCATATGGCAACCTGATGCAGGTCAGTTTAAGCTAAACTCTTAATTTTTGCTTCTGTTGACAAACTTCTGGCAACTCCAGCAGTCAAGCTAGCTCCGAATGACCAAGTATTACTTTTGATTTTATTGGTATGGCTAAAGGGGCCGTGTGTCACACAGCCCCCATATACCATTGCCCTGGAGAGGTCATTCTAGTCTCACTATCAGAGGACTAAATTTTGACCAGAATGTTGCTATTATCTTGCAAGATAAACGAATGCCTACGACTTTGCTTCTGGTGGTGAAGGGGTTGTATTTTCTTTGACTTTCACTGTCTTCTCTGCAATTGGTGATCTGTATTTTTTGTCTTTTCTTTTTTGCTTTCTAAATAATTATGATAGTACAGATAATCTTGGGAGTTTATTTTTTTTATGTTTGCTTTTCCAAGGTACCTTTTTAAAACAATCTTACATCATCTTGTCAATTTCTTTTGTTCTTTTCTATTAATGTTATCGGATTTTGATCTAAATGTGGAACCATCAGAATAGATGTTAATATCAACATGAACTTAACATGACCTTAGAGGAGTTTGCATGGAGAACAGTAATAATCAATGCAACCAAAGAGAAGAGAGCAAAATGTTTCCTTGTTTTTAGCATAATGCATACTACTATTATTTTGGTACATTCTATGAATATAATCTTTGCACAAAAGAACCACGTTGCACTTCTCCCCTCATGCCTTTGCATAAATGCATAGAATAAATGAATAAGAAAAAGTTACACAATTGTTTTGTTTTTTTCATTAAACCAGACAATTCATACCTAACATAGGATTGCATATTACATTGAATAGAAGTCATCTCTCCTTTCAAATAATGCAATAAGTAATTTAAAAAAAAAAGGAAAGTTGAATTTTAGTTTGTCTGAATGTTTCACTTCCTTTCCTTGATGCTTCATTTCTGCATATACAGGAGGAAAATACTAAGTTCTAGTCTAATAATTTTATTTAAACACTTTAAATTTTGAGCAAACATGGAACTTTAAAAGCATAAGTCACCCTTATGTGGCCATTTTATTTCAACCACCAAGCTGTTGTCATTAATAGCAAGTAGAGGAACCTTCTTCATCAGACACTTTGAAGAATGAAGGTGAAAAGCATTCTTAAGGATGACCAATGTTTAAGAAACAAGAAGTGGACATGATTTTTGTGGATCAATGTCTACTTCATTCTCAGATATGCAAATAGTAATAAATTCAACTATTTCTTTTATTGATTACTTATAATGATCTTTTTTTTTTTAATTCTGGAATCCTCTACAGTTTGGTATACATTAAAGATAAAAGACTGAAATATGTAAACAGTAAATCAACCAGAAGGTTTCACTGATTTCAAACCAGAATTGACCATTTCCATTGTGTTCATGCTTGTACTTGTAAAATCTACCATTTGTCATTGATTTAAGTATCTTCTGTGATTAAAATGTTGGTCAAGAAACTCCTTTGGCTCTTCATTTTAAGATTTGGTCAAATAAGAAAGAAAAATTTGTTTCAAGAAGGTTAGGTATAAGGTTCTAAAATGTAGACAATAACTTAATTTCATTATAAATATTTATTACCTTCAATATCAATAAAAGAAATTGAAAAAGTGCAAATTTTAAGAGGATGGCTAATGTTATTTGGCACTTAACAGGCAAAATAATGAAAATATTAATATCCTTTTGTGCTGAATGTGTAAACAGGCTGTCAGAAAATGCCATGGTTTATCTTAAATTTAAGAATACACTTGGGATTCACAAACTTCATAATACTTAAAAAAAAGAAATACTATTTCAAAAAGTGCTTTATCCATTAATACAGATGTACATCTGTTAGGTAAAAATAAAACCCCTTTTCAGCAAATTTATAAAAAAAACTTATTTTTAATGATAAAGTCCTTACTTCTGTTACTAAAATAGTGCTTTTACTTTAAGTACTGCTTTTAGCAAAAAACTTGTTCTGACAAGTACATTTTGATCTTTGTTTTGGAAGGTTTGTAATAACTTTTGTTCCTATGTTTTATTTTATTTCAATAGCAATAATAGTGAACATAGCTTGATTTTGAAAAAAAAATTCAAAAATAAAATACCTTGCTTAGGAAGAGGTTAGGTTTCTGGGGTTTATTATTTACATTTGGACTAATAGCATTATCTTTGTTATTATCACAATGTATGGCCATTGTGCCTTCTGTCCATCTTCAGGTCACATCATATTGAAACACCGGTTCCTATACAATCACCAAAGTTAAGCAATGTTGAGCCTGGTCAGTACCTAGATGGGTAACTGCTTGGGAATACAAGGTGAACCAGGTGGTGTAACCTTGGATGTGCAGTTGGTGTAATGGATAATGGCTTGGAATTGTTAAGTGGAGAGCAGTTCCAATTTCCATTATATTCACTTAAGTGTAAATAACCTTGGGAAAGGTATAGATCCTCCTCTTCTTCCCCCAATTATGGGTTAATTAGTAAGACTTGTATCACTAAAAAATATCTCCTACCTCCAAAAAATTATTACAATCTAAAATTATTTTCTGGCTTTGATAATCCATAGAAAATGATTCAATCAATCATGTCCTTCTTCAGGAATCTGTCAATCTGAATAACAATGGAATTTTGAACTGAACCCTTTAGGGTAGATTGTTTATTTGTACAAATGTTTGTAATATACATAATAAAGATAATTATGTTACTGTATTCTTGATGCTGTTTGCTAGTTTTTATGTTGATGTTGCTCAAAGAAATTTCTGTTATAAATATAAATTGTCATTAGTATCTTCTCTATTTATTTATTTATTTATTTATTTTTAACACATCCTTATGCTTTTGATGTTTTGCTGCTCAGTCTGTACAATTCCCATTACTACTGCTTACAGAGTAGGTAAAGGAAGTTAAACACTAGTTTCTAATTCTTGATATCACAGCATTGTATCTTACAAAAAAAATTTAAACAAGGCTTTTAAAAAAAATCATGAGATATTTAAATAAAGAATTTCTTTAATGAACAATGACCCCATTTTAAAGATGATAAACTCTGAACCTAGTTGGCTGCAACATGTGTATCTCTGAAAATGACAGATAACCATGAATAAAACTATGACCCAACTCAGACACAACAATTGCATTGTGTTTACAAGGTGACACTGAGCAGCTACAGTAATGTAATGGTTACACTTGTGAGCCAATGTAATGTTCAAAGTTTGAATTTATGGATAGGTTTGTATCTTTAAAAGTTCATAGCTTGAATGTTTGTGAGTGAATGCTGGTAGTACAATGAAGATGACAGTGAGAACTGATTGTAAAATGACTAGATTGTTTAATCATCAGGTTTCTGTGAGTTAAAGCATTAAGATGACATGCACATGTGAGTTCAAATCGTTTCAGAGCCCATTTTTTGAGTGAATTGAGTAAAACTAGTAATAAGATAATAGCACATATGCTTCTTCTTCTAGAAATGAACAAAAAATCCAACTCACTTGGTAGTAAGACAAAAGATGACATGATAAAGAATTGGAGAGGCAAACTGGCTGTACAGCTAGTTCTTTACTTTATCATTGATGCTTGTGTAGTTGACATCATTAAGATAACATACATTTAAAGGATAGGCTTCTAAGGTGTGGAATGCAAGTTCAAGTCTTGTTAGAAGTTGCTATTTTAATTTCTGATTTTGTGCTGTTTTCTCTGGTGGGAGTCAAAGAATAAGTTGACAATGTTACTGTGATAAAAAAACAAAAAAGGTGGAAAGTTATCATGTGATGGAGTAAAATTTGTAATAAAATAATTATATTCAAATCTTGTTGAAAACTTTCCTTATTGTTATTGGCTGGCATTTATACCTTTTCAGTATTTTTTTTTCCTCCCACCTTAGTTGATTATTCAGTAAGTAGTATGCAAACTTCTCACAGTAGAGTCAGCATGTTTTGGTAGACTTACTAGTGGTACAAACAAGTGTGTATATATTTGCAGCACCTTCTTCAATGGGAGAGTCACTTAGTGAGAATGGATGACTGTATGACTCCAATTGTAAGCTGAGAAGTGTGATGCATTCATCTTGTAAACTTAAGATGAGATTCAAGGATTGATAGAGAGAGAGAGAAAAAAAAATATCCTTGAAGAAAACATTTTAGAAAAGTATGGGGAAGAAACTGCTGCTGATCAGGTGCAACAAAAGAACACAGTATGTGACAGAATTTTGAAATGGTTTCAAGAAATCATAAAAAGTTGAAGAGGATGTCAGGAAATCTGATAGAGCCTACTTCCGCAGAGTTGGATTGAAAAGTTACAAGAGAAGCCATGTAGAGAGAAAGTTGCTTTGGCTCCTGTCACATATTGCTTATGAACATGCCATAAATCTGGCAAGATTTACCAATTAGCTGGAGGTGTGAAATGATTCATAAGAATATATGGTAACCAACAAATAGCTCCTGTTGCTGGAGACAATCATGTATGTAACCTTTGTACTTTGTTGGTCTAAAAAGTCATATATACATGCTGCTCACAGATGAAATTGATTCTGAAGTGCTTCAAGCAATGCCTATCCTTGAGAATTAGTAAATAAGAAATCATATAGTGTTCAAATTCTGAAATAATTACTTTCAAATATTACACCTTATTTTAAGTATTTCTCATCATTTTGATTTTTTTTTTTTTTTTTTTTAAATTTATTAATATTTCAGAAAGTGTTCTTTAAATTTAAGATAATGAATCTTTTAACCATTAAACCTTGTACTGAAATATAATTGAAGAATTTATAAATCTGGTCTGGTGAGGTAAGCTCGATTGAGAAGATTGATTTATAAGAAAGGTAGTGATAAAAAAAAATAATGATTAAGATTTAATGAATAGAGCTTCTAATTGTATTAGACAGAAATTGGGATGAAGGTAACTTTTGTTTGTAACACTGTAAGAAGAAATGTAATTATAGAATGTTGTCAGAACAGATGTCAATCTTTCTTCACTTCTAAGTTTCATAGATTGCACAAAGGCATTCCTTATATCATAAAGAATTTGAAATGGTAAGAAAACTTGATTTACATGAAAAAGATATTCAAATAATTTGTATTGGGAACAAATAGCTTGTAAGCCAATAGAGAAGTCCTGGCAATTCACAGATAATAAAGCAAAGGAATCTTTGGAGAGCTCTGATTCTCTGTTCTGAAGAGACCTGGTATTTAGAAAAAAAAAAAAGTTAATGAAAGCAAGGGCTGTAAAATAGAATGCATAGTCATTAGCAAAAGAGGCAACCCAAGGTGCAAGTTATGTATTGGGGATGTCGAAAGTGTGATAAAGAATTCTGAAAGTGCATATTAATATCAAAAGGTACTTTTCAGAAACTGAACAAGTTATTAAAGGATTGTAGAATGTCCTCAGAAAAAAAAAAGTTTTGAACTGTCATATAATATCTATAGAAGTCTCCTCACAGAGAAGAGACTTGAAGGGACAGAAATTTAGTTCTACAGATGAATGTTAGGACAAAGTTTTAAGAAAAGCAACAACAAAAAAAAAAAACTTGCTAACAATCATAAAGAGATGATTGAGATATAATGTTGGGAGAAAGCTTGGAGAGCTTAACACTCACATGGCAAATTTAAGGCAAGAGTAGCTGAAAGCAGTATGAAACCTGAAAAAAAATGGAGCATTGGTTAGTTGTGGGACAAGTGTCATAAATGTAAAGCAGTGAGTATTACTGAAAGCAACAAAACCAGAAGCTGTGGAGAGCCATGGTTACTCATACCCTCAAGGGACATAATACACACACACACACACACACACACACAGTGTGATCTCATTTTAACAGATATATTTACCAAAATTACACAAAAATATCTTGAAATAGTAAAGATAGTTATTCATTCAATAAAATCATGGCCTCCAGATGACTTTGGAATCTCCTGCAACTCTTCTGCAATGTCTCCTAGTCTAAGTTTGTGAATTTCTGCCATAATCATTGCCATCAGTTCATCTTTGGTGCTACAAAGAGTTTTGTTGATCTCTCGCTCAACTGTGCTCCATGCATAATAATAATAAAGGGGGTTAAAGTCTGGAGTGTAAGGGGTAATGTGATCACAGAAATTGTGACAACCATGGCTGGCTTCTCCTGTTTGTGTGGCATAGTGCAGACATGTGGGTCTTCTAACAGCCACCCTCTAGACCCAGGGCAGAACTATCTCCTCAAGGCACTTGATGTAGGCCTCTGTGTCGAGTCTAAGGTCCTGTAGGAAGATAAATGGAGGCATAACATTGCCATCACTAGTAATCACTCGAAACACCTTCATAATCACCATTAGACTCATCCAACTCTTTCTGAATCCTCTGCACTGTTCTCAGTTTGACACTCACTCTGAAATGTTTGTATTGAAGCTTCTGACACAAATACAAGCAGCACACTGTGCTTTTCCAAATATTTCTGGTGGATTGAATTGCGTCATAGTGCTCTTTTTCTCACAGATGGTGCCCAACTGACTCTACTATACTGTGCAGTTGTCAAAATCAAAAGCAAACAACATGCATGTGTGAAATTAAAAATATAAAATGGCAACAATGTACATATTGCACCCTCTGTGTGTGAGGGCATTTTTGGGGAAATGAAAGAGCCATACTCTCTAAGAAATGTGTTACAGTCTTAGATCATTATTCCTAGAATTAAATAAGTAGCTTGAATTGAAAATAAAGACTGATCCTTCAGGAAAGTTTGAACTTTTATCCTTTATCCTTCTCAGCATTAACTGTTTCATCTGCACCTCTTACTCTGTAACACTCTAGCTTGAGTGGCTCTTGCGCCTTGTACAGTGTGTTAAAAGAAAAAAAAAAATTTAGTCTGGGAATGGATTCTCCTTTTTCAAGAATTTCTAATCATTATTTTCATTGAATATAATTATAGAAAATTCACTTTTAATCACTGGTGATGCTTCTGCTTCCCCAGAAACGATTCGGTAGTAAGTTTACTTTTCATTGATGAGCAGAAGATATCTCTTTGGGCTCCTTTTCATTTGACTGCTTCTCAGCTAAGCTATGCTGAGAAGCCATTAGATGAGGAGGGGGCGATTCACCAGGTTTAGATACTTATCGACATTCGTGAAGAAGTTTTATGATGAAAGTGTACCTTGTATTAAACTGATTTTCTCTTTTCTCATCCGTCTGATATTGAGTTGTAAAGAAATGAAAAACTAAACATAAGAATGGTCATTTTACAGTAAATATGGAAAAAGTACCTTTAAACTGACCATGTCAAAAATGCAACAAGACTATCATCTAATTTCTTAACTTGTTCACTGCACAGAGATTAAAAAGAAATCTTACAATGAAATGTTGTTCTTACAACATTGAGAATATACTTGGCAGTTAACATGTTATATGCAATAGTCTATGACTATAATAGTGATTGAAGAAATCTAATGTGACTATGGTGGCAGGCTTTTCAAGATTAAAGGATTTTATTCCTTATTTCTGATCTATACTACTTATTTAATGAATGTAGAATAACAATCTGAGGGTTGCAATAAAAAGCAACAAAAATAAGATTGCAGAAAGACTAGTAAAAAAAACAATGCTTCATGCAAAGAATGTGTAGAATATTGCTCAGTCGTATTTTTAATGATAGGAGGAGAAAAGGGTGACAAACTATATCCATCAAAAATCAACCCAAGGATTATTGATAGTGTTAATATTTTAATATTTATTGAAATGTCTAGAACTATGATTCATCTGACCAGGTGCTAGGCTTCCATCATTCAATGTTTGTTCTATGATTCAGGTGAAGTTCAGTAACTGATACAGTGGTATCAATAACTCTACATTAGTTAGTTGACTTCAAAATCCCACCTAATGCATTAAAGTGTATTGACTGATGACTTTAATGGCACTAATATTGAATTGGGATGTGACTTTATACAATGATCTTTTTTGTTGGATAATTACCGTCCTTGTCAGTTGCTGAGCTTCTCATTCTTATATCACCTCTTGATACCCATAGTTTTGATATGTTGCTGTTGTCTGTCCAGTCTTCATATGCACCTTGCTACTGATGTCTTTAAAAAAGAAACAAAAAAAAACCTAAAGCAGTTACCAACTTGGAGATGGTGCCCTCTTCAAACGGAACCTGTCCCAACATGTTTTTACCACAACTGCTCTTTACCTATTATGTCGCACACATTATCTGGCCGAGTTCATTTCTATAATTGGGGAAAGATGAAACCATCAAATTTAATGCTATCTCTAATTTTTTGCACTTCAGTTTCTATGCTAATAATACAATTCTGTTTTCTTTTATACTGACATGTCAATATTTAAAACTCTTTATCGTGTTCATATTGCCACCATTTCAGACCTTTATAGATAAGAACCACCTTGCTACAACCACAGGGTTGAAATCACCCCACCATTCCCTTTATATTCCATAGGTAAGAAGAGAATTCCACTCTGTTTCTTCTCAAGAACTGATACTTTGTGGAGTACTTCCTTGAATGCTACAGTTTTAACCTCTTCAAGTCTATTGTCAAATTATCCATCCTTGTTATTTTCACTTCCTACTTTCTTTTACATTCATATCACACACTTTATCCAATAACCCCTTAACTTGAGTGACTATTGAGGCTTTTATTAGGCAAACATTGCAAAAAAAAAATCAGTATCTTCTGTATTTAGGATTAAGTTTTTAATACTTAAAAATTCAGAAAATGGAATTAAATTCTAATTCACTTACCTCAGTGTATGTATCAATTATAAAAGATTTAGTCTAAAAGATAAGGAAATTCAACACCAGATAAATTGTGCCTGGGGCTTTTTGTTCAACAATGTAAAATGCTACAAAAACCAAAATATTAACCTGAAAACTCAAGTCATGTCCTTGTCAGATCAAGACTTTCATATGGATGTCATGCATGGTGTCCAATTTGTCCGGAAATGTTTAAACTATAATCTGTATACAACAGTTTTCTCTGTCTATATTTCTGAGATGAGATATTGTAATTATTTACATTGTCAAACTGTTGTCCTCATCTTTGTTGCCATGTTCACAACGTTGTGGCACTGGCCTTCTCTAGGTGATTGGAATTTCGAACTGAACCCTTTATTTCATTCACCGGGGTAGATTGTTCTAGTTCCATGTGCCATGCCTCTTCCGGATCTCTCAATATCAGTTATTTCCTATTAACTCAACTTTCCAAGTTTTTGTTAACCTTAGCTGTAGTCAGAACTAACAACTCTTTGGATCAAGTCACTGAATTACTTCAACCAATGTGAAAAAAAACTTGGAAATGTCCGGAAGAGGCATGGCATGTAGAATTAGGACAGTCTATCGCGGTGGATGAAATAAAAGGTTCAGTTTGAAATTCCAATCACCTGAAGCAAGCTGGAGCTTACAACAGCCAAAACATTGTGAATGTGGCAACAATGTAAAGAGTGTAAATAACTGTTTTCTCATATCATCAGCAATTAAAAATGACTTGAATGAATCATTCAGGTGTTAAAGAAGGCAATCCTTCACCAGCCGCATAGACAGGTACTACAAAATGAGTAGTAGATGTAAACTATGAGTGAAAACAATTGCTGTATTTTCCATCCTGTTGGATGTGCCTACACATTTGGCACACCTAGATTTTTGCATGGAATATTTAGGGGGGGGAATGCACATATCACAACCAAAAAAATAAAAATTATAACCTTACCATTATGTGACATTCTCACTAACCATGAAGAAACGCTTACATTATTAGCACAAATTATACTGCTTGTGTGTGTGTGTGTGTGTGTCTTGGTTTTTTTTTTTTTTTTTTTTTTTTTTTCCACATCCAATAGGCTGACAAATATGGTATATAATCAAGTTGTTGATTTTCTGCATTGCTTGAAGGAATCTCTCATCAGTACTAGAAAGACTGATAGCAGTTAGTGTGCTTGAGGTGTTTATTTTCCTGCAAAAAAAACAAAAATCCTCAAGATTTCATAAATTTCATCCACAGTAACATTAATTCAAAAAATATCTTCCTCTATGAAGGTGGTTAATTTCACCATTACCATATCATTTAAAGTTTTATATGTAAATCGGTCATCAGTCATTGCTTGTTCACTGCAGGTTTTTCTCAAATCCTCCCATGTCTTATCAGCAAATTCCTCCTATTTCATTTTGCCATCTTCAGACTATTTTTTTTTCCCCTACTGCATTTGCTACTGTTTGGGCCTCACTCAAACAAACTTTTCCTCCATATGTTATCCATTCTTATGAGTCCTCTTCCTCTCAAATTTTGTTGTTTATTCACTTCTGTGATCTCTTGGTCTGTTCTCTGATCCATGTCAGCCTCTTTCTATCAGTAATTGCTAGCATTATTCTTTCCATTGATATTTGCATGTTTCTAAATGTTTTCAATTGGTTCTTATTTCTTTTTCACATCTGTACATCATAGATAGCAATATATATTCATTATACACTGTTTTAATTATATTAGCAAGGTGCTTTTCAGTATGTCTGTATCCTTTATTAAATATTTTGTCATAAGTTGCTTTATCTTCTTGCGTTTTTTCTTTTAATATTATCACCTGTCCTAAGCCTGTGTATTCTTGAATGTCTTTTCTATTTTTATGATCTTTTTCAATATGTTGCAACTGAATATTACTTTTGTTTTCATTTCTCCTCCATTTTACTTTGTCATTTTTGCCTTTCTTGTAAATCATTCGATGAATCAAATATTAGTAAAATGTCAGCAGATCATAGATGGTTTAAATATGTTTACTGCTGTCCCTTCCCAGTACATTTTCTGAAAAATTCTTTCAATGCCTGCTATAAATAATTTAGGTGATATTATATCTTGCCTCTCTCTTCTTCCAATCTTTATTTTATCTGTATCTTTGTGCTGTCAAATTATTGCAGTATTATCATATATATTTGTTAATATGCTGCTCTGCCTGTGTGTCAAGACTGCTGTTTGTTCTACTGAGTCAAAATGTCTTTTCATAATGAACCAAAGCAAAAGTTATTTGTTTATCATGTAATACATTTATTATTGTGTAGCCACTCCTGAAACCTGTCTAGATGCACGGCTAGTTTACATCTGGGGTATTAATCTTTAATTACTTTTGAGAATAATCTTATGTATGTTTGATAGTAACTCCTTTTTTATAAAATAGGTCTACTGTTCCAAGACATAATTTTTGTGGTACTTTTCTGTATACACTGGGTAAATAGTTTTGGTAATCTTTCTTTATTATTTTATACTGTAATAGTTGTTTTAGTTCTTGTTGTTTTTTGTTTTTTTTGTTTTTTGTTTTTTTTTTCTGGCTTTGTAAACATTTTTAAAGAATTCTCTATTGTCATAGCAAAAACACTTTCATCTAGTGGTGTTAGTGCAAGGGAGATCATACTATGGATATGGAAAAAGTTACACACTTTATAGATAAAAAAATTTTTGTTTTTTTATATAGATGTAAACAAATAGAACAAAATAAGTATGTATGTTGTATATAAAATTATACAGTTGTTGTATAAATTGCTTTGACATGGTCTGAGAAATGCATCTAATTTTGTTGTTTTTACTAAAAAATAAAAAAAATCTTCATTGTCCCCTGACTATTATTTATAAACGCTTAAAACATTAAAGAAGAAATTGACAAAAATGAAGGTGAGATTTGGCTATGAAGAGGTATATACTGTGTTAGAATTATGGTTTCAAACTGATTTTTATGATTTCTGCATAGGAATCACGATGTCTAACAATCTGAGAATACCATGACCTGAACATGTGAGCAGTGAGGAAGTGTTAATGAAAATGTGAACTAAAAGGACACTTGTACATAAAATCAGAAAGCGGCAGTTGGAATTTCCTATGTCACAATGAGGAAAGATAGCTTGGAGAATTTAATGCTCACAGAAAATACTGAAATTACGACGGACAGAAGAAAAATGTGTTAGCTACCTAACAGATTCGTGAATTAATGGCAGAGCAAGGATAAAGAGGGATGGTTAAGAATCAAACGTTGCTCAGCGCTACAAGGAACAGGAAATTATTGACATCTATAACCACCTATGTCCTGAAGGGACACAGTACATAAAAGAACAGCTGCAGTGTAGGTCCAAGTTAGAATAATTTGATGAGCAAACTACCAGATATGAATTTTGACTGAATCTGCTTGTAATAGCATTGAAAAAGATATGAACCTGCATCACGGCTTTGTCCCACTGCCAAAAAATGCCATCCTGGTTGACAGTGATCCCTCGGATAAAACTCTTATACTTTACCACCCATGCAATAGCAACAGCTGTTGCATTCATTATCAACTTTTAGTCATTACTAATAGTGAATATAGATGTTATAATCAGTAGCTTCGATAATTTTTTTTTTTTTTTAAGCTGCTATGTTTTTATTCTGGACTGTAGCTTTGATGTATTGTACACTTGTAGCTTGTCTTATTCTGTATCATCAAACCTGAATGATTTTAAAAAGTAACTGAAAGCAAAATCCACTGATCCCTTTGACACTTGAGATTATTTTAGAGATAAGAAAAACTGTCATCACTATAAATTTTAAGACCTTAAATCATGATAATCTTTCTTATCATTTGCCCCACTTTTTCCCAGACTAAACTAGTTTGGTTGACATCTTTGTCTTCTTGAACTTTTCACTATCAGATTGAAGATAACACGTTGGACTAATAAAATCATTACATCAGCTTTTTATTAACATTTCTGTTGCTCATTGATCAGATTATTATTTTGTCTAAACACTGGTGATACTCTTACTCTTTCAAGATGTTATTAAATGAAAACTTTCAATAGATTGAAATTAGGCAAGACCTTATTACATCAGCAGGTTTTGTTTTTATGAACCTTTGGTTCCAGAATAGAAAGAATGAAACAATATTTGAAAACGCTACCAAAAACTGGTTGAAGCATTTTAAGGGTGGTGACTTGAAATAAACCCCAGAAATGGATGACTATTAATTATCAGTGATGATGCTTTAAAATAGAATTGGAAAACTTTGTAAAAGAGCAAGGATCATGAAAAGTGCCATATTGTAGGGCATTATGTACACTTTAAAAATGTACAGTGGATTAAAAAATGTAAATATTAGGTTGGTGCAAAAATAATGTCGTTTTCTCACATAGTAACATATGTGAGAAAACGATATTATTTTTGCACCAACCTAATACTTTTGGTACACCTTTTTATCTCCCCTTTTTATGTAGATTTTATCATAAAGTGGATTTTCAATTCTCATGACATAACTTTCATAAGTATAAATGCTTGAAATAATTATTTCATTTTGAACTGAGTAAGTTTTTGTTTTATTTTGTTTGTAATTATCTATTTCAACATTTGTTTCTATAGTGATGGACAAATCATGAAATGACCATTGATCAGAGCAAAAAAAAAAAAAAATGAAATAGATGTTCCTTTTCAAAAGACTATGGAGCCTAAATTTCTTATGGCCAGTCATTTTGACCTTGGGCAGATAAAAGTGAATGTTAGATTGCATGCAACCTATTGTCTTTTTTTTTTTTATCTGTAGAAAGAATGACATGATTGTTGATTATATTTGATTTCTCTGTAGGCAAAGATCATTACCCATACTTAACAGTTTTGTCTTGAAACTTCTCTTTTTTGAGTATTGGATGTTAGCTGAGGTACTTGATTTTTATTTATTTATTTATTTATTTTTTCTTTTAATGTTGATATTTTTCAGGGTTTTAAATATATGAAGTTTATTTTATTCATTGAGAAAAACAAAATAAAACACACAGATCTTAAGCAACTGCTAATAAAAATCTACACAGAAACATTTTCTGCTGGGATAGAACAACTGACTCAAGCAGGTTCTCCTTCTTTCTTTCACTATTATTATTATTATTATTATTATTACTACTACTTGTTATTATTTCTATTCCCTGTTTAAATTAAAGCTAGTGTTAAGTGTAGATCTGATGAAGTAAAATTGACCATTAAATACGCTCCTTGGTAGTATGAGTCCATCTGTGTCATTCTTCTGATTGTTTCTATGTCAGTCTGACCTGCCTACCTCGTTTATGAGTAAAAAAAAAAACCATTTTTAGGTTGGCAGATGCAGTTGTGGCTGGCTTTTCTCTTCTTTAGATGTTGTTCTGCTGCTGCTACCACAGCATTGCTATCTGTTGGACTTGGTGCAACACCCTAACTTCTTCCTGCTGCTGCTAGTTTTGGCTTACCCAAAAATGGCAAAAATCAGAAGGGGTGGTCGTTGACTGAGCACCAACGATGATTTTGAATTAATATATTTTTATATAAACATTACCATTGCTATTCATTCCTTTAATTTGGCAGATTTTTTAATACATTTTGTTGTCTTTGATTTCCTGAGTGTTGAAATTTTTCTTATTGAATCAATATACTTTTCAAGAATTCGTATTAAAATTACTTTATTTCAATATTATAAAAACCTCAGTGTATACATTTTGATGGTCTTGTTATCAGGTTGATTATTATTATTTTTTATCTATTTTTCAAGGATATTTTAATTTTCAAGAAATTTAAAAAATATATATATATATATATATATATATATATATATTTAGTTTCTCTAAAAAACAAATTTTAGTTTCTCTAAAAAACAAAAATTTTAGTTTCTCTAAAAAACAAAAAAAAACAAAACAGACTCCAAAATCTGGATAGACAGTTCCTTCTTATATACATATATACACACAAATTTCACAATACTTATCAAAGTCTGATTTAGTTTTGTGGTATCTTGCTTATCAGAATATTCTTAACTGGTCACTGATGATCAAATCTTTGTGAAACTTTCACTTGGACTTTGATAACATTTTATTTATTTATTTTGTTTTACCAATAATTATTACTCTAGATATCAATTTAGCACAATCTTGACAAAATTCTGCTCACCTTAACATATGCTAAATTACATCATTTTATATATTTCAATCATTTTTTAATTTTGTTTAGCTATCAATATATTTTTTCTTTTCTTTTTTTTTTTTTTCTTTTTTTTGGCAATGTTTATAGGTTCATGAGATGCCTTATATAACTTCACATTTGTTGACTTAGCATGCACATTTTATTATAGAGATTATCTTGCATGCATCTACATGTAAACTTGGTGTTGCTTTTTAATCAAGTCATTAGAAAACCTAAACTGTTATCTACTGCACCCTTTTATTATTTTACTATTTTTTATGTTCTTTACTTATTTTTATCTTTTCTGTATTTGAAGTTGGGTTCCAAATTCATGATGAAATGTTTTAGACAGACTTCAGCTCAACCTCTGTTCTATTCTTTAGAAAAATATCCCTAATTTCATGTGGCATTCATAGGAACCCTTGCCTTTTTGTGGGCATTACTTTAAAAAAAAAAAAAGAAACCTCCATTATTTTCTCTTACAAGTTGTAAGACTAATAGCTGTGGGTGTTGTGACCTGAACAAACTTGAGACCTGGGCAATTAAGTGATCTGGAATTGCAAGTGGATACTACATAATCTAGGTCACTCCTTTGGTTTTTCACTCATCTAATGTAACACACACTGCTTTTCATGTTAGTCTTTAGATTTGTGACACTATTAAAAAAATAAAATCTTATCTGCATCTGCCATGAAATAAAACTTGAAATAAAGGAAATTCTGTAAAGTGTTTTACAATCCATTTAGAAATTAATAGGCCAAAAGAATTTTAAAAATTGCATTCTCATATTAAATAAGGTCTCCTTATGTGATTTTGGGAAAATTATGAAAATCATATTGTCAATATTTTTCCAAAGTTGTAATCATTGAAAAAGTTAAAAAATATCAGTAATTGTGTGTATCATTTTACAATATGGTTTCATCATGTACAAAATTTTAAATGAATAAATTTATTAAATTGCTATTGGAATAATTTGAACTTGATAAAAAAAATTGTGAAATTTGAGTTGCAAATATCTTAATTGGTGAAAATAATCATGAAGGATAACTTGTCATTTTGAAAATGAATTTGTTATTGGTGAGTTCTTAAAGATTTTATATTTTGGTGATTTATCTACAGTCCTTTATTACTTATTATTTATTGTCTTGAAAATATTTTACTTTGTTCATCAGGTACATGAACAAAGTCTATATTTTTTTTTTTTTTTGCACTAAATGAATATCTATGTTGACTGTTATTCAGTAAGATGCTTTTAAGAGATTGAAAACTAGTTTGAAATTGTCAGAAAATTATCTAGTAATGAAGAATAAACTTTTATTTATCAACATCTTTTATAGCTTCCATCTAAAGAATCAATCTGTTGCTTTGTGTGTGTGTGTGTGTGTATATATATATATATATATATATATATATATATATATCTCAAAGGAAAAAACTTATTCCTCATATCATATTGTTCTGTTGTATACAGTACATTAAACTTTTTTCATGGTTCTATCTTTTTAATATTTGATATTAAAAAGATAGAACCATTTAATATTAAAAAGACCTATTTGGATTATCCTTTCCACTTATGGATTTTATATATATGGGTTTATTTGGGCAGTAGTTTCTCATTTATGACTATTTGTCTGAAGATTAACAAATGTTTTAAGATTTAAAAAATTTTTTTCTTTAGTTTAAACCATTTTTTTGGTTTCTAGGGAGATGTTGAACAATTTATCTTTAAACTTTTACTGGAAAACAGAAAAACATTTCAAACTAAAAATTAAAAAGCAAAACAAAGTGTCTCCTCTTCTCTCTCACTCACGTGTGCGCGCACACACACACACACACACACACACACACACACACACACACACACACTGTATGGATCATTTAGTGAGGATTGAATCCACTTCCAAAATAATTATAACTATTTTTTATAGTTTCAATATCCATATAATGTTGAATTCTGGCATTTTGGTTTTCTTACCATTAGAAATATTGAATACTTTGAATAGCCTTCTCTCAGAAGAAAAAAAGCTTAAATTCTTTTTTTTTTTTTCCTTTTTTTCCTTTTTTTTTTTTTCTAGTTTAGTCTTCCAATTTTTAAATCAACTGGATTTGTTTTAAGTGAATGGAGAGTGTTTACAAGTAGGTATGTCCCTTATATCTTTTCATCTGAGTTTTTTTTTTTTTGTACCTGAATTATCAACTTATGCTTATTACAGATTGTAACAACTTTTGTTTTAGAATATCTATTTGAAAATCATTAATAAAAAGAAATTGTAAAGCTACTTGTCCTCTGTTTCATTATCTGTAGGCGACTGAAACCACAATTGACCTGTATCAACTTTTGTCTTGCTCTCTTATGGTTTTTTATGTTGTCTGCTTATCATAGTCATAGGTGTGACATACTGATTGTTTTGTAGGATATATTTGGATCTGGAGTCAAGCTGTCTGGATTGTTCACCTTTTTTTTTTTTTTTTTTTTTTTTAAAAAGAAAGGTCTTGGGATTGTTCTTTTTTTAACAAAAGATAATAAATACAATAGATAATTGGAAAGTAAAATTATTTAAAAAGTTCTTTTATATATAAACTCAAATGCATTTTTATAAATTTTTTTTAATTATACATATTATTCTTGTATATGGATCTTTATATTTAAAATTACAATTTACTTTCAAAAAAAAAAAAGTTGATTTTTTTTTATTTGATTTTTTTTTTCTCAAAATTTATTACCCACTAATATAGAATAACACTAAATAACATTTGATTTGATTACCTGGTGCCCATCTTTCCAAGTCAATTTATGAAGAACATAAGTTAACCTGGATAAAAGTGCTTGTAGAAGTTCAAAGTTAATTGAACTAACAAATAAATAAATATGTATCTTTCACATTAAGCGCAGAAACATTTGATAAAGAGAAAAACATTTACCGTATATACTGGTGTATAAGCTAACTTTGTGTATAGTGTGACCCCTGAATATTTTAGCATGAATTTTAACCCCTCCAGCAAAAGATTAATTGTGTATAGTGTCACCAAACCTTTAAGTTCTTCAAAAGAAATTACCTGTGTATAATGCAACACTCTATTTTTCATGTAAAAAGCAAATCATAAAAACTCACAATATACTTGTATATAAAGTAATTTTAATATTTAAAGAAATAGGAAATATACAAAATGTGGAAAAATTCTCAGCCTCAACCCACTTTTCAAAATTTGACCAAATATATATTTGGGGGTTGGAAAAAAAGAGTTTGAATTTGGCAAGAAAACATTGAAGTAGCCTCTTATATAGCTAAAAGTATTTGGAAAAACTTTGAAGAAGTATACATTTAATAAATTTTACAGAGTAAGTTCTCTTTGACCTTATTTGGCTTTCTCTGTTATTGGATTTTAATTAACCTTATTATAGGTAATTTTAATTACCTGTCAACATATCTTGAGTTCTGATTTTTTTCTCAATATTTTTAATTATTTATACTCTTTAGATGTGCACTATTGTCCTCATCTTTGTTGTTGTTTTCACATTTTGGATATTGTGCCTTCTGAACTTCCTCAGGTGTATATTGATCCAAGTGACCTATCAGTTAATTCTTTATTTCATCTAGAGCAGTAACTGTTCTTGTTTCACTGCCCATGTCTAAGGATATCTCGTTTAGTTCTTACTTTTACTGCTGCTCAGTTATTGCTTATTCTGTTTCCACTGTGTTCAAGAACACATTGGCCAACCCAGGGATTGAACTCACAATTACTATATCTGCTAGGCTATTGTCCCATAGGTGTTCAATCCCTGGGTCAAGCAGTATGTACTTGGGCTCAGTGGAAAAGAAGGTGAGCAATAACTAAAAGTAAGAACTAGACAAGATATCCCTAGATGTGGGCAGTGGAACAGGAACTATCTATCATTATAGATTAAATAAAGGCTTCAGTTCAGAATTCCCTGTCACCTGAATCAGTATACGCTTGATGAAGGCCGGAGGGCACAATGGCTGAAACCTGTGATAACAACAAAGATGAGAACAGTAGTCCACATATAAATAGTTAAATAATGATAACTCCTCATCCCAGGAATTCAGACAGAAAATATTTTTAATATTCATTTGTTTCTTTCCTATCGACAACATTGTAGGCTCAATTAATTTTTGACTGTCTTTTCATAATCTTCATAAGCAATTTTTACCTCACAATCACCTAATATTTTATGTATTAGTGTTCTAAGGCTATAAAAATAATGACATGGTAATTTAACAAAAAGTTATGTACATTTATATTACAAGGGGGTGCTGACAAGTTCTTGATTTGGCTCACTTATCAAAATCTGATCAAACTCTAGAATTTGTTTTGGAATTTTTTGATTGGGCTGAGAACATGTCAGTATCCCTTTATAACTAGTTTACCCATTAAAAAAAAAAAACGTGAAAGCAATATTTAAATACATTTGCAGTTTTATTGTACATTTAAAATGTCAAGAACTTTATATTCCTCTGCTATTTCTTTTTTTTATATTCAATACTTCCTGAATATTAAGCTAAAGTAAAATGAAGAAAAGAGGTGACAATTGGTCCTTTGCCTTGTCATTTTGCTGTAAATGATAGTATGGCATATACATTTACCCATTATTCATTTTATCATAAAATAAAATGTTTAGGTTTTGGTTAATGAAAATTTATAGGTTGATTATTATATTTATTTACAATATTTTGCAACTCCAAATGGCTAACCTTTGTTTTTACCATAGCTCTTAGCCTCTTCTCAACTGAAGTGCATAACTTCTTCACCACCTTTTCATTCAAATTGTACTATGATGTCATAAGAGCCACTTTCAGGTCTGACATACTTGAGTATAGGATACACAAAACATTGCTCTTAATATGGGCTGTATTACAAAGTTCATAGGATTAATGTCAAATGGACTTGTCCAAAAATGAATGAAAATGTCTTTTGCACCAGTTCTGCATCAAATTAGCCATGTATGTGGGAGCTCGATCTTGAGTGAAGACACAGTGACTTTTAAATGTGACTGACAAACCAGGGCAACATGTGTGTGTCTCTCTCTCTCACATTTGCTGGTAAACTCTGTTATTCGCTTTCACCCTTTTTTCAATGAACACCAAGGGCGATTTCAAACCATTAAAAGCAACAGCAGCCCAAATCATGATACCAATTGGTTTCTATTGCTTGAAATGTGTTTTGGCATCTTTGGGAATGTTTCTTGGTGAAGTGGCATAAACCCTGTTATTTTGGCAGTCTCATCCAACCAAACAGAATTTGTCTGCAGTACGCTGCATCTCCTCCAAGCTTTTATTCTTTCTGCCAAGCCATTTTTGCTTGGAGGCAATTGAGAGCAGGTGTCATTGTTGATTTTTGTGTGGTTTTAGCCATAAATCCTCTTTCACAATCCTCCTTAGTGACCTATCCAAAATATCCAGCTCTTTTGCAATCTCCTCATGCTTCTTTGTGGATTTCTTTTCATTTTCTTCTTGATGGCTTCAATGACTCTCTCCTGGTATGAACTGAATGCTTTCTTATTGGAATTGGTGAAGTTAACTCCTCTTGAAATTTTTTTCCACACATTAAAAATAGTTTTAAGCTTACAACAGATGGTATTCCGAAGTGGTCACCCATCTAAGTACTGACCTGGCTCAACTTTGGTGCAGGTCAGTATTTCAAGTATTTTATCACCTCACAATTCTTCATACCTGCCATTTTCAATGCAACAATTTGATCACGTTTTGCTTGAACAGCCATATTAAACTGTAAATAATAAAAAAAAGTATATTAGGAAGCCTCATACAGAATTTGAAACAGTTTTTACAAATAGGTAGGTTTTAATTTATGTTTAAATAATTGGTAAATATTTATGCTGCACACGATATGTTTAAACATACCTTACTTTAAAAGTTTATCAGCAGCTTTACATTGTTTATTTTTCTACATGGGCAATTCTTACCTTTATATAATGGTCTCTTTTGATGAAAAAGTATTACATATACACAAATATATGTGGGTAAGTATAATGGAATATATTTGGATACTTCAGTCAGTTATGTGCCATGTGCGATATACAGGCGATCATGTATCTTTCGATACATGACTGATGATTTTTTCCCACAGTAGGTTGCCATTTCTTGCTGCAGTAGACCAGTTGCCATCCAAGGCTATAGAACCTGGTCTGTCCTGCTATTTACCCATAGCTGGGGGAAGAAGAGGAAGATTTCTACCTTTCCAAAGGTATTAGCATGTAAGTGAATGTAATGGATTCCACTGGAATTCCTCAATCCGAGCCGCTATACATTAATCCACCATGCGTCCACTTTTTTGATACTTACTATATTAGAAATGAAATATTGCAAGTTATAGAGAAAAAATATTTTTTAATTCAGCCTCTTAAAACTTTGCATGTATCTTTATTTTTACTTATTTATTTTCTATTTTTTTGATGAGTTACTAGTATTCATTAAAAATGTTCTTGAAAAATGGTTGAAATGTAATTTATCTGGTGATTATATACAAAGGATTTTATTTTTTTTTAATATGTGATGGGTTAATTGAGTTTTAGTTGCAAGTAATAATTTTAGAAAAAGTTGGCAAAAGATTTTTAAAACATAAAATAATTATTTTATAAATATTAGAGTTGTTTCCTTATTAGGTATTTGAAAATTAACTTTTAATAATTTATAATTTGAAAATTAATTTTCAGATGAGTACTTATACAAATGAGAAGTGGGATAGTTATTAAGAAATAAATTGCTTTTTAGACACACACATTTGTTTTTTTTGTTTTTTTTGTTTTTTTTCATAAATATATCTGATACCTATAATCTCCAAATAAATGTTATCAGCCCCTGTCAGTGGAATTCAATAAAACTTATATAATCTGAATAACTAATCTGCATAGTCTGTTGAATGGGAAGGAGGTATGTTATAGTTTAAAAGAGAGAAAAAAGAAAAGTAAAAGTTAGTTTGAAGCAGGAGTCAGTAAAGAGGTGATAGGTATTAATAGTTATCCCAAACTAAAATTTTATTTTTAATATACCTAAAAAACATTTAATACCGGCAAAGAGATTTTGACAAACCATGAAAAAATGGTACCAAATTTATCTCGGTAGCTCAATTAATATTCATAGTTTATAAAAACTTTCTTCTTGTGTACTATTGGTCAAAAAGGCAATTTTAACAGTGTGTAACTGAAGATGCAATCCTTAAACTAGTTAAAATTCATTAGAAATGTAATATCATATAGGTAGTCTTGAAGTAAAAAGATAATTAATGCTAATGGAATTAATAATTTTTATATCAGACCAGCCTAAACATTTGGAAAAATTTAATTTTCAAAAACAAAATCGTAAAAATATGACACAAATCTGACTGATCATGTAAGTTTCATTTCAACATCTTGCTATACTTCATAGCAAAACAGAGATGATGATTTTTTTTTTATTACTACATCAATAAAAAAAAAACAAAACAAACTTTTACACAACATAAAAACAACCACAAGCACAATTTGGCAGTGGAGCAAAAACAGGTCAAAAGTATACCATACTGAACTTTCCCTAAAAATGTATTCATTGGTGGTACATGCCTGAAACATTGTAACTTTACTAATTTTGGGATGAGGAATTCAACAAAACAATTCACTGTAATATTAATACTTTTTGTAATATATTTATCTTATTTGTGAAAATTTTGTAAAATTATCTAACTTCCAACTCGTCAGAAACAAGACAGTACTGACAACAAAACAGATTTGTTTTATAAAAGGAAGATAAATAATTTATAATAACATTTTACCTGAATTTCCTTTATAAGCCTCTGATATGGTTAATATTTCTGGAATGCTCCATATCCAGGCATCACTTAAAACTGGCATTACATCAAAGTTCCATCTGAAGGTAAATGCTGATTTCACTTGTGCAATATCATTGAGTCGTACTGTACTGCAATCCATTGGCCTTGGCACTCATAACTGAATGCCCCCCTAAGGTGGTTCTTTATCACTGCTAGAGTTGTTTAAATACTCAAAATCACTGAGTATGTTTGTTATCAAGTAGTTTGCAAAGAGCAGCTTCAACAGAGATTTACTTCCAGTGGTGTTGATCTTGATATCTAAGCAAACCATCAGATGTTTAAATTGATCATATGGCATACAGCAACATCAAATTGAAACACTGATTCCCATATGAGCACCAAAGTTGAGCCAGGTCAGTACTTAGATGGGTGACCACTTCGGAATACCATCTGTTGTAAGCTTAGATGTGCAGCTGGTGTAATGGCTGATGGTTTGGAATTGTTAATTAGAGAGCTGAGTTCCAATTGCTGTTTGGTTCGTTATATTCACTTATGTGCAACTACCCTTGGGGAAGATATAAATCCATCTCTTCTCCCTACCAAGCTATAGGTTAATTAGCAAGACATATTATTAAACCCGCTCTATCTCCCCCTCCCACCCAAATTCTTATAATCTAAAAACATTTTCTATCTATATAATAAATGTGAAATGTCAGTGTGTCACTGTCACACTTTTTCAACTTTACTCCTAGAAGCTGGAACCCAACATATGTTAGAATCAGGTGTCATCTCTGTGATCAAATTAAAAAAATTCTGGGCTGGATTTGGATGCCACCAGCCTGAAATTTTGGATTCCCAAGTTTTTAAGCTAGTCTTTAAATAACTTAAAATGGGTTGATAATCATAGAAAAAGCATAAAAAAAAATAGTTGATCTCTCAGTGCTTCCAAACCACTGCTTGTTACAGTTTAATAGACTTCACAGGACCACCATGCTTGATGACTGGATTAATGATTCTCTGTTTCTTGGCAGAAGCTTGACACTCTTTTTTCCTTCCATTTTTAACAATCCTTTCCTGTACATGAAGTTTCAAAAGTGTTGCTTGTGTCTTTGTCACAGATATTTTTCATGCTTTCTTGAAATTACAAGGATTAGTTGCACTTGTTGATTTTTGCTTCCAGCCAAGCAGTAGTCTGATTGTGCTTGAGCCTATTTGAGGTTGATCAATGGTGAAGCGATGCATATCATCTTTTTATCAGTTCCACCCCAACTTTAAAATATGGTTATTTAAATTTTGAGGATGTTTGAGAAAATTTCTTACACTTACATTAAAGAAATATCTCTGAAGATGTTACTTGTGCAACTTCAACCATGAACATATTGAAAGTTTGTCATGAACCTTACCCCAAAATAACTTAATAAAACTAAAAAAAAATTTTTTTATTGAGAGTAGGTACTTGCAAAATTTTAAATATTTTTTTAGATTTGACGCAAAAAAATTTACATTGAATATCTATTTAAAAAAAAATGTACTTGTAATTTTTCATTGCACTTCTGAAATTCTGCCAATAAGAGATTTTTCTATTAAATGAAAATGTTTTAAGAATTGAAAAATGTAAAGTTTAATACCATTTTTGAGTATTAACATTAGTAGTTTGCTGTGGTTATGACAGTTCACAGGTTATCGTGTGTAAATAAGCATTATTTTCACTGTTTTAAGCAAAAATGAGGTATTATTTTTACAAAAACCCATTTTTTAATTTTAATAATTTACTTTGAAACAAAACAAAAACTGCATTTTTAAGAGATTTTTAAATTTATTTTCTTTTGTTATGAAGAACGGAGATTTAGTGAGTGGCAATGTTTTAAAAATGTCTTAAAAAGTTAAAACCTTATCTAAATACATATAATTGATTTTCCTTTTTTTTTTCTTTTTACAAATTACCTTTAGGCTGTTATCTTTAACTTCAAAGATAACATTTAAATTACTGTAATTCCCCATGTATAATACACCCTCATCCATAATATGCACCCCCTAAAATTGTGTTGAAAGTGTGAGAAAATGCTTCTCCTCATGCATAATATGCACCCCTTGTTTGGTAATCAAACCCTATAATTTGTATCTCTCCAATTTCATCACGGCCAGCGTTTCCTACTCTTATTTAAAAAATGGTTTTAAACATAGAATAATATTATTCTAATTTAGATTGATAAGTTTATAGCAATACTTTAAATGACCATTAAAATTTTTATTTTAATTTTTTAGGGGCAAATGAGAAGTAAAATTTAAAGAATTAAGAGTATATCCTGTTTCTTTATTATTTCATTAATTTTTTTTTTTTTTTTTTTTATAAGAAAATAAGAAAAATAGCTGAAGCAATAGCAATTCAATCTAACAGTTTGGACAAAATAAAATAGTGTTTTATTTTGTCCAAACTGCCAGCTTGAATTTATTTTAAAAATAAATAAATAATTGCTTTATTTATACAGTTTTAAAATGCATCATTAAAGAAAATGTAAGAAAAAGATTAACTAATATCCATTGCTAAAACAAATTTGATTTAAAATGTTATTCAGCTGGCGATGTTTTTTCACTCGTCAGCAATAAAAAATTTTATTGTCAGACCCAAATGTTTTGCACAAAATGAATGCAGTATACCCTCTTTTTGACTTGTGAGCACAGAAATATGAAACCAACTGATTATTAAAGACAAGACATTGCTCTACAAGGAGGAGGTGTAAATTTCATTTTTTAAAGTGTTGAATTTCTCTGATATTAAACCACTAAAGCTTTCAACCTAGAAATCTTTTGTGGAAGACAACTTCAAACATTATTGTTCATGCACCAAATTGATGAGCATCTTTTTTTTTTTTTTTTTTTAAGATGGGACTATTTTTCTATGTGTAAACGGACACAACTTGGAGCATATCTAATTTGAAAAACAACACTATTAAATTGTCAACTTCGAAACTTGTCTGTCATTGAAATAATGACATAATTTGAACAGATAGGAAATAAAAAAT
Source organism: Acanthosepion lycidas (assembly GCA_963932145.1). NCBI lineage: Eukaryota > Metazoa > Mollusca > Cephalopoda > Sepiida > Sepiidae > Acanthosepion > Acanthosepion lycidas. The sequence goes on along the minus strand of OZ010589.1, from coordinate 52,815,713 downwards.
AATCGTCACACATGAGAAAGAATTATATCTTTAGATAGAGAAAAGATCAAATTCTTTCTATATATCTAAATTTATCAAAATAGCCTTGAAGATATCAGCAGTTGAAAGGGAAGGAAATTTCACTACTTTGACACATGTTTACACTGTAAACTAGGGCAGTTTGGGATAGCTAATATTAGGATAATCTTCTATAAAAAAAAAAAAAAGGAGCAGCCAAAACAGCAGTAAAAACACTGAAAGTGTTTGCACATGTTTGATAAATAATGATAAAATCACTATATAACAAAAATATTTAACACTTGGAAACAATTGACATATCTTGAGAGATTTCTTTGTCCTGGGTCTTCTTATTTTCTGGCTGTGAATTGGAGAATGATTTAAGATAATTAGTAAATGGTAATGAAATATGCAATGACTGTCCTGAAGCAGCTGATGAGAAATTTTATTGGTAACGTGCTGCACATTGATAATATACAGGAATCTTGAAGGATAAAGTACTCTTTTCACTGAAAAAAAAACAAAAAAACTCATAATGATAACAATAATAGTCTTGTGTGGGGGCACAAAGTTTAAACAAAAAAATATTCTTTTCTCAAGTGGTTAAAGAGAAGTTTATTCGTTTCTATCTGAAAAAAATAAATTTTTGTAAACTTGTTTCTTATTGTATTCTACACTTAATTCCTTTCAAAATTTTTCTTTCTTCAATAAAAATAAGACTATTCTCTTATAGCCTAAAGGAAAGATTATTTGTGAGCAAGGACATTTTTGTCACTTTTTTTTTTTTTTTCTACTCAACCTTTAGGTAAGAGAACAATGTATTTTCAATAGCACTCTAATAACAATGGCAGTTTATTTACATATTTTAGCCACGGATTTAAACGCATGAATAGCATGACATCTACTATAAAATCTGAAAAGTACTTAAACAAATGTATTCCTACAATAGTTAATAGCCTTGAAGTATTAAGTAAACAGTATGTACTTTGTTGTTCTTTTATATACTGTCCCCTACTTTTTTTCTCTCTCATTACTTGGTTTAGGTTTATCATAAAGTATTTCTCTAACTCCTTATAACTTTCTAATTCAATTGTAATGCAATACAAGATTATGATTTTATCCTGGCTTTATGGTTTCTACTTTAGTATATTTATTGAGTAGCAATTGAAAAAAAGTAAAAAGTGAACTAATACTTTTTTTTTTTTTTTTTTTCCTTTGTGTGTGTGTGTGTGTGTTGGGTACATTATCAAGTCAGCAAAGTTTAACTTTTGGACATGCAAAAGCAAACAATGTGTCAAAAGGACTTTTCTTTTCTTTTTTTCTCTCTCTCTCTCTCTCTCTCATGACACTGCAAATTTACAAAAATTATAAAAATAAGTGAACCAACTCTAATAGAATATTATTTATCATTTTCGATTTTATAAAGAAATATATATGAAAAGGAAGTATACAGTAATAGCAGTTCCCAGTAGGGAAAAAAATGTCCTTTTGACAATAGCCTAATGTTAAACAAAAATGCATTTATTTTAGACAACAAATATTTTTTAACATGATATCTTTCATGAATCCAGTAAGGAATATTAATCATATGGATTAAACATTATAGAGTCAAATTTATAGATCAAAATTCCTGTAACTGTGTCAGGTTGCAGATATATTAATATAACCTCATTCATTAGCAATTACTCATTTTGTGATTTAAAAAACAAAAAACATAAAAAACAAATAAATACAAGAAAAATAGCCATCATCACTTTGCAATATCATATTCTAGAAGTATGAAAATTGTCAGATTTCGAAAGGACTTGTCAAATTTGGTGGAACAAACCAATATGAAATAGCAATAGTATTGGAAATTGAACTTTCTACTGAATGCTGTAAAATACATTAATAACAGAAAGAAAACGCCAGATGTAACAATGTCTAAATCAACCCAATAATGACAGTATGGTCCATAACATGGGTTATTATAGCAAAGCAGTTAAAAGAGAGCCACTTCCTAAATCAACCCATAAAGGCAGGTACATTTAACGTTCAGGTACATTTTCACATAATTCCTTCTGCACTTAATTTTAAATAACAGACGTATTTGTCTAAGATTGCTTAGCCAAGTATTAGAACTAGTTGACATGGCTTATTTGCAATTATGGTAGTTAGAGAATTTTGGTCAAAGCTTTTTGAGTATAAAAGAAAGATGATTATTTTAGAAAAATGCAGATCCATTCTGTAGAGTAATTAGCCAAGGTTAAATGTAGGTACCTCTACTTTTTTGCTAAAAAAACAACATAACATGATGAAAAAAGGCCCCAAACTGAATAAAAACAAAGTTTTATTGTCAAAACATTTGTTATTATGAAGAAAGACCAAAAGTATTTTTTTAATTACTTTTAAAAAATTTTTTTACTCCTTTCTGACATGTTCAAAATTTAGGTTAAAAAAAAATCATTGTCATTGGTGTAACAAGGCTGGTAATGGACATTTTTGCACCTGTTTTCTGGTAAAATAACATTAATTTGGAAATTCTTGCAAAAAAAAAAATTGCCGGATGAAAAAAAGTTTTCTTGAAGCTTTCATTTTAGCATTAATTGAAAGTTAAAAGATTAAAAAATAAATTTTTTACTATTTCCAGTAAGCAAAATACTCTAGTGTATTTCAAACAGAAATTATATATTGCTTACAATGTGTTTTTTTTTTTTTTTTTTTTTTTTTTTTAACAAAAGGGAGTGTAGGGGGGTAAACTGGAGGAATAAGGAAAAGTTCTGTGTTGTGCTCCAATTAGAACATTAACAAATTTATTTAATTTTACTCTACCGATAGCTTTAATAAATAAATCTGCTTCATTTTAGTCTGACTTTACCATTTTGAATTTTATGGTACTTTATGTCTACATGTTTTGGACATTGTTGGTAGACAGGGTTCTTAGCAAGAGCTATGGTATCTTGATTATCACAATAGTGGCTTACTCATTTTCATTTGAATTAATGGTATTCAATAATTGAATATGGAATTTTGCTCCTTGTACTGCTGTTGCTAATAACATGCATTCTGCTTCACATATTGACAACGTTACTGTAGTTTGTTTTCCCGTTTGCTACAAAATCATTGAACTGCTTGGCAATAATTGAAAACCATACCCTGTAATACTGCAGCAATCTTTTAAATTTCCCCAATCAGCATCGCAAAAGCCTTTTAAAGTTAAAGGCTTACTAGATTTATTAGACACCAGTGTGTTTTTGTGCCTTTTAAATAGTATAAAACTGGTTTGGCTCTTATCAAGTGATCTGTGGTTGGATTCGCTGATTACTGTGACAATTTTGTTACCCCATAACATATATCTGGACAAATTGCTGTCATAAAATATATCAGGCTGCTGACTATTTCTTGGTAATATTTCCTGTCTGCTGGTTCAGCATTGCTTTCAGTCCAGTATATTGATATCCATTTCACAAGATGTTGATGGAGATTTACAATCTTGCATTCCAAATTTGGGTAGAATCTTTTCTATATATTTTGTTTGATTCATCTCTATGGAATTGTTTTTAAACAGAAATTGTATATCTAAAAAAAAAAAAAAAAAAAAAAAAAAACTTCCCAAAATCAGTCATTTTGAATTGTTCATTTAAATCTGTTTTTACATTAATGCAGAATTATAACTTGCATCAATGATTATATCATCAACCCAAATAACAACAATCAATATTTTATTCAAAGTGTTTTTTTTGTGTAAATGCAATGTTTTTTGTGTAATGTGGGAGAAACCTTGACTAATTAAATATGTGTGCAAGACTTGGTTCCAATTTCACCTGCTTTAAGTTATATAATGACATTTTTTTAGCCGTCATACAAGTTTGTCATTGTTTTTGCTGGCAATAGAGTAGCACATTTCATAAATGTTGAACATGTTTCAGAAAATGAAAATTCATTTTTATTTTCAATTGGACTAAATAGCATTTCCAATAGAAAGGGTTTACATGTTGATTGTGAAACCGCAACACATGTTATTACTAATGAATCTAAATTTATTAGTGTTCATAATGATTTTAATCTGGAAAATCATTATATCAAACTGGCAGACAGCAGTAGAACAAGTAATATTGCTTTAAAGAGTCAGTGCTCAAGTTACTTCAACTGACACTGAAGTAAATATGCAAGATGGCATTTTTTAAAGGATGCTCTCTATATCTCTACATTTAAACAGAATATATTTCGGTACAAGGTGCTTCAGTAAAATTTGGCTGTAATTCCTCAGAACTTGTAGACTCTAATAGTGTAAAATTCAACATAAAATGAGATTGTTCTATTTAAATACTGCAATAAACTCCAAAATTTCTACACATAGCCCAAAACAATGGCATAAATTCTTCGACATTGCAATCTGATGGACATTAACTGTGAAATATGTATCCAAGGCAAAAATGGTACAATATAAAAATAGATTACTAGATAAACAAGCAACTAAAATAATAAATCCTGATCATTGTGATTTAACTATCCTGAGCTGAGATCTTTGAATGGCTTCAAATATGCACTTTGGTTTGTTGATGATTATTCTGGTCTAATGATAATTTATTTTCTTAAACAAAAAAGCAATATGTTTCTCTGTACAAAAAAATATTTGGCAGACACCACTCTGTAAAATGCCTAAGAAATGATAATTGCGCAGAATTCGCTTCAGAAATCTTCAAAATTCTTCTAATCAATAATCATATTAAACATGAGAAATTGGCCCCATACTCTGCACATCAAAATGGTACTGCAGAAAGATCTTGGCAATCCCTATTTGAAATGGACTTTCTTTTTGTTTCTGCACTCAGTACTTTTATATCCAAGTTTGCAACAAGCAGAGCAAATAATATTTTTGTTTGGTGGATTGGAATTATATCATTTTAAAGGGGAATTATTTACTGGATAATTCTGATTTTTACTTAGCACATGCAAAGCAGGTAGGGCCATTATTAGTTTTTGGCTTTGGTCTTTGCCTTTGCATTCAGAGGGCCATTATTCTTCTCAATCATCTTTTCAGTTTCTTTGAAGTTTTGCAGTGCTAGTTTAAATTCACTAAACATTACTAGTTTGTTCATCTGAGTAATAAGTTGTGAATGGTTTAAATTCAGGCAGAAGGCCTTTCTGGACAAGTTGTTGCTAATAACTTCTGATGTTTTTAATAAAGTTGCAGCATTTTTGATAAGTCATGTTTTCTCAAAATTTGCAGTGCTTTTTTGCCATAATAAGAGACAGACTTTGGTCATTGAGAAATTGGATTAATTTGGCAAATGCATTTGCATTATTTTCACATTACTCTTCCTCATTGGGATGATCAAATAGTGCCAAGATCGTTTTGTATAATTTTTGGATTCTTATATGTCCTAAACATTTTACCTCCTATAGTTCATATTTTGATTCATCACCAATGAAACAGTCTTTTTCTGGCTTTATAAGCTGTAGAGTAATTGGCTATGGTTAAATGTGATTGGCAGAAATGTGTTACTGTCAGGATTGACAAAATTTGCAATAAACAATAACAAAGAACAGGACAAAAAATAATATTAAGCAAGCAAACAATATATGTAAGGCAAAGCAACAGTAATAAGGCAAAAAAGTTCACAAACTAAGAATGGTGTTAACTCACAAAAGGGGATGGAAACAAACAATCACAGTGTTCTGGTTTCAAGACAAGAAAGAACAGATCTTAATCTCATGATACTGAGAAGTGGCCTAATCTTATTGGCTAGGAGGAAATCCTAGCATGTATCTGTGTGTTTCATCTATAAATTGGGGAGGAAGAAAGTTTTTGCAATCATTCCCTGTAATTGAAATCAAAAATTCTTTAGAAGAGATATTTTGCAATATTTATTGGTACTTAAACAAAAACACTATCTTTTCTCATGCTATATAGCCATGTTGTCCAACTTTTTTTCTTAATAGGCCAAATTAGAAATTTAGGTATATTCACTGGGCCACAAAAGCATGTTTATATAAACATGCTTTTAAAAAGTTCAAAACATTGTGGATATCAAATGTATAAAAATTACAAAAAATACTGTATTATTGACAGTAAAAAAAACAAAAAAAACACTAGAAAATATACATACACAAAATAAAATAAATTCAATGTCATTTTTTTTTTTTTTTACATTGCTTTCTTTTTATAATATTGTCATTATATATTCTTTTATGGTACTAGTGTTTATTCTAAGAATGATAGTTAAATGGAAATCACTGAACCTATTTCTTTCAACAGTTTTGATGTTTTTCATGCATGAACAGAATTGTTCACAACATTATGTAGTACCTCACATGCATAACAGTTTTCTAGATAAGCTAAATAATTTTTATTTAATCCTGGCTCTTGCACCATGCACCAGCCGGTGTCTCTCGGCAAAAGCCTTTGACCCCTTCCTCTTTTAGTGCAATATGGAAGTGAACCTGCTAGCACAATCTGAGAATAATTTTCTCAACATACATTACTGAAGTAAATGAAAATATACCTAAAGATTTTAGGGTGCAGTGTGGCCTGTGGGGTGGACATCCTTGCTATATAGCAATGATCTTTGAAAAATACATATAGCAACTGTTGTGGTTCTGTTGATCTTCTGACATGTACCCTCTATTGTACATATCTGGATGATTTCACATTTGGAAGCAAAATAGCAAACAAATCTGGAGAGATTATCTTTGTGTCATAAATACAACCTGCTTGTATCGTATCCTGCAAGAGAAGATTTGATGCCTTCATGAGTAAAAGCTTAAAAATCTATTAATACTAAATTCACAAAACTTTAATTTGTATCATAATGGTCCTCTTGTTAGAAAGAAGTCTTTGGTTATGGTTAATTTTATTTATCCTTTAAAAAAAAATGGGTGGTTATTTTTATTTTATTTTTTCATTTACTTTTTTATAATTATATGAAATCTTTTCAACTCTAATCATAAAGTAAGCAAATATCCAGTAACTCTTAAATTATGTTTATTCGGAAACACTACACATTACATAGTATTTGAAAAGGCTTCATTCATATATGCTATAAAATTTTTATTTGATTTTGTCAAGTGTTTTTTTAATATCTTGTATGCATATTAATTACTTTTCTATTTATTTCAGCTTTTGTTAGAATACAAGCATTATGCGATAATAAGAATAAAATCTTTGCAGTAAGTATACAATTTTCTTGGTTGCTTGTCTCAGTATTACTATTATTATTATTTGTTTTTTCTCCTTATTAAAATCTTTTCTTTATCATAAAAATTATCCCTTTAGGCTGACAGGGAAACCATGATGATAAACTGAACACTAATCCAATCGACAAAAGTACCTTTGTTCCAACAATAGGTTTATTTGAGGAATTTATATGCTTGACTGCCTAGGATGCATCTAGTGCTTGACTGCCTAGGATGCATCTAATGCTTGACTGCCTAGGATGCATCTAGTGCTTGACTTGAAAAAAATGTTTGAAACTGAAGAATTTTTCATGTTCTCTTTGTAGATTCAAAATGTTAATTCAGTTTCTTGACAGTATCTCTCTACATTTTGTGAGGGAAGGTTCTGTTTCTTAAGAATCAAAGAAACTTTTATATACGGCTATTTCTGATGTTTCCATTTGTCGAAAGGAATATTTCCATGAGTTCATATGATAACTAAGAAATACTAAGCCATTTTTATTGATGCTGCTAAATGTTTCTGATCCTTTATTCTTTCCATACTGCATAAGAAAACTGGAAATATTGTAGCATTACTTGAAGGAACATGTAGCTCTCAATAGAGTATATCTTCCTTAAAGATAAATCTATGAATTTTTAATCAAATCTCATCTATAATCGTAAATCATTCCACTTACCAATGTCTGGTGATGGCATTAGGTTGGAAGTATATGAATAATGTATTTTCTCAAGTTTAAATTACTTTTTTATTTTATGTTTGTCTTTGTTTTGTATTGTACTTTTTTCTATGTTTTATTCAAAATGAAAAAAAAAACTATTTTTAGTTAAAAGAATTACCATAAATCTTTCATGAATAACCAGCCCAACATATAGAAATCTAGTTGAGAGTTAAAAGAAGAATTGTTATCATGAACAAGGAGCAGAAACAAAAAGCTTTATTTGAAACCCTCAATAATCTCAAAGAAAGATCATAGTCACTGGCTCGCAAGCCTAATCAAGAATTAAAGATCTTTGCAAAAATTCAGCATTCATCCATTGTCCAGTTCTGTTGCATGGAGAATGGAAATTCAGAGGTGTCTGAATCATTAGAACTGAAGATTGCATTGATCTTAGAAACGTTATTTTCTTTTTCAAATTGTCAATAACACAACAGAAAATAGGCTTCAAAATTCTTACTGAAAAACAATGGATTATTTTTGTTTTCATATGCCTGTACATGTATGCTTACAAATAAACCACATACAAACATATATTTGGTAATTAACAGTAAATGGCTAAGTTTTAGGAAGTGCACCTTGTGACACAGTCATGTCTAATTTTCATAATCATTCTGGATACAATTAGAAATAAATTATATTTTGCTACCTAAATCATAATTCATCTTTTTAAATAAATAAAAACTTGCAAATACATATAACTTGTTCATGTGAGTTTTATTTACAAGTAACTCGTCATATTGTAATTGAATCTTCTGTCTTCTTGTATCCTGTTTTATTGTCTTTTCTCCTTAAAGTTTTCAAATTCTCTTTCAATCTCAGTAACCCTTTGCATCTTAGTGGCACTGTTGGCTTGCTTGGGTGAAATGATTTTTTTTTTTTTTTAAAGTTTAAAGAAAAAGTAGTGGTACTGTAAATGTTTAGTTTAATAGGCCCACCCAAGATGGGTTCAAAATGATAATGTTTAGAAAGACAATCTCTCATGTGATTTTTAAGCTAAGAAGTAGGGAGCAGTTTAGAAAACAAATTTGTACAATGTTAAATAAAATTTTTAAAAAAATGTCTCAAATTGAGTCTCTTTTTTTTTTTTTTTTTTTTGTCTGAGGCTTTCTCTCATGTTCTTTTTGATTAAAATTATTTTGTTTTCTCTAAAATAAAATAAAAAGTTGAGTTTTCATCTCACAACATTGGAAAATATATATATATATATATATATATATATTTTTCCCAATGTTGATTATTGTAATACAAAGTATATCTTTTTGCTCAAAATAAAAACAATTACAACATTATTCTATTTTGTGTTTGGTATCTTCACAACCTTATCCTGCAAGGCATTTGTAAAATTATCCAATCCTTTATTAACAGATATGTTCAGATGATGGCTTTGCTCAAGGGTTCTTTATATAATCCTTCAGTCAAAACTATGAGCATCAGGAATTTATGAGGATTGTTCCCTCTCCATTCACTTTCTCTACAAATTAATGAAGTAAAATAAATTTAATAAATCCCAGAACTACCAAGTGAAAATTCTTTATAGAAATGATGATCATTGTTATCATCATAATGCTTATGAGCAGTTGTATGCCAAGCTTAAGAATTAAAGCATTGGTCTATCAGCAGAATTGATACTGGCTTGTTGATTTTGTTTACCATAAATTGATCTCATGATTAGAATAGTTGTATACTTCCCACCAGTGACCCAAATTCAAAACCAGGACTTTGGAAAGCTGAATTTTCAAGTTATTCTCCCTCATTTACGTTTCTAAACCTAAGTTTATAATCCTATTGAGAATTGTGCCACTGAAGTTTCTTCTTGAAATAAAGCCGGTATAGATGCTTTTGTATCTTCTTGTTAATACCAGGTGAAACCACAGTTGTCTCCCTGGTTCACACCTACCTGTTCAGCTGCTATAGCTCACAGAAATCATTTTTTTTTGGCTTTACTAGCATGATAGTTCTAATCACAACAGAATGGCTCTTTGTGTCTACCTGTAATAATTGTAAATGCGTCCTCAAAGAGGCTAAGTTTTTGTTTGCTAACAGAATGAAGTACTGTATAGCCTTTAACAAGTTTGATTCTCATGACTACTGGAAGCTTGGTAATAATCTTCTATCCATCTTCTCTTCACTCAGTTTGAGGTGTTAACAGCTTATAAATCAGAATATTTTGCTTGTAAATTCTCTTCCAATTCTACTCTTGGTTCATCTGGATTATCTTTGCCTAACTTTTTACTTCAAACAGTCTCTATTGAGTGATATGCATATAATTCTGTTCATAGTTTCTGCTATTATCGCTAAACTGGACCCCCACAAAACGTGTATACTTGATGTTATCTCTGGAATACTCCTTAAGAAATGTGCTCCTGAACTGGTTCCTGTTTTCTCTTTACTCTATAGTAAATGCCTTGCTGCTTCTTACTATCCTGCTTGTTGGAAATTCTCTTCTGTAGTTCCAGATTTTAAGAACTCTGGCCAACCATCTAATCCTATCAGCCTAGACTTTTACTTCTTTTTGGCAAAGTACTAGAGTCTCTAATTAACTCAGAATTGGCTAAGCATCTCTCCTCACAGGGTGGCCTTTGAGATAAACAGTATGGTTTTTGCTTCTATAAGTCAGCTGCTGATATATTTACAATTAGTGCTGAAAGTGCCTATTCAGATAAGAATGGTGAAATGTTGGATATCTTGAAGGCTCACAAGTTGAAAGTTTATGGTATTCTTTGACAAATTTTTGTTCAAACTCAGTCTTTCTTATCAAACCGAAAAATGAATGTTGTCTTGAATGGTCATTCTTCTAAATCTTTTTTGCATTAATGCAGGTTTCCCTCAGGGCTCTATTCTTGGACCTAACATTGTTCATAATTTTCATCAACAACCTTCCTGATGTCATCAGTTAACTTGATATGCTGATGACACAATTATTTACTCTTGTTTTAACAGTAAGTCTGATCTGCTTGATAAGGTCTAATTAGCAGCTGATCTCAAAAATGACCTACACTATGTTGTTAACTTGGGCAAGAAATGGCTTGTTAATTTTAATGCCTCCAAAATAAAGCTGCTCTTTTAATCATCTGAGTGAACCTTTCTTGCCTTCCATCACCATGGCTAATGCTGACCTCCAGGAAAGTGACTCATTACGCCATCTTGGGCTAACATTTTCCACTGACATGAAGTGCAAGATTATATTAAATCAACTGCTAGGTCTACTGCTCGGAAAGTTGCTTCACTGTGTCATAAGAGACAATTTTTCTTGACAGAATCTATCTTAGACATAAGTCAACCATTTGTCCATGCATTGAATATTGCTGTCACGTCAGGTCTGGTGCTTCTGCTATGTATTTAGAGATTCTTGATAAAATCCAAAAAAGAATCTGCAGTGTTATTGGTCCTGACCTAATAGCTCAGCTTCAGTCACTTCCCCACTACCGTAAATGTAACTTCTCTGTACCTTTTCTATAAATATTTTTATGCTAATTGTTCTGATGAGCTTTTTCTTTTTGGTACCAAGACTTTATAAATTCAAGTGCACTACTAGATTGGCAGCAAGATCTTATCATTTTACAACCAAAGTGACTAGATTTAACCATGAGATCTATGCTCACAGTTTCTTCTCTTGCACTTCTCACTTGTGGAATTCACTTGCAGGTTCTTGTTTTCCAGTCAACCTTGATCCTCAAAAATTTAAATGCATTGTCAATGATTATCTTTTGTCACACTAATTCCTGTTCTTTTATTGTTTTCTCCTCTTAATGTTTTATTTTTTTTTCATTCTCTCACACTCAGTGAACCCTTGTGTCTTAGTGGCTTTATTCCTTTGCTTGGGGTGAAATGATTAAAAAAAAATGAACTGTTACATATTTAACTAAAAAAAGAATTTATTTCCCAAATTTGGAGAAGAACCTTTCCTTTAGCGATATATCTAGTTTATGTTAAATATGCATTTTGTTCTAGATACAAAATATTCATTTACAAATGTTAATTTCTTCTTTTTTTTTTTCTCTCTCTCTTTAGGAATGCAAAACTTCCGATATTGATAATGTTCTAAAGCTTCTGAAAATGATATATGAAGACCTCAGTGATAGATATGGTAAGTATTTATTTCCTCTTCTCTACAATTAATACTAAACAGTGTCCATTGCTCACTGTTAAATAATTATTTGTTCCCCACCCCTGTATTTGAAAACTACTCATCATTTAGAATAGACTTCAACCATAAAAGATTAAAAATATTTAAAACTTTTCTTTCATTTGTTTCTAATGTATAAGCAGTCGGTAAGAGAAACATACTTGATTTTTATGATATTTTTATACTTTTATACATTACTGCTTTTTTTTTTTTCTTTTTTTTATCAGGAAAAGTAGAGTGTGGATATAAAACAAATGACAAAAGCAAGAGAATCTCCATTGTTAACTTACATCAACAAATTGCAAAGAACATGAATGAAGATGATACGGTATGTCTATTAAAAACTTAAATTCAAAGTTTATTATCATGTAATGCTGCCGCGTCTGAGGGCAATAAATAAAAAGATTTGGACTGTATGATTGGATAATGATGGTAGTAACAACCTATTATTTATCACTGTATTAAATGCTTGAAATTAAAGATAATCTACCAGTCTCATCTTTTTAGTATTCTGAATTAACTTTGAAATAAATCCTACTTGATCTATTGTTCATGTCTTGCCTTGGCAAACATTCAGAAAGCATTATATATTTTTTTTTTTTTTTTTTTTTTTTTAATTCAGTACCACCCCATGCACGGCAGAAAAGCCCCTAAGACACAAGGGCTTACAGGGTGTAGAAGAATTAGGAACAGAAACAATAATGAATGGGAAAAGGAAAGATTATTCAGGAGGACAGTAGATTGCAATTGACATTGCATTTAAATTTTGGCAAATTAATATTGGTTAGAAAGCATGGAGCTGGGAGGTAGTTCCACAAGTCTTTTGTCCCTCGTACCAGAAAAATTAATTTAATCAAAACTTTAGTTCATCGGGCCTTAATGATCTGTTCTGCTACCTTTCAGCAAAAGTGAAACAAAATATGTCCTATTCTATTGATAATGGTTATCCAGCTAACATTATTAGTTGTACAATAGGACGCAAGTCAGAAAATTTCTGTAGTTCTCCTGAATTCGGCCCTAGTCTGTGTCCAATTTATCTGAAATTGCCTTGACTTGGTAGAAAGTGTAAAACTCTGACATAGTTTCCAAGTCATTCTCTTCTACCTTTTTTCGACTAAATTGTGTGTTGTTTTTGGTACCCGTCCAGTGTTTGCTTCCTTTACCAAAGACCGTCTGTCTAATCTTAGTATGAGTTCATTATTCTACACATTCAAATCTCGGTGTGAAGCTGAGTACATAGTACAGACTAGTCTTTGATTGGACCAACATGTTCCAAAGTCTGTGAGATTCCATTCAAGTAATCATACTTGTGCATCACAGTCTGTACATGACTTGGCAATTAGGCAGCACCTACTAGAGAATGAGAGTTGCTTGGTGTGTTTCATGACGGATTCATTCTCTATTTTGCATATGGAAAAATCTAAGCACCATCTACAAATATTAGAAGCTGTTTGTTTGAAACTGCAGCAGCCATCTCTTTGCAAGCAAAAGGAAAACTTTTTGCGATCCCTTTACTTATTTGGACGTCAGTGAGCAACTCTTTTTCTATTTTACACTCTTTTGTTGGTTCATTTACAACTTACGTATTTATTTTAATCGTAAATTGTTTTAGATGTATTCCAACTTTTCTCCAATTTCCACATATCTGCAGATCACATCTGTTAAGTTAATTCTGCCAACAATTGGTCCCTGAGGAAGTGTTGGCTGAAAGGTTACCTAGGTCCTTTAAAAAAAAAAAAAAAATGAACACAAAATTGTGTATACTTAAATCGATCTATTTATTCTATGGTATCAAAATGTGTATGTGTATGTGTGTGTGTGTGTATATATATATATATATATATATATATAATATTGCAACAATAATATTCTAAGCAATCCTATGTATTGTGGTTTAAGTATGCATATATTTTGATAAAGTACAAGGAGTACCTAATCCAGCAGGTAAATGAATAAAAAAAAAATAAAAATGCAATTTAATAAATAAATAATAAAGGGTCTTCAATCTCATCTATAAAAAAAAAAATTAATTTAATCAACTGTAAATGTGTATTTTTGCATGGAATCATTTTTTGTTTTTGTTTTGTTTCACTTATTTATTAGAGTATTAGAAGATGAAATTTTACTAGTTTTACTTTAAAAAATATTAAAACAAACCGTGTTAAAAGTGGAAAAAAAAAACTATAGCTTAAACACAAATATATCAGATAAAAATGGAATAAAAATACTCATTTTTCATTTTTCATTTTTCATTTTTTTTTTTTTTTTTTTTTTTTTTTTTAATAGTAAATAAAGGTGAAAATCAGTTTCGAAAGCTATAAAATGTTAAGAAATACATAAATTTCATAGAAACAAATTTGAGTTTCATAAAAAGAATGCTTACTTTTTAAGTTTCAGTTATTGGAAAGATGATTTATTTTTGTTTATGCAGTGTGCTACATAAGCAAAAATAAATCTTTTCAATAACTGAGGCCAAAACGGGATTTTATGGATTAAAACTATTATAAAAACAAATTGTTGTAATTTAACTGCCATGCCATATTAACAATTTGTGGCTCACAGTCATACATTCATTTTCTTTTCTTTTTTATGAATTAAAAGAAAGAGAGCCCTGCAGAACAACATGAATTCATTTTGTGTTTATATTACATAATTTTGAATATAATTATTAATTAATTAATAATTTTTAATAATTTTATTTTGAACTGAAACCTGTCTTTAAACCAGTGAACTTTATGGAAAGTTTGAGAACTGAGTAGAAACTTGCACATTCCTCTTTTCTTTTCTTTTTTTTTTTTTTTTTTTTTTTTTTTTTTTTTTTTAATTTAAAATCAATAAATATCTATATCTTTTTATCATTAGTATCAGGAATGGAAAATGTTTTAAACAAAGAAAATTCAAAGAATCGTTTTTGGAATTGGAAATTAGATTAGAAATTTTCCGATACTCCAAAAAGTTAGTTCCAGTGTTTCCGATTCTGATTTATTATCCCATCACTATATATTATTTCGAAAATAACTAAAAATATATGTGTAAAACAATTATAGATAAAACTAGGATTTTTTAAAATATCTCTCTTCCTGAAAGAATTACTCCTTTCCTTTATTTTTAAATCTATATATATATTTCTCCAAATGTAATGAAGGAAAAGAATATAATTTTAAGCGTTCATAGCATTAATTTAAAAGAGGGCTCAATACGAAGAGTAGAGCAGTAGTTATTTATTATAACGATGTTACATACAGACAAACAAGTACTCACGACAAAGATGCATATTTGTTTTGATGCAACTTTGTTTCTCACCTGATGAGATGCTTATGCATCGAAACAAATATTTTGTCTTAATTATGTATGTATGTATGTATGTATGTATGTATGCATGCATGCATACATACATACATACATGCCATCTATTTGCCTTTTAAATTTTGTGCTTATTTTATTTTCATTGCTGCTGTTTTAGTTTAATCTTGCTAATTGAGCCCATGTCAAAGTCATAATGTATTTCTTTTGAATATAGATTTTGGGGCCTGTATTTATTTCTATTCAGTTTTCTTCTTTTTCTCTTTTATAGTTTCCATTTTTTTTTTTTTTTTTTTTCTTTTCATAAAAAAAACTACATAAAATCTGAATATTCAACATTTTTAAAAATCTTTATTTAAGGAATGGATTGAGAGGATGATAATTTGGCTGGTAACTGACAGTGAAGATTGGGGAATCAGGTAAGTTATTTTTTTTCCCTTTTCCTACCTCTTAGAAAAGGTCCTAATTATCAATTATTTAAGACTTAAATTTTCATCTTCTGAAATTGCTTTTCAGTTGAATATCTTTCAGATTAATCATTTATTTTAATAACAATAGAAAAATTAAAGGTTAATTTTGTTGTAAATTAAGTGCTCACACACATCATACAGAATTAAAACTAAGCTTGGAGATGGTATTAATCTTGAATAAATTAATAATATGCTCTATTTCCATAAGCTTTTAATTCTTTTTTTTTTTTTTTTTTTTTTTTTTTTTTTTTTTTTTTTTTTCATAATCATCAACTTCTATCCTAACATGATGATGTTTGAGTCTTGTAGATTTCTGAAAAAAATAAACAAAAACAATTTCTTTTTTTATGAACATTGTACATAGGATGGTTTTAAAAACAAAAGCAATTACATAATCTATACTTGCATTATAAGCAATATTAATTAAAAATGTGTATTTTTCACCAACCTAATTCAACACATTTCTTATACAAAGAATGATGTTTTAAATATTTATCTTTCTTCTTTGTGCTGTAGACCTGTTACAGCTGATGGCAACAATGCAACACAAGTAGATGATGTTAAGTATTTGGAAAGTTATATCCCCAGTATGAACTTTGTATGTCGTCTTCGCAGAGCTGTTGTGCGGATGATTTACCAACTTCTTTTAGGCTTCCTTGGTAAGTTAATCTCTTTGATCTCTGTATATAAATTGTGTAACTTGATATTTTTAATTTTAAACTATTGCACCTCACAAGTAAAAAATCTTTTGCAAATTGTTTTGCTTGTGAAATGTTCCAACTATCCTTCCAAGGTGTTGTCATTTTTGTTACTAACATTCATATTTAATTTGATAATTTTCACAAAGGAGAAATTAAAATGCAAAAGTTTCTTGAACCTTTCATAAAGTCATTTAGCTAAATGCATTTTGTCATTTTTTATATCATGAATGTCTAATTATAGCAGACTTTGATGTATTTAATTTCTTCTAAACTTCTGTTAATTCATTTTTTTTTTTTTTTTTTTTTTTTTTATGCAGGATTGAATGAAAGTTACTGCTAAACTTGAAACATTTTGTATCTTTTTTTCAGGATTCATCTTCCTGATTCTTTTATTCCGATTTTATTTGAGAAAACGGAGGAACTCTGAAGAAGAACAACGCCAGGTTTATGAAATGGTGGAAAAAATAATTGGTGAGTTCATTTAAAAAAAAAATTAATCTATAAAACCTGTCTTTTTATAATAATTCTTATATATCTATATATCCATGCATGCAATGATTAAACTAATTTTTAGATACAAGTCCATCTTTAGCATAAGGATTATGAATTTAAAGATTGGGCTTCTGAAATTAGAATGTTAATCTATGCACTGCAGCAAGTACTCTGGTTTTTTGGATAACTAAATTTGATGTATATTGTGTCTTAGTTAAACTTTTGTCATAAATAGCTCTGAAGAGTTGGGATTGCTTATAGAAAATAAATCATTGGAGGAAACATCCTTCCAACAAAGTTTAAGGCATAATTATAAATCATAGAAAATTGCATTTCTTTTGGTTATGGCTTTATGATTATATCTGGACTGCTTAATTCTCATTACAAACAAAAAAAATCAAATTACTAATTTTGTACTTGATATCAGTCAATGAACTACAAGTTGGTTAAATGCTATGTAAAATATTTAAAGAACTCTGTTCTTTATGCACTTGTCTTGTCATTTTTGAAAGAATCAAACCTGGTTATAAATGTAGATAAATGTTCATAAATGTTCAAATTTTAAAAAATCTAACAAAGATAGTTAGCTTGGCCATCAGCACTAATACATTAAATCTTGATAAAAGAAGTATAGAGTTTCTTAAAGCTGGCGAGAAACCTAACAAAAAGAAAAAGAACATAGCAAATACTCTGTCACTGGCAACGGACTGGGAATTAAGGGTCAACTTAGGAACATGACTAAAATTCCCTGACCATATCGTTCAAACATCATTATGCCCTGATATAGTATTCTTCTCAGACAATATAAGGAAAGTAATGATGTTGGAATTGACAGTGCCTTGGGAAGAGCATGCAGAAGAATCCCCATGTACGAAAGAAACTAAAATATGATGAGTTAATAACGAGCTGTAAAAACAATGGATGGAAAGCAAGCTGCTTGCCAATTGAAGTGGGCGCAAGAGGTTGTTGCTGCTGCAAGGTCCTTATGCAAAGCCCTATCTGATATTGGCCTAGTAGGTGCTATCAAAAGAAAGGCGATTCGACCATAACTAATACAGCAGAAAGGCTATGGATCAAACGTGATTGTTCTTGGACTACAATGCAAAAAATAATGTAGTAGGGGGAAATCTTTAAATATTATAATTAATTTCAATGTGGTAATAATATAAACATCATTTTAAATACACAACTTGAATTGTACAGGTACAATCTATGAACATTACATGTCAGTTTGTAAAGTGTGTTATTTGTAAATATGTAATTTATGTTTATATCCTGTTTTATATGCGGTAATTTTATTTTATTTATCTTTTAGTAATTTTAAGTGCGATATACCTTGTAAGGTGTTTTGTCTTCCATTCGCAGTTTTTTTTTTTTTTTTTTTTTTTTTTACTTTCATAATTTAGCCAATTTACACAATTATTTCCCACTTTGTACATTTTAATCGCCATCATAACATGTACATAGTTTATTTAAATAGTCTTTTTTTTTTTCCTCAATCATTGCTATATATCATTCGCATATTTTTAAAATTTTTATTTATATTTTATTAATTTTTCAATGCTTTTGAGCTTGTCATAAGAAGCATTGTCTTTCTTTTACTGTTATTTTTCTCTTGAAGGTTTTAGGAATATATTGTAAGACAGACTGTTCTCTTTTTTTTTTTTTTTTTTTGACGATTCCTTCCAGCGCCTACTTAAGAGCATATTTGAATTAATTCATGATTTGCATTTTCCATATAATTAAGAATCCATATTATAATTGATTTTGAAAAAAATGATTAATTTTTGTTTCTATTAAGGAATCTTTTTTTCCTGTCCAGTAGTTAAAAAAAAAAAAAAATGTAAGTGCTTTTTTTTTTTTTTTTTTTTTTTTGGTAATACAATAGTAAGAATTGTCAGTTTTTCTGTCAACCAATGGAAGCAAAATAAAAACCAGTTTTATATGAACCTAAATTTTCTATTTGCTTTGATGTTATTAATCCTCTGTTCTTCTTGTAGTATAATTTTATATAAAGGCCAATGTTAGTTTTCAGTTTGGTTCATTTATTTTGTCATGCTAAAGCAATAAAACTCTGGCATAGGTGCTTTTTTTTTTTTTTTAATTAATCAGTCAATTACATTTATTTTCTTAATAATATTAATACATTATACTTATTTCTAAGACAACAAAAATTAAAATTTTCTTTGTATTTTTATTGCTTCAAATCTGTTGGCATTTTGGTTCTTTTTCTTAAACTCCTTTACTTATTTGTTCTTAATTATTTTTCAAATGATATTGAAATGCTTTTAAAAATAACAATATTTAAGGGAATGTAAAACAAAAAAAAACTACATATAAATCAAATTAATTATTCAACAGAGAAATGCAAATAAATATTTTTATGATAGTAATAATTTAAAAAAAAATACCTGATAAAGTAAGGTTTTTTTTTAAGTTATTATATACAGCCATCTCCATGTGTAGTGGCTTTGAGGTCCTCACCAGTGAGTTCAACCAAGAGACAGTAACTACAGTGTATTCTAAAAGTCACACGACAATTGACAGAAAACATATACTTGTGAAATAGCAACCAGGAGAAATTTGCATGATATCATCTTCCATAATTCAACCAATAAAATTTCTTAATATATTGTCACATGATTCCATTTGATAAATATAAAATTTACACAGTTATCAAATCAATGGTAATGTGACTTTTGGAACGCCCTGTACAATAAGTTTTAAATGACTACAGGTCAAATCTGCACATGTGAGTGTATCTGCTACTGGCAGTATATCCAGTGTGGTGATGGCGACACTGTATCACTGGACAAGGGGGGGATTCATAGACTGAGGTAAATAGCTAAAGCAGAGGGTTTCCCAGATGGAAACAATGGTTACATGTCTATGACCAACATGACCCTTCAGCTGCAGTCTGACATGGGAACAAATGAGCTTGTCCAGATCTACTTTGCTCATGACACATGCTATGCAAGAATGAATACCTACCAAGACATGTGAAGGGAGCTGGTTAGGTGCCCAGCTGCGCAGTGACCCTGCAACCACACCCAGTCAAAGGACAGATGATGATGACTCAGTGTATAGAAACTTTTAATTTTAATAATTTCTCTTCAGATATTCTGAAATGTCACTGTGAAGCCATGGCTCGACAAGATGATGATGCATATTTGGCAGTTCAACATGTAAGAGATCAGCTTCTGCCTCCTGCTCATAGGTGAGTGTTTTTATTGTTTACCACCATTTTCAATTACTTAATCTTTTTTTTTTTTTTTTTTTTTTTTTTTTTCCTCAGTCCCATTTATATTCCCTCACAATTTTCTCTTTTGCCCTTCCAACTTTGTTTTTTCCCTGTTAACACTTTGAAATATTTCTTTAGGTACCCTAACGATATGCAGGTGTATTGGTGCATAAAGTGGAATTGAACTGAGTTCAGATGCTGGGCTAGTCTGTTGCATTCACTTTCACACTAATGTTCTTGGGAGGGATATGAATCCATCTCTTCTCCTTCTAGCTATGTGTTAAATAGCAGATTAGGCTGGGCTTTAGTGAAAACAGATTTTCTTCATGACAGAAGTAATTGGGTGTTAATTGTTCTGCTTCTATACCATGACTTTATGGATTGGCAGCTAGATTTCATCATTTTACTGTTGAAATTGCTAAGTGAAAGCATAAATTCTATGCTAATGGTTTCTTTTCTTTCAAAAATTTAAATTCAACATCAGTCAACACCTCTTTGAAACCTGTTCTTTTATTGTCCTCAATAATGATTTTTTCCTAGATTCTTTCACTCTTAGTAGGGCTTACTGTGTCATTATAGCTTTATCATCTTGCTTGAGGTGAAATGATTAAAAAAAAAAAATGTTTACTGTATTAAGTAGTTAACTTCATCAGAATTTTTAGTTCATTTGTGTGTCCAAAATTCTTTGCATTATTTCTGTGGTTAAGAGTAGTTTGTTTTATTTTATTTTTTTTAATTAAAATGATACAATTTTACATTCAACACATCATGACTTTAAAAGGACCAAATATTTTGAAATTAAAAACTCCAAAATATTACCATGTTGATATTTTTTTTTCCAAAGTAAATAAGTGATTTTTATTAATGAATTTATTGATATCTATCTATTTAATCATTCATGCTTATAAAATTGTTTATTTTTATTTTTTTTTAATTTATTTATTTACTGCTGTTTACAGAAAACAATTACTGTCTACTTGGGAGAAAGCTGCCAAATTTATTGAAGATAATGAATCTCGAATCCGGTTAGAAACTCGGGTTATTGAAGGGGAGGAGTTTCAAGTGTGGCGATGGCTACCAGTAAGTTTTTTTTTTTTCCTCCTTTCACCTATTTGAGATAAACCAATCCGTAGAATATTCATTAAATTTTGGCAAAAGACATCTTTTTGTTGTTGGTAATCATTTTCTTTTGAATGTATCCATGTAATTATGTCTCATTTAAAATTATGTAATTATTTTATAGTCTGAGAACATTTTTTGAAAGAGGACAAATAAATAACAATTACTTTAATCGCCATGCAGAAACCTATAAAAAAAAAAACACAAAAATATCTTGTAACTACTTTGTATAATATTAATCAAACATATTTCTTTAAGAAATTATCATAAGTTGTTATCAAGTTAAAAATAAAACAAACGTGCTAGTTGTGAATTAAAATTTTGTTTTTTTCTTGTATCTTTTTTTTTTTTTATTCCAACAGAATTTGAATAATGGTGGAAAAATATGGCAAGGCCAAGGTTAGTCATTTATATTTTTACTTAAATTTAAATTTTCTTTTTTTAAATTTTTTTCTTTATTTAGATTAATCTTGGAAACTCATTATGACATTTTGAAAGCAGTTTTAATCAGTTTTTCTAAAGTTGTAAATATTTGAACTACAAAATTCTATTGATTTATACATTAGAATATTCATCAGCAATGGGGAACACTTCTTTCCTGCTGATTCAAATATAATATGTAAGAATCACTTTACTTTGTATGCTATTTCTTTATACACCTAAATTTCTGCATCGGTTTTTGAAAGATGGTTCAGTCTATGTATGTATTGTATGTATAAGAAATACAAAACATATTTATACTTCACTATTTATATCATTCGGACTATTGTCCTCATCTTTATCACCATATTTATCACATTTCGGCTATTGTATGTATACACTGCGTGCCAAATTATTATCGAGATAACTTTTTTTCTAATATTTCAAAAACCGTTCAATCAATTTACACAAAATTGGCAACACTGACCTGTGGAATCACTGAAATTTTTGTACTGATCTGCACAATGTAAACAAACTGGCGCCATATTTGTTAACAGCAAGGTGATTTGAGTGTGCCAAATTATTAAAATGGTTTAGTAAAATTCCCAGAATTGAGCAAACAAAACGTTTATTAATGTTGCACGTGAATATTTATGATCAAAAGAAGCTAATAAGATAATCAAACAAATAATAACAGATACAAGCAAAGGCACAGTTTTAAACAAATTAATAGGGAATGTGCTTTCCCTGTTTTGAAATAACGTGAAGAAGTCGACGATCCATAGAATTTGTTAATTGTAGGATGTCATCTGCTGTAATGCCGCAAGATATGTCATGAATTGCTTACCACAACTCGTCGTTGCTCCTGAATTGTCGTCCATTGGTGTACAGTCTTCGCTTCATGGTGCTCCAAAGGTTTTCGTTTGGGTTCAAATCCAGAGAATTTGCTGGCCACTTCATTTTTCGAGGTCCATCAAAGCCTAACTGTTTCAAATATTCAGTAGTCTTGTGAGCAGCATATGAGGGAGCATTATCTTGTATATAAACAATGGCCCTTCTGAAGGCAACTCTTTGCCTTTTCATCCACAGTTCAAGATGCTCCTTCATAAATGCTATGTATGCATCAGCAGTCATTTTGATGCCATCTGGTACTCTCCATGGGCCCACGAATTTTTTTCCAATAATACCACCTCAGATCCACCGCCTTGTTGGCGTCTCAAACGCTGATGGCGATTCTGTCCGTTCATTACCCAGCCTTTGCACCATCTATCTAGCACATCAAGTGTTGCTCGAGTTTCGTCTGTGAACAAAAATTTAGAGAAGTCAATCTTTATATTGTCCTCGGCCCATTTCAATCGATTTTGAATGTGATTTCTTGTCAATGGAGGCTTCGATACAGGTTTGACTGTTGTTGCTATTTCCCTCAGATACCGACACCGAGTACTTTTAGACACAGTAGGATCCCCAATGCAACTGAAAATCTCTTGACTGGTAAGTCCAGGGTTATTCATGGCCTCTCATTTAAGTCGTGACAAGAGACGACGTGAAATAGCCCTCGGCTTGCCTATATCTGCCCTTTTGCATGCTTGTGTAGGGTTGGCGGTGAACTTTTTCACTGTTTGATGACACTCCCTATCATTTTAGAAATTTCTACGGTAGATTTACCTTTTGAGAGTTCTGAGATGATAGTTTTCTTTTCAGCATCACTTAAACTACTTTTATGGCCCATCTTTTCACTAAATTCTTACATTTTTCTAATAATTTGGCACACTTAAATCACCGTGCTGATAACAAATACTGGCGCCAGTTTGTTTACATTGCGCAGATCGGTACGAAAATTTCAGTGATTGCGCAGGTCAGTATTGCCAACATTGTGTGAAAATTTTGTGTAAATTGATTAGACAGTTTTTGAAATATTAGAAAAAAAGTTATCTCGATAATAATTTGGCACACAGTGTATAAACAGATTTATAATTGTAGCGGGTTGTATGGCCTCAATTCAACCCGTACTATTTTTACTTTACAAATATGCTAACAAGGAATAAACAAACAAGGAGAATAACATTCAAGAAGAAAAGTTGCATAAGTAAATGGAATTTATATATGCATAACAACAATTGTACAGACAGTAATTCAGTTGTGTCTGAGATGCTAAAAATTAATTGTCCTTGGAATTTTGAGTGAGGAAAATGTTCCTGTTGATAAACTGATGTGTATTAAAAAGTGTGTGAGTTTGGAGAACTTTAGTAAGATGTATTGTTACTTGTAAGAGAATTAAACAGTTTGTTACTCACAATGTTATGTTAAGTGTTTCTGTCTTTGTGGTTGAAGGAGTTAATTTTCATAGATGTTTGTAGATGTGCAATGTTCATACGTACATGTGTGTGCGCGCGCCATGATGTTTCATAGTGTTTTCCCCAAAGGGACAAACGCAACCTCTCCACTGAGCTACATCTTGTATGTAAGAGAAGGCAAGAAGGAGAGAAAAGAGAATGAATGAAGATGTATCAAAGTATTTATAATTAATGTGAACCACGTGATAGGTTCGAGAATACATAACCGGATTTTGGCAGTAAATTGACTTTGAACGCAACTGCTCAGGCATTGTAATATTTTTCACATATATTAGCCAATCAGAAGTTGGAGAATTATTCAAGGCTTTGATCCACTTTGGTGTTTGTTCAAAAATTGTTGTCAAAAGAAACTATTACAGAAAATGCATTGAAATTTTTTCAACCAATAGTATTTGCTGAATCAAAAATAATAATATAATACAATCAAATGAAAGCAGAATGCTAAAATACCCTCCCCAGACTGAAAGTTGGGAAGTAAAAAGAGAAACTTTCAATATGTAATAAGATGTAGTGATCTGAATAGAGAAAGCCGGTTAAAATTGGAGGCGTGATTCCTGACGTGTTATCAGGTGAAGATAAATACGTGATTTGGTGAAGTATATGCATTGTTCTCAGGGTGTTAAAATTATATTCAGGATGAATGTATAGCAAACTCTGGAAGAATTGCGTTGTATATGTCGATGAAGTATACACGTGTCAATCAAATGGAAAGGAGATTACTTTAAAAGAAAATATTACTTTTTACTGTTTAGACATCTTGTATATACTCCTGTATAAGCTGACTTCATGTATAGTACAACCCCTGAATTTTAACCCCTCTATAAAAATTTACCTGTGTATGGTGCAACTGGCCACTAAAAATTAATGATTTTTTAACCTCTTCAAAAAAAATTACCTGTGTGTAGTGCGATCCACTATTTTTGTGTTCTTAAAAAAACAAAACAAAAAAACTGATTGTCAAAATTTGCATTATACTCAAGTATATACATTATATGAGTCCTAAAATCTTTGAAGATATTTCAGAAAGTTAACTGTTAACTTGAATGTTTAATCAAGCAGACTGAGTATTTTTCTGATTCTAGTAGCCCCAGCACTGCCCTATATGTTATCCACTTTCACTTTACAATTAAAACGGTCATTTCAGAAAGTAATGACAGGTTGCCCTTATCTCAGTCCAAACCAATTCCCTCAACAACAAAAAAATATATACCATACAGATATATTTGTTGAGATTAGGACTTAACTCCCATTAGGGCAATTTTAACAAAATCTTCTCCTGTGTGCTTGTCTCTTCAGAATGTGGACAATCATGGCTCTTCAGTTTCCTGTCATTTTTTTTTTTTTTTTTTTTTTTACTTTTTACTATCCCTGTCACTCCTTGTTTTTCTATGCATTCACACAACCATGTTAAATAGGTCACTTGCTGTTTTCCCCTGTCCCTCTTGCCTTCAATATGTCCTGTGAATGTTAACTTCTTCAAGCCCTCTTTCTACATTGTGTCCCAAATATTTCAACTGCCTTGTTTTGATTCTAATTATAAGTGTCCATTTTGTTCCCATTTTTCTTAAAATTTCTTTGTTACTCTCATTTTCCATCCATTGTATTCTCAGCATCTTTCTGTAGAACCAAATCTCTGTTGCTTCAAGTATACTTATCATCTGTGAAGAAATTATTCAGTTTTCACTGTCATGAATTTTCCAAGGTATCTTTCCTCATTATATCTCGGAAATTTCAAAATTTTAATTTCTTTTTTATTATAAAACTAGTGTGAAAAAACAAATCCAAAGTGAACTTATCACAAAGCCTTCAGTATGAGTTCAGTATATCTGCTATATCAATGAATATGCAGTATCGTTTCTCTCCAGGAGAAAGAGCATTACAACTACAATTCAAAGAAGAAAAATAATTTTTTTTTTGTCTATCTCCCTACACCCATAAGCTCTAGAAGATGAAGGCAGTTGAAAAATTGCCATTTCAATAGTACAAGAAAACAGTTGTTTCTCCTTATTTCAAAATTATTTATATTAGTCCAAATAATTTGTGAAATAATGTCAGTGACATAATTTAGCCAGTATTTATCTCAAGAACTTTCTTTTTGCATAAATGTAATGTTTTTGGTTAAAAGGTAGGCAAAACTTTTTTTAATTTTATTTTTTATTTAAAGCATTTATTTGAATTTTAACCATGACTGCAATGTAATATATATATATATGCATTAACATTCATATGAGATAAATTTCTCTTTTATCATGATTTAAAAGAAAAATGGTCTTGTCACAGTTTAAAATGCCTTTCTGCTCTGATGGTCCCTTTTAATCAACAAAAGAGATATTTAATTGCATTGGCAAATGAAATGTCATGGAAATATAAATTGGAGGATATTGATAAAAACCTTGATTTCTTGAGCCTTGTTGCATCAATATGTCTTCTATGTGCCATATCCCTCCTGGAACTGGTTCTCCACAACCTCCTATTCAATGTAGCTCTTTGCAACATTTGTCCCTTTGCCCTCTATCCCATCCTTCCATTCCACCATCCATTCTGACAAGTTCATCAGGTAGATGACCTTTCCCTGTCCTCTTTGCTCTATCCTATGAGTACCAAATTCTTCAAGCATTCCTTCCTCATTATATATCCTAGAAATTTCAACTGCCTCTTTCTGATTCTAAGTGTCCTTTTTGTTTCCATTTTCCTTAAGACTTTTTTTTTTTTTTTTTTTTTTCTTGCATGTTCTATCTATTTTAGCATCCTTGATTAAATTATTTAGACTATGTTTGTGGACAGTATAAGAATTTGGTTTTCACTTCTTCATTTTCAGCTTTTGGAGAACATGATGATGCTGGTACTCCCCCCTACAGCCCCACACCCTGTTTGAAAGTTCGAAACATGTTTGAAGTTGACATGTAAGTATTAAGCATCATTTTTCTTAATGTTTAAAAAAAAAAAAATGCTGAATATCTGTTTCTAAATGGTAAAGATGAAAATTTTATTTTTTAATGCTACTTGAAATGATTTCTGTAAGTGGAAGAAGGATTATTTGTTACAATGCCATGTGCTTAATTTGGCAGAAAGGTTGATTTACAAATATTATTTAATACATTTAATTTTTATTTATTTTTTTTTTTTAGGATAAAAAAAAAAATGCCTTGCACTTCATATGCAAATAAATTTCAAGCTTTCTATATGTTAATTTTACTCATTACTGTTGGCCAATGTTTCCCAATATGAGCTCTTTTATGTTGAAGCAAGGCACTGGAAGTTTTTATTTCATTTGTGGGGCTGTGAACTAACTCTGTATATATTATCAAAAATTATTCAATATTGCCTACAGAAGGAAATTTTTGAAAGGTAACTAAAGCTATGGGAAGCTATCAAACTTTTCTCCATTGCTTTTCCAACTTCCTACATGGCTGAATGTCGTTTCAACGCAGTTACACAGCTTCTTACTAAACAAAGAAACCACCTGCAAATTACAAAATGAGATCTGAGTACTTCTAAGCAGTATGGAACCTACAGTAAGAGCCTGAGCCAGTAAGCACCAAAATCAAGAAACAGATGGGAATTATATTTTTATTAGTGAAAACAAATTGAGAAATGAAAACTGAGAATGAATCCGCTGAGAGGGTTAGGATTATGAAAATCAGTCCATCATAAAAAGCAGATGATCTGGTTTATTTTTTGCTAAGACTGCAACCAATCAAAGGATGAAAAACAGCATGTCTATTTGTTGAGAATTTAGGTAAACACATATTTTCATGATGAAAACAAAATTCAGAAATAATTTTTAAGGTTAAAATGAGAGTGATCTGGTTTGTGTTTTTGCTGGACAAATGGATCCAAGAAAGGAGTCAGAAAATTGAAATTAATGAGGAGAATATACCATGTCGTTTCTCCTATGCACTTTAAAAATTACATTTGTCACAGAGACAGCTATGCCAGCCCTGAGTAGTGGGCAGAGTTAGAATGCTGAGGAGGAAGGGGCAAAATTTAGTCCTGCCTGTGTGGAGTAGCAGTGCAAGATGTGAAGCGAAGCAGGTTGGAGTCAAGGGAGGAGCAATCTCGATGACTACTGCCAAGGAAGGTGGATAATTCTCCAAATTTGGAAAGTTGATTAAGAAAGCAGAAATAGGAAACAAAGAAAACCGTTATGAGAATTAATGAAAATAGAGGAATCACCAAATCTCCCACGCCAGTTTTGGACCAAAGTGCATATAAGCAGACGTCTTTGGGGAGCTCAAAGACTTGAGCTGAGAAACTGCATTGGAATTCATGTCAGCTGCCACCAGATTTCCTGATTCTAAGACTTTGAACCCAGCTACTCCAGAAGTTTAGACAAGGCCCACTGTCATTATAAAGATTGATATGTACCAAGAGCTATATAAACCAATTGAAGATTAACCCCATGAATCTTTAGTTTCATTTTTTGTTGTGAAGATATTTTTCTTCCTTAATATAGCACCCGACACGGCTTAAACCAGTGCTGCCATTATGATGACATTCAATTTCCCACTGCTCTGAGATCAAGAAAACAATGTGGGCAGAGTTGGTGTGGATCAAAGTGATCAACAACCAGCTTGGACCAGCATCAGCATTAACCAGTGCAGAGTTAGCCCCGTGTTTAAAATGTTATTCTAAGACCCTGAGGACCAGACTACTAAACTTAGTTACACCACCGGGTGTAGATAGTGGTGAAAGGTGTTGCATTAATTGGTTTCCATGACCAAAGATGTGACCCTGTTGACAGGAGTTGGTATATGTGCAGTAGTGATGATGAGGTTTTAAGCTTTCATGATGATGTTTCTGGTTTTGATGATGATTAAAGTTTTCTGTTATGGAACACTAAATGCTCCACCCCCATCTACTGTTTAGTTTTATGTTAAACTGTAATGTTAGCTTGCTTTTTATAAAAATGTTTTCTACTTTTTCTCTTGTATGTTTTATTACTGTAATCCTGTAGAATATTTTCACTATTATGATTTCTTGCTTTATGTTTAATACTACTGCTAGCTTGCTTTTTATATATATATAGACTTTCTGTTATAGCCAAAGTGCCTTTGTAATGTTTTATAATGTACTGATAGTTTGCTTTAAACAAAAAAAATTCCCACACATAATGGTAAGACATTAGATAGATGACAACACCATTGATACTAATGTGTTATTATGTGGGAGGTATTTCTGCCACATCCTGTCCAATAACACCAGCAGTCAAAATCATTTGGTTCTAATGATGTCTACATTTTATCAACTGCTATTGTGTACACAAGATTGATATTTTTTTCCATTTTTAACAAACCAACTATGGAAATTAAAATAAAAATTAGCAAAAATTATTTGTTAGAATGGCTTTCACTATGCATTTGATGATTTTTAATAAAAAAAAAAAAAATGATTTTTTTTGTTAATCAAAGGATTTATGATGTGATTTTGTTTCTTCTACTCATTTATTTTTTCTTAGTGGTTTTGTTTGTTTTTTTTATTGATTAAGCATTGGAAAGTTGAAAATTAATATTCTTAATTCCAGGGAGGAAGGTGAAAACTGGCATATCAATATAGAAGATGCAATTTTAGAAAAATGTAAAAACATCAGTGGAATACTTCACATGTATGTGGATAAAAGTTCTCGAGAGGTAAGAAATTTTCAGTGATAAAAGGATTAGAAGAGGAATCAAAAAGGTGAAAAGAACTAAGGGACTATAGTTAAATACTAAAGTTTTGGCAGTTTTCAGTATTGTTTTATTGATTATAGATTTTTTTTTTTTTTTTTCAAATAATACAAAGATCTCTTCATTGGGATTTTTCTCTTGTTCTCTTTTTAAATTTTTGTACTTTTAGTTTTCACAAAAAAAAAAAAATTTTTAATTTATTTTTATATAGTGATTTTTAAAAAATTTTTTTTTTTTGTGATTCTAAAACACAGTAACATCTGACCTAAGTGGAACCAACACTCCAACTGACAAACTAACTAGGTTGTTTATATAAGACACAAATGGTTACTCAGTCTAACACGACAATAATCACAATCCACTACTGTCACGATCATAATGCTAAGGTGCTCTAGTTATTATTGCATGAATGCAATCAGTGCTAAGGTCTGCTATTCACTATCATATGATAATGTTCAATGTGTATTTTTTTTATATATTTCCTGTCCATATATTTAGTGTGAATGGAGGTAAATCAAGTTAGTAAATTTCTGAGTGATTACTTCCCTTCGTCATTTTAATAAACTATATAGATAAAATATTTATTTGGATTTAGACAAAATTACTTCTCAAGCAAAATGAACCATTTAATTAATCAGTTCCATTACTCCTATGTTCCTTAGATTGTAGTCTTATTTGTTCATGCCTTTCTTGTGAGGCACTCAAATACCTTTAAGTGATCATCTTGTTCTTGAAATTAGGCTTTGTCATTTTCATTTTACTGTGTTATAAATTTTTTAACATGAAAAGATATTGAGCAAAAAGTGATTTATATAATGCTAAGAGTAATTGATGAATCTTTGATACCATAGAATGTCCTAAAAAAAATGTAAAGTGAAAAAATTAATTAAATGGTTCATTGGCCTCTATTTTAGTTGTCAATTCTTTATTTCTACTTTATTGAATCTTAAATACATTGTTTCATTGAATCTCACTATTAAAACTTTGTAACAGTTGCCATCATTTTTGACCATGTGTACACTAGTATATAAAGATCAAAGTTTGCATATGTGCAACATTAAAACCTTGAAACTTGATTAAAACTGTGATATCAAATTAATATCATTTTATTATTTATACCTAACAGTATGTCTTTATGTATTAATTTAGCATTTCTTTTGTTTAATGGAGATAACTAATTTGCATATCCAGCTGTAAAAATCAAATTTAACTTTTGTTTATTTCCAATTTGGTCTTTTAGTGAATTTTACAAATGATTGTTGTTTCATAATTAAATTTGATGACAACGTTTCATCTTGGAAATTCAGGCAACTATTAATAGTATGAGGGAGATACTGAAAAGTTCTTAGCCTAACCAAGAAGAAATTGAGAAAAAAAAAAATCAATATTTTTGGAAGTAGGTTGGCCTGAGAAATTTTCAGCAATTCCTCATACTATTAAGTGTAAAAGTAAGAATAAAAAAAAACAAAAAAACTGCACTTTACTATAGAACTGACATAGGTCTGTGTATTTCCATAATATCATGGAATAATGGCAGCACCCACCATTAGCTTTTCATCTTATTGAGTTATCTAGAAAGTTCATGCTGATTTTTAGGTGATCATGTTCCAACATGTTCGAACACATCAGATTTATCGACAGCTATGCTTGCATTTCTGATTAGATCACGTATCAAACTATCTCTTGAAAAAGAAAGTTTAAAATTACTTAATTCATGTGAATTCTGCATCCCTATGAAAGCAAGATTATAAGGTGTATTTTAGACACTGAATGGCTTCTTTTTTTTTTTTTTTTGTTTTTGTTTACTGTAAAAGCAAAAATGCTTGCAAGCAACAAAAACGATATGTGCTGGATACGGTGAAGGTTCTTTAGCTGACAGAACTGTATGGAAGTGGTTCGCTAAGTTTAGAGTTGGTAATTTTAGCTTTATTGATGAAGAACACTCAGTCCCTCCCCGACTCCAGATGACAACCAAATCAAGACATTGATTGAGAATAACATGTATTACACAATGCAGGAATTGGCAGACACATTAAATTTATCAAAATCAATCATGAGCACTTAGTGAAGCTTGGGTACTCAAATCGCTAGTGTTTGGGTACCACATGAGTGGAAAGAATCTTTAGGATTGCATTTCATCTGTGATTTGCTGTATAAATGCAATGAAAATGCACCCTTTTTGATGCAAATTGTAACAGGTGATGAGAAATGGATCATTTACAACAATGCTCAGCGAAAAAGATCCTAGGGGTAAGTGACATGGGCCAACTTTAGCCACCTCAAAAGCAGGTCTTCATCCTAAGAAAGCCATTGGATTTGAAAGGAATTCCGTATGATGAGCTTCTGTCAATTTGATTCTGAAAAGGTACTGCTTGCAACTGGACAAACTAAAGGCTGCAATTCAAGAAAAACACCCTGAAGAATTGGTGAACAGGAAAGGTGTTGTTTTCTATCAGGATAATGTCAAAACTTGTGTTTCTTTGGCAACCTGGCAAAAATTGTTGCAGCTTGGCTAGGATGTATTACCTCACCTACCATATTCACCAGACATTGCTTCTTTGGATTTTCATTTATTCAGGTCCCTGCAAAATAATCTCAGTGGTAAAAATTTTAATTCTTTGGATGACACAAAAAACCAGCTTAATGAGAACCAAGAAGAAACTGCTGAAATCCTGAGTAGATGGAATCTTTAAGTTGAAGGAAAAATGGGATAACAGTTGTTCAACAAAATGCTTCATATTTAGTTAAATAAATATTTAATGTTTTTTGTGTTTTAATTTCCCTTAAAATTCGGCATGAACTTTCTAGACAACTCCATACTATCATATATCAGTGTATATAGTTGGTTTCATGTGGGTGGATGTGCAGTTGGTGTAATGGATAGTGGCTTTGAATGAAAAATTGGAGAGCAAAGTACAAATTCCAGTTGAATTTGCTACATTCAGTTATGTGCAAATACATTTGGGAGAGGTGTAAAGCCATTTTCTCCTTTCAGCAGTGGGTTAAAAAGTAGAACCTATATCTGGAAAAAGTCTTTATTCTCAAAAAAATTGTTAATGCAATATTTGCTCAGAATTCAAAATATTTCAGCTTCAAATAACCCTCAAAATGTTAATAAATCATAAAGAATTTCCTATTGATTTTACACTTTAAACTGACAAAACAGTACTGTATTCAGTCTCGTCTGAAACAGTTCAGATCAAACTTGGGCTGCAGAATCTTAAAGTAGAATTTGACTTAATGATATTTATTAAAAAGGTAAATACATATGATATATATATATGCACACACACATTTATAATTTCACCATTAATCTCATTAGTTCTTTGTATAAATTACTTTGATATAATATATATAAGCTGCACATGCTAATATACATACACACATTATATATATATATATATATATATATATATATATATATATATT
This sequence comes from Acanthosepion lycidas, assembly GCA_963932145.1. Lineage (NCBI taxonomy): Eukaryota > Metazoa > Mollusca > Cephalopoda > Sepiida > Sepiidae > Acanthosepion > Acanthosepion lycidas. Next base: position 52,782,518 of record OZ010589.1, on the reverse strand, counting down.
TCTCTGTTGATCATTTCTGCTCATGAAGATTGTGTTTATAAACAGTAATTTGGACTTTGCTAACCAGGCACTCCTCTGTAGCTATATGGTGTTGGATGTCAGATCAAATGATATTTTACATAAAGGAATACAGGTTTGATTCCTTTTAGAGAATGTATATTTTTCTATGAAATTTCTCAAACATTCAGTCTGGTAAATGTAATTAATACTGTTTAATTAAAAACAGAACATTTGCTTAAATAAATTCTGTCTCTGAAAACCTCTTTTGCTGACTAGATGCTTTCATCCTACAATATAAGTAAATTTCCATTAGCATTGATGTTGAACATGAACTGGGAAAGACCCAGTGTAAGTTCAACAAAGGAATAGAAGGTGAAATTTATTTCATATCACTAAAAGAAAACACGAGTCTTGTTTCAATATCTTGGGTTATTTATTCACATGTTGGAGAGTAAGCAACATTTGGGAGATCTTTACTGCAACTTCTGTCTTCTCTCATGACAATTCCATCTGTGTCTGACTCACCATTTCTCTTGCTCTAACAATCACTTCAACTTCCCTCTTCTGCCCAGATGTGTAACTCGTCACTCACTCTGCTATGGACTAGAACTTCTTACCTACCAACTGAGTGGCACTTGATCCTGAAAATTTTAATTTATTTATTTTTGGATAGTGGGTTGTTGCTTTGAAGTTATCAGTTGTAGATTCTACTGTCTACATGATCATAAAACTTCAGGCTCATATAAAATTATTCACTTTACTATGCAGATGTCATGATCATGGCTGGGCCACTTTGGGTTGCAAATAAAAGGGGTGGCTTGAATAAGGATATGCCAGTGAATTTTTCTCCAAAAAAGAATAATGGCTGGGCCCATCTATTAGAAATCCAAATGTAAACATAACTTCCCCCACCAACCTCAGGAACATTTTGAATGTAGAAAATTATTTTTATTTCTACCTTTTTCTTCTTGTCTTTTCAGGGATGTGTGTACATAAAATGTGACACTTGTGTTACAGCAGGCCAAGTCCATAGGGCTCTACATGGCTGGTGGTTTGATAGTAAGTTTTACCTCTCCTTTTCATTTATTTATTGTTAAATCCTTTATAATGATGGAAAAATGTGCATACAGTTTTCTGTAGAAATATCTTCTAGTTGATATTTAACTCTGGCATATGACCTCAGTTGTTGGGTGTCCGATGATCAGCATCCATAGCAGCAATGGCTTACGAAAATAGCTCATTAATCTTTGCACCTGCAATAATGAAACCACTCTATCAGAATTAGGGGTGAATGGAAACAGTTAGCATTCTCATCTTACACGCACTGTGAAAATGTTGTCTTGTCTAATAACTTCTTCTCTTCTTTTGAGACTTGATCCCCCAGGCTATGGGTTAAATAGGACTTGTATTTAGAAAAATCTTAATCTTTAAAAAATTAATGCCAAAATAAAATGTTATAATCCAAAATGTTTCAGCTTTAAATAACCCACAAAGGGTTGATAAGCCATAAAAACTAAATCAATCTTTTTTTTTTGAGTTTTTAATCTTTTTTGTATTTTCATTATATGTTCTTACCATTTATTTATATATTTTTTTTTTTTCGGTTTGTTTTGTAGGACGACTTGTGACAGTGAAGTACCTCCGTCTGGAATATTATCATGAAAGATTTCCAGACTCTCGGGTGGCAATTATTCCCATGCACCCGTCTACAAGTAGTCGGATGCACTCTCTGTCACAACCATTCCATAAATCAACTCTGGAGATGACATAATTACACTCTCATTTTGCAGTGCCTTCACATTTCTTTTTCATGTCTCTCTTGTCATTCATTGCAACATCATTATCCCCTTACATTTTCTCATACTATTTCTAGGACTTCTCAACACTGTTATGATTATAAATAATACACAGTTGCAGTTGAGGAAGAAGATATTTATTCATTTGAAAAACACACATATTCACACTTATACAGAAAAAGTCTTTCTTTACATTGTACTATTACTTTCTAATTTCTTTTTTTTTTTTTTTTTTTTTGTTGGATGCTGTGTTTGCCCCCTGGCCTTTTTCTTGGGTAGGGCATGTTCCCTGGCTGTTGCATCTTTGAGTCTTGTTGTTTTTACAATTTTTCTTTTTAATTCTTTTTGGGAAATTCTCTAAACCTGCTTAAGTTTATCAAGTTTGATTCATTGATAATAGAGCTATTTTCATTCTCTAGTTAGTTTTTGGTGTGGGTCTCTTCAAAAAGCCCATTTTTTTTTTCTTTGTTTTTTTCTTTCTTTGTATTGTGTTCTTAGTTTTATCCCTAAGAATGATTAAGTTTTGATTTTAATTCTGTTTATATGTTATTGTTAATGTATAAAACCCTGCCCTTATAACTTTTTCTTTAAATAAGACATTTTCTCTTTTTAAAGAATAAAATCTATCCTCTTTTAATAGGATTTTCCATCTTTTAAATGTTAAGAAAGTAAATTAAGATTTCTTGAAATAATTTTTTAAAAGAATTTTGTAAATTTTGTTATTTGGAATATGGTCATTCTTTGCGTCTACCTCATTTAAAAAAAAAAAAAAAAAAAAAAAAATGAAAATCTAACTGCAAAAAAGAAAATTATTTCCTGTATTTTTTAAGATTCCATATTGTTTGTGGAGTTAACAAAAAAAAAAAAAAATTACATTTCTCTATAACACTATAAACTGCGTGTGTAAAAGATTGAGCCACAATTTTTACTCGTGTTATTTTTTTTCATCTCACTCTCAGCGTTTCTTTCCTTCTATTCCCCATCTTAGCACAGTACAACTGCTTCTTCTCTGCAATACCCACATTTCTCCCTTAATACTATTGTTGTGTGCTGTGCTCTTGCTATAAACAAACAGATGGTTACTAAGGAAGGGGTGGCTTCAACTTGCTTGTTGAGTGGTAGAAATAAGCAAGCGTCCAACTGTCCGTCCATTTGATCATACAGCCTAAGTGAAGTGGGCCCCTCATGTACTTGACCAATATCACTACAGGAATTCTTTCTTTTTTTTTTTTTTCTTCTTTTTTCGTATTGTGCAAACTATTAAAAAAAAAAAATGTATAACAATATTGGCTATTAAGTGTCTAGTATTAATTGTCAGGGTTTTATCTTGATTCTAAAATTTGGAACTGTCCGAGTTTGAATCTTGTTCATTTGTTTGCAATATCAACTAAATTTCTTTAATTTTCGGTCAGTTAACTACATCATATTGCTTTTTTTTTCTCTTTTTATATTGGGAAGCAAGAAAGTAAATTTTGCACAATTACAACAAACCACGTATTAATATTGCACAATTTAAATTTTTTTTTTTAATTTTTAAATCTGTAGCATTGTGACAAATCATGTTGGGCCCGGCTTTACTCATTTTTTTTTTTTTAATAATTAGTCATTTTTTTTTTTATCTTTATTTTTTTTTTTTCCACACTGCAGACAAATTACTCATTAGCAAATAGTGGAAATTATTTTATCTCCTTAGTTTTTCCAGCCTTGTAACTCGTTCGGCCTTTGCCAAAGTCTTTCTTACATTTCCTTCTATTCTTGACAACTCTTCTCAAACTTTTTTTTTTAATTGCTTGTCAGTGGGTGCCCTCTGGTGGACAGATTTTGATTTATTTGCATTGTGCATGTCATGTCCCTTAACTCTTTGCATGTAAAACTGTCATTCTGCAACTTCAACATGACCTATTTTCAGACATCTTTGTTAATAAACTAAAAAAAAAAAAAATTTGGATTTTTTAGAATTATGTTATAACCATGGCATATTTAGACTTTATAATTCACTGGCTGCTCCCATCTCCTTTCTAGGTTTTCTCTATCATCCTCAGCTATAGTCACTGGAAATATAATTAATACTTGTGTATACAGTCCAGAAAACAAATGAAAATGTTTTTTATAAAAGGTTTCCTGAGTACTGCCAACCCAACCTTCATTTTTTTTTTTAAGTCTCTTTATAATCCTCTCATCCATATTCTCTACAATTTTTCTTTCTTGTCTTTATTAAGTTGTTTCTTTGTCATTATTAATATTTTTTTTTTTAAAGCTCAATGAAGGCTGGCCATCATTGTAAGGAAGCATTAGTTTAGGATTAGGAAATTCTCTTATTTTAATTGGTGGAAATGATTTGAAATTGGTCAGCATATAAAACTCCTTTGCATAGATTTCTAGAAAAAACACTATTTAGTCAACTTTTTTTTTTTAATCCTAAGATTAGAAAAAAAAAAAAAAAATCCCTTCTCTACCTCATGTTGATTGTAAGCAAATATTCCCTTATTGTAGACTTATAATGAAGTAAGTATAGAACTGATCTACCGCAGAAAGAAATGGCAACCCACTGTGGGGGAAAAAAAATCTGCCTCATCAGCCATGTATTGAACATAATACTATGCATGTATCACACATGGCACGTAATTGACTGAAGTATAGAAAGATTAGACTGCTTTCACTTTGTGCATAGACAGATGGTAGAAATGTGGCAACTTCTTAATATTTTTTACCACAATATATAAATCTATTTGTTACAGAGAGAGAGAGATTCCCCCCACCCACTCCAGCAGCCAGTGGTAAATAGAATTTTACAAAGTTTGGTGATTTGAATGCTATATTTTTGTTCCTTGGTCAAGCAAAACGATGGTTTTTGGAATGGCCATTTGCCCTTAATAGCAAAAAAAAACCCCAAACACCTTCTGAAGTGTTTACTATAAAATTTGTGCTTGTAACTTGTGTGTAGTGTCAGTTCAGGCATGTACAAAGATTACAATGCATCTTAGATAACTTATTAGTGTAAAAAGAAAAATGCTATAAATCTTTTTTTAATTTTTAGTCAAATAATTCTATGGCATTTACAACAATTTTGGTAAACATTGTCACTTTCCCTCAAGATGCCCTTCAGATCCAAGTTAGTCAATGGCAGATTATTCAATCAAGCCAATTTCTGACAAAAAAAAAAAAAAAACACTTGCATCTTGTTTATTTTTGATATAACACACAATTCCTTTTATTATCACATTTATCCTCTACAGATTTTTTTTTTTTTTTTTACTGCTGCTTTGTCTTTTTTCTGCCACCAATCCTTCTCCCCTTACCACTTCTGAGCCAATTTTTTTTTTTTTTAATTTATCATTTCAATCATCTTCACAGCTCTTTCTTTCATCTTCTCAGTATCATCCTATTATTGACTTTTTCTTTTCCTTCATCTACCATAAACTGTAACAAACTGCTTGAAGAATTTTTTAGTTCTCAATATCTTTACAGATTCTCATTTCACCATTTTGAACATTGGAGAGGAAAAAAAAAAAAATCCATCTCAAGTTTATACCATATTGGATGTTTAAAAATTTGACAGCATTTAAGTTTGTCAAATGCTTTAGAGAGAAAAAGAAGAAAAATTTCAACTCCTTTCTCACCCTGTTATCCAAATGCCTACACTCCCCCCCCTCACCTGACATTTTATTTTAAAAAGAAAAACAGACAACACAGAGTAGCCACCATATGGTATCAAACAAAATATTGGCAAAAATTACACTTCATAAAATTGTTCCTAACATCATAAGGCCAGTCTCTCTACACATTAGTTGGGAACACTGACAAGATTTATACAGATATGATCATTTTGTAACTTCCAACCCCACCTTTTTTTTTTTTTTTTTCATTAAGTTCTTTGGACACAGTTCTTTCTCTTGGCCGTGTACAGGACTTTCAAACCCCCTTGCTCGCTGGTATAAGTTATAAACTCCTGAACTTCCAAAATCATCACAATGCCGTGTTTTAGTCTCAAAACTAAACATTTGGGCAAATGTGTTTAAAATGACCTGAACAAAATAATTATTTCATTTAAAAAAAAAAAAAAAACCCCTTTCATACAAAATAGTCCATGAAAACTTTTTTTTTTTTTTTTTTGTTTAGCTTGGTATTCTTCACAATGTTTAAGTTGTTTGTTGAAGAATACCTTGCCTTGGTTTTCAGTGTTCATGTCCACTACACATTTAAGCACATCCAGGTATACTTGTAAAATCTGACATCTGTAACAATAAATTACATACTTTGCTTCTTTTGGTATCTATTCTTACAAGTAAACTTACTTTTTCCAGCCATTACAAAAAAAAAAAAAAAAAAAATTATAAAATGAGCCACAACTCTGCCAAAAGAAAAAAAAAAAAGCTTTATAAATGTGCAGATTACACTTATTTATCTTTCTATGAAAGTGGTGTGTGTATATATATATATATATATATATATATATATATATATATATATATAAAATTTTGGTCTCTTAAAAGTAAATAGGGCAAATATTTGTCAGTTTAAATAACTTCACAAAGTGAATGTTTTGCTACTTAAACAAATGAGGGTAGGGCTTGTGGCTCATCTGATGGTTCTTAAGCTGTGTTACATGTGGAAAGGGTTGGTTGGCTTGGATACAAATGTATTTCTGCTTAATAGTTTAGAAAAAAAATGAAAAAAAAATCTTAAGTGGTTTGCAAGTGCATTGAATATGTAAATGGTGCGATTGGCCACTTGGTTAATCAGCTGATTTATTCACTGCATATACAAATGTTAAGAGCAGGTATAATGGCTCAGGATAGTATAGTTTCCACCTTTCATTATTTGTTGGGGAGGGAGTAAGTTCCGTTACCATTTGCTTTGGACATGGACTGGTTTTCATTTTTTTCCATGAACAACAGTCAGTCCATTGTCTACTTCTAACATCCACAATACTCAACAAAACATTCTGCTCAATGTGATGAATGAGCTTTGGCCATTTATGACACTGCACCCAATTTTAAAAGGGTAAAAAGAATTCTATCTTTTCTTCTTACCGCAAACTTGCTGGAACCTTTGTTTTTTTTTTCCTCAAAGTTTAAACCGAGGAAAAATGAAAAGAAAAGATACTAATTTTTTTTTTTTTTTTTTTTTTTTGTAAATAGATGTTTTAAGATTTTTAACTCTTTGCAAATGTTCATTGTTTGATGAAGCATGACTATGGGTGGGGGAGTGACAGCAGAAAATAATACTGTTGTCAAATCAATGGAAAAACAAATTTTGGACAACTTCCCTCTTGGCAACAACCCAAACATGCTGGCCAGTGCAGAAGCTGATTTTAAAATTGCCCTACAGGTGAAAAATGGATCCAAATATGAAATAGATGATTCTTTCTTTTTATATATATATAATTCTGTTTTGCCATTTTAGAATTGGCTTCTGTATTAAAAAAAAATCCTTTTTGTAAAAGAAAATCAAATTAGCAAATCTTAAGGGGTGGGTATATTAAAAGAAAGATTAAAAAAAAAAAAAAAAAAAACTCCCTCCACCCCTTTGAAGTTGCTTATCCAGTATATTTTGTGTTGAGGAAAAATATATAACTGAATAAAAAAAAAAAAAAAAAAGTTTACAAGAAAAAATTTAAATTTCTTGGTCTTTTGTAATTTTGGTGGTGGCATCATTTAACCAAACAATTTCTGTGCATGTGACTTAAAAAAATTCACTTTTTTTTTTTTTTAATGTTTTAAAATTACTTTTCTGCCAGAGTAAAAGTTTTTCAAATTACAGATCGAAAGAAAAATGGATTTTTTGCAAAATACAGCACAGATCCCAGTCATAGTTTGCTGCTTTTTTTATTTTCTTTTGTGTCATAAATCTAGTGATGAGATTCTTTGTGAGGTTGGCTGATGAGCAAGAGAAATGGCAAAAACTTTTACGAATGAGAGAGGTAAGTAGATTATTGTGGGCCAGAGTTTGGAAAGAAGAAAAAAAATCTCGGATTCCTTTTGTAGGTGAAGAAAATAAGTAAAAAGAACAAACAAATGTTAACCATGATTCTAGTTGACAAACTTGAACAAGAAGCATTTAATGAGATTGTATTATAAATATTAAGTATCTAAACCATTTCGGTTTTTTTTCTGTTCTTTTTTTTCTTTTGAAATATGAAATAAAACAAAACAGTTCCTTCTCATGAATTCAAATCCCCCCCCCCCTTTTTTTTTTCTTTTTATATATTCAAGCATTTTTTAACAGATTTAACTATATTAAATTGCTGAGGGAGAGCTTTCTCTTCCAGAACTTTAGCATAGGGCATTGGTACATCTGCTCCTGTTACACGCATGATGGGAGAATCCAAATAGTTAAATGCTGGACCTGAAAGAAAAATAATCACGAGATTATTTCTAGTTCTGTCTATCATCGTTGTTGCCATATTCAGGATGTTTCAGCTTTTGTACGCACCACCAACCTTCTTCATTTCGAACTGAACCCTTTATTTTGCACGCCACGGTAGATTGTTCTAGTTCCACATACCATGCCTTTTCCGGATGTTTCAGTTTCAGTATCAGTTATCTACCTTTATTCTCAAAATTTTTTTTTTTTTTTTCCTCCTCAGCTGTAGCCAGGTATTGAACTCAACTTTTTGGGGCAAGTCACTGGATTACTTCACCTAACGGCCACTTGGTTGAATCCAGTGACTTGACCCAAAGAGTTGGGCATTCAATACCTGGCTACAGAAGAGGTGAACAAAAATTTTGGAGAGTTGAGTTAAAAGGGAGATTAGGCATGGCATGTGAAACTAGATCAATTTATCCCGGTGGATGACATGAATGTCAGGAATATGGCGACAAAGATGAGGACAATAGTCTGAACAATGTAAATAGTGTAAAAGATTATTTCTATCTTATGTTATGAATCTTACAAATGAGGATTTCAATCCTCATTCAGTGCTATATTATGGTTTTGTGTTAATCAAATTAGTACATATTTTAAATGCAGTCTAACTACCTGATAAACCGTGTTGACTTTTAAAATTCTTGTTTTCATTCGTTATGAAGAGAAAGCTTCCATGAATAAGAGGAAAAAAATTTTAGGATTTAATCTTTGCGACATTTGTCATTGATTTTGAAGCAGAACCATCTAACTTCAGTACAGAAAATTAGTGTTTTCAAGAAGATCTCAAAGAATTTACCACTTACTTTCTACAATCCTGGCACAAATCTCAGCACCAATTCCACAATGTGGCCATCCACCCTCTACAGTCACCAAGTGGTTTGTTTTCATCACTGAATTTATAATGGTTTCTTCATCCAAAGGTCGAATTGTACGTAAATTAATGACCTGAAATGTAATTTACAAAAAGGGAAGGAATGGCTTTTGAATTCCATACAATTATTCTTTTGCATTTTGATGTCAAACACATGATGCACATTTTGAAAGTGTAGAAGTTGAATTCTGTAATGATTGTTTGATGGATTACTTTGTGAATTGAAAGAACACAAACAAAAATCTTTGGCCATTTTAAACTTGTAAATTTCTAATATTTGCTGTTTTCTTGTGCTGTCTGCAGAAGAAACATTGGCTATATTGGAGTCATTTTCACACTTAAATTTTTTTTTTTTTTTTTTTTTTTAGAAGGGTTCTGGATGAGGGGAGATGTGAGCTATCTTTTGCAGATGGGGGGGGATTGGGCCAATTGTTTAGGGTAAATTCTGATTGGATTCCTGCTTTCTTTCATTTCTGGAAATCCAAAGAAACCAAGAATATGAACCAGTGAGAAATCAACAAAGAAAATTGAATGACAAGAAGCAGCATTTCAGAAATCCTCAAAGCAATGAAGGTGTTTTGAATTGACCAAATTATGGTAACCTTTGAAACTGCAACATAGAATAATATGAAAATTGATCAAGACAGCAAAATCCCTAGTGAAAGAAAAGTGATAGATGAATATGACTTGTTCGATTTGGTGTCAGTAAATAACACTAAGAATGAAACCAGCATTAAACAGTATTTGAAGGTAACAGAATTTGCCAAAGTGGTATGAACTGTGGAATGCAGATACTTAGGTTCAGTGATGAAATGAAGATGGGGGTTGCATTTTAATAGGTATGAATTTGAAGGGTGATAGGAACATAAAATGACCCATGTTATACAAGGAAAACAATGAAATTTGGGTGATAAGAGTTTGATGCTGCATGAAAAAGGATGGTTCAAGAAAATTGGTTTAAATTAGGTACCACCACTAATTTACTGAAAAAAGATATGAAAAATAAAAAAAAAATAAAAACTGACCTAAACTTGAAAACTAAATTTTATTGTCAAAATCTTTGTTATTATTAAGAGGGAAGATCAAAGTATTTTTTTTAATATTTAATTAAATTTTTTTAATCCATTTTAAGATGTTTGAAATTTTGATTAAAAATTGTTTTTCTTCCTTCAGCAGATGGACTATAAATTAGCATAGCAAATTTTAATGTCTTTTTTGTAGTGAAAGACATTCATTTGGTAAATCTTGCAAAAATCAAATAATTGTTGGATTTTAATGAAACTTTCAGAACTTCACAAAAATGTTTTGTTAACACGTGTTTCACTTCATTTAATTCAATGAGAATTTTTTTTTGAGATAATTTTTTTTACTGACTATATTAGTTAAAAGCAAACTCTTTGGAAAATTAAAAAAAATTTTTTTTTTTTGTAAAATCAGACCCCGCCTTATTGAAAATCTGCCCTGAAACAACAAAAAAACACTAAGACATTATTTAATTAGAAAAGCTTTTAATTATTTTTATGAATAATATATATATTAAGGACAATATTGACTTAAGAAAATTTTTTTTTTTCGATAAAAAATGAATTTTTACAAGATTTTTTTTTTCTTTCTTTTTAACAATAATTTATAGAGTTTTTAAATCTTTCAAAATTCAGATTCAGTTGTGTCAGTTTTAGGGAATATTGTTAAGTAAAACTATATTTACTAATCATATATTGCAAGGCTTAATTACAATGTGACAACCCAGAGTATGTTTAAAAAGAATCTTGAATTGTTTTTGTATGTATAAATGTACTGATTTTTGTAGTTATGGTTGCCCATATACAACATTATCAGAAAATAATAACTATAGTAAATTTAAAGCCCAAATTTAATAAAACATTACAGAGAATATTTTCTTAAATTTTTAATATTACAGAGAACTTATATTACTTTTTATGAGTAAAGGCACTGTAGAACAATAGATAAAAATTAAGCTGTTAAAAAGCTGCATTTCTATGATATTTTAAACTTAAAAGTAAATAATAATTGTTTCAAATAAGCTAATATTCTTGAAATAAAGTTTCAGAAAAGTATATTTTAATTTTGGAAGATTTTTCAATAAGAGAATTTTCCAAAGATTTACATTTTTATAACTGTTTGCTAATGGTGTGAAATTCAAAATTTTAGAAATTTCAAAATGAAAACTCTTACCAATCAATTTAAATTAGTTTTGAAATACAGCAAAGTATTTTTCTTATTGGAAATATTAAATTGAATTTCTCAGCTTGAAATTAAAACTAAAATAAAAGCTTCTTGAAAGACTTTTTCATTTTTAAAAATTCATTTTAAACCTTAGGTATTGTGAATCTGTGGAGGTACTTAGTATAAATTGATAACTTGAATAGTTTCAGATACACCCAATTGTCGAAGGAACATCTGCTATCAGATTTGGATGAAGGAAAGAATTTTTTTTAGCATTACTGATCTCCCCTGTCACAGATTGCATACACAAAGACAGATTGATGAATGGTGTAACTATTGAAAGATTGGCCAGGTTATAATCCTGACTTAAATCATGGATCAAATGTTCACAGAACTAATGAGTAGAATTCATCAGAAGAAACCACATGATCTTGAGTTGTGAGAGCCCAATCACAGGGAATGGTATCTTTGTACTTGTGAAGTTGGTGAAGGGTTTTATATGCATCTATTCCCAATAAGTGAAGCAATTATTCAAGCTATGACAAGCCACACAGATATTAACAATGTACATTAACTTCTTGAAATCAACATTTTCTGACTGTTTAAATGAGGGGGTTGAAATCTTTTGCATTGCCATTCATTTTTTTTTTAGGGGGGGTTGTCTCTCATCTCCTGTAGTTCTTCAGAATCCTTGATAAAAGAATATGATAATTAAGTGTGAAAATTATTCCAATATCGCCAGTTTCATCTGTAGATAACTGAAAGAAAACATCCACTTATAAGATGGCAATTATTAGAAATTTACAATAGATTAAAATGGGTGAAGAAGACATTTGCACAATATGGAATTTGATGTCATGAAGGACATTAAAGTGGATTTACTACAAAATTTGAATATAACAAATATTTACTTTTTCAACACCATTACATCAAGTAAAATCTTGATTTCACAAGATTTTGGTTCATCCTCTTTAACTGAATCCCACCGAGTGCATTTGAGCATTCATAAGAGTTGACCTTCATCGACTAAGTTAGTTTGTTTGTTTGGGTTTTATGGCATATCAACCACTGGGTTATTTAATGCCAAATCCAGTTTATATGAATTTTAAATGCCTATTTTGTATGGAATAAAAAACGTATAGCTGGCAACATTATTGTTTCAAAAACATGCAGCTGGCAACATTATTTTTTACAAAAGACGTATAGCTGGCAACATTATGGTTTCAAAAATGCATAGCTGGCAACAATATTTTTAACAAAAAACGTATAGCTGACATTATTTTTTACAAAAGAACGTATAGCTGGCAACATTATTGTTTCAAAAACATATAGCTGGCATCATTATTTTTCCGAAAACATTATCTGAGGCCTTGCTGTTGGATGTAGTTTATCGCCATACCCAGGACGCGGATGTAGTTTATCGTCATACCCAGGACATTTCATGGACATACATGACAAGATATGAATAGCTGTACAGGTCCACTGATATTTCACACAAGTGATGGTCTGTACATCTTAATTACGTAACTAGTGGTAAGACAAGTTTATGCTGATGCCACAGATATTTGTTTAATTTCCTAAACTTTGCTTAGGTAATTATGTAAATGAGAATGTGTGAGTGGCAGAATGAAGGAAATCAAGCCCAAAAGATAACGATTCAAAAAAAAGTTGAACTGGTATTAATGGAAATGATGAAGCTACTTTAGTCACACAGGAGAAAGACTGTTGCAGCAATCCTTCTGATTTTGGCTTTTTAGTCAAAGTGCCAGGATACAACTACCTCAGCCAGAAGACAAATTCTATCAATATTTATCACCCTAATCACAAATCAAAATCACTAGCAGTAATAAGCTAAGTGTACTAACTCCTGCTCATAAAAAAAATGTTACATTTGACAAATTATTTTATTCTTTTTTACAAACTGACAAAATTCTCTAAACAACCACTTTATAATTAAACTGAATGTTTTTGTTTTTTTTTAATACTGGTTCAATACAAGACACAAGAGCCACTCAAGTTAGAGGGTTACTGAATGATGTGTGTGATATGAATGTAAGTAATAGTAGAAAGTGAAGATTATAAGAATTTGGAGAACAGATAACTAACCCTTGATTTGATTTATCATCTCATTGGATTTTTTTTTTTCCAAGAGGATGTAGTATTATGGTGTATGGAGAATTGATTGATGATGGTGAATGAGGAAATTGTAATAAGTGAATAGGTCATGAATCCAATTAGCTAGGTATAAGATAGTGAAGACCAGCATCAACCCGTTCCCCCTTTTCGGCCTTGTGCCATAATTGTATTAATTTACAATAAAACTTGACCCTTGATTTGAAGAGGTTAAGATTGTAGTGTTCAGGAAAGCATCCATGTGGGTGACTATTCCACAAAGTGAGCAGTTCTTGGGGTAAAAGCTGTCAGAGTGAAACTTTCTCTTTACAATTGGAATATTGGAGGGAATGAAGTTGGTCTAACTTTGTTGATATCACATGGGCAACGTCTTGGCTGTAAAGGGACTGTTGGCACTAAAGATGGGTGCATGTCTGAACATTTGCCATGGAAATAGTGATAGGCTTGTGACATTTTGTCTGTGGGTAATAAGATAGAAAACAATTCATCACCCACAAGGCCAAACAAACGCTTCTGAACTCCCATGGCTGGAAAATGAAAATGAAACAGCTCCAGCTGAGATATAGCAACAAAACTCCATTTTTCGGTTTAATCTGCCTCTCGTAACAATAAAGCACGGTAGAAGGAGTCAGATACTTTCTGGAAGGGTACAAATAGAAGACGATTTTTTTTTAAGCATCTTTAGCGATGAATCTTATATAGGAGTTGCATTTGAGTGCAACCATTCATCATGACTGAAAAAATAAACTCTGGTTCTGATCAGAAATAATGAAATACTACCATACGGAATTTTGTATTGAAATTTACGTGCAAGTTCCCTCCTTGAGCTGTTAGTGCAAGATCAGAGTGGGGATCAGCTGCAAGGCTCTGAACATCAATATTTTTAGATTTTATGAATTTTTTTTTTTTTTTTTTTTTTAAATAATTAGTCATACAAGTTTTACTAATTAACCCATAGCTAGGGGGAGAAGAGGTGGATTCATACCTTTCCAAGGGTATTTGTGTGTAAGTGAATATAACAAATCCAGCTAGAATTGGAACTTGTCTCTCCAATTAACAATTTGAGCCATTATCTATTACACCACCTGCACATCCAAGCTTACAGCACCTAGTATTCCCAGGCAGTCACCAATCTAGGAACTGACCAAGTCAGACATTGCTTAACTTCAGTGATTGTACAGGAACCAGTGTTTCAACATGATATAACCGTAAGCCCTAACAACTTTTGACAAAACTAAAGTTTAGGTAAGAGAGAAAAAAAATTAGAATCACTCAACTCACCATCTTTTAGAAATCCAAAGAATGTAATTTATAAAAGAAAAAAATATCTTATTTCACTTGAGATTTCTATAAAATAACTTAAAAAATTGTATTTACCTCACATTCCACACCAAGAGTGGCTAATTCTTGAGCTGCTTCTAAACAAGTACCAACTGTTTTGGAGAAGGACACCAAGGTTGCATGTTTTCCTACAAATAGGGAGAAAAAATGCTGTTACTCATAGTGAACCTTGAAACTAAGCCAATAATTATCTAATTACTTCTTTCAGTATCAGATATGAAGAGTGCACAATCAAAACAGATGATTCAGTTTTTAATTTTCATACAGAAACAAATAGTTGTTCTAAAGATTCATAAAAAATAAAAGTCTGCTACAAGGAAATTATATTGGAAATTTTCTGACACTCATGAGAAAATTCATTGTTGTATTTCCTGTTTGTTTTCTTCAAGCAGGATTTAAATATTTCCTTGTGGAACGAAAAACTCCAGTTGTCAACTCTAAGATAACATCTTTGTGTAAGTGCAATAATTTGGTTGAATATTTTTATCATATGTAAACTGTACAATATAATCATGTGCATAAGGTTATTAAACATTTTTGGCCACAAAATAGATTAACAGGTTTAAAAACATCTCCATATGCAAAATAACATTTTATGTTCTTCTTGAAGCAAAAATTGAAGTAAAATTTAAATTAAAATCTCCCACCAATCACTTTAGCAAATGATACCAAAC
The DNA here is from genome assembly GCA_963932145.1 of Acanthosepion lycidas. Classification (NCBI taxonomy): domain Eukaryota; kingdom Metazoa; phylum Mollusca; class Cephalopoda; order Sepiida; family Sepiidae; genus Acanthosepion; species Acanthosepion lycidas. Next base: position 52,767,147 of record OZ010589.1, on the reverse strand, counting down.
CAAATAAGGAGTAATTTTATGTCAGTTATTAATACACACCTACTTTTCAGGAATACCAAAGAAAATGATCTCACTGAGGGACAAACAGTAAAGAGTTTCAAACTTGTTTCGTGCCCAAATCGACCATAACATGGTATGATCAATCTACAATGGCATAGTAGGAGATTTAGTAGAACAGGTTAATTTTGAAAGCGAGAAGAGGAGAATAAAACAGAAACCTACCTGGTCTTTCAATCTTAGCTTTACCAATGGGAATAAGAAAGTCAGGTGAAAGTGCTTCATCAGACATTTCAAAGGACATGCCATACATAAGTTCATTTTCTAAGCATACAACTGAAAATAAAAAGAACAAAAGTGAATTTGGTTATGAGTATATATATATATATATATATTTTTTTTTAATACAATACTAAATCTTCTAGAACAGTAATTACTAAAGTGTGTGTGTATGTGGGGGGGGGGTAAACAACACTATCAGATATAGCAGCTCAACTGGGCTTGTGACATTTGAATTATTTTGAATGCAGATCCCACAACACCATGGACAACAGCTGTTAACAACAGACCATGCAGACTGCTGATAGTTCTGTAATAGTGTCTGTGTTTACAGAGTTTGGGTTGAGTGCCTGCCATGATACCCAGATTTGTGCCCATTTTACACACATTCATGTAGTCTGTGTATGATCAGTTAATCCAGTTGAGTAAGGTTGCCAAGAACTGGTTTGAGAAGTATTCGGAATGATTCTGATGAATGAAGCAGCTACCTGATTAAAACCTCTAATTTGAGCCTTTCCAGGATAGTAATGGCAGCTTACAGAAATAACAGTTTTTGCTTCTTTTAATGTAAAAAGAAAAAAAGATATATATATATATATATATATATATATATATATATATATATATATATATATTTTTATCAAATGTTTTATTCATTTATTCAATTTTGCTTGTGGTTAATGAGCGCTAATTCAATTCTAGAAAGTGGTAAAAACCAACTAAACATTTGGGGAATGAACATTTTCAGGTTAATAGAAGTTAGAAAACACACCTGGGTTTGGGTCTCTGATTGCTGATTTGAGAAGTCCCTTGGCATCCTCTGAAGAGTAGGGGGAGACAACTTTGAGGCCAGGGCAGTGGCTGTACCAAGCAGCAAAACATTGTGAGTGTTGTGCAGCAACACCAGCAGCTGCACCATTTGGGCCACGGAACACGATTGGCACATTCACCTGGAAACAAAACACATAAAAAAAATGGACTGGATGTGGAAAATAAATTCCTACTCGTCACAATAATTTTTACATATAGTGTGTGAAAATGTGGACACAAATGCATATGCCTTGTGTGTGTGTGTGTGTGTGTATCCCCGAGCGAGAAACAGAAATGTAAACGCCTAGTGTGTGTGAGTGAGAAACATGAATATAAATGCATATGCCTAGTGTATGTGTGTGCGCGCGTGCGAGAGAGAGAGAGAGAGAGAGAAAAACATGGAAGCAAATGTATATGCCTAGTGTATGTGTGTGTGCGCGTGTGAGAGAGAGAGAGAGAAACATGGAAGCAAATGTATATGCCTAGTGTATGAAATGTGGTTGATTGACTGAATTGTTTTATTACGGGTTATCAAACCAAATCAAAGAATTCTCACAATCCAAAATAGGTTTTGGCTTTAAATAAGCCAAAACCTATTTTGGATTGTGAGAATTCTTTTTTTGCAAGTGAGTATTGCATTAACAATATTTTTTGAAAATAATGACTTTTCAATATACCAATCCTACTATTCAACCCATAGCTGGGGGAAATAGATTAATATCTTCCCTAAGTGTATTTTGTGTGTAAGTGATTGTAATGAACCTGAGTGAAATTTGAACTCTGCTCTCTGATTTCTCATTCTAAGCTGCTATCTATTACACCATTTGTATGAAACGTGGACACAAATACCTATGCCTTGTGTGTGAAATATGTATGCAAATGTAACGACCATTATAGGGCAACAGTAATTCACAATAAATTAGTTTGGTAATCAACTGGAAAATATTTAGAACAAAAATATCTTTCGGCAGAGATTTGAACTTTGATTCCATTACAACAATGGTCACACCAACTCAGTTATAAGAAATGTTGAATGAAATATACTTTTATGTACTTTTTAAATCTATTTCTTGACCACAATCCTTGTTCATAATCCATATTTTTCTGCTGATGACTAATAATAATAATAGTAGTAGCAGTGATATAAAGTGTTTCACAAATCAAAAGATATACCATGATAGATTGTAGAACTTTTAAATCAATTTCACTTAGTAATGATAGCAAATAAAATCCAAGGGTCTATCCAGACATTAATGGAGGGGTAAGAGGGAATAAAATTAAAAGAAATGAGAAAAAAAAAAATAGCAAAAAGAGAGAAAAATGAAAGATGAGAAAAAGGAACCTCAAATGCTTGTTGTCCCTTCCACTTTTCAAAAACAGCCTGAAAAGTCCTATTTCAGGATCACCATCAGCTGAACCAGGTTCTCCTTAAACTCACTCACTTATTCCAGCATCACTTTTACATACACACACACACACACAAAAAATTCCATTAGCTGCCTTGTCTTTGCTTTAATTTTGTTAGTGACCTTCCCCATTTCAATGCTGATTGCCAAAAGTCATGAGGACCCAAATCTGAAATGTACTGACAAATGAGAGATCTGCACATGATGTTTAATCAAAAATTCCTACACAAAAGTTTACTGATTACTCACTCTTGTGATTGGGAATGTGACAAACACATAGTACACAAGTTCACTCAATAGCATTTCGCTGCTGGCAGAGTCACCTCACAATAAATTCACCTGTGAATGAATGAATAAGTTACCTCAAGGCTACACAACTGGTTACCTAAAATATTCAAAATCACTGGATGTATTCCAGACAAATGAAGGAATTGAAGACAAAGTAAATTTAGATGAGATTCAAACTCATTGCCATTTGAAAAACTGTTTGAAATTTGTTTTTGTTGTTTTTTTTAACATTTCAGTAGATCCATTCTACTGCCTTCGTCAAATATATAACACTGTACTTTGCATATTAGGGAAAGAATTAGAAGATATAATTATTATTGTTAAAAATTTGCTATATTTATAAGGCAAGATATATAGAGTGTTTGCAGATGGAATCGCTGCATTGTGATTTTCAGTTTCATGCCTTAAGTGGTCACCAGATCATATTTGAAGTTTGCTATATTTAGGAGCGGAAGATATCACATTTTGTATTGAATGCACACAATTTTTATATCATAATTTTCTCCATTTTTTTTCTTCAAAATTCAAAATTGGATGAACAAACTTGTTTATTTAAAATGCAAAATTAACTATTAATTTATATTACTAAAATTCATAAGTTTGCAAGTCAGAGAATTAAAAAATAATATTAAAAAAAAAAAAATAATCAAAAAAATTATTAAATTTGAATTTGAAAGTGAACACTATATCAAGTGGAGGTAACTCTTGTTTTTGTTTTTAAACTATAATGCAAATTAGAAATATAATATAAAGGTGCAAAAATAAATAAGTAAATAAATAATAGGTCGGGACTATATGTCTAAGGTACTTATAATGGTGAAATTATACACACACACACATTATAAATTAATTGAGTGCAATAATATTGTATTGTATGTGTGAAAATTTATATTAGGTTGGTGCAAAAATAATTTTGTTTTCTAACATATGTTACTATGTGAGAAAACGAAATTATTTTTGCACCATCCTAATAGATAACGAGTTCTGAAAAGTTGTTGCATACTATATTAATATTCCTAAAATCCATTTTGCAATCACTTTTAATCGGGATCAGTGTTTTAGAGCAGTGCTTGGATTTGTGGATGCATGTAGACATTAAATCAGACCTTGTGTTCAGCAAGTTAGGATTATTTAAGTGCTTTAATATTAGGTTGGTGCAAAAATAATGTCGTTTTCTCACATAGTAACATATGTGAGAAAACGACATTATTTTTGCACTAACCTAATATAATAAGCTTCTCCAATGAACACAAGTTACATCCGTCTCACTTTCCATTGTATGGCTTAGCTTTTGCGATTATCTCCCAGTAAATGGCTGAGTACTTATGGTTGCTTTTTAATTGTCAAACATACTTTGAAAGTGTTGTACAGTTTTTGTATTTGATGTAGCTCAATGTCATTTTGTGGTGGTAGAAATGTGATTTCCAGCTTTTCTCAGTGGATCAAAAGTAATATTTCACATCATCATCTGATTTGATGCTAGCTCTGTATATAATGCCTTTAGTCATGCACAGGCCGTTTAATGGGCAAGTTGCGTTTTTATGGCAGTTGCATCAACTTTTAGTAGGATTATTTTTTAGTGTTTTGCTTGGGAGCTTGCTTAATACATTATTGCTATGTTAGGATATGTAATTATCTGTTTTTTGTACAACTATAGCTCACCTTAATGTTATTTTGGTTGAAAATCTTTTTCAGTATTGGAGAATGATCAAAGTGTTTATGAATTAAATTCAGGAAAATTCTACCTACATTAGTTTTGACATTACTGTGGTATGGCGGGTAGAACCATCTCATGTTATGTTTGCATTGTTTTAGCTTATTTTTATCTTTTTTGTTATTTCTTACAAAATAATGGTGGTTCGATCTTCTATCGACATACCTATGGTTGTGTAAATCCTTAGTGTAGGGTTTGTACATTCTCTTACACAGGTCGAATGTAACGTCTAGAAAATTGATCACTTTAGTGTTGGTATTGCTGGTAATTTTTAGTTCATGGTCCTTAAAGAATTTGGTTAAGTTTTCCTCATCCTGTTGTTTTTTTTATATCAGAGATAAATCAAATTTAATAAATTTAAATAATTTTTTTTTTTGTTTATTATTTTTTAATTCTCCAACTTTCAAACTTATGAATTTGAACAATATGAATTATTAATAGCTAATTCTATATTTTAAATAGACAAGTTTGTACACCCAATTTTGAATCATCACGAGAATGCGACAGATAATATTCAGAATCCACACCACAAGATTAAATTACCTAAATTACAGGATATACATACATACATACATACACACACTATCATAGGTTGAGCACTTTGGAAGAAAGGGAATTTGTCAGCTGCTACTAATTAACGTTAAAATCTCTTCACTATGAATTGAGCACACTGGTAGCCAGTAATGCTTATATCTCGTATATAATGCATTAAAAATTCCCTTTCTTTGCTGCATGCACTGATAGCGTAAGGGTGAGAGACTGACTGATGTCAAATTAGTTTGGTTTCCATTCTGGCTTAAAGAAATCACATGTCGTGAAACAGTCTGTCTGTGGATAACTATCTTATAGACACACACACATTATATATATATATATATATAGAGAGAGAGAGAGAGAGAGGATAAGTAATAAGAAATTTTTATAAACTTAATGTTTCACTTTTATTTAAGTTTCTTTGAAAATGAAACATGGAGAAAATATACTTTCATTTTTGTGTTTTTTTGGTTTTTCATTGATTAATCAGACCCTCACATGTCCTGTCAAGCAGTGTGCATAATTCATGTGCACTATGCGTATCAAAATTCTATGCAATATGATAATGTGTAATGTGCATCTCATTTCCATCTATGCCTAGTAGTTGTCCAGATGGCTAAAATACTCTAATAATAATCAAAGACTAAACAGCTTAATGGAAGATGACAGAATATATATTTTTTAATCCTTTTATCCCAAGGAAGGTGAAATGCCACTAGTATGTAGTGGGTTACTGAGAATAGGAAGGATTGAGGAAAAGGTATTAAGGTGAATGGGATTGAAGAAGACAGAAGATGGTGATTGACATTGCATTTAAATTTTTGAAGGTTGTAGTTATCAAGGAAGCAAGTAAACGGAAGTGAGTTCGACAGGTGGGACGTGCAAAAAAAAGTAAAAGGGGCACTTGCATTTAGTGGGACCTAGATAACAATCTAATAGCACACTTAAATTCATGTAGATTGGTCATCGAGCTAAAAAAGCTTGTCAGAGCAGTTGCTATTAAAACATTTGTAGAAAAGACAGAGGGAAGCCATGTCATGGTGAGAAAGTGACTGAACTCAAGATGCCTGGTCAGGATTGATTACATTACAGATCCTTCTTCAGATATTGTCAAGAATCCTGAGATGTACAGCAGATACACTAATCAATGTTGAAAAATTGCTATAGACATAAATGTATATAAATTAGTAAAAGCATCAGGATTTGGTGTTATAAAGTGAAACTCAAAAATAGTAGGCAGCTTGAGTTACAGTGAAAGCTGCAAATACAGATGACTTCATAGAAAACTTCATGAAAATTGTAGATTTTTAGTATTATTAAAAAGAAAAAAAAAAACAACATTTATTTGGCAAGCAAAATTTTAAACATTTCTATCCTGGAAAAAAATGCATTGACAAAAACAAAAATTCAAAAGAAGGATTTTGCTCTACATTTTCAAAAAATTGCTTATGCTAAAGAAGAAAAAAAAAAAAAAAAAAAAAAAAAAAAAAAAAAAAGGCAAAATTTCTTACATTTCCTGCTGACATGTAAAAAGTTTTTGCTGCCGAGTTGATAATCTGGAAAAAAGAAAAAAATATATAATCTATAGTGAAGGAAGAATTTCTTTTTAACAATTCATTTAGCCCTCATTATATGAATAAATGTCACAACCATGGGACTGATGATGAGGATGAACATATGAGTAAATGTTTTTTTAAGTTTAAAAAATAATGAAGCCAGGCTGCTTATACAAAGCTTTCTATTTCGTGCATTTTTATATATATATATATATATATATATATATATATATATATATATATATATAGGATTGGTGTATACTGAATTCCAATAATCAACAATTACTATTCTTAAAAGAGTGCTCAATACAGAGTAGAGCGAATATAATTATTTATTTAAAAATTATAACATAAATGTTATAAAATCACTACAAAAATAGCCATTTTGTTTCAACACCTCTGGTGTCTTATCAAGTGATGGTGTTGAATGTAAAACCCTTTATTATACATTCAACATCATCACTTGATAAGACACCAGATGTGTTGAAACAAAATGGGCTATTTTTGTAGTGATTTTATAACATATTTATGTTATAATTTTTAAATAAATAATTATATATTTTTTTAGAAATTCTTACTTTTAATGATTTAGAAAAAAAAAAGTATATAAGAATTCTCCATACAACAAGAAGTTGTAGTTAAGGGATTTAAATGAAACCTTATGAAGTAACATGTGACAAAGTTAATAGTTATATAATAATCCAGTTATATAAGATACTATATATTTATTGCGTGTGTAAAATATTTTTACATCATAAGGTCTTGTCATTCTTTTGGTAATAAGAAATCAATTATTCGGTGACAAACAGAAAAGGGGAGAAGAAAAAGAAGGGAGGAAACAGAAGAAGATGAAAAGAGAGAGGAGGAGGGGAGATGAAAGAGAGGGGAGGGGAGGAGAATAGAGGGGGAGGGGATGGAAAAGAGGGTGGGAAAAGAGAGAGGGAGGGGAGGGGATGGAAAAGAGGGTGATGGAAAAGAGAGAGGGGGAGAATAGAGAGGAGAGGGGGAGAATAGAGAGGAGAGGGGGAGAATAGAGAGGGGGAGAATAAGAGAGGGGGAGAAGAAGAGAGGGGGAGAAGAAGAGAGGGGGAGAAGAAGAGAGGGGGAGAAGAAGAGAGGGGGAGAAGAAGAGAGGGGGAGAAGAAGAGAGGGGGAGAATAAGAGAGGGGGAGAAGAAGAGAGGGGGAGAAGAAGAGAGGGGGAGAAGAAGAGAGGGGGAGAAGAAGAGAGGGGGAGAAGAAGAGAGGGGGAGAAGAAGAGAGGGGGAGAAGAAGAGAGGGGGAGAAGAAGAGAGGGGGAGAAGAAGAGAGGGGGAGAAGAAGAGAGGGGGAGAAGAAGAGAGGGGGAGAAGAAGAGAGGGGGAGAAGAGAGGGGAAAGAAAAAAGAAAGAAAAAAAGAAAGAAAAAAAGAAAGAAAAAAAGAAAGAAAAAAAGAAAGAAAGAAAGAGATCAGGTCAAATCCTTTTCCCCCCACAAACTGACCACAACATTTGCAGTGTAAATCAGTGTAGAAAGAAATTCTTACTTGATCAATTGCTTGCATGGAAAAATTGAATGTCATGAATTCACAGATTGGTTTTAATCCGGCCTGCAAGAGAAAGTGGAGAGTTGATATCACAAGCACATTAGTTGCAATTGATGGAAGTAATGAAGGGAAACAGATTAGATGAAGCATTATTAACCATTACTATTTGTCTTCTTTTTTTTTTTGTTCTTCATAACTTTTGTTTCCCTACAGCCACAGATTAATCATCTGATTAAGTTGAAATGACAAGTAAAACAAAAGAAATAATAAGTAAATCTTAAAAGAATGACAAGGCTTCATCTAATAAAAAAAAAAATAAATATCAAGACTGCTATTCACAAGTTCCATAACCCATTAGAGTCACAGGGGCACCACATGTATTGCAGCTATAACAGCTGTAGTATGTATGCCTAGGGCAAGAGAGCCTGACAGAACAAATCCCTCTTCAGACTATTTCTACTAGTGTATGTAAAAACAATAGAAATATGACAAAAGATCTGGAGAATAAGTATAGGGGCTAGATTTGATTTTCTATCACCTAATCTAAATGAGTATAGCAGCTGTTGTGCATATACAAGTTTCCCCATGATAAAAAGGATAGGGTGTTCAGGTCTCACCTGGAACTAGGGCTTTATTTTTAATCCACACCATTTATGCACTGCTGATGACTGACATTATATGCCAAAGCAAAGATGGTTTGGTCTACAGCATATCAACCGCAATGGATTATTTAATGCCGACAATTTTTTTTTTTTTTATTGCTGGTAATTTTTTTTCCAAAAATATATTCCTGGTAATGTATTTCTGGTAATAATTTTTTTTTTACAAAAATGTATTTCTGATATTAAAACCTATTTCTACACTTTCATAGTGTTTTGACCCCAGTTTAGGGGTTAACTCTTTGTCCATAGCTGGGACCCTAACAGGTGCTACCACCCCAGGTCAGGGTGAACCTAGGAACACCAGCAATTAAGAAGTGGTTCCACGCTCCTCAAAACCTCCTGATCAAAGGCCTTGCTGTCGGATGTGGCTTATCTTCATACACATGATGAAAAGTAAAGATGAAAAAAAAAAATAAAAAAATTTACACTAAGAAATTAGTGACAGCTTATTTTGTAAACTACCTGGTAGGTTAAAATAGATAACTCAACATGATGTAATTGTTCGTAAGCTTGTCTCACAAGAACAATGACCGAATAGCAAATTCAATCCTGCATACTTTCGGCCTTGTGCCACATCTAAGATATGCTTAGAAAATTACTGTATTACCCAGTGATATCAGAGGTCAGGATTCAAACCCAGCTGTCAATCAGAACTTGGGTGATCAATATAAGACTACACTCTCTTTCTCCAGTTGATCTTGTGCCATATGAATGATTTGTAAATAAAATTCTTAATCTGAATTGAAAGTGCAGTCACTAGTTTAATTGCATTGAGTGTCATGAGATAACTTATGGTTGGAAGTTTTTATCCTCGTGCCAATTATAAATTATCTTTTACTTGGCATTTTGTGATACATTTTCATCTGCCAGTGCCAACAATAAGTTAATTTGCAGTGATAGTTTTAGTGTGAAAACAATGTTAAGACTTCAGATATAAATCAACTCAAAGATTTTTTATAGCTTAAGTTGGCTTTATAAAGTTAGCGTTTGAAATCAGATTTTGTAATTGACCTCTGGAGGTCAACATGTTAATCAATAAATGCCCAATTAACATGATTTACATTTTATGCAGCAAGTGTTTTTTTAACAAAGACATAAAAATACAACAAGTACAGTTTTTATTTTTTTTATTATTATTATTTAATTTATTTAATATTATTTAGTTTATCCCTTGTTTCCTGTTTAGGATTGGCATTCTGGTTCCTTCTAAAGTCTGCTTCAGCTCTGTATTCCTAACATTGGTGTCTGGACTCTGAAATTTTATTTCATTTTATGTTTTCCTCTCCTTCACTAGTAGGAGTAAATTGGTTTGCCTATTGTACGGTTCACAGTCCTCCCTTCTCTTTTAAACAGGAGTAGAGGTTTATCTCTAGTTTCCTGTTCTAATGCAAGTCTTCTTTTTGCTCTATACTCCTAATACTTGTTCTTTCCTATGCTAATATAACTTCACACAGTAACCCACTACATTGAGTGGCTCTTGGTCCTTGTATTGGGTGAATATTGGTAAAGAAAAAAAAAAAAAAGAAATTTAAAAAAAAAAGAAATTTAAAAAAAAAAAAGAAATTTAAAAAAAAAAAAGAAATTTAAAAAAAAAAAAGAAATTTAAAAAAAAAAAAGAAATTTAAAAAAAAAAAAGAAATTTAAAAAAAAAGAAATTTAAAAAAAAAAGAAAAGAAAAAGAAAAGAAGAAATTTAAAAAAAAAGAAAAGAAAAAGAAAAGAAATTTAAAAAAAAAGAAAAGTAAAAGAAGAAATTTAAAAAAAAAAGAAAAGTAAAAGAAGAAATTTAAAAAAAAAAGAAAAGTAAAAGAAGAAATTTAAAAAAAAAGAAAAGTAAAAGAAGAAATTTAAAAAAAAAAGAAAAGAAAAAGAAATTTAAAAAAAAAGAAAAGAAATTTAAAAAAAAGAAAAAGAAGAAATTTAAAAAAAAAGAAAAGTAAAAGAAGAAATTTAAAAAAAAAGAAAAGAAAAAGAAATTTAAAAAAAGAAAAAGAAATTTAAGAAAAAAGAAATTTAAAAAAAAAGAAAAAAGAAATTTAAAAAAAAAGAAAAAAGAAATTTAAAAAGAAAAGAAAAAGAAGAAATTTAAAAAAAAAGAAAAGAAAAAGAAGAAATTTAAAAAAAAAGAAAAGAAAAAGAAGAAATTTAAAAAAAAAGAAAAGAAAAAGAAGAAATTTAAAAAAAAAGAAAAGAAAAAGAAGAAATTTAAAAAAAAAGAAAAGAAAAAGAAGAAATTTAAAAAAAAAGAAAAGAAAAAGAAGAAATTTAAAAAAAAAGAAAAGAAAAAGAAGAAATTTAAAAAAAAAGAAAAGAAAAAGAAATTTAAAAAAAAAAGAAAAGAAAAAGAAGAAATTTAAAAAAAAAAAAGAAAAGAAAAAGAAATTTAAAAAAAAAAGAAAAGAAAAAGAAATTTAAAAAAAAAAAGAAAAGAAAAAGAAGAAATTTAAAAAAAAAAAGAAAAGAAAAAGAAGAAATTTAAAAAAAAAAAGAAAAGAAAAAGAAGAAATTTAAAAAAAAAAAGAAAAGAAAAAGAAGAAATTTAAAAAAAAAAGAAAAGAAAAAGAAGAAATTTAAAAAAAAACAAAACCCAACCTTAATATCTCTTAGAATTTAAAAAATATATCTCACTGATTATCCTTAAATAATATTTTTTGTTTTAAAGTTGTGAAAGAGTTAAATTGTTTTGGAAATTAACATTTTTTAAGTTCCTTTTGCGAGGTTCTTTTAATACAGACATCAACACAGCTTTAGAAAAATTCTCACCATGAAAATATTGATTTGTTGTTCCAAATGGTTTTAACTTAGACCTGAAAGGCAAGCATTATTACTTCTTTGCTTAGGAAATGAAACCTGTATCAAATTAATAACTTGTACATACCATTTTGAAAAAGTGAGAAAACAAAAAACATTATTAACAATGGACGTTATTGACAATGAAAGAACAGAATTCAAGGAGACAGAAGATGACAATTGACATTGCATTTAAATTGTAGATTGGAAATCAAGAATCTGGAAGAGAGTTCTACAAAAGTGAAAAGTGTAAGAGAAGAAACTATCAGCATAGAACTTATGGTTACATCTAGCAATTTCAACTGTAAAATGATGAAACCTAACTACTAATCTTGTACTGCACTTAAATTTGTAAAGTTAAAGTACTAAAGAGAAAATCTATTACCATGAAAATAATTATAGAAAAAGGCACAGGGTAGCTATGTTACGGCAGTAGGAAAGTAACTGAAGCAGAACATATATAAAGACTTTAAATATTAATATTCAATATAAATGCAGAGTAAATGGCTGACTAATAATAAGTGTAAATTGACACCATATTTAGTCTTATCCTTTTGGTGAATGTGCAGGGAGTTCTTAATTATCAAGTGTTTTATTAAGCACCCCCCCACTTGAGGAAAATAACTCTTGCACAGGGGTGGGAGGATACGATTATTAAAATCTTGAAGATAATGAGATTGCCCTGAACTTTATTTGAGCCACCACCTCCCCACCACTCACCATTTGAGGAGGCAAAGCTTATGAACAATAAGTTACCCACCTCCAATTTTTTTCAAAGTAAAGAGCAAGCACTAGTTTCTTTTTATTATAATAAAAACTTTTTAAAATTAATGAATTTGATATTTTAAAAATAAAAAAACCTTTTAAGCAGGAAGAAAAACTTATTGCAATGGGCTGAAATGGAGTGGTCGGTGGGGAGTTGTCAACCCTTTCAAACTTTATCAATAGCATTATTATCAAAAAGTATTCATGACGAATTCAAGCAAAAATGTGTTTCTAAAATTCCAAATGCTGTGTTTTCTATCATACAAGTCACTTTTTTTCTTTTTAGAAAATAAATGAAGAGTAAATATCAACCTGTACCGTATATATTGATGGTTGGGTTACTGGTGACTAATACCTAAATAGTCCTGTTTGACACACTAGGCTCTTAATGACCACCCCACTTCCAGAAGACACACACACGTATATATGGAGGACACTCCCATTGGTTTTTGCCGTACGTGAATCCAGAAGCTTATTTCTTAGAACCAAACTGCCAGACTGCCCACTCATGTAATTTGATTATAGTAGAAGGCTTGTGCAGAACCGACTACACATTTTGGAAGAGCCGAATACTGAGTACTGGTGCACAGCATACCACAAGATTCCCAAATGACCTTCCTCAGATTTTGATTTTAGAGTTATCCTTCTCCTGGACTGGTTGCCAACCAAAGCTACAGGACCCAGTCTGTCCTGCTATTTACCCAAAGTTGGGATGAGAAAAAATGGATTAATACCTTTCACAAGGGTATTAGCACATAGGTGAGGGTAATGACTGGAATTCAAACTCAGCTCACTGATTCCTCAATTCAAGACACTATCCATCACTCCACCATGCCTCCATATATACATATAATAATCAAATTGTGATTATAAAAAAAAAAAAAAAAGAAAAGAACAGTAAGTATGCAGAACTCAAATGTACCAAAACATTCCCTTTCTATGGTGGAGTAATGGATAGTGGCTTGGAGGGAGGACTCGGAGAGCCAAGTTTGAATTCCAGTCAAATCCATTACATTCACTTATTTACTAATACCCCTGGGAAAGGTATGAATCCTCTTCTCCTCCCAGTTATGGGTAAGTAGCAGGACCAATTCTATAGTCTTGGATGGCAACTTACTGCGGGAAAAAAATCTGCCCCGTCAGTCACGTATCAAAAGATACATGATCACCTAAGTGTGTATCACGTATGGCACATAACTGACTGAAGTATGGATAAATCAGTTTTTTTCAATGAATATTCCTTGCCAAATCATAGTTGCATGTAGTAAGGATATTCATAGCTACATGCATAGCTACATAAATTGGCAAGGAATATTCATTCCTATGAATATGCTAAATAATAAATCAGTATTTGTTGTAAATAGTAAAACATTGCAACAGATTAAACTTACCATGGCTGCTCCAACAGCAATGCCACAGAATCCATGCTGAAATAATAAAAAGAAAAAAAAAAAAAAAGATAAAAATCCAAAATGTCATGCAAAAAAGGCACAAAACTTTAATGGAGCAGGAAGAGTGTAGAATAGGATTAAAGGTTTTAAAAGAAACTCTAGTCATTTATCAATAAACTCAAATAAAGATACAATGACTGGCTATAATGTAATGGCTTTCACAGTAACAACAGCTGACAAGAAAGGAAAATGTTAGCAGTTGTATTTATATAAGTAGTAGTTCTTATATTTTGTTAGATGATTTATTTAACATATACACCAAGATGAACGTAAGAAAACTAAGAAATAACAAACCCTGTTTAGATGAACAACTTTCAGTATTTATTATCAGTGAACATAACATCAACATAAAATATGCATGTGACATGACGTTGATGTCAGGTGCAAAAGGGGAACTGAAAGATCACTTACTAAAGGAAAGCAAGACAAAAGGACTATGAACTTTAAAATGACAGGATGCATGGTTATCAGTAAAAAAGACAACCGAACATGTGGGCTACATACAGGGGATGATGAAATTGAGCAAATATGGAAATTTAACAGAGTAGTGTCATAACAAACAATGGAAAAATGTGATAGAAATTTAAAGATGCATAGAAATAGAGAAATATGCAAAGGCATATTTCTCTATTTGTAGGCATCTTTGAATTTCTTAGGAAAGTATTAAGAAATAGGAAGACTTCATCAGGAACAATGAAAAGAATGCCAAACCGTTATATCCTATCTCATCTACCATAGGGTGGTGAACGTTGAATAATCTCTTCATATATGAAGACGAAGTGATGGAAAATGCTATGGACTGAACATGTGAGCAACAAGGAAATTATAAGAAAAATAGGAACTAAAAGGAAACTTACAATTAGATTCAAAAAGAGACAACTGAAATATCTATATGTCTGGGTAACATAAGGAGGAAAGAGGGCCTGGAGGCTGACTCTCACAGGGCATAATGATGTTAAGCAAAGCAGAGAGAAAACCTAACTAACAAATTTGTGCAAATGATTTGTTTGTTTGGGTTTTATGGCATATCAACCACTGTGGGTTATTTAATGCCAAATCCAGTTTATATGAATTTTAAATGTCTATTTTGTATGGAATAAAAATTGTATAGCTGGCAACATTATTGTTTCAAAAAACGTATAGCTGGCAACATTATTGTTTCAAAAAATGTATAGCTGGCAACATTATTTCTTACAAAAAACGTATAGCTGGCAACATTATTTTTTTACAAAAAACATATAGCTGGCAACATTATTTTTTTACAAAAAACGTATAGCTGGCAACACTGTTTCAAAAACTTATAGCTGGCAACATTATTGTTTCAAAAACGTATAGCTGGCAACATTATTGTTTCAAAAACGTATAGCTGGCAACATTATTTTTCCGAAAACATTATCCGAGACCTTACTGTTGGATGTAGTTTATCGCCATACCCAGGACGCAGATGTAATTTATCGTCATACCCAGGATGTTTTGTGCAAATGAACAACAGGGTGGATACATAGAAGGTTGATATAATGTCACATTTTGTTTCAAACAACAATGGTTAGGAAGTCGTGGAGAGCTATTATTATTCATATCCTAAAGGAACATGGCACTTAGATGTATGAAAAAAAGAAGAAAAAAGTTATTTTCTCTAAAAGAATTGCTCTGTAACTATTATATAATTATACGTCTCTCTCTCACACACACATTGAATGAAAACTTTATTTAGCAATAACAGACTCTAAATCATCAATGACATGAAAATTTAATTTTTATAAGTGTGTGGGTAATATTTTTGCTATGTCCATGAAAAATTGGTTAATCTACTCCATAAAATTGGTTTCACTATCCATAATTTGTGAACACTTAAAAGAATTTACAAATTATTTTTAACAAGTAACTTACAAGGCTTTCAACAATATTTGGGCTGCTTAAATGTTTCACAAGAATGACTGGGGTTGCCAAAATGGTTACTTCAGATTTTTTAAACTTTCGTCTAATAAACAACAAAGACATTTCAATGTAACTAGTAGAATTAGTAAAATTCTTGAATACAGTATAAAATAATATTTAATCATTTTGTTTCTTTTTGTTTTTTCTCTCAGTTGCTTAGTTCCCATTGACATCAGTAGTGGATTTGCTTATGTTTTAGGGAAATTTGAGTAGAATTGTTTATATATAAAAAAATGAAACAAAAAAATGATGTACTTAAACATGTTCTTCAAACATTAGCTACTAAAGAGGATGAATTAGTAATTATTAATTAGTTATTAATGATCTGAATTTTTCATTGTAAAATATTCAATCTACAGAATTAAAATTAACTGCTGAATTGACAAGAAAAGATGTTATGTAAAATATTTCTTGTACAAAAGCTTTTTCACCATTAAGTCACAGACTTGTTGATGTAACTGCATTTTAAAAATGATCACCTGACCCTTTATGATTTGTAAATAAAAAAAATAAAAATAAGATAAGAATTTTCATTTTGTTGGGGCTTCTAACAAAATCTCTTCACCTGGTACAGCCTTTAATATTTGAACAGGAAAATGAAAAGTTAATATATACATTTCTGAGAAGTTTTCATAAAATATATTGTTGCACTGTTTTAAAGATGTATTTTTCGTAAGTAGAATGTCTTTTTTTTTCTTTTGTTGTTGCTGAATCTTTCGATCAAAAATGACTTGAAAACTTACTTCAGTAATTGGTGTGTCCAAAATCCTTTCATCTCCATGTTTTTTCCACAGACCTCGGGTGACCTAAAATGATAAATTTTTCAAAGATATTAAAATATATATATAAAAAAAAAAAAAAAAAAAGTGGTAAATCTGCTATGAAGAATTTCATACAAATACATAATCCTTTGGTATTAAACCACCAAATTCCATAACCATATACCTCAGCCGATAATGTAAATATTTCTCTTCAATTTTACAAATACTAACCTGGAAGCAAGTAATACAAGTTATCTGTTTGCATGTTGATGCTGGTGGTATCACGGCTATGACCAGCTTGGACAAGCTATGACCAGTGGCCCGAGTGAAAACACTCAAGTCCCCATGTTAAAAACTGACCATGTGTCACAACGTGACTCAGTATGTGGGGTTTTTCAAGTAAATATCTATATATCAATAGCAACTCAGTTTTTCTCTTAAGGAGCCTGTTTTGTTGGTCAAACTCGACCACATATTTTTTGTTTTTTGTCAACGATTGATGATTGCTTAGTGTAAAACACAGACTAGCCATTTGGATCTGAGTTCCCGAGTGGTGTTTGGTTTGTTAGTATTACTGCTCTATTTAAATCTAAATTCTACAGGCATTGAGCACTTTAGGTTTTTGCATTGCGTGTCTTTTTTTCTCTTTGCATTATATTCCCCTTTATTTTGTTTGTTTTCGGGATTTTTTTTTCTTTGTTTATTTTTCCTTTGACAGGCTTAGGTGTTGGTAGAGTTGTCCTTTGAATATCTACCAATAGCTTGGTTTATATATTAGGTTTAGGTGCAAAAATAATGACGTAATAATGTCGTTTTTTGACGTTAAAAAATATGTCAAAAAATGATATTATTACATCATTATTTTTGCACCAACCTTATATATATATATATAGAGAGAGAGAGAGAGAGATAGATAATATTAGTGGTAAATATACATATATATGCAAAATCCACAGGTGCATATACACACATGTATATTTTTTGAATAAAAAATTCCGAGAGGGTAGAATCCAGGTAGAACTCAATGTCCGGGACAGAGTAAGGATATAATAAAAAGGCTTAAATACTAATATTCCATGGTCATAATTTATTCCATTGTTTAAGCCTTTTTATTATATATATATATATATATATATATATATATATATATATATATACACACATACATACACAGTAGCGAGCATAAAGATCAGAACGATGTTAAGAAAAAATTTAAATGTGAAATAACATTTTATTTTAAACCTTCATACAACATTTTATCAAGGAAAAATAAGGATATGAAGGTAAATTATATAATTCCAAAATATAAAGCTCAATAAACTTATTTCGATAAAGTTATAAGAATAATTATATAACATTCGAAAAAAATAGAAGATCAAAAACATCAGAATGATTAATAAAATCATCCTATTATAATGGATCCAAATGATATCCAAATGAAAATAGCATTCATAATTCATGAGTACTTGATGTGTAGACCTTTACCCTTCAATAACACTTTGACATCTTTTGCTACATGAGTGAATTAATGTCTTGTATTCATTAACGGATATTTTCTCCCATTCTCCTTTCAAAGCAGTCCATAGTTCTTCGCCGTTTGTTGGATTCTTTTCCTTAGCTCTTTCATTTAGTAAGTTCTAAACATTCTCAATAGGATTCATGTCTGGCCTTTGAGCAGGCCACTCCATAACAGTAACATCCTACCCAGAAAGAAATTTCTTAACAGACTTTGCTGTGTGACACAGCGCATCATCTTGCATAAATACAGCTGGTTGATTAATTGCAGTTCTCAAATTAGGTACAACATGATTCTTCAATATTTTTTGTATACAGTTGCGTTAATTTTACCGTGTAGCCTAACAAGAGGTCCCGTACCAGCTGCTGAAATCATGCCAAACACCATCACACTTCCTCCTCAAAATTTATCACTGCTTTTAGTGCCCTGAGGTAAATATCCTTCCTTAGGACTGCATTGAACGAACCTTCTCCCTTCACAACTGAACGTTAAACTGACTTATCACTGAAATGAACACAATCCCACTGTTCTTCTGACCATATGACATATTCAGTGGCAAATTTCAATCGGCTCGTTTGATTCTTTTTAGAAATGTAAGGCTTCGTAAAGGCTACTCAGCTGTTCAAATTTATTTCATTAAGTCTTCGGAAAATAGTGTGCCTTGATATTTTAATGCCAAGATTAGCATTAGCTCTTTTAGAGATAGTGGTTGCTGTTGCAAATTGATCCTTTTTAAATTCATTACCAATCCATCTGTTGTCCCTTAAAGTAGTTTTCCTAGGCCTGCCAGGTGGTTTTTCGGCTTCACATGACCCAGTTTCCTCAAGTTTACTTAAAATACTATAACACTTTTAGATTTCTCCACAGTCTTTGAAATATCCCCAATCGAGAGTTTATCTTCATTACGTAACTTGACTATCAGTTTTCTAAGTTCCAATGACGTCACAGATCTTTTCGCCATGTTTACAATGCAAGAGTCGGTGTAATTTAGTAAAATACCCTATTTTATATTCTTACCCTAAAAAATTTTTCAATAATGCAAAATAATTATTAAATTTTATAAATTTATTTAATTGTTCTGATGTTTTTGATCATCTATTTTTTTTGATTGTTGTATATTTATTCTTATAACTTTATCAAAATAAGTTTATTGAGCTTTATATTTTGGAATTATATAATTTACCTTTATATCTTTATTTTTCTTTGATAAAATGTTCTTTGAAGCTTGAAATAAAATGTTATTTCACAATTAGACTTTTTCTTAACATTGTTCTGATCTTTATGCTCGCTACTGTATATATATATATATATATATATATATATATATATATATATATATATATATATATATGCGCAGTACTTAGTGGAAAGTGTCTGATTATCGCAAAAGCGTGAAACCCAGAGTTACAAACTAATATCCATACCACTGGAAATATATATAAGTGAACATTGAAGTCAACATAAAAATTATTTTAATATTTATATTTTAGTTCTGTTCCTTTACATTAGCCATCGTTTGCCTTTATTCCTGGCACTATTTTTTGCACTTCATTACTTCAAAGGTTATTTTTAGTTGATATCCACATTTAAATAGATGCTCAATTTTCTTTTTAACAGTGTGTAATACATCTACTGGCTTATGCACTTGAGAAAACTTGTGCTCTCTGGTAGGGTTCAAACCTGCATCGGCCTTTATAGGAGAAACAAGCATGTGCACTAGCATGCATTAGACTGCTTGGTAACAGAAAATGTCACAGCCCAGCATTCCTTAAACCTTTTTTGGCTGTGACACTTTCTGTGGCTGAGCAATCGAATGGTAACTTTCCTAAAAATGCAAGGATGCTGGTTTGAACCCCATTGGATAACACATTTTTATTCTCAGTGTACAGACTGATAGATGTAATACACTGTTTAAAAAAAAAAAATACAGCATCTATTCAGACACAGGTATCCACTAAAAATATTGTTTGAAGTAATAAAAATGTCATATTAAAAAATAAATCCATTAATTTATATATATATATATATATTTAAATAAAAAGAAAGAACAGTAAGATATGTAATCCGGTGTTCTTATTGATATTTTTATTTTTTTACAAAAAGGTGCTCAATATAAATTCACAGAGCATTAATATTATAAATTAACTGATTTACCATATTTTAAATCAGTTAAAATATATATATATATATATATATGATGACATGTCTGTCTCATTGAATAATTTAGACAAGTTTTGTCTACTTATTTTCAATAGGATCATATTTATGGAGAAGCTTCTTAGTATCCTTATTAAAAGAGAGAAAAATTACCATATTGATACATATTCATTTATTCCGAGTACTTTCTGTTATACAATGTTGTTCATCATGATGGTCGTCTTTGAGTATAGAATCCAGAGGTTAGCAGTGAATATTTCGAAGACATTAGGAAAGCGTTGTTCAGGTTAGCAGTGGATATTTCGATAAAAGTAGCAGAGCATAGTTCATCCTTCTGGTTCTCTTCGCCTGACAAGCTGGACTGGACATTCGGGTAGGGTAAACAAAAATGGCCACCTTTATACACGATGGATAGAATGTTCTGCGTCTTCTGATTGGTTAACCTTCTATTGGTGGACTATAAAATGAGTTGAGTCATTTCAGCTAACTCACTAGTTATATACCCCAAAAACTGCAACACTTTCAACATTAGCATAATGTCATAATCAGGGTGTTGTTTTTTAGTAAAACAATATTGTTGTGTTTACCTGAAAGTTTGTTAAAAATGTTTAAGTAGCTAAAATAAATCATACCTATTCAGTTATACCTGCAGGCCCACCTATCTTTTACTTGCTCCATCCAAAGCAATGGCTACTGAATGAAGAGCAGTTCTGAAATTCAGATGTAAGTCACAAATTGTTGATATGTGTCAATTTGGATAATATTTTGACTGGTGTATTCTAATTACATATACTAGCTGAAAATCTGTCCTGAAAACATTTTCATTAGTAAATTTATTTATAAGTAAGGGTGTAAGAAATGATAAAATTTGAAATGGACAAATTTTTCCCTTTCCCTGAATTAGCTGTTAAATACTTCTATCTTCTTTTAATTTTCTCACTGTAACCAAGTAGTGTCCCTGATATGTCAATTCCGTGCAAAATGGAATAGTCTATTATTTATGAGGTATTGGCAGGATGTAATAGTTATGCAAACTACGGAACTAAGCGATGGAAGGATAAGCAAAATTATAATAGAGATATTTATAAAGTTTTGAATGTTTATAAAGTTTTTTATAACCCTTCAAGGAATTTCAAATGAATTTTGCTTTTTTTTGTGAATCCTTATTGATATGTATATATTCATCAACAGGAATTATCATGTGTAAAATGTTAAAAAGAAAAAAGAAAGATCGGTCTTGTCATATAATATAAACAAAAAAGTATCAATCTATCATAAAAATAAAACAACACTCCTTAGGACATATATGATCGACTCTCCCGTCGAGATTCGACGTATGAGTGTCAAGCAGATCAGTTTCCAGGAAACCGACAGCCCAACACCGGCACATGAGATTTGATTATAGTGGTGAAGGCCTCGTGCAGGACCATCCACACTTTTTGGAGGGACGAATACGGAGACCTGGTGCACCGAATGCCACAAGGTTCCCAAACGACCCTCTGCAGGTTTTGAATTCAGAGTTGTCCTTCTCCTAGACCAGTTGCCATCCAAGGCTATAGAACCCAGTCTGTCCTGCTATTTTACCCATAGCTGGGAGAAGAAGAGGATTCATACCTTTTCCAAGGGTATTAGCATGTAAGTGAATGTAATGGATTCGAGTGGAATTCGAACTCGGCTCTCCAATTCCTCAATCCAAGCCGACACCCATTACTCCACCGTGCCTCCTAGGACATTATATATATATATATATATATATATATATATATATATGCCAAATCATGCAAAAAATGTAAACCATCAATAAATGAACTTTGACTTTTTTATTCTTGGTAATGAGTGAAGCCAGTCAGAAGCTTAAACAAGAGCCTGAACTGTGGACAGTTCCTATACACCTTTAACATCAAGAAAAACTAGTTCAAATATATAATAGTTATATATTGTCAGATATATATTTAAATAAGGAACAAGGAAAATCTCAATACAGTTCATGTTTCGTTGTTTATTTAAGTTCATTAGAAATTTGGGAATGTGGAGTTGTATTTCAATTCTTAAATTCCATGTTATTTCATTGGTTGTATAGACATCTAGTGCTTATTTTAAAGCATATTTACATATGTATCAATTTAAAAATTGATACATATGTAAATATGTATCAATTTTTAAATTTTATGCTTGTTATGTTTTCATTAGTTGTGTGGAGATCACGTGTGTAATGCATGGCATATGTATGTCTAATTCTTGAAATGTTAGTATAATTTAAGTATGTATTAAAATTTGATTACATTAACATATTTTAACCAAATTAAATGAAATTCTTCAAGTTTGATGAATATTGGAGATATGAAGAAGTGTGTTTTGTGGGTATTGTATGTTGACTTTAAAAATGCTACTTTACTAAAAAAGAAAAAATGATTACAACCTATTACGGAGAAAATACATAGGAATATTAAATAATTAAAACCTGTTAAATTTATAAAGATTTTTCCAATTTGTTCCTTGTTCAGCCATTCTGTCACTTTTAATCCATATTGTCAACTTGTATCTCCAAACAAGTTTGATTAAATACAACCAACAAGGTTCGTCTATAAAATTTTTTTTTTTTTTACTGTATTTATCGAATTTTCGAATAAGTTTTCGTTTAGCGGGATTAAAATTGTGATAAGCTATCTATTCATGTTTTTGTTTTGTTCAAGAACTTTCATATGTCTCAGTCATTTTCAAGAACCATGTGGTGTCTGTGTGATAGACAAGGTTATGTTGGCTACATTTTGGTATTCTTTAGAAAGCTGGATTGAAGCATTCATTTTTTATGGCTTATCAACCTTTTGCAGGTTATTTAAAGCCAGGAAATATTTTTAGACTGTAAGAATTTTTGGGAGATAGCTTTGGGTAGGGGGAGAAGAGGTGGATTCATATTTTTCCCCCCAGGGCATTTGCGCGTCATAAGTGAATATAACAAACCCAACCAGAATTGAAAATTGAAAATCTGACTTTCAATTTTAAGGATCTCCAATTTTCAATTCCAATCCATTACACAACCTGCACATCTCAAGCTTACAGCACCCAGTATTCCAAAAGCAGTCACCAATCTAGACACTGACAAGGTTCAACATTGCTTATCCTTGGTCAGTGAATGAGAACTGATGTTTTAACATGATATAGCTGTAAGCTATAAAGCTGAAAATTTTTAAATAGTCATGAGTAACAGTTAAGAAGGGTGAGACAATACCCAAAAGAATACTTTTTTTAAAAATTTCATAGACATCAAGATACCATCTGTGCTGAAAGATATTTAATATATATCATAATTTTGGTTAATGTTTTTTTTTTTTTTTTTTTTTTTAAATTGCCTTTAATTCTATACAAGAACTATATAGATCCTAGACAGGCATATGAAAACCACAAATACACACAAATTACAGGACTGCTAGTGCCTGATAATTTCCCAATCGAGAACATTTCAGCAGACCACATCTCAATGATTGTGCCATTCAAATATTCGGTTAGTGTACTAAAGTACATACATTCATAAAACAGGTTTTGTTTTAGTCATCAACCAACAGACCATAGCATCAGTTACTGTGCATCACCAGAACCAGAGGACATTGCAATTAGGCCATGGAAATCTGGTGACCCTTTTTCTGGTGACAAATCTGTAATAATGTGAGTTGTGTGCTTTTTTGGAGTTTGCTAGTGAATTTTGGTGCAGACTATGTGCACTCCCTTTATTGTGCCATCTTTCTCAGTGGTGAGGGTTTATCCCAGTAAAATAACAAAACCCTGGCCACAGGTAACACAAAACTGGTTCCAGGAACACTTGGCTGGCTGTACTCCACTGATCCTTACACTCACCAGATTTAAAACCCATTGTGAATGTACAGGATATACTGCAGACATTACTAAATTCCCAGCAGCCACACTCAACAAACACAATAATTGAGTTGGATATACAACACCACCACTGCAAGTTTTAAACCCCATGCACCATGTTGCATAGCTAAAATAATTCAGGTGAAAGAAGGCGCAACACTTTAACGGTTTCTAACTTTTTGGCACTTCAGGTGATGCTATATTTCATTTCTGAGAAGGGCACCTCAAGGTGGTGTAATGGTTAACAAGCTTGTCTCGCTAAAACAATTACGAATGAGTAGTGAGTTTGATCCTCACTGGGTGCCCATTACTTTCGGCCTTGTGCCACATCCAAGCTACACTTGGAAAATCACCATTTCATTTCGGAGACAAGTAACTGTCAATATTCTTGTTTTCAAGGTGGTGGAATGGGTAAAGAAGATGGTTATACATGTGTTACTACCATATATTGGTCAGGAGTTCAATCCTTGGATCAGGTAGTGAAGCACCAATTCAGCAGGAATGAACAATAACTGATAGAACAGGTAAAAAATATCACAATAATCAAGATATCGCATATCAGCCAACCAATGCTCACCTGATGATGACCAGAAGGTACTTGGTTGAAACGTATTCTATAACAGTGGTTTTCAACCTTTTTGCTGGAGCAGAACCACAAGAAAACATTCCAGTGGCTCAAGGAATCCCTGCAATAAAAATTACTGTCAATCATAGTACTTGTGTAACTTCTTGCAGAACCCCTGGGCTTTACTCGTGGAACCCTGGTTGAAAACCACTGATCTATAACAACACCTATATCAACAAAAATGAGAACAATACTTTGAAATAATACAAGAATATTCAGATGATGATTTATTTTTTTAACATTTAAGGTTTACTCATCCACCCACCTAAAAAAATGATAATGTGACTCTTTAATTAATTTATAATTGCATTGTATTTATAAATGCAAAGCAAATACACATTAAAAAGAAATTGTTGCTCTGCATTTTCTTATGTTTAATGATTCCAAATTCTTAAATGAAATTTTATTCACCATTAAAAAAATATTTTTTTGCATCACCAGACACTAATAGAAGTAAAAGGCTTGTCATTTAGTTAACTGATGTTACTTTCAGCATCCTGACTTCAGAGGTTCATAGACAGACTCCTCCAGGTATCACTGTCCACTCCTCAGCGGGTATCAGCAATTGACTGCTCATACTTTGATTTTTCTTTTTTATATGCACTTTTCATTGTCACAAGATATTTTTTATCATAGTATGTACACAGGTGTTGAAAGTCATGGGTATTTGTCCTTTTCATTGTTTTTTTTTTTCACTTTACACTCACTCCTTAAACTTTTCTCTCTTTTTCTCTTCCTCTTGTCTTTCAATTGTAGTCATTTTGACTTCTGGTTTTCTAGACATATACTGTGATTGCTAATTCTTATATGATTAATACAAATAAAATTTGTCACATAACCAATTGATGTTATATATACCACCTCGACTTGAGTTTCATACATGAACCTTTTTTGTAATTGTTTTGTCCACTTGAGAGTCAGGAGGTATCTGAAATTGACTGTGGATTTTCAAAATTTTATTATTTTTATAACTTAAAAATTGATGTATGCATTATCTATTGGTGTTAGGTTGGATTTTGTGTGTGTGTGTGTGTCTCCTTATACACTTTCCTTATTCCTATTCATTCTTTTTTTTCTCTCTCTCTTTCAGCTAAAATATCATGCAGTGAGTGCTGGTGGTAATAAGAGTGCTTGATGTATAATAACAGAACTAAAATTTATACTAATAATAAATATACATTTTGTTCCTCACCGTTAGCACAATTTCATGCACGGTATACAGTAATATTAGCTGTTTCCTTATAAGGAAACATTCGGCATTCACTGACTAAGCAGTTAGTGCTACTTTCAGTTGAAATTTATAAAATCTTTCTTTTAAAACTTTTCAGAAAAATAGGTTTCTCAAGTTTATTGTTATTGCTGTTTCCAGTATTGATGGGAGGAGACTTCCTTCCTAGCCTTTTGTTTGAAGTAATGAGGAACATCAACATCTTCAAGTGAAATGTACTATTCATTTTAGTGCTTGCTGATGTTGAGAAGTTTTGCATAATCAACACTATATAATAATTACTGTTGTGTATTTATTTGTATCCTTTGTATCATGCTCTATATAAGTTGCCTATGATTACTGCCTGTACTATCTTGTATGCAAGTGTTGACAGACTTGATACATCAAATGAAGTCTATAGACTGTCCAGTTGAATTTTTAAACACTGACTATGCCTAGAAGGTTACCACATATGCAGAATTGGCATGATTATTATGATTCTACACAATCTTGATTCTAAAAGAGGGTTAGTTAATGCAACTAGATTTATAATAAAGTCCATGATCTTTACATTCATAGCAAAATACTAAATGACAATAAGAAAGGGGATGAGGAGTTCATACTAAGATTAAATCTAACACCTAGTGATACTAATTTAGTTTGCATGGTTGTTAGTTTCCTGTTATTTCTGCATTTATAATGACAGGTTGCAAAGTCAATCATTTCCTTATGTTGACGTCCGTTTATCAACCCCAAGGTTTGCTCATGTACTATTTATATAATGCTCAGTAGAACAAATAAAAATAAAAACAGCCTCAAAATAAAGACAACCAAGGCAATCTTTTTGAAAACAAAATCTTTACAAGTGATAGAAGAATTGACTTCATTAGTAACTTCTGTTTAAGTTTTGAATTATGATTTCCACGATCCAAAATGCATGGACTGAAACTTCCAATTTAGTGGTTTGGTTTGGTTGACAACATATCAACCTCAACAGGCTATTTAATGCCAACAATTTTTTTAATACTAGTATTTTTTTTTTTTTTTTCAAAATGTATTGCTGTAATATTTTGTTTGTAATAATTTTCATTTAAAAATATATTTGCTGGCAATAATTTTTTCTTCACAAAAGCATTGCTAGTAATAATTTTTCCTACAAAAAATGTATTGCTGGTAATAATTTTTTCTTCAAAATTGTATCTCCGATAATTTTTCCTTCAAGACTATGTTGCCAGTAATAACTCTTTCTTCAAAAATGTGTTGCTGGTAATACTGGTAAAAAAAAAAAAAAAAAAAAAAGTTTTTCTCTAAAATGTATTTCTGGTAATAATTTTTCCCTCAAAAATGTATTGCTGTTATTAATACCTATTTTTACACCTCAACAACATTTTGAACTCTATTTGGGGGTCAACCACTTGCCCATAGCTGGGACCCTAACAAGTGCTACCAACCTGGGAACACCAGCAATTAAATAGTGGTTCCAAACTCTTCAAACTTCCAATCAGAGGCTTTGCTGTTGGATGTAGTTTATCGTCATACACAGTACAAAATTTAGCAGTTTGATATCAAAAGTAAAGGACAGCCAAGGAAATCTCTTTTTAAAAACAATTTACCATAAATTGTGGCATAGAAGTAGAGTTTCCAAATTTTTAAAAATTTTTCTAAAACTAGGGGTTTACTTATATAGTGGGTATAAAACGCAAAACTTTACCACTGTGTTGTAATCAAGTGGGACAGTATTCGTACCATTTACTGTACTTCCAGTAGGCTGCTACAAATATATCCCACTAAAATTTGTCTTTGGTTAACATATTTAGCATATTAATATAGAAATTAATATAAAATAATAAATTAGTAATACAAATTCAGTATTCAATAGACGCTACAGTACACATTGCAATCAAACGGCTGGATACACACTAAGTTTAAATTGAATGAATTGGGAGGTAATGAAAAGGAAATCAACCTAATATGGTAGAGATAGATCTAACTCAGAATTTTGAGTTAAAAATCTCAAGGTCGACTTGCACAATCCAGTTTACGGTATTACAAGAAACATTATAACAGAACTAATTGTGTGGCTCCCGCTTATGTTGTGAATTCTGAACATTTGTTATGCAATTCAATGAAAGACGTGTAATTGTTATGTTTACGTATTAAATATAATATAACAAAAATATTTTTAAGAAACGTAGTATTAGGTTGGTGCAAAAATAATGACGTAATAACGTCGTTTTTTGACGTATTTTTTAACGTGAAAAAACGACGTTATTACGTCATTATTTTTGCACCAACCTAATAGGGCAACAGATTAATTAAATGATTCATTGGCCTTTGTTTTAACTGTGAATCATGTATCTATGCTTTATTGAATCTCAATACATTGTTTTAAAACCTTTCTTCCATTGCCACTCAACAATAAAACTCTTATAATTGCTGTCATTTTTGACGGCATGGATATACCAATATATATAATAAATAATACCTTTATTAAAATAACAGCTCTGCTCTTGACAAATATCTACTGTGTATACAAGATAGAGTGAAAGCATGAGCACTTAACTGAATTATCTAATAAAATTACAAAGTTCATTGGTCAACACTTCAAGTTGTAGGTCAAGAGTAATTGACAGCCTCTATGATATCTTTATAGAATCTCTATTGAGGGCAATTTGGTTAACAAATAATTGTTATCAGTCCTTAGGCAACAAGAATAAGTGATAACTTACTTTGTATGCACCGTCATAAAGAGCTACCTCCTCTCCCATTAAGAAAACTTTATCATCCCGCACAATCTCTTCATCTATGGCCATGTTCAGGGCATCTCTCACAGCCACCTGAAAATAGAAGCAAAATGTCAAAGTTAAGAAAAATTAGAACAAAAAAATTTTGAACATCAATATTTAATAGGTCAAAATAATTTATTTTAAGCAATAAATCTAAGTTTCCATGTTATTAGTTTGGTAAAGTGTTATAACCTAGAAAGGGTTACTGAATGAGGAATAACCAAAACAGAGGTTGGAAACGAAATAGTAATATTTATAACATCAACAAAATACAATACTCGCCAGCAGCACGAAGTAGGTAAACCACGCCTAGTGGTGTACTACTTAGCATATTACCCCCACTTACAATAGTGTCCAACGTATTTATGAGGATTGGGACATAGCCATTAGTGCTCATAGGTACAGCATATAACAAAGTCTAAAGAATAAAGTGTATTCCTTTCTTTAAAATTTGGTGACGCTAAAATGTTACATATATTAGAACAGTGTTGGTAACTTATTTCATTAATTTGAAGATGTTTTCTTTTCTTATTATAGTTTGAACTTTATTTAGGATAGAAAAATAAAAATCCTGATGAAGGCAAGATTGACTGCTAAAATTTCTCAACATTGTGAAAACTAATATCAACCCAGTTAATCATAACCATCCATGATCTGCCTGAATATAAGAGGCAAAGACTGCCATCCTCAAGAAATCATATAACTAGTGTAAAAAAAAAAAAAAAAGATGATAGGATACAAGGCACATGGACTTAAGACATTCATACACCATAGACATTCAATGGACATTACCTAAACTACGGTTCCACCAAACCATGCAATGCAAAAATATTTCATTGTTTACAACACTGAGTAAAACAGGTACGCACAAGAGATTACCAGTTTAAAGGACATCCGTCATAGAAATGATGACCTTGCAAACATATCAGCAGTAAGAATCACCAGATCCAAGAGTTAAGTCACAGGCAATACATCAGAGGCACAGGAGATCCAAAATATATACAACCCATACAACACAAGGACAGTCTTCAAAAACAATTCCATACCATGTAAATATTTCCCCAAAGTAAAACCCTGAGTAGAAGAAAATTTTGAACTGAGAATATTGTATACTGAGAGAAGAAAGGCAAAGTCTCAGAACACCCAAAATGTAGATACTTTAAAAAACGTTGTATGACTGACCATGCATGGAAGAAGAGGTGGAAGGAGATAACACTAAAATTCACCAAATTTGGCTAAAATTGTAAGGAAGAAAAAAAAGTTCAAGATTAGAATGTGCATATTGTGAGTATTGGAAATAGACAGAAAAATACCCAAATGAACCAGCTTTGTGGTTCTTGTGCAAATGACTTTTCTACATGTAAACTTGAACTGAGTCTATGAGGCAGTCAGCTTTTGGGCCTCTGTGGAGTGAAAAGTTCACCCACAAAAAAGTAATTGATGGATGTTGAATTTAACATATGTTGAACAATAGTCCATTTTACAAAAGTCGATAACCAAACATTCCAACAATAACAAATGAAAGAAAAGAACACAGTGAAGATAATATTAAGCAGACATTATATATATGATGGACTCTCCTGTTGTATTTGACATAGGAGGGTCAAAGCAGCTCAGTTTGTAGGAACTGAGAGTCAGACACTAGCACATATGATTTGATTATAGTGGTGAAAGCTTTGTGCAGAGCCAACCAAACTTATATATGTGTGTGTGTGTGTGTGTGTGTGCGCAAGACAAAAGTAGACAAAGCAACAGTAATAAGGCAATAAGTCTATCTTATTGGCTAGGAGGAAATTCCAGCATGCATCTGTACAATTTGTCTCTAAATTTGAGGAGGTGGATGTTTTCTCAATCATTACAACTAGATTGGTATCAACAACCAGCAAGGCTGCAAAAATGCTTTTGAACTCTTATCAAGGCTCAAACTTGAAACAAAGTCAAAGATTATGACGACCAATTCACAACTCACCACTATTTCTTTTTCTTTATACACAGTATTTTTCACATTTAAACATAAATTATACAGATATACAATTAAACTTAAATAATGTTAATATTTTATATAAAAACTGGCTGTTTATATAACCAAAGATATCATGTAAAATTTATTTAATAAAAAGAGAATATAAGCTACAATGAAAATATTGAAACATTAATTGAAATCTGGGAGGTGGGTTACAAAAAATGAGGAGCGAAGGCTTGGAGAATTTAATACTCATCAGTGATATTGAAAGCAAGAAGAGCAGGATGACAATAATCTACTTGACAAGTTGGCACAAATAGATGAAGAAACAAAGAGAAAGAGAGCCATAAAGGAACAAGATGGTGATGTTATATAAAGCGTTTGGTAGTGAAAGGAATAACAATCTGGTGTAAGTGTAGTGCTAGGAGTTGACCCATTTCTTGTGCTGGCATGGCTGAGGTCACAGGATACAGTCAGTGCACGTTTGGTTAATCAAGGTCACGGTGGTAGGTTGATTTGTTGGTTGGTAGACCTGTTGTGTTGAACTGGGGTGACATCAGAGTGGTATGGTTTTGGTAGACCTGTTCCATGGAATGGAGGTTGCAGTATCAACTATATAGGGAATGCCTTGTAAATGAGTCAAGGTGGCTGAGGTGATGGTGAAGGCTGGTAGATCTGTTTTATGGAATGGAGGTCACAGTGCCGACTGCAACTGGAATGGCTTGTAAATGAGTAGAGGCAGGCTGAGGTGACAGCGGGGAGTTGGTAGACCTGTTCTATGGAACAGAGGTTGCTGTATTGATTGCAAAGGGAATGACTTGTAAACAAGTCATGTTTGGTCGACGTGATGACAGGTGTTGGTAGGCCTGTTCTATGGAATGGAGGTTGCTGATCAAGGTCATGGTGGAGGATTGATTTCTGTTGGTTGATATTTGCTGAGTTGACAGCATTATCAACTATGAAAGCTCATAGGTGGGTGGTGTCAAGGCTGTATAGTTAGCCACTTGTAGCTGATGTTTGCCGAAGTGACGAGGTTGGGGTTGATGAAGGCTTGGAGGAGTCGAGGTTGAGATGTTTCAAGTTGAAGCTGGATAGCCAAAGTGGTTGGTCAAGCCTGGGAGTGTTAATGGTTGATGAGAGGTGCGGTCATGTTGAGTGGTGGTGATGAAGGAGGTGGCGACAGCAGCAGCATCCTGCATGACAACCAGCCAGGACGCAACTACCCCGTTGTTTACAGAAACCTGCTTTTGTGGCATTCACATCCGGTCAGCATGCAGAATGAATCAGAAAGATATCTAATTGCAAAGGGCTATAACAGTGACACACTGTGGAGAGCCATGATTGCTCTGAAGGGACATGGCATATAGAGGAAGAAAGAGAAAAAATTACTTTCATAATATAACAATCAACACAGCAAATCCTGGTGATGGAGAAAAAAATATTTATAACTGCATTTTAAGATTAAATACATTTGGGCCTGGTATATATATTTTCATCACTAGTAGCACGACTGAGTTTCATGCATGACACAATTTTCAGATTGCTGTTATATAATTTAAATATATTATACTGGATTATCATAATAGTGAAGCTGTCCATATTTTATATTGGGATTGTTGTTAAACAGAGTTGTGCTACAGGTGAGGAAAAAATGTATATTCATTCATATTTATAGCTCTGTCATATTACATTAAGCACTATTTTATTAAAACCAGTACTTAATGTGCGAGATATATATATATATATATATATATATATATATATATATATATATATATATATATGTGTGTGTGTGTGTGTGTGTCATTTTATATTTTCTTATTGTGGCTCAGTGTCTTTAATGTTTTCTGCCCTCACTCAATATTTCAAGTAATGAGGAAAAAAAAAGCAGATGATGATTAAACACTAAATTTTACAATTCAGAACTTAAAATTTATCTTGACACTCAATCTGTACATTGGAAAATCATAGATTAAGCAAAGAAAAAAAACGAAAACAATAGGACTGTTAGTAGTTAAAAATTAATGCAGAAGACAATTGTTTGTGCATGTGAGTTTGTTTTAACATCCATGCTTCAGTTTTCCTACAATATGTTCAAAACATCACGTCTAGATAAGAAAAGCTGATTCAATACCTACTTGACCTTTTTTTGACAGGTAACGTATACCAACTGTAAACATTTTTCCCAAGATGCAAGTAAGATTCCCCCCGCCAAACCTAGTTAAGTAATCATTAAATAAATTTTTGTGAACTCTTAAATTTCTACAATGGCAACTTGTTTTTACAAAATGTTTCCTAATATTTTTGTCACCAGATATAGTATAATCAAAGAAAAAAATAAAAATATATATATATATATTTGGGGGGTTGACAAATTTTTGTAATTAAGACTGTGAAGAGTGATGATCACACACTTCCTGAAAGGACACTGCAGTAAAAAAAAAAAAAAAAAAAAAAAAAAAGAAAAAAAAGAAAAAAAAAAAAGAAAAAAAAAGAAAAAAAAAAGAAAATTCGGTCTGCACACTTTAATATGAACAAAAACAAAAAACAAGGTATATATATATATATATATATATATTAGGTTGGTGCAAAAATAATGACATAATAATATCATTTTTTACGTATTTTTAACGTCAAAAAACGTCATTACTATGTCATTATTTTTGCACCAATCTAATATATATATATATATATATATATATATATATGAATTTTTACACAAAACACATACGTGTGTGTCTGTGTAAAAATGACTAAAAATATATATATAAAACAGTAATATGAATAAAGACAAAAGGAAAACTTTCCGTAGTCAACACATTTCATCCTCTGATGGACTTTACCAAATGTAAAGATTTTATTCTGCAACAAGTATTTACAAACAGAATTAAATTCCTTACATTTGCCTTGATAAAGTCAGGGAGGACAAAACGTGTCAACTAAGTTCTCCTTTTGCCTTATATATATATATATATATATATATATATATATATATATATATATAAAAGAAAGAATAGTAAGATTTATAATTCAGTATTCTTAGCAATTATTTTTATTTTTAAAAAGTGCTTAAAACAAACAGTAGAGCATAATATTAAAATTATTTTCTTTTTTAAAAATATGATTCCATAATGACACAGATATTTCTATGTTTCAAAACTGAAACTAAAGTTGTAAATTTAATTATAAAAATTAAACTTAAAATCCAGAGTTTTGTTCCATTGCCAAGCGATGTTAGGAATAACTAAGAAATTTACTTAATTTATAAGTGCAAACAATCTTAATATTTTGAGTTGTTATGTTTAAAGAAAATTCAATCTATTTTGATTAGGGGTGGTTGGGTTTTAATTCCCTTAGACAACTTATGTATCAGATATATGTTACTGACATAGTCAGGTTAAGTTTAGGTGGGGTGGGGGTGCCTGCTCACAAACATAGACATCTGTTATTCAGCATGCCGTCTGGGCTTTCAGCGACAAAAAAATTTTGCCATTTTTATTTATCTGCTTAATTCATATTTTTATACAAAGATTTTCTAAAAGGGCCATTTTAATATGAGTAAGTCATATTTTTAATATGTAAATTTTATTTATACAGATTTAAAGTACCATTCGTCCTAATAACTAATAGACTATACGGTACTTTTACAAATAAATATATTAGAATTTAATTACTAATTAATGATTAAGTATAAACATGTTTCATCTCTCTTCTTAAATAATTACACACACACACACATATATATATATATATATATATATATATATATATATATATAAAGCATACATACCCTTGCACTGCTAATAATTTACTATAGAAATGCACTGAAAATAAATAAAAGAAAAACTAATTGACAGTACTCTTAGATGCTTTATAGATGCAAGAGCAAGCATGTTTTTTTTTTTCTGATCCCATCACGCTTAAGACAAGCTCTTTGATCAATTTTGCCCCTTTTGATCCTTTAAATAATTTTACAACTCCCTGCTTTTATTATAAGGCCCAGTCTCCCTTCTATTAGGAACTAAAGACCAGTTGGAAAGTAATGCAATTATTACTAATAGAACTGAGCTGTTATACAAATAACTGAAAATTTAAAACTATTTTTCCTTGTAATTTAAGGTATAATTTCTGTTCCCACATGAAATTACTGCTTTGTAGAAGGAATACCAACTTTGAAGTGCTTTCAATGAGGAATCATGTTACACCAGAATTACTTCATACCAATTTATAAATTCATTTCATAACGACATGCAATATTTAGGAAGTAAGAAGTAAATTTCTATAACAAAACTGAACTCGGTTTTCTTTTTTAAACATTGAAGAGAAAGTAAAATATCGAAAAAAATCACTAATGCAATATAAAGAACAGTATAGTGTAGAGAAGGCAATTTATGCTTGAGTGCACGGCACATATTTGTCAATTATTAAATAAGATACAAAAATATTGGAGGCATATTAAACATATAAGTTGGAGTAGCTGAAACCAGTAACCTGAATAGAGATTGGTGGTGGAGAGAGAAGAGCTAGAGAAGAAACTGAGAAGTTAGAAGGACAAAGAAATAAATTGTGGTGGGAGGGGAGAGAAAAGGAAAAGCTGACAGTATACAGGGAAGAAAATGAGGAAGAATGTAGACAGTACAGAAAAAATAAAAAAAAAAAAGAATAGTAAAAAGGAGGGTGGAGAGAAAAATTATTCAAAATGACTACAAAGAGAATTAGAGAGAAGGCATGATAAAGAAATGTAGCAAAGGGAGAAAATATTTAATAATCAAAACAAGAAAGAGAAAAAAAAAGAACAAAGGAGAAAAACAAATGAGTCACACAACTTGCTCACCCCCAACACTGTGTGTATATGCATACACAGAGGATTATTTTGTACAAATGTCTGAATGTTAAGAATAATTATTTTCAAAGATTGCCTCAAGGGTAATTAATACACCATGTAAATATTTAGACTACTAAACATCAAGCAAACTAAAAATAAACTAGTTGCAGACTAATTTTACACCAGAATTATTGCTATATTAACCATATTTTATAATTGTACTAAACCAAACTAGGTGCTACTAAAAGTAGGATATCTACCAAGGCATTTGCAACCTACCATAAATGATGAAGCACTTGTTATTGCTGAAAAATGCTCAGGAAAAATAATGACATCAAATCAGTTTACAAACATTAAAATCACTTATGATTTTTTAAAAAATTTTTTGCATAAAAATTGTTAATGACTTTTTAATAGTACATAACCAGTTTACTGCTCACTGCCTTTAACCCCAACAGTTGGTAAATATCATACCATAGTAGGAAATGAATAGTAGATATCAGACTACTGTAGCAGGCTAAATTGATTTAAAAAAATGGGGAGAGAAAAGAAAAATAAGGGTAATGGGGGGGACGAGAAAAATAAGGGTATGGGGGGGACGAGAAAAATATGGGTAAGTGGGGGGACGAGAAAAATATGGGTAAGTGGGGGGACGAGAAAAATATGGGTAAGTGGGGGGGAATAAGGTAAAGGGGGGAATGAGAAAAAAGGGTAAAGGGGGATGAGAAAAATAGGGGGAACGAGAAAAATAAGGGTAAGGGGGGGACGAGAAAAATAAGGGTAAGGGGGGGACGAGAAAAATAAGGGTAAGGGGGGGGATGAGAAAAATAAGGGTAAGGGGGGGACAAGAAAAATAAGGGTAAAGGGGGAACGAGAAAAAGAGAAAAAAACAAAAAAACTCAGATTCAACTTGAAAAGGAAATAGAAAATGGGTGTTAGTAACTTGATAATTTCTTTTGTGAATAATACAATTATAATGGCTGGCCATTGTCCAAGACATAATGGAGTAATTGACAGAGATTGAGGAATTAGAGAGCAGAGTTCAAATTCCAGTCAAATTCATTACATTTGCCTACATGCAAATACCTTGGGAAAGGTATGAATACATCACTGCTCTCCCCAACTCTGGGTAAAATAGCAGGAAGAATGGGGTCCTATAACCATGGGTGGCAACTGGTCTAAGAGAAGGACAACTCTGAATTCAAAAGCCTAAAGTATGGGTTGAATAGCCTTCACCAACCTAAAGTGGTCAATCGTGGTAAATACAGCTACACCCCTGGAGACATGGTCAATTAAGGAGAGTGTTTCCTCAGCAGGAGACATCCATGGATTTGGGTGAATGGCCACTGCTAGAGTGGCTAGCCAATCCCCATTGTTGCAGAAGCCTGCTCAGGAATATTTGTTTTGTTCAACACCTAGAGAGCGTCTGTGCTTTATACTATGCTGAGCAGACCCTAGTTACAGGTTCTGGAAGAGAGCATATCATCTGGCGTGATCAACAGTTCAAACAGAGAAAGTACGCTCAAACCCTCGGTCACAATGACGTACGAGTTAGTGCAAGCACAACCATTCACAAACAATTGTCTGCTCAATTTCATTGACAAGGCTTGGGTCAACCCATGGGGTAATATTTTCAGGCGCTCTCCATCAATGGCACACTAGGAGATTGCCTTGGCAGAACAATAACATTAAGAAGTCACTTTTGTCAAGATAAATTGATCATGCTGAGATTTAAACCCAGGTCTCATGGAAAGCAAACGTTCTAACCACTTGTTCCCATATATGATTGAGAAATACTTATTAAAAAGGAAGAATGCAAGATTAGTGAATTTAAGTCAAATTTGAGAAAAGAAGACAATTGTTGGGCTGTTGCTCTGTGAAAGATATTTTCTTGGCTATTATACAACCACCTTACTCATTTTCATATAATCACATCAGACATAGGCTAGGGATTTTTTTTTTTTTTTTTAATTAAAATTTTCTCTACAGTTGATTACT
Source organism: Acanthosepion lycidas (assembly GCA_963932145.1). Classification (NCBI taxonomy): domain Eukaryota; kingdom Metazoa; phylum Mollusca; class Cephalopoda; order Sepiida; family Sepiidae; genus Acanthosepion; species Acanthosepion lycidas. The sequence continues at coordinate 52,729,726 of OZ010589.1, read as the reverse complement.
GACTAATGTGGCTGTTTCTCTTTCCAAGCTTCTTTGGAAATTTTTTTTAACTGTTCTAAGAATTAAAGCCAAAAGAGACTTATTCAGTAACATTTGCATGTATTCTTGGACACTGACAATCCCCCTTTCTGCACCTAAGGGATTTTAATATGCCCAATATGTAGCTCACACCTTGGGATGCCTCATTTGTTAACCATGCATTCCATCTTCTTATAAATAACAGTTAGTCCTTTCTTCTCATTTTTCATAATTACTTTGTTTAAGAGTTCTTTCAATTCTCTTTCTGAGTGTCATCAACACAGTAGTAGGTATTCTCTTAAGAGCATTTTATTGTATCACACAAATATAATGATACAATAAAATATGGTGTGAAAAAACATCCTCGTCTTACTCACCTATTCAGATGTACGAACTGAACTCGTTATCTATCGATATGCAGCCTATTTGTGCTTAGTACAGTTTATGGACAATTCAAATACTTAACTAAAGGTGGTAAAAATAATGACAACCTGTCCTATATTATTTCCATACAGGAGTTAAAACACTCAATCATACAATATTAATGTTTTGCTCTCAGAGAAGAATATTATTGGCTCAGTTCACCTTTACATAAATCAGGAAACCAATGCCCGATTTTGTTACTTAGAAAAAGTTAAAAGGTTTATGTTTGTGTGTATGTGTGTGTGTATATATATATATATATATTTATATATACACACACATACAAGTATACCTCACACCTTTTGCATTAATTGGTTCAAATAACGAATTAAGTCAAAATAACTACACTATAACCCGAAAATAAGCACTCCCCATTGCCTATTACAGTATTTATGATATGTACGTACAGTATTCTGAATAAAATAATTTCCACCTTATCTTCCAGCGATATAGCCTTACGCTTAGCATTAGCACTTTCTCTTTGGAGCCATGGGCAAAAATGTATTCTAAATCACAATCGAAATGGAAATGAAAGAACATCAATGGCAGAGCACAGATGTAAACAAGTCCGAATTCAAAATCGGTGTTGGAGCAAAAAACAACGCACAAGTGCCACCTGTTGGCAGGAATTTGAAATAAAAACATCTGCTGAACTTTATTATGCTAATTTTTTGTTTTCAATGATTTTATATATATATATATATATATATATATATATATATATATATCACTTTTAAATTTATTTGACTATGATTTTATATATGTGTTTATTGTTACTTTAGTGTTTTGATGTTTCTAATATTCTTAACAGCCAGCATAATCTCAAGTAAAACAACCCAAAGCGAGTTTTATTTTTCCATATAATATTTAAGAAAAAACAATGTATCTTCGAAAATGACTTAAGCTGAGGTATTGCTGCATATACCTGTGCGTATGTAGAATTAATAAGCAGGTTAATGAAATTTGAGAGATAAGACAACAAAAATGATAATATTGTTAATAAAACTAACATTTTATATTAGTAGGCTCTTTGATTAAATGGAAGCATGAAGAGAAAGATTTTAAAGTCTGAATTTTCATGTCTGGGCACTTTATCAATAGGACAAGAAATAAACAATGAAGCCTACCAATATAAAATAAATATAATATTATTAATAAAACATTACCATTTTTGTTGTTTTTTTATCTCTAGAACTTCATTAACCAGCCTATTAAATTTATATAAGAAGCATATATGGACTTTTATTTTATATATATATATATATATATATATATATATATGTGTGTGTGTGTGTGTGTGTGAAGAAATATACTCTTAAGGTGTGCTATATTTATGGGATAAAGTGTTCAATATCAGAGATAGAGTGTGTGTAAATATAAAAGTGAACATTGCAGTCAATACTTAGAAGCGACAGGCTGTTTCATGCTAGACACAATAGTCAGGCCACCTGGTGATTGCGTCTAGCATGAAACAGCCTGTTGGCTTTAAGTGCTGACTTCAATGTTCGTTCATATTTATATATATATATATATATATATATATTTATTTGTGTATTTAGGCAGCAATCCCTCTTTTACACATGTTTCATTAAAGACAACAGACTGCGATTAAGCTTTTTTTTTAATTTTTCTTTTGTTCGAACAAGTGTTTTCTGGACACACAGTGTGTAGAGACTGTCCAAATTTTCTGCAATTCCAAGCACTTTAGGCTATACTTTTAGCCATTATCAAGGATGATTTTATTTTTACTTCTTAACTGGATGTATGGGTGGTGTGTATGTATCTAGAGTTAAATGGATGTTTTATTTTCCAAACACAGTCTGCACATTGTGGACATGTTTGTAGTTAACATTGAGTGTTGTTTCCTTTTTTTATTATTATTAAGGCTACCATTAAGTTCTTTAAGGAAAAGTAGAGAGGATGAATTATCATGTGGTCTCTTTAAATAAAATGAATAAATATAAAGCTTAATTTCAGTTCCTTGTCTATCATCTTTAATGAAACGTATATATAAGATGTATGGATACGAGTTTGTGACCCTGGGTTTCACACTTTTGTAATCATCAAACTGTTTTATTTTTTTAAAATTGGATCTATTTATCTAGGGGGAATATACTTCTGTGTTTGTTTGGGGTGGCACTATTATATGCATAGACACATACATACAGGTGTACACATCACACCAACACATAAGCAATTCGAAGCTAGGTGCAGATACATATCCCCAAACAAATACATAAAGAGATTCCTCCTCCTGCCGCCAAACATAGTCAAACAAGCATAAATAGATCCAATTTTAAAAAGTAAACCAGTTTGTCTGATGACACCCAGGGTCACAAACTCATATCCATACAATTTATGTTAGCTCTATCACTGATATTGAGTGCTTTCCACCAAGTACCATGCATATAATATATAATACTCCTCGAGAGTGCCGCCATTGAATATTACCCAAATATTAATCTACGCCCAGGCTTTTTTCCTATTTCACCTTTCTTAACAAAATTACTACTCTCCCAAACAAATGTACGGAACAGTATCAAGTAATCAAAAGAAAATGGTTGAATCTGTCAACACAGCAATAAAAACAATATCTCCACACATGACAGTAATAACAGTATGAAAATAGCGTTCTCTAAATTCTTTCAGTTGCTAAAGACATTTTGTTTTGTTATTATTAGTTACTTTGTTTAATAAATTCATTTTGTTTCGGCTTGAAAAAGTCCACATCATACAAAACGCGTCGGCAACTATTACAGTTTTCCTAATTGATTTGATTTTTTAATAATACAACATATTTTTATCATTTTAAATGTTATTTTTAGTGGATACTTGGATTTGATTAGGAACTCCGTTTATTAATCAGTATATTTATTTATTTTTGTCTACTGGCTTGAATGTTCAAGAATAAATAAATGGAATTCCTACTCAAATCCACTATATATATATATATATATATATATATAACTACACACTTATAACAATAGTCATTGAGCAATTCAATCAAGACTGAAAATGAGTCATTTAATTTTGGGATACTGTGAACAGAAAGAAAATGTGTCCACTTGTCATTGTGCAGAAGTCAAATCTTAATATATGTATCCACCCCTGAGGCAGAATTTTCTTGAAAAAATTGTTTCCTCCTGAAGCTTTTGACACTATCAACATTAACATCTGATCAGGCAGTTGAGGATAAAGATGCAGTCAACAAATTGTTTTGAATCACAATCTGTTTTTTTCTTTTCTTTTTCTTGTAATGACAAAAAAAAAAAAAAGAAACAATGTGTGTGTGTTTTAGCTGTAGTTTCTCATTTAAATAGGTTTCATTAAAACACAGACAAGGATGGTTTTGATCATTTTTAAAGATAAAATTTTTTTTTTCATACAAAGTAACTTATGTTTAATTCAAGTGTGACAAAATTGTATGATCAAGTGCTTCCAATCATCATTGGTTATTTTCAAGAATAGAAATTATACAGTCTAGAAATTCACGAAAATCTTTATGCATTGGTTGTTTTTTCCTGCATGTCATTTACTGTTTAGATAGAATGTTAAAACTTAAATGCTCATGGCAAAAAACATTTTGCAGTATCATGTAGATTGTACTTGTGTATGTTCTTAGGCTGAAAGATATTCTAGTCATCAGCTCCTGTGGAATGCAGTGAAAATACTGAACGAGGAAGAATACTGGAGAATTAGATGTCTGAAAGAATCAGCACATATGCTCAATTATGAGAACCTTCTCAGTAGAATATATAAATACAATATGGGAGGCAGTAATCAAGAAAGAAAAACAAAAGGTCTTCAATAGCAGCAACAAAAGAGGAAGCTTCATTGAGTGCAGTCAAGTATGACAAGCAGCAACAGCACTCATCAGCAGGCAGGTTAGGTTAGGTTAGGTTTAATGCTCCAAGTTCTTCACAGAGAATTGTCCCATGGGACAACAGACTGGTGGATTAAAGTGTTGGTTCATGAATCTGGTGACATGGTCATTTTGAGTTCAATCACTGAGTTGGGAGGTCTACCTGGGCTCTGTGGAAAACAAGGTGCTCAATAACTAAGCAGTTTCTTAAAATAAGAACTAGACATAGATGAGTTGAACGAGGAGAACAATCTATCTTTGTAGATTAAATAAAGGGTTCCGTTTGAAATTCCCTGTAAGTTACCCAGATCAACATACTCCTGATGAAGGCTGGAAGGCACAATGGCCAAATTGCAGTGGTAACAACAAAGGTGAATAATAGTCTACATGTAAATAGTACAAATAATGCTAACTCCTCATCTCAGAAATTATTCTATATTTTTTTTTTGTTTTTTTGCCTTTATGATTATGGCTTCAATTTTTTTTTCTTTTTACAGTTTATTCTGTTTAATGTCTTTGTGCTGACTAAGTATGAGTCAATTATTGGTAAGAATGCTATGACTTTTTTGTAACCCTATGTTCACGTGCCATAAATTGATGAACTTTTGTTCAAAAGTAATGAAAGAGGAAGTAATTTATTTTAGTTCTTGAAAAGCTAACCCCAAATTGATTTTACCATATATGCAATAAGGGTAAAAAAAAAAAAAAAAAAAAAAAAAAAAAAAAAAAGAAATATTTCAGGTTTATTTTTCAATTTGCTAATGATGTAATTGGATAATACTTACATATTTTTAATGCATTTAACTGTGTATAGCTGTAGCATAACATAGAAACTTTCAAATAAACAAAAAACAAGTTGTAGATGGTTTTCATAAAGTTCTAGAAGGCTTTAGAAAATCATAGTACTACTATATACCATTTTAGAAATTGTTTTGTTTTTTTTTGTGGGGGTGACATTTTTTAAATAAATAAACTGAATTAAACCAGTCTTCATTATTTTTTTTTATCAAAAGTTTGAATTATGATAAAGGAAATCAGTTATTTTACAAGAATCCAAAAAGTCATAATCCTAGTGTGCATATAAGCTCCTTTGAAGTTTAAACATTTCTTCATTGGTGTCAAAATCCCATTTATCATGTGTAGGCCTAAATATAAACATATGGTAAAAATTTATAAAAAAAAGTTGATATTTACTATTTACTAAGTCCCAATGAATATCTGGAATGAGGAGTTATTATTTACACTCAGACTAATATCCTCATCTTTGTTGTTACCGTATTTTGACAAGTGTTCTTCAGGTGTTCATTGATCCAGGTAATCTTTAGGGAATTTCAAAATGAATCTTTTATTTAATCTACACTTTAATCCACGAGGTTACCATCCAATGAAACAATAAGTTAGTGGGCTAAAGTGTTAGTTCTGGTGGCATACTAACTGTGACAGTAGCAGCACTAATAAAAACAAGATATCTATAGATATAAACAACAAAATGAAGACAATCTACTCCCTTTGTTGATTACATAAAGAGTTCAGTTGGAAATGCCCTGAATTGAAAGACAGGTGAAAGAAGAGGCCTGAGGGCATAACAGCTAAAACATGTTATCAACAAAAAAACGAGGACATTAGTCTGAACATAAATAAAATTAGCTTAGTTTTGGCACAAGTATAAGTTAATTAAAAATTGTGCTATTTTCAGTACAGCATAAAGTGTTACAGGCCCTGTCATAGTTCGTAATTGAAAAAAAAAAAACAAAAAAAAAAAACAAAAAAAAAAAAACAAAAAAAAAAAACAAAAAAAAAAAACACACACACACTTCAAGTTGGTCAGATGTGAACTTATTATTTCCAGGAAACCAAATTTTTATCAACATGACCATTTTCTATAGTTGCTTTATTTTTTTATATAACATTTCAACTACTCTTTTCTAATCAGGAGCTATTATATAGTACTTATGACAATCCTAGGACTACTGATTGGATTATTTGAGCAAAGAATATATGTGGAATTGTTTCTTTTTATTCACTATGATGATTCTATAATTGGTGAGCCCCATTCTTCCAAAGTCACAAGAAATTTCAAATCCTTGTCTTGGAAGACAATTTTCTAATGCTTCTTTAGCTTTTTTTTTTCTTTCTTTCTTTACAGGCTGACATGTCTCAAGTTCGTAGTCTTTGTCACAAGAAATTAATCAAAGTTCTTGGTCATATTTTCTTCCAGCAGATGTCAAAACTCTGGTGAAATACCTGAACAAAGGAATTCATTTTCAATAATACAAATGATGTATGGTCTGCAAATCCTTTTGATATATGACTTACAATCTGTTGGGAACTGGGGCATGAAATGACTTCTTAATTTTAATGCCTCTAAAATGAAACTACTCTCTATTAATCATCTTAAAGAACCTTTTTTTGACTTTCATCAATATGGCAGATGCTAACCTCCCAGAGAGCAACACACTGCATATTCTTGGTCTCATGTTTACCACAGACATAGAGTGGAATTTTATGGGATCAACTGCTAGGTAAGTTGGTTCACTTTATCAGGCAAGACAATTTTCCCCACCAGAATATATCTTGTACATTTTTAAGTCTACTATTCAAATGTGTATCAGATGTATCACCTATTGGATATTGCTGCCACATATGGTTTAGACCTTCTGCTATGCCTTTAGAGATTCTTGACAAAATCCAATGTTACTAGTTCTTACCTGGCATCTCAACTTCAGTCACTTTTCCACCACTCTAATGCAGTTTCCTTGTTGATACCTGAATTTCATATATTTAAGCACAGTACTAGATTGGCAGCTAGGTATCACAATTTCACTGTTTAAATTGCTAGTAGTAACTAAGTTCTATTCTAAAAGTTTCATCTCTTGCACTTATTGCTCCTTCCAGCTTCCTGCTTTCCCAGTGATTCTCAACCGCTGTGTGTCGTGAAATATTGTCACGGCACACACACACACTATATATATATATATATATATATATATATATATGTGTGTGTGTGTGTATGTGATAAAGTTACTTAACTGTAAATATCAATTTTTAATGATGTTTACTTGACTTTGAAGTTTCTCTGAATTCTTCATTCTTTAAGGGGACTGTTGTTTGAATCAGAGTTTTTCCAATAATGTGTGCCTGTGTAAGTAGTAATAGTACAGAATTAGTATTTGAATAAATGAATAAGTATTAAACTTTGCACATTCTATCAAATACTGAAGAAATCATGAAAAATCACCAGACACAGGTTTCACACTAAATAAGCTGCACAAATAGTTGAATAGAAACATTGAAATAAAGTAAAGTTCATATTTCTGTATGTATTATTTTTTAAATCTATGGTTTTATTTCATAACATTTAAAAGATTTTGCTAAGTGTGCCGTGAGCTGTTGCTTAAAAAGGTTGAGAAACACTGAGCTTTCTGGTCAACCACAATCTTCAAAAATTTAAATCCAATGTCAATCATCATTTCCTATCTCCTTGAACTGTTTCTTTCACACTCAGTAACCGCTTGCATCTGAGTGGCTTTATTGCCTTACTTGGTGTGAAATGATTAAAAACAAAAAAAAAATTCCTGTTGTAAGAGTAACTAGCTGTTTTGTAACTGTTTGCCTCCAAAGTGCACTCATTATGCATGCACAGGGTAGATACTTCCAGATAAAGGAATGACAACATCCCCCCCAGGAATTCAATAAACAATTCTATTTGACATTCCCAGCTTAGAGAATATGGCAGGTAGCTGTCATAAATGTGACAAAGAAGCTAATCCAAAAGGACCAATATATTAAATTGGCCAAAAGAGTCGCTTCAGCCTATAAAACCATATCCACCTGGTTGGTTTTGGTTGGTTGGGTTTTATGGCATATCAACCATTGTCGGTCATTTAATGCCAAATTAAGGTGTGTGTGTGTGTGTGTGTATATATATATATATATATATATATATATATATACACACACACACACACACACACACATACCTATACATATATTAAATATACAGTACTATTAAACATATAGCTGGCAACATTATTCTTTCCAAAAAACGCATACCTGGCAATAATTATTTTTCCAAAAAAAAAAAAAAAACATATAGCTGGCAACATTATTTTTCCGAAAACATTATACGAGGCCCTGTTGTTGGATGTAGTTTATCGTCATACCCAGGACGCGAATGTAGTTTATCCACCTGGTGTTAATTTAATGCATTTTTTCCATATACAAAGCAAAATGGTCACAATATATGGGAAGAGGTATCAGTTTAAACTGATACCAGGAGGATATAGGTCAATTTTTTTTTTCAATTTTTATATTAGTTTTATTGAAGGACATTTTCTTCCAGTAACTTCTACAATTTTTCAAGCAATTCTGTAATTCTATCTTCCCAGGACTATTTTATTTTTCTGAGATTAGAAAGTTATTTCTTTTTTAAGAATACTGTAAAAACCGGAATAAAGTATATTTCAAAGTTTCAACATGTGATGCAGATTGTGTAAAAGGTATCAGCATAGAAAATGGAATTGGCAATACAAGTTCAGATTGTGGGTTATTCTGTTGTGCTCACTTTCATATAAATGCCCTTAGGAAAGGCATGAATATCTTTTCTCTGCTCACCACAGCTATGGGTTAAATAGTAGAATAGACTGAGCTCTCTAATGTTGGGTGGCAATGAATCTAAGAGAAAGAAAACTGAATTTCAAACCATACAGAAGGCAACAAGAAAATTCTCTTTTCCAAAAATGCATGGAAATTCACAGATAAAGAAAAGGAATATGTAGAGTCATGATCACTTACATCCTGAAGGGACATGGTATTGAAAAACGAAAAATATAGATAAAGTAGACCATTAAAACTTCAATCAAAATTGGCCACCAAAGAAAACATGCAGTCTAGCAATGTCCTTATGTATTATTATGCAATTATAAATCACATTTACATTATTCAGACTATTGTCCTCATCTTTGTCAAGATGAGGACAATAGTCCAAATAATGTAAATAGTGTACATAATACCTCATCTCAGAAATATACACAATTATAAACCAATTCAAAAAATATTTTTTCTACCATTATCACTTAGAATAAATAAGATATTTATAAGAAAAAAAACAAAAACAAAAACCTGATAAGTGTCACAATACAGTCAAAAGCAATCTTTTTTTAATAAAATTAAAAATTAACACTCCTAATGCCACCTTATATCAAAAAATTGTTTAATATGCATACCCACAAACAAACAAGCATGTAAAAAGGACAGTGTTCTTTTCTTATCACTGTATATTCTCTTGGAAATTGTTATTGTCTTATAAAGTTATTTTTAGAATTTGAATAAAAACCCACGAAACTGGATTAATGAATTCTCTTTTTTCTCAAGAATTAACAAAAGTATTAAAACACTATTCTTGTAAATAAACAGAATAAATAGTGTTTATATAAAAAAAAAAAAAAGTATAACACTCTGAATTTATACTCGTAACCTATTTTAGTGAACTTATGTGTTGAAAACAAATGAAAGAAATTTCAAAAAAATTCATTTCATCAACTTATAATTATTTACTCACAGCTGTTCATTTAAATTTTCTTCTTCCTTTTAGACATGTTTATAAATTTATGAATATAATAAATTTGGGTATGTAATCCTGACAGAGTTAAAAGTTATTGACATTTGGAAAAACATTGTGAAAGTACATTTCAAAAATAATATCCAATAATGCATTTCACCTCTAATGGCTTCAAATTAAATCTTATTTTTCCCAAGCTGGCATTGCTCAAGATTAAAAAGAGAAATAAAATGAAGCCATTAGAGGCAAAATGCATTATCAGATATTTTCAAAACATACTTTCATGAATGTTTTTCCAAATGTCAATAACTTATAACTCTGCTGGGATTACATACCCAAATATATAACATACTGTCAACATGGAGAATGCATGGATAAAATCAATTTCTTTCATTTATTTTCTACCCCTTCTGAAGGATTTTCCATCTCAAAAGTCAGACACTTAAGGTAGAGAATATAAAATGTTAAAAAAGAATTTTAAAAGTTACTCATTTTCTTTCTCCTTTTAATCAAGCAACACCAGCTTGGGAAAAAATATACAATTTAACACACATCTTTTTTCGTTATCCATCTGATGAAGCCATTAGAGGCAAAATGCATTATCAGATATTATTTTCGAAACATACTTTCATGAATATTTTTCCAAATGTTAATAACTTATAAATTTATGAATAAAAAAATTTGTTTACAGACTCATTTCTTTAGAATATGGTAATAAATATTGCATTATAATTGGTTCACCTATTTTTATAAACTTGTAAATACAAAAGTTTTCTTGTAAATAAACAATTTAATAAAATAGAATTTTTGTTGTCAATTCTCAAGAAAAAAAAAAAAAAACAGTTTCACATATTTGGGTTTTATTAAAATTATAACTTTAAACTACCAATACTCCCCTGGCAATGTTTATTTACAAGATTATAAAATTATGTGACCAAAGTACAATGCGATATTTATCATTTACCTTTTAATCATTTTATTCAAAAATTTATAAAAACCTACAAAATTTAAAAAATATGTGAACTACAATGCAATATTTATTATTTACCATTTTATAGTTAAATAACTATGAAAACAAGTTTTTTTTATTCATAATTCATAATTTTATAAAAATATCTATCAATTCTCAAGAAAAAAAAAAAAGAAGAAAATGCATAAATCAAGTTTCATGTTATGCTTTTTGTTGTGGAGTAGCTGAACACCTCCACACGATGGACTGGTCTAAGACTATTTAAACAACACTCTCTCTTACTGAGGAAGAGGAGTTAAACTGTTTATTACATTAGTCTGTGTTCTCAACCGTATACCATATTATTCTCCAGAATAAACTACTACTTATTTCCTATAAGTGTGTCAACCTTTCCTATTTATGACGACAGTTTTATAAAAATTCTGAAAATATCTTTTTAAAACAATAAAAATTGCCAAGGAAATATACAGTAATTGTGGTGTCAAGAGGGGAAAAAAAAAAACATTTTGAAACATCATTTTATTTTCAGGTATGTATGTCAAACATTGCCAACAAACTTTTGGGGTTCAACCAGTAGTGACATTTGAAGTGTTCATCTTTTTTCTTCTAATGTCTAAACTTACAATGGGACCCTTATCCAGCTTTCCACCTGAGCAAGTACATGAAACCACATTTTGCATCTCAATTCTCATTCATGTTGCTGTGCATCAAAAACTGGGAAAGGCCCATTGCAAGCTCACCAGGAAACAAAAGGTGAAAATAAATGTTTGGGCAAGAAATGGGGACTTGAATCCTGTTTCCAATATATTTTGTTGTTTATCCAGGACTTCACTTCTGGGCAGGTAGGTAGGTGATGCTTGAGACAACTTCTGCCATATCAGTCTAACTTCTCTTTAACTCTCTCCTACCAACTCTCTGCCCATTTCAACATCAAGATACATAGCTGCCAACTGTAATGGATGTTATTAGAATGACTCAGAGAGGCAGTCTCTCCCTATTGATGGATGATTCAGGATGGCACTTCAATCCCAATCATAAGTCAGTATAAGTCTGTGACAGGAAATCCACAATGTCCATATTTTTTGTCACTTATTCTGAAAAGTTTTCATTTATTTATTCTTTTATTCCATTTTGGTAAAGTTTGTAACCTGCTTTGAAGAACATATCCCAGATGTATTGCTGGTCATAAAACATGAAATACTGAAGACTAAATCCTACATAGTTCTCAAAATCAGCACAGGTAAAATATAATACAGGCTCCAAACTGAGTTTTTTGCAAAGACGTTTTCTGATTGGTTAGTAAATATTAAAAAAATACATTTCAGCTGTTTTCAAATAGGTTCGAATCGAATCAACCTAGTTTCTGACCCAAGTTAAAACACAGATTGTGCCAAGCAATTCGGAGTTGATCACATGATACAAGTTTTCAATAAATATGAAACATTGTTCATCCTTGGCAGTGAAACAAACCAAGTTTTTCAACTCAACGAACCTATGTCACCCAATTTCAGGCTTAACGTTAATTGCTTAAATTAACATAAACCCAGCTTGCAAAAGAACACTCACTCAAGCAATTTATTTCACTACAAACATCACAAGTTAAAACTCCAGTCAAAGAGCGACAACTTTGTAGAAATCACAGTAAGTCTAGAAAAATAATTCTAATTTAATACAAAAACAGAATGGTTTAATTTTCCCACAATTACAATAATACTTAAGCACACTTTCTTATTTTCATACACACAGTTCAACAACTTAAAATCTTTCAAACGTTTAATAACACTACAAAGCAAAACAAAAAACTTTGGAACAATTTAAACAGACTTGAACAATAAATAATTGTACCTTTATTATGTTATATAAATTTTTATTAATTGTTGAACCAATAAATTGTTTTTACATTATTATTTCTCTTGTTGCTTAATCATTTTTGCTGCATTTGTGAATTAAAATACATCGGGATTTGAACATATCCACATTCAACCCCTACAAGACTATTAGAATCACACATCATCCCATTTATGTGAGCGTCTCAGTATCACATAAGAATCTATATTTAAGTGAAATTATGTAGAGTTTCATTGAATATTTTAGTAGAAATAGTTATCTTTACCCCAACTTGGAATTAAAGAGAGAACAATTAAAATATGAATTTAACCTAGCATAAAATCTGGTATTGGTTATAAAAAGTTGGTATGAATTTACATATTAATAATGACTAACAATCCTATTTTTAACATGGTGAGCACTCCTACATTATTTAATCATATGCAAGAAATGGCAAAAACTTGTTATACAATTAAAAGTGGAAAATTAATAATTTTAAACAATACGCTCATTAAGTTTGCCAATAGATTGTATTATCTCTAAATAGTACACCATCTGTTTTAGTGCTTATAACCTAAAAGTATTTCAAATTTGTGAATTCTTATGCGGTCGAGATCAAAATGACATTCAAATTGTCAGCAGTTTAGGAATATATTAGGTTGGTGCAAAAATAATGTCGTTTTCTCACATATGTGAGAAAACGACATTATTTTTGCACCAACCTATTTACAACTCGGAAGGTCACCGAGAACATCTGTATACACTTAATATTAATATACTAAATAGAGCAGAACAGAGAAATAGACTTGCTAACTTATATTTGTGCTTAATAACAAATTGACCGTTAACATTTTGCAGTTGTGCTGTCATATCCTGCTATGGCAACAGAAAATGACCATGACTAAAATTAAGTAGTGCATTAGAGGAGCCATGAAAACAATGCAGTTTAAAGGAAAGTAATAAATAATGCAGTGTGTTAAAGGTTAAAGAAAGAATTGGATGTACAATAGGCACTAGAAAGAAAAAGAGTAATTTTTCCTTCATAGGTTAAACTCAAATTTTCTTTTATATATAACAGTTAATAAAGGGGACCAGTTTGCTATGTAAATTAATTCCCTACATCAGCCAAAACAAAATTACTTATACCACATGATTTTTAAAAAAAATTAAATATCGTAATCTGGAATGCTAAGTTGATAGTAATATGAAATAAAGAACTCCACATTATAATATTTCAATATTTTTTAAAAGAAATCACAAAGTATAAACATATTTTGTTTTGGTTTTCATAGCTAATAGGTAACTGCTATTAACTTTTACATAAGACTTTCAATTGTCCAGGCCAGTTGACCCTAATTTCACTATTTACGGTGAAAAAAAAAAAAAAAAAAAAAAAAATAATAATAATAAATAAATATCTACCCAAACATATATGTTTATAACAGTAAGAAATAATGAAAAGTTAAAAAAATTCATTTAACTTAAAAAAAGAATATTCTTTTCTATTATTCAAACTATTTAAAAAAAAAAAAAACAAAAAAAACAGAATATTGTTATAAAGTAAGTTTCTCTAAACATAGAAAACGTCTAATACAGTAGTTCTCAAACTTTTTACCCAATGCACCCATTTCATTGTATACCAGAACATCATTCCACCTCTTTCCAAGATTGTCCGACTCAAAAGCTGTGTTCCAAATGATATGCATGTATTACTGAAAATCTTCATTCTTTTCCATATTAGTACATATAGATTTACATGGATCATTATTATAGGAGTTTTACAAATTTAACATCAGTAGAAAATACTGATGGATTTTTAAACTTTAATATATGCTGTACAATAATTTATCTTAATTCATAATTATTAAATAAGAAAACCGAAGCATACTTCAATAAACAAAAAGTTCAATAGAATGCCAGAGTATTGTAATTCAATAAACAAAAAGTTCAAAAGGTCAGTGTATTTAAATCAATTTTATTCTGCTGAAGATTACAGTCAAAGTGAAAAAGTAAGAGATCCCCCGCCCCACTCATTAAGAACCCCTGGCCTAATAATTTGATATTTTAACATAATCAGCAAAAAATATTCTAATTTTTATCTGAATTTCTGGGAATCAGAGTTATTGTTATTTACATACAGAACGGCAAAGATGTTTTTTTTTTTTTTTTTTATTGCATGTAAATAAAAATATATTTAACAATGAAAATTAAGGTTTTTTTTTGTTTTTTTTTCATTCGCTCTAAATATTGCAAAGGAACATTGTCAAAAGACTCAGCTATCAGACAGAACCCAAAGAGATGGATTCAGGTCTTTCCCAAAAGAAAGAAATGCAAAATCTAGCCTGCCTCAACTCAAATGCAGCCTTTGTTTGCTTTGTTCAGACAACTATTATTAGCACTATTCCTGTATTTTACAGAAAATTCAAGAAGAATTAGACAATCTGATTCTCATTTCTGCAGCTTTAATCATATTCCAATAATTCTATCCAAATTGACAGGTTGGAGATGTTCCATGCCACAGCTTTGACAGACTGAATATAACCATCATCATTCTATTAATATTTGAAACAAGAGCCTCACCCACCCCTCTCAATTATGTTTTGACCAATTCACTCTCTAGCCTTCTTTAATTTTCCACTGTCCATGAATGACATTTCGTGTATTTTACTGCTGGTCCTGTTTTCACTGAATCTGAAACTATACTACCCAGACCAGGGATTGAACCTACAATTACTATGCCATAAAATTTAAACATTCTAGAAGAAAAATTCTTTCTTTGGATTATTTTCCAAAATCAGAACACGGATTAAAACCTATGATAATCTGAAATGGTAACCGAGTGACCTAAATATAATCAAAAGGTTGCTGGCAGGTGAAGATTACTGCTCACCCATGCGATATCAGATGAGAGGACAGACATAACAATTAACATTCTGACAAACATGGACAAACGTGCCTGCAATAAGACGGAGTGTCAAAAGGATGATTTTTTTTTTTTTTTTGTTTAACTACCTTCACGTTTTGTCAATGTTCGTTTTAAAAACTGACGATTACAATTGGAATAAAACCCAAACATATCAAAGTGAATTTATACATTTCCTTTGTTCTTTGAGAATTTACAACAATAATATTAACCACTATTTATTAGATTGTTTATTTACAAGAATAATTTTTTATTTACAACATTCTAAAAATTTAATAAAATTAGAACTAACCCAATGCAATATTATATTTATCATTTAACACTTTACAAAGAAATAAATGTGGAAAAAAAAAAATTTTTTTATTCAGGAATTTATAAACACTTATTTTGGGCATGTGACCGAGTGATCAGAATGTTCACTTTCTGACCATGAAACCCTAGGTTCAAATGTCACGATGGTTGATTTGTCAGGAAGGTAACTTCTTGATGTTATCGAACTGGAGGGGGGGGGACGATGATCCCAGCGGGTGGCACCTTTGGAAAGTGCCTGAAAACCATACAACCATGGGTTGACCCAAGCCTTGTGAGTGAGTGAAATTGGGTAGACGGAACCCATCGATGGCTTATCAACAATCTGAACAAGGCCAGCACATTCAAACTCTTGGTCACGATGACTTGTTACATTGTGCTAGCATGCAAGATGTCACAAGTCATCATAACCAAGAGTTTGAATGTGTTGGCCTTGTTCAGATTGTTGATAATGCGCTTCTCTCTAGAAACTGTAGCTAAAGTCTGCTCAGCATAGTTGCAGTATAAACCACATGTGAACTCTGTAGGGGTTGAACAAACAAAATGTGCCTGAGCAAGCATCTGCAATAGTGTGTTTTTGGAGCCCCTTTTTCATATTTAATGTCACATGGTTTTGATGGCAAGTTTGTACCATTTTTTCATAAAAAGATCCTATATCAGCCAAAATGAGTACAATAGTTCAGAATAATACAAGAATATTGACAATTAGTCATCTTAGAAATGAAAATACTAAAATTGAAATTCCTATTTTGAAACATTCAGGTGAAATACTGCATTAGAACCAGGAAGAAATGTACAATATGTAAATATGTGACTGCCGCTACTCATTGTCCTGACATATCTGGTGAATAACATAAGACTAAATTTATTTAGTAACTTAACTTTTAACATCAACTGCATTCTTTTTCAAAGCCTCTCAATTGCAGTATCCTTATTGTTAATTTCACAAAGTGGTTTTCTGTTGCCATAGCAGGATATGACAACACAACTATGAAATTCAAACACTATTGTTCAAAGATCAGAGTTACCTTCAGTGGCAGGATAAACTTTTTGGATAGCAACTCAAATCACATACAGTGCAATAAAGGTTAAAAAATCAAGTTATAGTGAGCATACTGTATTGTTCCAATCATTGCAGACCAATCAACATTCTTGGCACAGTCGGGGCAAGCGCTAGTTTTGAGCTCTTTTCCCCCAGGTTGTAAGTAGTGTACTTCTGGTTAATTCTTAAGTGTTGGTTTTCTGCTGAGTCCACCAGTTTTTTTACAAAATTCTCACTGTAAATAAATTGTTGGGCTTTCTTCACAAAATGAGCTGCCAAGTGAAAATACCTTCTATTCAGTACACATGTGTTTTGAAAACAGTTTTAGGCCAGAATGCGATTAAATTATTGCAGAGATAACATATTTACTGAATTGGATCTTTGTTTACAAATGAAACTTTGGCCTGAAATTGGTTAATGTGGGTCACAAATCACGCCTCCATTGGAAATAACTACTGTGAATTTGAATAATTTTGGGTAGGGACCTCCACAAAAAAAAAAAAAAAAAAAAAATAAGATACCTAAGGTTTAGAATGAATTTTTAAAAATGAAAAATCATTCTTGAAGCTTTTATTTTAGTTTTAATTTCAAGCTAATTGATTAATTTAATATTTCCAATGAGAAAAATACTTTGCTGTATTTCAAAAAAATAATTTAAATTGACTGGAAAGAATTTTTTTTTTTTTTTTTTTTGTAAAATAGCTGATTAGCACCATTTTTTAGTTGTCTTTCATCACATTGTGATTCTCTTTATTAAAAAAATCTTACAAAAACAAAATATACTTTTCTGAAACTTTATTTTTAGAAATTGGAAACAAATATTATTTACTTTAAATTTAAAATATCACAGAAATGCATTTTTAACCAAACAGTAGCTGTGTTTATATGTTTGACAAGTCTAAATATTATTCTACAGAGATTTATTTAAAACATTTGAAGAAAATGACGTGAGCACCTTTTTTTATTTAATTTTTAAGTATTTAGTAATCTTAAAAATTTAAGAAAATATTCTCCGTAATTGTAATGTTTTATTGAATTTTATAAATTTTAGCATTAAATTTACTATAGTCATCGCTTTTACTTTCTGATAATAATGCCGTTCATGGTCGCCCGTACTTACAAAAAAAAGGCAAGTTTACACTAAAAAATATTCAGAATTATTTTTTAAAAATATCGATTTTTGATTTACGATTCACTTATCAAAACCGCTGAAATTGATACAGAATTTTAAAAATTAAAACTCAATTTTTCTAATTAAAATTTTTAAAAAATGAAAATTTTTCTTAAGACAAAGGAAGCAAGTAAAAGATTTTTTCTAATATCAGTTTTTGTTGCAATTTCTATTTTCTGATTCAGAGCAGATTTTCGGTAAAAGATGTTTCTGTTTGATAAAAACAAATTGATGATTTAAAATGCCGAAGAAATCCTGCTTTTTGCTTTTATAGCTAAAAATATAATTTAAATAAGATCCTGGAATTTTAATTTCAAGTGGGGTAATAATAACAGATGTAAAGAAAAAAGAATTCAAATGTAGTTTCATTTATTTGTGAACAAGTCCTGAAAATTTCATTAAAATCCGATAATTATTTGATTTTTTCAAGAATTTTTACAAAACAATGAAAAAGAAAAAAAAAAAAAAAAAAAAAGACGCTAAAAATCGCTACTAATCATTGGCCGAAAGATTTGCTGATGCAAGAAAAACGATTTTTTGTTTTTGTTTTTTTAACCAAAATTTTGAATGTGCTAAAAAAATAGATCAAAATTAAAAAGGTTTAATACCTTAAAAAAAAAAAAAAAAAAAAAAAAAAAAAAAAACAACATTTGGAGGTACCTAATTTGGTTTTTTTTTTTTAAATATTTTTTACATTTGTTTTTTTGGTAAAAATTTTACCGTAAAATTATCCCGTTTTTCTGAAGTTAAGGATCTCCAGATTCTATGATTTTTGTTGTTGTTAACTGTTAAGTTATGAGAACGTTTTCAACATTTTTTTTTTTTTTCGAAAGTAATTTAGAACATGAAAAAGAAGAAAAAAAGTGGTTCACTGGTTCGTTTTTTTTTAAAAATCCAGAAATTTTTTTTTCCATAAACTAATTTTTTTGTATTTTTTTAATTAAAATCTGAATTCTACAAACTTCCCTTGAAGTTTGGACATGCCTTCAACACGTGTCACCACTAAAAGTACCATAATGCACATTGAATACAAATAGGGCACGGGGACAATTTTGTTTGCTTTGTTTTTGCGGGAGGCAGTTTGATGTTGAAAGACCCGAAAGCCCTGATGAACCAGATTATAATATAAAATATCATTTCAACTCCACACAAGAACATAAAACCGAGCATATTTTGAGGGGGTTAATGTATGTATGACTAGGAGGAAGGAATTTCATTGATCAAGGAAACTTTGATTCAACAACTGTTTAAAAAAAAGTTATGCGAGGAAGGAGTAAAAAACAAATGTAAATATTTTTAAAGTTTAATATTTACATTTTTTTTTTTTTTTTACTCCTTTTTTAAACAGAAGGTCTGAATAAAATCGGAATAAAGAGAAAATAGAGGCTCCTATAAATTTCCCCCTAACAAATCCAGCAACTTTGTAAAGGATGAGATTAAAAAAAAAAAAAAAAAAAAAAAAAAAAAAAAAAAGGAAGGAAGGAAAATGATTCCCTCTCTAGGCCAGGATCTTGGCAGACTTTCACTTTAATAAAAACAAATAAAACCAAAGCAAAAAAAAAAAAAAAAAGAAAGAAAGAAAGAAAAGACATGTAATGTACAGGTGAATTTTTTTTTTTTTTTTTGATAGGAATGATTTATGATGCGTCATATTTATGACGAAAGCAATTTGAATATCGGTTGAGAGAATACGAAGCGGGAGAAGAAAAAAAATGGCCCTTCCCACACATTTTTTCACAACTTTTGGGGCGAAAATGCCGCTAAATTTCAGGGAGTGCTCAAGAAAAAAAAAAAAAAAAAAAAAAAAAAAAAACTAATGTGTAATCGCCATCAACTGATATTTTGAAAACAGAAAAAAAAAATCGATCAAAAAATTTGTTTAATTTAAGCTATAAATAAAGATTTAAAAATATTTCCTAGTATTAGCCTTGACCTTCTCCATTTCGACTCGACTTTTTTCCACATCCAGATCTAATTTCATCATAATTACAGAAATATAAAGGAAACAGGTTAAAATATGTGGTAAGCAAATGGTGAAAAGATTCCGAAGTCTTATTTGGATAAATAAAATAAAACTTAAAATATATTCTAAATTGCAGTTCATGCTCTGCAAACAGTGGAACGTTCAAATGACCTTCGTTAAAAAAAAAAAAGGAAAAAGACGTTTTCCATGTGACAAGAAGACATTTACATTTCAATACATCGAATGAATAACGGTTGCTAAAAATTCTGCTGTAATTCAGTATTTGATAAAGATTTGCTTGGCTAGTTAATCTAATCCAACTCAAGTACGAAGAAATGAATAAATTAGCGGCTTTTGTTGAAATAGAGAAATGAAATGCGAATTTTTAGGGTTAAAAAGAAAAGCACATTTACAGCGCACTTGTCAGTGGCTTTTGGTTTTGGAGGTTAAATAAAAGATAAACAAGTGGAGCGTTATTTATTTTTTTTTAGTGCGTGTGTGCGTACGTGTGTAATAATTGATGTGTTCATGGAGTTGATGACTTATCATTTGCAAGTGATTATTAAATTTTACAAAAAAATTAAAAATGAATAAGATTCAATCACCGAAAAAAATCAGAGAGGAAAATGAAGCGACCTTTGTCAGGGATGAAATTTTGCAATATTTTTTTTACTTAAACAACTAATCGAATAATAAAACCGTCTGTTTTTAGTCCACTTCTAACATTAATTAACAAAGAAATACAGAAATTTATATTACGTAACGCTGGACAACAATGTCTTCTTACAAGAAGATTTGAGAAAGCGGTGGAGAGAAAAGACATTTCCAGGTTTTACCGTTTTTACACAAGTAATGAACGAATCTTTTTTTTTTTTTTTTTTTTAAATCGCTACACATAAAGTCCGTAACGTAATGGAAAAAAAGACATAAAAATCTTGCCTTTGTCAAGGCACTTAATTCAGCGGTGAATATTATTATGAATTAACAGTTGAGTAACATCATTACGCTAAAAAAAAAAAACGCGCCTTTAAAAAATTACCATAGGCTCGCTCCAATCCAATCTTATTGATTCCCCCATTTCTCATTTACGATTTAGATTTTAGAGTAAAAAAGAAAAAAGAAAAATGAATCTAAATTTGCTATTCAATATGTTAAAATGTAAAATTTTTAAAATGTTGACATGAAAAAAAGAAAAATAGCAAAATTGAATTTAAAAATATTTTTTTTCATTTCAATTAATCAACTACTAATTAATTTAAATATTTCGCAACAGCTTGAAATAATGCTGCTAAATTAAATAAGTTTGAAATATTTATAAAAAAAGACATTAGCATCGCTTATTTCCTAAAGCATAAACGGAAGATTTAAAGCCAATTATAAGGTTGGTGCAAAAATAATGACGTAATAATGTCGTTTTTTGACGTATTTTTTAACGTCAAAAAACGACATTATTACGTAATTATTTTTGCACCAACCTAATATTTTAAAAAGAAAACAGAAACAATTTCAACAAAACTTGTCATATTTTTATTTTTTTTTTTATGACAGTCACTTTAACAACAATTATGTATGGATGTGAAGCATTAATATTTCATTATTTTTCTCTGTAATAATTTATCCTCGTTCAGAATCTGTTTCTATGGAACCCGACCACTTTTTTTGATCATGTTTTTTTTTTTAAATTATTTTAAAAAAAAAAAAAAAAAAAAAAAAGAAAGAAAAAAAGATTTTACAGAGGAGGAATTTTATGGGTAGAAAAAAAAAAATCTAGGATTAGAGACTTTTTTCTTTTTTTTTTGTTAAAAAAAAAAAAAAAAAAAATGTTTAAGATTTTTGCCGGTATAAATAAAAAAAATAAAGAGAATCGGTAACAATCATCCAACTTAGAGCAAGAGGGGGAAAAAAAGTTAAAGCTTAAATAAATGATACGAAGAACTGGGTCTTTTTAATCGCTAGATAATTAAACAAATAAACACGTTTCTCTCTCTTCCTCTCTAATCATGAAAAAATAAGCGTGGGGGTAAAACGAGTTGATGTAGCTTCTTACTTGTTGTGCGGGTTTCACTGAAGTGGCACTGAAACATCTTCGAAAAAAGTTATTAGCCGTAGAGATCTGCAAAAAGAGAAACACGAAATCAAACAGAAATAAATAAGGATTCTTGAAAAAATATGAAATAAAATTAGCCAAATAAAAAATATAATAAAGAAATATAAACCTTGAGAAGATGTTGTCCTACCCTGACCGCAGCCATTTTGCTATCCTCTAATGAACAGGACAAACTAGTAAACCGGTGTCACTCCAAAAACATTACATCACTAATGTAAGACCGTCTATACGGAATTTTTTTAAATTACAATATTGTGTTATAGATTTTTGCAAGTATAAAAAATTGTGAAAAGACGTGTACGAGGTTTAGATTAATATACTTAAATATTAATTAACGTTAGCTGCTTGAAAAAAAGAAGCATTTTTAAAAGACAATATCAGTCTGCTGACAAAATCGCTTTAAAATTGCTTCGAAATTGAAGAATCCGGATTTTACTGGCAAAGCAGATAAGGGCGAATAACAAGGTTGTTTTATCATGTTGACCTTTTCCGTTTTTGTTTGTTGCTAAGGAAAATAAACGTACGCTTTTCCCTCATTACTTGTGTTCGTTTGTTCCAGCTATTTTGAAATAGAAAAATAAACAGATAAGAAAGTTTTAATTTTTTATTGTTGACCTGATGGCAACCAAGCCAACGACATCTTCAATCTTTCTAAAAGTGTAAAAAAAACGGATAGCTACTCGGAATGAGAATTCGGTAAGCTGAGTTCGAATTCCAGTCGATTTACATCCATTTTTTTTTACTCATACCCCCGGAGAAAGGTATGGACCGTCTTTTCTCTAGACGTGATTGAAAAGTCGTGACGTCCAAATCACGATTTGCCGAAGACCACCACTGTCAGAATTACAGTGAAAGTCGTTGGCAGTGGGGTGTGGTCAGTGGCAGAATCTAAAAGAGTAGATTTAACATTGGACTGCAACGGTGTCATGCAAAAAGATCATTCATAACTGGACAATGGATTTAGTCATCATAATTATTCAGAATTAGATGGAAACTGCAGAGACACACATTGTAGCCGCGTAGCGCCTTCAGTTTTTTTAATAGACAAAAAAAAAAAAGGAAACCCCTCTCTCGACACGTAAACAAGAAGAAATGTAGGAATGTTATGGGACGTCTCGCCGACCGAACTATAATGGGATAAGTAAACAATTCAACTAGAAAAACTGAAAATAAATACAATGCATCTAAAATACAAATTAGAGACATAGAGATCATTTCATTTTAAATAAATCAACAATGTTTTTGCGGCAAATTTTAACATCAACTTGAGATTTTTCTTATTAAAAAAATTAAAGAATTTTATTTTTTTAACGCATTCAACATTACGGATAAAAAATAGTGAATTTTAATAGCATTTTTTCGAGACTTAACATGAGCAAAACAAACACAAGGATTTGAACAAAGAAAAAAATGATCCCAGAATTACGTTAAAATCCGCGAAATGTTTTCATCCTTTTTAGTCAGTTGTGCTTAGTTTAATTTGGAGCATATATAAATCTAGGTAGAAAAGAGTTAAATGTTGATAAGATAGAGAAGGTCACAAAGCACTGCTCGGGGCCTCCAATCAGGTTTGTTTGCTCCTTTCCAGTCGCAGGGTGGGGTGGGGGGTTCTAGTGTAGTACTTATTGGCCTCTGCATAAATGTTTAATAACCTTAGAATGCAGAAATAGAAAAAGGCTGACGAGAGAGCCTTGAGGAACGTCCGCATTGATCTCATGGGTTTCAAAAAACTAGTCATTCATAACGACCTTCATTGATCTATCTGAGAGAAAGAACTTGATCACTTCAAAAACGTTTCTAGAGATGTGTCGCGGTCGCCATTAGCCGCTCCTTAGAAAGACGGCCTTGACCTTCACAACTCCTGATCTCGCAGATTTAAGTCAAGCAACATGCGAGAAACCAGACGACTAGTCCAATATCGTTGATGCCAAACCGTACCTCATGAGCATCGAAAGCTTGCGGGGGCGACATCCTTATCGGCTCCGCAACAGATGCCATAGATGACGACGAGAAGATAGTGTAGAAACAGTATTTATTTTCTTTTTATCAATTTGCGAACGTATGTGTTGGAATAACTTTTCTTCCTCTTATGCACTGCGCTTGGCAGGTTTTGTGGCTTTTAATGACAAATCGTCGGAAAGCTGTTTTTATAGACCTAGCCTTTTCGGCGACGTCGAAGAGGAAAGATATACTCCTGACTTGTGAGTAGTGACAGCTCTTTGCAACCTGATGTACTCCTGGCTCGTGAGAGAGTCCTTAGCAAGAGAGAGCAAATCTATCTTCTGTCGAGTTCTCTGTTTTAATCGCAGGAATTAGTTGTCGGAGTTAAACTCTTCCTTAATTTCCTAACTGTTCACTAGGGGACGCTCTCCATACACTATAAATACTGGTCGATTTCTTGCCTCGTTCTCTTTTTCATTTCTTCATTTTCAGCGAACACATCTACAATATAAGCTCTCACAGAAGATTGCGTCTTCCCATTTGTGGGAGACGCCATGAACATTATACACACATACACGTACATTCACCAAAATATAAACTCTTTGCGTCCACACACAAACATAAATGTTAATGTCTATGTTCATTGTAAGTTTTGTCGCTTAATACATATATTTGCTGATATATATATATATATATATATATAAATGACAATAGGAAAACTGTAATAGTTGCCGACGCGTTTCGTTCAATGTGAACTTTTTCAAGGCAAAAAAAAAAACGAAATGAATTTATTTAAACATAACTAATACAGTGTAACCCGGATATAAGATACCCTGATATAAGAGAAACCCGGATATAAGAGAGATTTTATCTGGTCCCAAATTATTCCCATACTTACCTAAACAAAATAGACCAAACCCGGATATAAGAGACTTCTTATTCGGTCCCGACAACTCTCTTATATCCGGGTTACACTGTAATAACAAAACCAAAATGTCCTTAGCAACTGGAAGAGAACGCTATTTTCATACTATTAACTGTATATATGTATATATCGGTCTTGTTTACTTTCTTTGCATCTTCGGTTGGACTCAACTTGAGTTTGTCATATTCTGGTAGTGGACCTTTTAATATTCTATCAGGAGTTTTACACGTGTTTCTAATTTAACAACGCGTAAACCTACGTTCCGCTACATAGTGCTTACTAAGTGAAGTATATTAGTTGTGCTGAGTCACCAAATGCAGCAGATACTTACACAATCAACTATATAATAAATGCCAATGTCAGTGTGTCACTGTGTTGCACTTTTACAACTTTACTGTTGGAGGCTGTAGCCCAACATATCATATTGTTGGTGGAAAGTTTGGTGGTTACAATTTATTTAATGGCGTTATCGGTCCAAATCAATCCATACAAGTTTTTACTCTGCGAATATATTAAGCAAAATGCAAAAGCAACAAGAGAAAACAATAAGAAACATAAAAGACAAAAGGCAAATATTTTAATAACAAGTAATTTTCAATATATTTTTGTAACGAAAATATTTTACAAAAATTTAGTGGATTTTTAAGGTGAAAAATCTTTTTAGTTTAATCTGTGTTGAACTTGTAGAGGGAGCAAAGAAGTCCCTCAAACAAATAATAAAAAGAAAAGGATGTCGCCCCCGCAAGCTTTATGAAGAAACGTGTGAACAGCCAAGACAATGAGGGGACAAAGGCGAAGGTTTATGAAGCAATAATGTCGATTTTATTAATGCCAATTGTACAAGAGTGTACTCTGAAGAATGTGTTCAAGTCGGTGTCGGGTCCGGTATGACTGGTTTCGATTAGGGGTAGCTGCCTTCGGTCGTATTGGTAATAACGAATGTAGAGTTGATCGACAAAACGGATGTAGCTGGTCGACTGCCGGATGGGAGAATAGACGGGAACAGCAGCAGGTTGATCGGTGTCCCTAAACAGGGCCAAGTCAGAACATTCGCAGCTCGTAGTTTGACCAGGGTGGGCTTAGCGGTGTGGTCGTTCTGGTAGGGTACCACGCTGATGGCCGCACCTGTGTCTACGAGAAATTTCAGTTTGTTCCGTCGATCCCAAACGTAAAATAGACGACATTGCGTGTCGGCACCGGATGAGTTAGTCGTCGCCACTCCCCGGTTTATTCGTTTCCCCGGGCCGACGGGTGTGTACAGGGAGGTTTACAATTTCTGGCTCCATCGCCAAAAGTGCGATGAAACCAACAAACACTCTGGTCGCTTTGCCGTTCCCGGCTGGGGGTTCGTCTCCGTCGAGATGGGGTCGATTTCCTTGTCCGTGGGCGCAGGGAGAGCTGGATCTCCCGAATTTGTCGTTGAAGGTCGGCCAGCGCCCGTTCTGTTTTACTTGGCTTGTAGCGTTCGTGCTTTGCTATGTTGGGGGCGTGAACTGCGTTAACGCTGTGGTCAAACTGCGCAAAAACCAGGTCAGCAGATTCTGCCAAATCATCCAGAGGCGTGGCTCTCGTCATTGGTGCGATAATCTGAGCTACTGATTTGGGCAAATGCTCCAGCCATAAGCCTTGAAGAACCTTTTCCGACACATTGTGCTTTCCCAGCTGGTTCCTCATATACCTAAGAAGCTGGGATGGCGTCTTGTCGCCTCTGGTGACGTTCCGTAGAATTTCCTGAATCATGTCTTCCTCGGAACGCCCAGTGCGCTTGAGGATCGCTTCCTTTAAGTGATCGTATGGTTCATGTTCGCGCAAATCGGCGAGGACGTCAGAAATTTCGTCCATCATATCGGATAGGAGTTTCTGCATTACATTCGCGAATCTAGCTCGCTGTGAAGTGATGCGTAGCATGGAGAAGATAGACTCTACCTGCAAGAACCAGTTCTTGGCATTATGGTGGTATGCAGGCAGAGGTATGATCGCGGCCATCATGTCCAAAGAATCACTTTTGACCGACTCCATCATCGCTTAGCTGTCTCACGTCGGGAAGTCACCACTTGTTGCGGGGCCGATAAGGATGTCGCCCCCGCAAGCTTTATGAAGAAACGTGTGAACAGCCAAGACAATGAGGGGACAAAGGCGAAGGTTTATGAAGCAATAATGTCGATTTTATTAATGCCAATTGTACAAGAGTGTACTCTGAAGAATGTGTTCAAGTCGGTGTCGGGTCCGGTATGACTGGTTTCGATTAGGGGTAGCTGCCTTCGGTCGTATTGGTAATAACGAATGTAGAGTTGATCGGCAAAACGGGTGTAGCTGGTCGACTGCCGGATGGGAG
Source organism: Acanthosepion lycidas (assembly GCA_963932145.1). NCBI lineage: Eukaryota > Metazoa > Mollusca > Cephalopoda > Sepiida > Sepiidae > Acanthosepion > Acanthosepion lycidas. The sequence continues at coordinate 52,702,350 of OZ010589.1, read as the reverse complement.
AATAGACGGGAACAGCAGCAGGTTGATCGGTGTCCCTAAACAGGGCCAAGTCAGAACAATGAATGACTTCACAGGGCGGACCGACAACAGTGATAGACTTCACAGGGCGGATCGACCGCGGAAACAAAGAAGTGGATTGTGGGTTTAGAATTATCAAGGAACCTCAAACCCCGACAAGCCCACCCCGGTTTTGGTCGGCGTCCATATAAGCAGAGTCACAGCGAGTTAAGTTCAGTTCGAGTTCGAGTTCCAGTTAAGTGCAGTTCAGTTGGAGCTGGAGTTCAGTTGGGGAGTTTTTTGGCAGTCGCCTCGCAGAACAGCTGACTGAAAGATTCCAGGCATCACGACCTCAACTTCTAGCCAAGAACAATTTATTTTTGAAGAACGACTTTGACTCATACCACCAAAACAAGTTTTACGAATATCGCCTGAAGATACACCAAAAACCAGTTCCTTGAAAAAACAACTTAAGATATTAAGACTCGCCTAACAAACACGAAGTGTCACAATCCATATAATAGCGGTTGGGAAGAAGACGCAGTCCTGTATTCAGCAACCAGATATAAAATATTGTTATCCTTTTTTTAACACATTTGAACTTTTCGAGTTATTATTTTCTTTTCTTTTACATATACTTGTGCGGTGTTGCCCTTGATCGAACTCGGCTTGCATTACGGCCTGGCGACTGATTGATTTCGTCTGCCTAAGATCAAATCACAACGTGGGTAGGTTAGACTAGAAATCAAAACAGTTACTTCGGTAACCAGACGTTGGAGGCGAGCTGGGAACGACAAGCCTGATACCGAATCTAACCAGATTCCCATCCGAATCACCAAAAGGTTAGAACGTCACATTCGGTGCCGCGACCAATACCAAGCGAGTTGGTCGTCACAGGACAGGATAGCACGACGGACGCAACCAGGCAGACTTCACATTTGGCGCAGCGACACCAGGGGGACGTCACAGACCTTAACAACATTACAGTCAAAGGTAGATCACTCCTTAAGAACTCCTTCTAAAAAGACACTTAATATTGACAATTCTAATACCAACACAAATCTAAAACGGACTGCAAATGAACGAACGATTACAAAGAGAGACATTCTGAAACCTAAAACATCATACACATTTTTGCCAAAATAACATATACCAATTATCCTGCTTGTATATTGTTTTGAATTGTATATAAATGTTTTATTAGTTTCTAATTCTAATTCAATATGTCTTGTTCTTAATCGTATTTTAAATTTCGTTTATTTATTTGTTGTGGATGCAGATAGTCACGCAACGTACACAAATTCCTTCTGATTCTTTCAAGCATAATTAATAAATTCTGCACCTTTCCTCTACACATGATTTCTAGAATTACGTCCAAACAACTCAATTTTGGTTTTATCTGTTCATAATACTCTTTCCCAAATCGATTTTTCGTTATCCTTATGTTCACAATCGAATTTCAACCTAGAATCTCTGTGTCATTTCAATAGCAGTGGAGTTTTCCGAGGGGAGCGTGAATTTAAATTGTTCCTATGAATTTCATTGCTGCTTGTCCGTTTAGTGACACAGATTTCTGATAAAAGCAAATCATCCTGCAACTCTTGACGAGTAACCATTGGATTTTCTTTAATTTGACGCATTAATTTCCTCGATGATCTTACAGAAATCTTTTGTGAAGCACCTGTTCTTCTTTGTTTTTCAACAGTTTTGAGGGTTTTTTTTTTAACCTTGCAGTAAATGAACTAATGGTAGTCAATGGATATTCGGGTTATCTGAAATTTTCCTGTAACTTTTACCTTCTTTCCAGTGTTTAACAATCAGGATTTTTTTTTTTTTTTGCATATTTGTCAGTTCTTTACCTCTTGTCATGATGAAAACCTTCTTGCACGAATATCAATTACAGAATGTTCTGTTTATAATTGTTTAGGCTAAAAGAATAACTACTGATAACATTATTGGAACATTCTAGAATACTCTCCTTGAATATTATAGAGTATTTAAGCAATTTAAAAGATTTAAAAGCTGAAATTTGCATTGCAGGAATAATTTTTCACCCATTAAAATGGATAAATAGGATTTCTTTTTATAAAATCAATTTTTCTGTTTTTTATGCATATTTAGCTATTATGCATCTGTGTACAGTTAGTTATATAAAAACCATGTTTATTCATTAGTTGTAAATATAATAAATTAAAATAATGTAGGTGTATGAATATTTGCTTCCCTCACTATATATAACTCAAAACTCATCCCCAAAACATTTTTATTACGTTAATTAAAAAAATCGAAAACCGAAAAGAAAAATATATAAAATAAATAAGAAAAAACAAGTAAAAGAAATTAATCCAAATAAGTAAATAAACAATAAACAAACCACTCCCGCCAAAATAACCGTTAGAATAGATTGCCCACAATGCACCACTGACCTGTATATATAAACAGTCGAGAAAAATCTCAGCAGATGTGATCTGGTGATTGCGTTTAGCATGAAACAGTCTTACGCCTCTGAGTGTTGACTTCAATGTTCACTTATATATATATATATATATATATATATATATATATATAGAAGCATCTACTAGTGACCACGATTTCATCACATCAGATAATCTGGTACTTTCCCCACCTTCATCAGGTTCTTTTGGGGAAATCAGTTAGTTAAATAAGAGTATTCAGTTGCATACCGCTCAATGGTGATATAACGCATATTTTTCTTATATGGTTACATAAGTATAAAACTTCGTATTCTTCCACGTTCAAAATTAAATTAAGCATCTTTGTAATGAGTGTACATTGAGCACTGTTTGGTCAATTATTTTAAATAGTTGTATGATTATTTTATCTATTTTCTCTTATTGTGTGGCAGAAATACCTCGCACATTTGAAATTGTCACCTGTAGGATACTAGTGAACTTAGGCAGGTGGTAATGATCTCTTCATCTAGCTAATATATTACCATTTGTTTTCTTTTTAAGATACCATCATTGGAGCTGTGTACAACGTGTGTTTGCTGCTGAAACTTTTTTTTTAATTTAAAAATTTTTTTTTTTAAACTGGAGAATATGCAATTGCAAAATATTTTCATGATCATTTCATGCTATGTCAGAATGATTCTGCTCCGGATAGAAAACCGATACGGCTATGGGCCGAAAAGTTTATGGCCACAGATTCAGCACTTAAAAGAAAGCAACGTAGAAGACCTCGAAACGCTCGGGCTTCCTGCTGATGGAAAACTTTACAAATCGTCTACAACAGTTTATGGCCAATTGAGGCCACAATGTCGAGGATATCAATTTTAAAACCCAATGAATAAAAAATTGGAACCTTTTGTTTAAACAACATTGAAATAATTTTTTAAATAAAAATTGCCTTGGTCTTTTTGTCAACCTTTAAAATGTACGAGGTATTTCTGCTGCAATGTGTAACCCTTTCTGATAGATTTAGAAAATAAAAAGATGACTTGCACAAAGAAGCATGTAATAAGTAATATGATGATTAAAACTGACTAATGTCATAAAAGAATAAGCAAGAATTCTGTAACACGGAAGAAGGCACTAAAGAGATTATTGATTTAACTCACTACTATTTTGGGGATTGAGGATATTAACGTGTTATAGCATGGAGCGAAGACGGAAATAAACACCAAAACAGTTAAAAAAACAAATGACAAAAAAGGGGGTTCTGAGTTGGTGGATTGGGTATTCTTTCGGTTAATAAATTAATATTTTGAAAATTCATACTTAACATTTTTCAACCACGGGTCGCATTCCCGCCAACAATAATAAACATGCTTCTTGATTACTTTGAAGGGTATTTAATCAAAGTTTCTAGACGGGCAAATCAGGAAGGAGAGGCAGACGGCAACAGTTCACGACGCGCTCAGCTTAAAAGAAATTCCCTCATCTATTCATCCGTCTTCCTCACCAAGCTACGTGACACTTACACTTTTCTCCTCACTTGCCATTGCCTCTTCTTTCTCAAACATACATGCGAAGAAATCACATTTCTTTTAATCTTAAATAACTACAAACAAGACTTTTTGAACTTTAACATTCCTACACGCAACGAAAAAATTAGTTGTAAAAACACGAAAACAAATATCTTCTTTTATATTTAAACACATTTTTTCTTTCTTGTGGGTTGATTCAAATCCGCAACAGTAGTAACCTATAATTAATACCAGCTTTTTTATGATTATGTAAGTAAAACTATTTCATTTTATTTTCAAGTTGAACATTAATCGATTAAAATCGTTTTTCTTTCATAGCTTATAATGAAAATAGGGCTCTCAGATTTTTTCGAACGACAGTAGCCATAGTTTTACAGATTTTGAAGGCATCCCAAGTCAGAAAATAATGATCAACCACATTTGATGTTCATATGATTAGGTTAAGCTATTAAAAAATAAAAATAAAAACAGCATTCACAATTCCGTTAACTTTCCGTCCTTTTTTCAAATTAGTATACAATGAGCTTAACCCGTCATGTAATCCCTAACGGACAGTTAGAGTAGCTCAATCTGTACAGAGCATAGTACACGCAGCGAAATTTTTTCTCCGGGCGCATAGTTAAACACAGCCTTTTGCAACATTATGTGTGTGTTACTCTATTTAGCTTCGCCAAATGCGCATTAAGCGGCACTGTTTGTCTACAATAAAAAAGCATTGCCTTCCTCTTTCTTCCTTCCTTCCCCTTACTGCAATATGTTGTAGAACGTAGATAAGAACGTCCCCGTCTGGAATCATTCGTTTCCTTGGCCAACTGACGTCTGAACTCTCACGCACATACATACACACGTGTGTATTGCACACAGGTATTACACACACAAACAAGAACATTCTTAATAATAGCTAAAATATTAATGTTTTTTCCTTTCCTTTCAACTGCATATAAGATGAATGTAATTTCTTTTAATACAGGCATTGATTGTTTAAAATCTATTATTTGTTTTCTTATTTTTAGCTAGACTCATATGAGTCTGCCAAATATTGTTTGCGGGACAAATGCACCAGGAGTTATTAAATGTTTACTAAAGAAACGTCCACACCTTGCAACAAAAGTGAGAGACATAAGATGAAAGAAATAGGAGTTCAAAACAAATAAAAATAACATTGTATAATTGTTTATCGTGTGCGTATCATGTATGCCAATCATGAGCTAACTGCGGCCTTAAGGAAAATAAGGTTTCTTAAAATTGTATTTTGTTTTCTTTTCACTTGTTCACTCACACATTCTCTCATACATAACCACATATATAAACAATGATTAAGTACAATGTTTCTTGAGTTTTGTAATGTTTTGAGGAAACTAATGTCAGCATTTTAAACCATTGGCAATTTTAACTAAGGAAGATCATGCGTGTAAACATCTTTTGCTTTTGAAACAGTAAACATACACAAAAATTTCTTTCAACGGTAGACTGACGCCTGTCCCAAATATACATAGACACACTGTTCTTAAATAGCTGTTTTTAATGTCTAGTTCTTTCCTGTACACCTTAATGCAATTTCTCAGTTTTGTTAATACATGCATTTGTTTGTTTGAAGTCCAATTATTGCAGCTATTTTTACCCGGAATGAATTGTGTCCGCCAAATATTGTTTGCTGGACAAATGTATCAGGAGGCATTAAATGGTTACTGAAAAATGTCCACACATCGCTACAATAGTGGTGACTCTTGCAACACGTGCCAGACTTGTGAGTAACAATAATTGATGTTGGATCAAGTTTTTACTTGCACATTTTTAAGATATGACGCGTGTTGAAAGATTCCATTGCATTGTTTAAAAATAGTATTCCATTTTATTTTTTTATTTTCTGCTTACCCTGTTCCATTATAATTTTTTTGCTCTGTAAGTGGTATTTCTGACACCGCATTTTAACACACCACCTGCGTTTACATTCTGAAAAAATCCGACTCTTAATTAGTGACGCCTCTTGTATTAAGTATCTAAGACCCGGTTACATTTTTAATTTCTAAACAACTTTTTTTAAAAAAATGATTGTCTATATATTTAGAGATTCTTCATAAAATCCAAAGAATCTGCAATGTTATTGGTTGTTACCTGGCATCTCGGCTTCAGTTCCTTTCCCACCACCCTAACATAGCTTCCCTGTGTCTTTTCTATAAATACTTTCGTGCTAATTGTTCTGATGAACTTTCCTCTATGGTACATAGACTTTATGAATTTAAACGCAGTACTACATTGGCAGCAAGGTTTCATCATTTCACAGTTGAAATGGCTGCTAGATGTAATCTTAAGTTCTATGCTAACAATTTCTTCTATCACACTTCTCATCTCACGGCTTTTTGCTTCCCAGTCAACTTTGATCTTCAAAAATTTAAATGCAATGTCAACCGTTATCTACTGTCTTCTGAATACTTGATCTTTTATTGTCCTTTCTCCTTAATAGTAAATTTTTCTCATATTCTCTAACACTCAGTAACCCATTGTGTCTTTATTGCCTTGCTTGGGCTGAAATAATAAAAAAGAAAAGAATACACAAAAGAACTTACCATTACGTAGGTTCGATAGTAAGTGACAACTTACAAATAATTTCTTTGTTCTAAGTCGGGGGTTCTTAACCTTTTTTATTACCAAAAGCCTATTTTCAGATATTTGTGCAAGCTGGCAACCTTAAGGTAAATGGAGATTACTATGCAACAAAGTAAGGTGTGGTGAGAACAGCTAAGTTGAGGTCACTGCACCAAACCACCGATTCCTAGGTTTTTTTTTCTCTACACGAATGTATTTCTATTAGGTTGGTGCAAAAATAATGACGTAATAATATCGTTTTTTGACGTATTTTTTAACGTCAAAAAACGACATTATTACGCCATTATTTTTGCACCAACCTAATATTTAAACATGTAAAATGTATCTAAAAATATATAGAAAAAAGTATATACAAATGTACATATAAAATATCGAGATTGGACCCAGTATTTGTTTAAAGATTTGCTACACCTGTGACTTTTTTTTTTAAAGGCCATGGTACCTTCAGGACATAGATTATGGCTCTCCATGAGTTACTTTTATTATCTCTGAATTGTCATGATTTCTTGGAAAAGCTAGTGGTTTCCCATTGCGTTTTCACGATTTTGAATTTACAGTTATCCTTCTCCTAGACTAGATACTACCCAATGCAAGAGAGCCCAGTCTATCTATTTAACCTCTTACTAGTGGAGAAGAGGAGGATTCATTCCTTTAACAAGTGTAACAGTACGAAAGCGAATGCCTTTGAAGGGCATTAGTGAACATGACAGAAGAGGCTGGAATTTGAACTTGACACACTAATTCCACTTTCCACATCGTTAACCATAGTTACTAGCACGTGATACAAAAATCAAATAATCTTAATACCATGCTAAAATTATAGTGCTCCTTTCCTAGTACTCTTGAGAAACCTAAGACTCTATTGAAAGTTTACAGCGACTCCAAAAAAAAAAAAAAAATGGTCTTGTTACTTACATCAATACTGTAAGTTGATCCCAGCGCCACTGTGGCCAATTAGAGCCCAACACAGAAAAATATATTTTTAAATCGATGTGTTTTTACTGTGCTTTTATGCTTGTTATTACAGGCTGAGTATCCTGTATCTGAAATTCAAAAATCTGAAAGTTTTTCAAGTACTGACATGATTATTAAGTTGCTATGCTACAAATAAAATGCAGACTTTTTTTTTCAGTTTTCATTATATTTAACTGTAATCAAAATTCTTTTTCAAGGTTCACCATGTCTAAGGCCCGGGGGCCACTCATGGCAGAGGGTTATGATAAATGGATTGGAGGGGAAGAAAATGCTTGTTCTAGACTTGAGCAGGTTAAAATTGAAGTCATCAGGGAAAACATCCTCTAGTGTATCTGTTCCATAGAGCAGTGGTTCAGAGGAAGAAGCTGTTCGAGTGGAACTTACTTTTCGCCAATGGAATACAAAGGGAATGTAGATAGTTTGCTGCTATGTAAGTGGCATGGCAGGTCGTAGCCGTGAAGATCAGACATGGAGGAACCAGGAGATGCAGTTCGTCTGAGCACTTTCCCTGGTAGTAGCGATATAATAGTGAGAGGCTGGCCTGTGAGAGAAAGGTTGGAGTGTAGAAAATAATTCTCCCCCAAGGACTCGGAGATGCTTTTGAGCTTTGTCAAGACTGGAAAGTGAGGACTGGGCAGCACTTGCCCAAATGTGGCAACAGTACTCCATTTTCGGCCTGATCTGACTCTTATAAAGCTAGAGGATAGCATGAGGAGTCAGGTATTTACTGAAGGGGTACAGGAAGCTGATCATTTTATCCGCATCTTTAGTGATGGGCCGTATATAAGAATTTGACTTGAGGTCAGTCATAAGTGTGAGGCCCAATATCCTCTTGAGGCACAGGGCCTTCTTCAGGGGATATCTGTTAATCGTCACAGGCGGTAGTTCGGGGTCTGATCAGCAGTAATGGAATGTAACCAGTTTGGTCTTAGACGCACTGAATGTAACCAGCCAGTTTTTTCCCCACTGGGCAGTTAGATCGGAAAAGAGGTCATCTTCCAATCTCTGATCGTCAAGACTTTTAGAGGTGCACCCATATATCATTGGCATAGATATTTACAAATGATCAGAGTATATTCTTAGCTAACACATTTATGTAAATCAGAAAGAAGGGTCATCCAAGAAGTGACCCCTGCGTTGACCGCCGGGGCATAGGAAGACAGGATGTTAATATTAGGTTGGTGCAAAAATAATGTCGTTTTCTCACATGTGAGAAAACGACATTATTTTTTGCACCAACCTTCAGGGATCTAAATGTTAGGAGGGATTTTATAATAGAGAAAAACCCTTCTAGCGATTCCATAGATGGAGACATTGTGTAGTAAACCTTTGTAGAAGACCTTTGACATATCTAATGGTCCTTGCAGTATCTTTTTTTTTTTTTTTTTTTTTTTTTTTAATACAATTACTGTACCTGTCAGCATTGTAACATTATAATCAAAACACATAGTTGGTAGAAAGTGATAGCATTCCGAATTTTCCTTCTCACACTCAGTGATGTGATTGATAATGTACGCTCACCCTCCAGTTTCTCATACCTGATGTACAAATAGTGCTTGGTGATGCATTTATATATTTTTTGTAAGTAGTGATGTTTTTTTGGACATGTACAGAAAGTAGAAAACATTATTTTTACGTGAAATCTTAATTACACCTCTTAAAAATCTGTGTGAGCATTACTTGATTAGCATCATTACCTGTAACTGAATGTACACAAAATTTATTAAATTTTATATAAAACTACCTTCATGGCACATATCATATTTATATAAAACTACCTTCAGGGCACATGTATAAGCTGTGTTATAAAGCGTAAAGAGATATCATGTTTATGCTTGGGTTCTATTTCCAAGCAGCCTCATTTTATAGATGTTATATACGAATGAAATAGCATGTATTCTAAAATAATCTGAAGCACTTCTGGTTCCAAGAGTTTCAGATAAAGGAATCTCAACCTTGACTTTACAAATGTAAGTGCAATATTAGATTGGCAGTTAGGTCTCATTATTTTACTGTTGAAATTGCTGGATGTAACCAGAATTTCTATGTTAACAGTTTCTTCGCTTGTGGAGTCTAGCAGAAATTTATTTTTGTGGCCCAAAATAGGTGTGACGTTAGGCTACCTCGTGATCAATAAGAATCACTTGTATAAAAAGAAGTAGTAATCTCTTTTCTCTGGTTCTAGTCACAAGAATCTTCCTTTTTAATAGAATAGCCAGCAGAGACAGACATCATGTCTACACCTCCAGATGCAACTTCCACATATTTCATTGCTCTGTACTATTGACGAATTTTCAGGTATGGACAACTTATATACAATCAACCAATGTACATTTCTTTGTTCATAAAGTTGTCTTCCGTTTCATACACCAAATAATGGTTTGGTTTTATTCATTGCCTTTATCCGAGTTCACATGACTCTTTCGCTTGTAATTTTCCAAAATTTCTTATTTTTTTTTTAATAATTTCACCTCAAGCAAGGCTATAAAGCAACTAAAATACAAGGGGTTACTGAATGAAAGAATCTGGGGAAAAAAAAAAAAAAACATATTTAAGGAGAGAGGACAATAAAAGAACAGGATTCAATAAGATAGATGATGATTGACATTGATCTTCAAAAATTTAAATGTAAAGTTGATTAGAAAGCAAGAAGCTACGAGAGAGTTCCACAAGCAAGAAGTGCGAGGACAGAAACTGTTAAGATAGAACTTAGTTACATCTAGCCATTTCAACTGTAAAATGAGAGATAATTGTTAATCTATTATTGCACTTAAGTTCATAAAGTTGAGGTACCAAAGAGGAAAACTCATCAGAACAATTACCATGAAAATATTTATAGAAAAGGCACTGGGAAGCCATGTTGAGAAAGTGATTGAAGCTGAGATGCCAGGTCAGAACCTATAACATTAAAGATTGTTTTTTGGATTTTTTTCAAGAATCTCAAAATACATAGAGAAACCAAACCAGATGTGATAGTAATATTTAATGCATATATATTGAGTGGTAGACTTTTAAAGGTGTAACATAGATTATGGTAAGAAAAACTGTCTAGTATGATGCAGTGCTACACAATTTAATACTACTAATATGTTAATATTAATACTAATCTTAGGGTGAAAGAAGCATGGTAATGTCAGTGGGTGATTTTCAGGCAGAATGTCCACGTAGCTTTGTCTTAATGTAGTTTAGAGAAATAACTTGTATTTAATAACAGTTAAAAAGGATTAATTTATGTACCATATTCTATCTGAATAAAATGACTCTGAACTTCCGCTCAGTTGGTTCTGTAAATAATTCATTATCAAATCTTTTAGACTGATCTTAACTTGCCAGACACAAACTCTGTGTCAGTGCTCTACAGTGGTGCTACTCAAAGTGTGGTATGTGTGCCGGTACCAGTATGCGATCCATTGTCGGGGGGGGGGGGGCTTAAAACACATGACCTTGAAATGACAGATTTACTGATTTATACATCCATACTTCAGAAATTCTGCACATAATCATGCATACAAAAACAAATCAAAATACTTTTAAAAATATTTGAGGGCATCAGCTTTATAATAAATGATTGGTAAATGTAGTTTTACTTAATAACAATATTTCTTAAGAATTATCACATTGAAAATGAATTTTAAAAGATTTAAACAACTTTATAAATTATTTAATATAAAATTATAAAAAAAAAATGAATCTTGTAAAAATTCATTTTTCATCAAAATTTTTTTTTCTTCAGACAATATTGTCTTTAATATACATTGCTCATAAAAGCAATTAAAAGCCTCTTTAATTAAATAATGTCTTAGTCTTATTGAGTTTTTTATTTTTCAATTCAGAACAGATTTTTTGTAAGATGAGATCCGATTTTGCCAAAAAAATTTGGTGATTTAAATTCTTCAAAGAATTCTGCTTTTAACTAATAAAGTTACTAAAAATTATCAGCATTGAATTTCTCAAGTTTTCATAAAATTAAGTAAGGTGCTGAAACACAAGTAAAAAGAAAAATTTTTACCAAGATTTTCTAATAAAAATAATTTCAAAAGTAATTTAATTCATTTGTGAATAAGTCCTGAAATTTTCATTAAAATCTGACTATTTGATTTTTGCAAGAATTTACAAATTAATGTCTGCCACTGCAAAAAAAGAGGCCAAAATTTGCTATACTAAAAGTTAGTAAAACTACTGACGCAAGAAAAACAATTTTGAATGTTCTAAAAAGGAGTAAAAAATTTAATTAAATAATCAAAAAATACTTTGATCCTTCGTCTTAATAATAATTTGATGATAAAACTATATTTTCATTATGTTTGGAGCATGTTTTCATTAAGGTACATATTCTAAATTCTTCTCAATCTCTTTCACTCCTGGTAGCTCTGTGCAACATAGTGGCATTATCACCTTGCTTGGGGTAAATTGATTAAAATAAAAATAAACAAATAAAATTCTGACAACTTCGAAATCAAGAAGAAATCAGCTTGAACTCAACTAAGTCTAGAAGTTTGCATTGCTGGTGAAATGTGTTTTAAAAATTAAATCAACAGATCAAAAGTATTAGAAGTTCTTAAAAGACTTCATTGAATGAAAGTCCAGTTATAAATTTTTTCTGTTTGTTTTGATCATGAAATTGTCTTAAAATATATTTCAGTCACTTGTAAACAAACAAAAAAAAAAAAACAAGAAAAATTAAAGCAGGCAAAGATTGAAAGAAAGAAGATAAAATGATCTTTGGAAATATTTTAGTAAAAAAAAAAAAATCTTTTTTAATGTCTTAAGAAATTAAAAAAAAAACCCCCAAAAAAACTGTACATCTGTACCGTGAATCTCATTGCAGAAACTTTTCCGTCTCCACTTGCATATTTTTCTCACATGAACATGTCATCATAGTCAGTGGAATTGGGTAATGGCAAGTGATCTGGATCAGGTCTGAAAGAAAACCTTAGAGGAATAAAAAAAACAACACATTTTCAGTTCAAGAATTTAGTCAGATTTTTCATCTTATAGGAAGTTGGGCTCAATAGTTCATAGGTTGACTGTGAAGGAGTGATGATAGAGCTGTGAAATCATGTATGCATTAATTTCAACTCTTCTTATTAGTAACGGCATTGTTTATTTCCACATAAACATTTGTGTGATCATCCTGTTGGCATCCTGGGTAAGACGATAAACTAGATCCAACAGCAAAGGCTTCTGATTAGGAGGTTTTGAGCAGTATGGAACCACCTCGTTATTTCCAGATCCACCCTGACCCTGGGTGGTTGCACCTGTTAGTCCCAGCTATGAGCAAATAGTTGACCCCTAAACTGGGGTCAAAAACACTATGAAAGTATAAAAAAAGATTTTTTATAGTAAAAATACTAGCAATATATTTTTGGAAAAAAAAAACAAAAAAAAAAACTATTATCAATAACATATTTGACTCTTGACAAAAACTCTTTAGAAAGAAATGTCAATGAAACCTGATCTACAAACTGATTTCTTACAAAAAAATACATAGTCTATTGATATGAACATGACCTAAAAATCTTGTCGGCATTAAATAACCCATTGAGCTTGATATGCCAAAACCAAATTTGTTAAACCAAGCCAAACCAAACCATCCTGTTGGTCAAAAAAGTCATCAACAGCAGATACATTATTATTACTGTGATACTGGTCCCCAGTCAAGTGTCTTTTCATGTTGAGATACAGGAGAATAGGGAGGATGATCAACCAGTTCAAAGCCATGTTCACACACAGCAGCCAATGACTTGTGTGTTCAAGCATTGTTCTGATGAAACAAGACCCTTTGTCAGTTGGAAAGAAACAATGCAGTTATTATTAAGAAAAGTTGAAATGAATGCATGCAAGATTTCACAGCTCTAGCATGTCTCCTTTGTAATCAGCCTATGAATTTTTCAGCCTACCCTCATATTACAAACTGTTATTAAAACCGTTATTAAACTGTTACTGATTTACAGATAGAAAAAGTCAGCCTTAGCAATGAAAGATTTTAAGATCTTGCAATATTATTAATCAGTATTCCAAAGATTCCAACAATGTTAGGGTAGTGACAGCCGGCCTGTCTAAGAAGAGAGAGAAAAACTTTTTTTTTTCTTTTTTATCTGTGGCAAATAAGACTTGTTTTAGACCAAAATACATTGAAATAAAAAAAAAAAAATCTTTATTACCTTAGGTGAATAGAGACCCCAGTTTTATCACTTTCATGATAAATAAGAAAAACAATAAAAATTAGTCATTTGAGGCCTATTTACATAAATTATTTCAAGTGATAATTTTTGTAGATTACTATTATTAGTTAGAGCTTCCTCAAGCCACGTCATTTATTGGAATTTGAAAATATTGATTTTTTTTTTTTTTAATCATTTTACAAAAACCAGGGGCAGAGGGGATCATGGTCAGTGTAAAATCAATTCCTGATTTTTTTTTTTTTTTTACTGAGTTTCAGTATTTTCAAATAGTTTTTTCAGGTTTTCCTAGTAGTATTTGTGTCTTACAGGAGTCTATTGGGTGTGGGTGGGTGTGTGTGTGTGTGTATAGGGGGGGGTCTTACCCCTCTGTAGAGGTGCATTCAACATATTCTACAGCCTGAAGCAACAGAAAAGTCTTCTAAAATAAAAAATTATATTTTTCAACTCTGCCCCACCCTAACAAAAAATTCTCTCTTTTTTTTTTTAAAAAACAAATGAACCAGTCTATTTAAGAAGTGTGGTCATTTAGGCAGTAATTGACAATTTATTCCATTTTTTTTTTATTCAGATGATTAGTAAAAAAAAAAAAAAAAAAAAAATGGATAAATGAAATTAAAAAGATTCTAATCAAATCATTTGTAGTACAGGTACACCTCCAATTTTACGACACCCTTGATTTGAGAACCATGCCAGATTATCTGTTTTATTAGACAACCCAAAGTCAGATAATAGCAATTACCGTATTCATTTTCCTCACATTTTACAAGGATATTTTATGGAAAATTTTTTAGTATATTTCATTACATATTAAAATATATTTCATAGCTATCTTGTAGGGAAAAATAGGATTTGCTGCCTGCAAATACAACATTGTAGCAGTATACTGGAATAAACAGAATACAAAACTATATATTGTAACTTTAATCTTACTGTTGATGTTTGTTAACTGCTTTTCAGGTTTCTATGACTATTTTTTTTTTGTTCTAGATATAGCAGTAAACAAATGTTTTTTTAAATATTTTGATTGATTAATCTTTTTGCAGGTTATCTAAAACCAGAAAATACTTTTAGATTGTAAGAATTTTTTTTTTTTTTTTTTGAGATAATGAGTTAATGATACAAGTCTTACTAATTAACCCATAGTTGTGGAGAGAAGGTGGATTCATACCTTTACCAAGGGTATTTATGTGTAAGTGAATATAATAAACCCAACTGGAATTGGAACTCTGCTATTCTATTAGGTTGGTGCAAAAATAATGTCGTTTTCTCACATATGTTACTATGTGAGAAAACGACATTATTTTTGCGCCAACCTAATATTAAGAATTCTGAGCCATTACGCCACCCACACTTCCAAGCTTAAAGCACCAGGTATTTCTAAGGAATCACCCATCTAGGTACTGGTCTGGCTTGATGTTGCTTAATTTTGGAACAGGAAGTGGTGTTTCAACATTATAAGGCTATAAACTTCTTAAAGGTAACACGGTCAATGATATACTGTATATCTAGTGTGGGTTATGCATGCTAGGTTAGAGGGTAGAGTGAGATGATGGGTTCATTCCTCTTAACTGCCAATGTACTGTAAACAGTCTATATAATAAATGTGAATTTCAGTGTGTGAGATTTTAATTAAAGGGGAAAAAAAACCTCTAACGTTCAATAGCATATGTTACAGAAATTTTAGATTCCCAAGTTTTCATTACTGTGATTGTTTCCGGTGACTTTTTACATGATTTTTGCAACAAATTTTTCTGTATGATAACAATTTTTATAACTTGGAAATAATCGAAATTAATTGTGAAATCCAGTGAAAGTCACCCATGAAATAAAGATAATTGTTTGTACGAAAGTAAAGACATATGTACATCAAATTATCTTTAAATTAAGTGGTGGCAGAAGAATTATTGTTGAACTTTTAAAAGTTATGCTTAAATATTAATTAAGATACTTAAATGCAGCAATTAATTTTGAGTTCTTCAGTAGTCTATTGTTGCCTATCACATCTAATCCTCCCTACCTATTGTAATGAAGACTCAATCAAGAGACATCTGCAGGTGCTAACTTAAATGCCACTTAATAGGGTGGCTTTTAAGTTAGTCTGTTTATATTTCTGAGATTGTAGGAAAAGTAAGGACCTACACACATCAAATTGTTTTTAAATTAAGTGGCAGCAGGAGAATTATTGTTGAACTTTTAAAAGGTGAGCTTAAATATTAATGCAATACTTAAATGCAGTGATCAATTTTGAGTTCTTCTGTAGTTTATTGCATATGACAACAGTATGCCTCACAAAAAGAAATCTCTGCTAACAGAGAACCAGATTGCAATCAAAAGAGCCAAGGCTGCAGCAAGGAAAAGAAATTCCTGTGCAAATGAAAACTCGGATCAAAGGGCCACCAGGAGACCTTCCAATGCTGAGAATATGCAAAGACTTTGGTACTCGCAAACTCCTGAACAAGCTGAAGGTCCAATCAAGAACTCTCCACAGGAGCTAGCTTAAATGCAGCTTTTAAACTAGTTTGACATAAGTTTGTGGCAATAGACTGATGATTTGGCTTGTTTTCAATATATTATTATTGACACAATTTACTGTAATAATATGTGACTTATTTTCAATATTTTATTAATAGTAACAATTTTTATCCCTAGTAGACTCAGGCTCATCTGATATCCCTGCCTACTGGTACAGCACTCGGTCACCTCCCATTTGTAATACTGCTGTACTAGGTGCAGGGCAGTTTTTTGGTACTTAAAAAAAAAAAAAAAAAAAAAAAAAAAATGCATCCTATGTGAAAACAAATATAGTGTGTGCATGTATAATTTACCAGCCTGAATGTTTGAGAAATGTTAATACTGTTTAGTATAAACAGAGTATTTACTTAAATATCTGTATTTATAAAAATAACGTATAAACAAAAAGTATATTAAAACATCCATGTATGTATAAAACTTGTGTTCCACATGTAAGACCTGTCCGTCAGTCTGTCTGTCTCTCTTTAATACTTTTGCATCTTGCAATTTTTGAATGAGTTATTGCACATTTAGAGCAAAATTGTGGATCAGTTTTCCAAAGTTCATGATTTTCTTCTGTTTTTGTCTTTGAGTACTTTCATCTGTCACAGTCATTATCAGGAAATAGTACAGGCTACTATAAATAGGAAGCAGCAAAAAAAAAAAAAAGAAAAAAAAAAGTACTAATAAAAAATTTTATGCCTGGTAGACTGAAGCTCATTCATTACCCTAGCCTACCAGTACAGCACTCGGTTGTCTTCTAGCTGTGGCCGTATTAGATGCAGAGAAGTTTTTGGGTACATTTAAAAATAAAAAACGCATCTTATGTGAACGTAAATATGGTATACACCTGTGATCCACTAATTATTCATTTCTTGGATCTCTACAGCATCCTTGACTGTTAGGAACTTATATTAAAGCTATTACGAATCAATGGTGCTGCACCAATCATACCTGTGGCCACATGGTAAGTTAGTTTGACAATTGCATGTAATTCAAATGCTTGCTTGTAATTTTTTCCAGATTAAAAGAGATAGCAGACTATCAATTATTGGAAAACTAGTGGTGAACCTGTAGTGCAATGATTTACAGTAATTGTTTCTTTTCCTTGTTTTATGCAGTTGGAATCTAACATTAAAAAAAAAACAAAAAAAACAAAAACAAAACAAAACAAAACAGCTGATAAATGCTGATGAAACGAGTTAAATACAATTATTGCTACTTGACTATTTTTGGCTGAGAAGTGGTAAATCTCCAGGAGAGACAAATTTAAAAAAGTGGGGGCAGCAAAGGATTCTGTTCACCCATTAATACAATGAAATCTGATGGATTTATGACCAAATGATATTATCTGATTATTTAGGGAATTTTGCAAACTAATTCTTGTACTTATTTCTTCTTACCAGTAATTTTGACAGTTTTGTACCAATTTCAAGGTGAGTCAAGGTAAACTGCTAAGTATGTTAAGTGCAATGCAGTGTGGGGCCCACAACGAGTGAATCAACAACAAATTTAGCACTGGACAAATTTTTACCTGAAGAAAATGAGAATGGACTAGTATTGGGGGGGGGGAAAAAAAAAAAAAAAAAAAAAAAAAAAAAAAAAGAAGCCAGACAAAAGTTAAAGGTAGTCCTTTAAACACATACACACAAAAATAATAATTCAGAAACTCAAGTATCAAAGAAATGATTTAATTATATTATTAGCATATTGTATTACATAATTAGATGCTGAAAAGTTCTTAACCTGGTAAAGAAGCTGTTAAAAAAAAAAAAAAAAAAAAAAATATCTTACTGTGCTCAAATTTTTAAGACTGTTGGATTGAGAACTTTTCAGCACCTTATATATTCTGTCTATATTTCTGAGATGAGGTATTATGTACAGTATTTACATTATGCAGACTATTGTCGCCATATTTGTCACGTTTCGGCCGTTGTACGCTCCGGCCTTGGAATTTCGAACTGAACCCTTTATTTCAATCACTAAGGTAGACTGTTCTAGTTCCACGTGCCATGTTTGATGGATGTCAGTTATCAGTTATCTCCTGCTAATTTTCCCTCTGATAAGTTCTCCACTGCCTTAACCAGGTATTGAACTCACACTCCTTGGGTCTGTCACTGGATCTAACCAACGCCTTTATCCACTGTGCCGTGTGTCCTCAAGGACAATTTAGCAATTTTTTCCTTCTATTTTCTAATTCACAGCTCTTCCATTTCTTTCTCTCTCCTCAAGGACACATGGCACAGTGGATAAAGGCATTGGTTAGATCCAGTGACAGACCCAAAGAGTGTGAGTTCAGTACCCGGGTAAGGCAGTGGAGAACTTTCAGAGGGAAAACTAACAGGAGATAACTGACATCCATCAAACATGGCACGTGGAACTAGAACAGTCTACCCCAGTGATCGAAATAAAGGGTTCAGTTTGAAATTCCAACCACCTGAAGAAGACTGGAGTGTACAACGGCTGAAACGTTGTGACAAATATGGCGACAAAGAAGAGGACAATAGTCCGACTAATGTAAATACTGTACCTTATATATTGATGAAAATGTCATGTCCCTGGCATATAATGGGTAATGGAGAACAGATTGGAGGAGTGAACACCTAAGCAAGATACTCCTCCATAATTAATGTTCAGGTGTATAGAAATAACTGTAAAATATGTTATGCCTATTATTGACTTTGATGGGTCGGAGGGAGATAACAGTATCTACCAAGGGGGTCTTTTTTAAAAAAAAAAAAAAAAAAAAAATGGTTATTCATAAATTTGAAGAACAATATCAATTTTACTTATGCATATCAAATTAGCTTTTGTTAAGTCTTTAGCATTCATAAATATCAGTTCTCAAAATCTTACCAATTGTGGTCAAAGTCTGTGCGACTTCCTCTGTTATTTGTGAGGACGCTGTCATATATTATGGGAGAGTACACATGGGTCAGGTTATGGCAGGTTGAACATTTTGGGCCAATTCAGGCTTGAGAGGATTATGCTGAAGGGTTGGACATAAAATATGATGAAGACTGTATTTCTGATTATGATTATATCTTATTCTCTAGAGTGACATCAATTTAGCAATTTTTTCCTTCTATTTTCTAATTCACAGCTCTTCAATTTCTTTCTCTCTGTTAATTCCTTTCATAATTTTTTTTCTTTGTCATATTTTTGTATAAAGCCTAGTTCCCCAAAGATTTCACTTTTGTACCCTTTTGAAACATGTGCCATCTCAAATTGAGTTAATTTCTTAGATGAAGCATTATCATTATTAGTTTTGGGTCACCTTTTTTTTTTTTTTAATTTTATTCATCATACCTAATTGTAATAATAGATGTAATCGTCCCAAGTCATGTAAATTTCTTTGTTGTTCTTATTCTTCATTAGTTTACTTTCACCTTAATTATACTGTTTTTTGTTATTGAAAGTTTCAGGTTACTCACATCTTGTTAGAAGGTCCTTTATTTACAATCAATGCTGCCTGTTTAATTGTTGTAAAGAGTTGTAATAAAAAAGCAACAAAATTAAAGAAAGACGAGTCAAAAATAAACATTTTTTTTTTCAACTAGATACTAAATCAAACTATCTTAATTTCAAGATTTCAAACAAATAGTATTAAAACAGTGTGCAACACAAACTTCTTCACTGTTCCTCAAGGAGTTCATAGCCACGTTTTTCAGCTTTGCACAAACCTCTTATAGACTATAGGATATTATACAATATATGTGAATGATCTGTGCAAAGAAGAAAATAGTTAAGATTTAGGGACAACATGAAATAGTTTACATTCAAGTTTACATAAGGAGGAAAAAAATAATGGAAAAATTGTAAAGTACATTTCTTGATTTGAAAGTGTTTGTAGACATTTTTTTTTTGAAAAGCAACTGAAACTGAAGTCAGCAGATAAATTCCATAATACTCAGTTTGTAGCCCTGACTGCTTCTTATCGTAGATCTAAAAAGGAAATGTCCTGAAAAGGAGAAAAAATAAGTATGACTTGATTTGTTGATTGCAAAGGCCAATAATATGAAATATTATTAAAAATTTAATTCTGATTGCTTGATTTTATCATAAGATGTTAGTGCTACTACTCATTATAAAGCACATTTTAAATATTGGCACAAGGCAACTTTTATGCAGCACTGAGATATGAATGAACTCATCGCTTGCAAAATTAATGTTAACTATTGTTCTATGGAAAGTGCTCGTTCAAAATAAGCTTTTTGATTGTGTTTACAAATTCTCCCAGATGTCATTCCAGTTGTGGTTGGTGATAAACTAATCTTAACTGCTAGACTGGGTAATGGCTGTGTGGCTAGTGCAATGAATACTGGGATGGAAATCAAATCACTGAACTGAGTTTAAATTGCAGTCAAGTCTGTTGCATTCAATTTCACAAAAATGACCTTGGGAAAGGTATAAATCTATCTTGTGTTAAATAACGAGGTAGACACAGGGCTTTCTAGCAACCAGTCTAGAATTAAATTAATAAATTAAAATTATATTTTTTCATATTATATATATTAATAATAAATATAAATTCTTTCTCTCACTGGTAGCATAAGTGAGTTTTCATACACAATGCAATCATCAGGTGCTGCTTGTGCTACTGGAAAGGAAAGGAAAAAAAAAAAAAAAAAAAAAATTTATTATTAATATAAATTATAGCTGTTAGTACCAGCACTCAATGTGCAATATTTTATATTTATTCATAAAATGCAATTTGTATCTGTGTATATACATATATCTGCATTGATTCTAAACAGGTTGCACAGATACTTCATTGATCCTAAGTAGAACATGCAGATATGGTGAGTCATGACAAAAGTGATGATGTATATAAACAATCCTGTCATTTTTATATACATAATATGATATGCTAATATTTTGTATAATTTATAAATGTCAACACAAGTCCTCTATTTCCTCATGTTTAAACAGATATACTTAAATAATTTATATGCAAACAAAATTGTGCTGTAACTGATCACCCTGGTAATTATGTAGCTAAATCAATAAATGGTGAAAAAAAAAAAAAAAAAAAAAAAAAGTATTTATTTTGTATAAAATATATTTTTTCAGCATAATCTCTTTCCTTGTCAATGCACTTAAATTAATAGTGAATATTATAGATTGAACATTATACAGTGATATCAGATCAAAATTCAACTAATAACTATTTATCAGGTTATGGACTTCTTGATTCAACCTTGTAACTTATTGCTTCTGCAATTATGTCACCTAGCATTAGATTCAAGGAACAATTTCATACTTTATGCATTGGTGTTTTTGAAGCCCTTGAAATCTTCTGCCTGATAACAATAGATAACAGTCACTTGTGGTGTACAAGTTGACATTTTACACAGAATCATTTTGACAGAACCAGTTGTTGTCATATTGTGACAAGTATAAAGGGCGAATTTTTACCACAAAGATTACAACAGTAGCACTCACCATAACTCCAATCAATTACCACAAAAATTTCCTCCTCAAACTTGTTTATTTAACCTTGAGATGATAATAGAATATAGGGAGTAGGACTTTACCATCCATGTTTAACTCAGTAAAAATATTTATGTTCAAAACTTTTTTTTACCTGAAACCAATTTTCAAATTAGATTTCAAAGTAAAAGAAAAGAAAAAAACTTTAATAACAATACTATTTTGAAAATATTAATCAATGTGAATACTTTTACACTATTTATATTGTTCGGACTATCATCCTCATCTTTGTTGTCATAAGTCCCAGAAATTCATACACAGATGTCCTCAAGGACACATGGCACAGTGGATAAAGGTGTTGGTTAGATCCAGTGACAGGACCCAAAGAGTGTGAGTTCAATACCTGGTTAAGGCAATGGAGAATGGAAATTAACAGGAGATAACTGTCTACTCCAGCAAGTGAAATAAAGGGTTCAGTTCGGCATTCCAACCACCTGAAGAAGGCTGGAGCATACAACAGCCAAAACGTTGTGATAAATATGGCAACAACAATGTAAAAGTGTACATAATACATCTCAGAAATATAGACAAATACTTTTTAATTTGAAAAAAGATCCTGAGGTGAAGGCTTAAAAAAAAAAAAAAAAAAAAAAAATTTTGCCTTAGTATGTAGATATTTACCCTGTCTCCCCCCACTAAGATGTTATGTGACACAAGATTGAGTTTACTATGGGGAACCCAAGCGTATAAGTTTGTCTTAGTAGGCATCCTAAACTAGAATTTTAATTTTCATTTTATCTAAAAATACTTTCATACAGGCAAAGAGATCTTGACATACCAAGGAAAAAAGGGGTACCAAATTTATCTCTGTAGCTCAATTAGCAAATGTGTTATGAACATTCAAATTTCCTAAAATGAAAATTTTTGTCTCATGTGTTATTGGACAAAAAGCCAATTTTAACAGTGAAGCAGTCTTGAAACCAGTTAAAAATCATTAAAAAAATGTAATATATAGGTAGTCTCGAAGTAAAAAAAAAGATAATACTAATGGAATTAATTCTTACATAAGACCAGCCTAAACATTTGGAAAATTTCTCAAAAACAAAATCGTAAAAATATGACACAAATGGGCAAATCTGACTGATCATATAAGTTTCATTTCAACAATGCCTTGCAACTTCCTCCTGTACTGCATAGCACAAAAGAGATGAAGATAATTTTTTTTCAGTAGTACATCAAAGAAAAAAATAAAAATTATTTACATAGCATAAAAACAGCCACAAGCACAATTTGCAGTGGGGCAAAAACTGGTCAAAAGTATACCATACTGAACTTGCCCTGAAAAGTATTCATTGGTGGTACATTGAAACTTTACTAATTTTGGGATGAGGACTTTGACAAAACAGTTCACTGTAATATTAATACTTTTTGTAAAATATGTATCTTATGTGTGAAATTATCTAATTTTCAACTCGTCATAAACAAGACAGTATTGACTACAAAACTTAGAAATTTGTTTTACAAAAAAGGAAAATAAGTACCTTCTTTAAAGTTTTAAACTTATATGAAAGACTTTCAGGACATGGCTGTCCTACGTTTTCCCCCTCCTAATGGTGATTTGCTGACTGAATTTTTTTTATAAGCCTCTAATTTTGGTCTAATATTTCTGGAACATTCCATATCCAGCCATCATATGAAACTGGAAGACAAATACTGATTCCACTTGTGCAATATAATCTGACAAAGGCCATTGGAAATAATCGTTCCTGGTCTTTGTTCATGCTAAAAACTTTATCACAGCAATGATTGGAGATGCAATATCAATGATTTGGTCAATGTAAAAGTTGAAGTAATAATATAACCCAATGGCCTTGTTGCTCATAACTGAAGGTCACTTGATGTGTCTATTCTTCATCACAACTGTTAGAGTTTATTTTATTTTTTTCCTTAGAGGTGGAAATGAGTCAAGTGATTTTCCTGTCATCAATTAGCTGTAAACAGCAGTTTTCAGCTGAGATTTACTTTCATTGGTGTTGATCTTGATACCTAAGAGGACCTTGTTGTACATCTTTAACACATGTCACAGGACCACCATAATTGATAACTAAATGAATTTCCATTTCTCAGTGGCAGGTTGACACTTTTTCTTTCTTTTGCCGCTCATTTTTTAGAAAACTTTTCTTGTATATGAATTTTCCGAAGTACATCTTGTTACTTGGGTCTTTCCAACATCCAACAGGTGAATTAAAAATGAAGGTGGTTTTTTTTTAATTTTTTTACAGCAAACAAAACTTGAATCAACTTTAGTTATGAAGTTCAGTTCATTTTCTGTTAACATGGGAATAGTAGTAGTAGATTCCCTTTCGTTCTTATTTTTTGGCATCAAAAAAATGTAACAATGTTTATGTACAGGCAGATAATGGACCACAACTTTTCATTTTCTGGAATCTAGTTTTGGCAATGGTAATTATTTTTATTTCTATGTTTCAGCATACTGTGATATGAAGCTAGAAAATTGAGAAGGATGTTGAAAAAGGGTTCAGTTTGATTATGGTAAAGATGTGATCTTTGTACAGGACAGTGCATTGTCTTATACAGAAAAGATCAAACCTAAAAAAGATGTGAAACACTTGAGAAAAAGAATTCCACACTCTCCTTAATCTCTTTGATTACCATCTATTCCAGAGTTTACGGAACTATCTTCACTAGTAGTTTCCAGAAATAATTCTCGGTTTACCCCATTTTAATTTCTTTGATGAATCTTATTTCTTAACTTAAGCTCCTTGTGAGTTTCATGACAATAAAATACTGGTGGAAACTTCACTATTACACTCTTAAATATTCAAGCTTAATAATATTAACCAAATATTTTAGTGAGAATCATAAGTATGCCTGCAGGTCATCATTCATTAGTGAGTACAAATAAAAAGATTAAAAATTGACCAATGCATCTGAGCATTATTACCTCCTCTATCTTCTCTTTCTTTCATATTATCTGTGCATTCTTTTTCTTACGAAAATCAATCAATATCTCGGATATATTTTTTTATTCAGTCTTTCCTTGCAATCAAAATGGAATGGTCCATTATTTACCTGAGGTAATGGCAGGATGTAATGCAAATGCTAACTAACAAGGAACAAGCAGAATTATACAATGGACTATTTCCTAAAACACACAAGGAGGTGGAAACTATTTACACTACTTATATCATCTGGATCGTTGTCCTCATCTTTATTGCCATATTCATGACTTTTCGATCATTGTATATACCAACCTTCTTAAGTTGGAATTTTAAACCAAATTTATTTAGTCCATGCGGGTAAATTGTTCTAATTCCTTGTGCCATGCCTTTTTTGGATATTTCAGTCTTGGTTTATTCCTTTAGTAACTCAATCCAAGTTTTTATTCCATCTGCTGTGATTAGAAATTGAACTCCCAACTCTTTGGGTCAAGTGAATAAAAATGTTGGTTGAAGTAATCCAAAAAGTGACTTGACCCTAAGAGTTGGGAGTTCAGTGCCTGGAATTAGAACAATGGACTAAATAAAGGATTTCAATGTATATCACCTGAGGAAAGCCAGAACATGCAATGGATGAAATGTTGTGAATATGGCAATATAGACGAGGACAATAGCCCAAACAATGTAAATAGTGTAAATAGTTACAATACCTCATCTTGGAAATATAGACAGATAGATGGAAACTAATTCTCGCTGTGTTTTATTTCCCTTCAAATAGACTTTTACAAAAAAAACCATAATATCCAGTTTGTGAATCATGGGGATAATGATGGAAAACATGTCAATGAATAAAATTCTAATTAAACATGATTTTTTTTTTTTCAGATACTATTTTCTGACCTTAAATTCACGCATTACTGATAAGATGAACCCCCAAATACATTAATGAATGCACTTCATAATGGAGAAGTAATAAAAAAAAATTATTATTCTTAAATTCAATTTTACTATCAAGACTTCCGACAAGTGGATACAACCTCCATAAACCTATCAGAAGACAGATAAGTGAACAAAATATATATATTATTTATTATTAGTACTAAAATTATTACTTTAGCTCTATTATTATATTCAGTATCAAACACCCTCTTCTAAGTTGTTAACAAGGGCTTGGTATTGAGGATATAACATCAGTGCACCTGTCGTCTTGGATGGTTTGGTCATGTCCTACAAGCATCATCATGCATCGGGACTGTCTTGGAGTTCAGGATTTCAAGTCACAGAGGTTGAGGTAGGCCTAGGAAGATGTGGAAGAACTGCCAACAGTGCAGCCTGGCCCACAGCCTGCTTGATAGGGGTGCTTGGAAAGGAGTGATAGTGAGCCAAATGTGGCCTACTCCAGTCACTGGGAAACCTGTAGCAGTATAATCAAAGCGCTGGCTCTTGACTATTATACATTGAGCCCAGTTTTATTATCATCAGCATTCACTGTGTGATTACATACATTGGGATACTATAAATATATAAGTTAATAAACAAAGGAAAAAAAAACAAAAAAAAAACAAAAGCTTATCTATTCAAAATAAAATTTTACAGATTTTTTTTTTAACTTGTCTTTATTAACTGTCTATTTTTGGATATTGAGAACAAAAATATCGTTATCTTTAAAGCACACTGGATCAAACAGTGGTTTCCACTACAAAGAGGGAGAGAGGTTCAATCCCTGCTGGGGAATGCATTTTTTTTCTGCTAGCATCTTTCATATACACAATTTAATAAATATATATTAGGTTGGTGCAAAAATAATATCGTTTTTTGATGTATTTTTTAACGTCAAAAACGATATTATTTTTGCACCAACCTAATAAAAATGGCATGTCTATTTCACATACAAATTATCCAGGGTAATAACATTTGAAGTAATAAAAATGCTGGATTAAAAATTAAAATTGAATCCATTAAAAAAAAAAAAAAAAAAAAAAAAAAAATAAAATCAAATAATATATATATATATATATATTTGGGTATCAACCAATGGGCTGGGTAGAAACAAAAAAAAAAAAATCTATGTGACAAAACTAAGTTCAATCACAAATCTGTTGTAAACACTGCAGCAGGCAATGTAGTAACAAATCGGGGTCAGAAATCCAACGTTTCCTTTGCAACAGCAGTAACACACTGTCACTCACCAAGCTCAAAATTGTTCTGTCAGTAAGCTAAAAAGCAACGGCCTTTATTCACCGAGTGATTTTTCTGACTGGCCATGCTATGGAGGTAAGAAAATTAGCATAGTTTCTCCGATATTTAAAGTAGCAGCTTTTTTTCTGCTAAGAATTTTCTTTAATTTTCCTTTGGCAGACCATGCACAAAACACAAACTCTTCTTTGTAGGCAGGGGATTTTCTCTTTTGTCTCACACACACACACACACACACAAGTATCCACTAAGAATAACACTTAGTGATAAAATCTGTCAGATTAATAAATAAAAATCCATTACTTCTTTAGAAAATTGCTTTGTTTACATTTAGATATGAAACTGAGCAGATATGAAAATTTTGAGAAGTCTATGATGAGAGGAATCATGCTCAAAAGCACTATCTAACCTTGCCTGATTGGCTAAGTAATATGTAGCTCAGTTGGTCTTGAACAGATTGGATCTAATGAAGGTTCCTTCTGCCCAGGGGGATACAGGTTTGAATCATGCTGGAGAGCACACTTTTTTTTTTCTTCTTGAATATCCAGTCTGGTAGATGAAAGTAAATATACTGTTTAATAAATAAATAAATAGAGTGTCTACTCAAATATGAGTAGCCACTAAAAAAATAATGTTTAAAATGATAAAATCTGTTGGATCAATAAATAAAAATCCATTATTTCTTTAGAAAAAAAATCTATTATATGACACTTTTCACACATACTTTAGTCAGAAGTACTGATCCATACATAACTAATACCATAATTTTTGATGGGTATTATGCTATTATTATAATAAAAGTTATATGATGTTGAGAAGAAACTTTATTATACATCTTACCAACTTCAATATATGAATTTCTTGTTCCATGAAATCAACAACTTTCACTCTCTTTACTTAGAAATGGCATTTATTTTCTCTTTGGCATGTTGGAATGGTCAGCAACACTAACTCTTTGGAACCATTGTTGCATAAAACTTAAATTGTTTATTTTTGTAAGAATGGAAAACTGCATTATGGAAAACTTGATCGCCCTTCTATAATTTAGACGAGCCATTGTCATTACAAGAATTATTTAAATTTTCAATCTCTTTTGTTGTTACCACAATATTTCAAAAAATTACAACTGGATCAGCTGAAATCTTGTAGCAACAAAAAAAAAAAAAAAAAAAAAAAAGAAAAAAAAAAATTTAAGAGAATGATTCCTGAAAATTTAAAGTTTGTTCCTTTGCTTGTCAAGGTTTATTGTTATTTTGTGACAAGTAAAATTTTGAATATTGATAGGATTATTATTATAAAGTAATTAGTGATGACAGAATTAATGAGACTTAAATGTAGGTTGTAATTAGATTTTTAAGTATATAGATAAAAGTATATATGAGACAGAGAGAGAGAGAGGAATGGAGAGAGACAGACAGAGAAAACATACCCGCCTCGGTGTCCTCCAGGTCCTATTGGATCATACCTGGCACCTGGAGGAATGGCACCTCTGCAAGAGAAATAAATAGGTTATGGTTCTACAAGCTTAAAACCCCTGAAAGTAAAAAAATAAAGCAGCTATGTTCAATTCCATAAAACCTATCAAGATAAAATTGTTATTAAATGAAAAAAAAAAAATAAATAAAAATAAATAAATAAATAAAACCTAAATTTTACAAATGAGCATAGACCAAATTTTCCCACCATTATTTCAGAACTGTTCTAGAAAACAACCTTAATCATTCTGAAATAATTTTAAACTATTCTAAAATGTACATAGTGTTCTTTTTAACTTTGTTATCATTTGTAATCCTGGTTCAACGTTTTACTGCATGAGGGATACAAGACCAGTAGCAAAATCCACATAGAATCTGGTTGCTTCCCAGCTTGCTGATGTCGACATGCAATGGCTATGAAGATAAAAAACACAACCAATTGACGATACCAAGAATACTACTTTTTGGTAGTACAGGGTTAGGGGATGACAGATCGATGAAATGAAAATGAGCAACACTGTGGACAATGGGGTTAGTTGCAGAATAAGTATACCATTAAAATATTTAGGAAATAAATATATATTTTGAACCGTTCAATCTTTAATCACTTTTAATGCAAGTCATACTGGTTGTTTAAAAAATAAAAACAAATTATGAAAGTTTTAAAAATGAATAAATGCAAAAACTGTGGTGACATGGTGGAAAATGGCAGCTTGGATTGAAGAATTGGAGATCCGAGTTCAAATTCTAGTTGATTTCCTTACATTCACTTATGCGCTAATAGCTTTGAGAAAGTTATGTATTCATCTCTTCCCCACTGCTATGATTGCAGGACAGACTGGGCCCTATATGCTTGGTTGGCAGCCAGTCTAGGCTTTGGAAAACTGAATTCAAACCACCTGCTGCATTTTAGGTCATGCTTCTTTAGGCAAGGGCTAAAAGAAGGTAATTTAAAAAACAAATCCACCTCACATGTCATCTCAAAGAAAGGAACTGACACCCATATTTTGAGCAGTGACAGAAAATAATTGATTCTTTGGTTTGTTTGATGGCATATCAACTCCTCATGAGTCATTTAATGCCAAAATTTAATTTTCTTGGGAGCTTTGATAATATCTTTTTTAAAAAATGTATTGCTGGTAATTTTTCTCTTCCTTTTCCAATAATGTTTTGCTGGTAATTTGCTTTACTATGAAAATGTATTGCTGGTATTCTTACTACAAAAATGTATTTTTATACTTTCATAATGTTCTAACCCTAGTTTGTGAGTTCACTATTTGCCCATAGCTAGGACCCTAACAGGTGCTGCCACCCTGGATCAAGATGGACCTGGAAACAATGGCAATTAAGAGGTGGTTCCATGCTCCTCAAAATCTCCTGATCAGAGGCCTTGCTGTTGGATATAGTTTATCTGGCATACCTAGGATAAGGACCCTTCGAGCTTAGTACAATGGCCTGAACAAGCGCAAGACTATAACGTGGCATGTTGCCAGGGGCCTTGATGATTTTGGACTATTCACCTATGGGTATATTATTTACAGCACTTTAGATGACAAAAAAATGCAAAAACAGATAAATTTCACTGTAATTTTTACAAAAATTACAACCATATTCTTATTTAAACATTTTGGTTAAATCACCTTGAGTAATCTTATGTGGAAATGTTCTCATTAATTAATTTTAAGGCTCAGAGTGACTTTTATCAGTCTTTAAGAATTCTGCTCTTTCCATTCATTTTTATGAATAAATTTATGATTCATGATCAAAAAAGTCTTCATAAAAAAAAAATTTTATTTACAATTTCTTGCCTCACATTGGAACTAAATGTTCTGTGTTTTTTTAGATTTTTTAAATTATTCCTTATTTTTCAATTTAATTTATGATAACATTCACACAGATCTCTGTAAAAAAATTTCAACACTATGTTAAAAAGTTTCAAGGACTGAAACTAGTGCACACACACACACAAAGTGAATGGTCATCAATTTCTAAAGCAGAAACTTTGTGATTTATCTTTTAATAGTTTGACTGATGAGATGTTCAAAGAAAAGCCACAGCTGGTTCCAATAATTATGTCCCATGGATCAGTTGAAAACAGTGAAGAAATCCAAGTGTTGAAGGCTAAAACATAACTGAATGCAGACTTGGTTATGTTACATATTTTGTGTAGCATTCTATGCAGTTTGGAGTTCTACTATACTTAAAAATTTTGAAAATGCACACTTTAATTCTTAGTACTACACATTTCAGTTATCTAGATTACTCATGGTTTGTGAATGTCACAAAAATTCTTGACTGTTGCACATTTCTTGCAAAGTATAATGGTTTTAATGAACAGAACTACAAAAAGAAGATTTCATGAAAAAGACAACACATTTTAGCTACCCCTACTATTTATGGCTTTCGCACATGGTACAAAACAAAGTTCATCTAGTTTAGCATTCAACTTCTTTTCCAATTTTGATATCTCTATGGACTTGTCCTTTGTGATAAATGTGAAGTTCTGAATCTGCTCAGCTTTCTCCACATAGCTGTCAGCTGACTTGAGCAAATCTTGTGTGCAACTTTTAAGCTTGTGTTTTTTGGTCTTCAGTTCTTCAATTTTTATAAGCATGGGTTTCTGTTTTTGTCCAGCTGCTTCTTCCTGCCTTCTTTCTTCTTCTCTGGTATTGGTTGTATGCTGTTTTGGCATTGGAAGCACTGCAGAGAAGTGCCTTAATTACAAGGACATTCCCAGCACCTCTAACTGTAGCCAAATAGTCCATGGTCACTCAAAATCAGGAGCTTATACACAGTCAAGATAACCATGATTGGTCAAATAAACATTTACATAAGTTGGTTTGGTTTGTTCTATGGCATATCAACCTCAATGGGCTATTAAATGCAGACAAAATTTTATTGCTGGTAATATTTTTTTAAAAAATGTATTACTGGAAATAATTTTTTTCTTCAAAAATTTATTGCTGGTAATAATTTTTTTACAAATATTTCAGGTATTAAAACATATTTTTACACTTTTATAGTGTTTTGACCCCAGCTTAGGGGGCTATTTGCCCGTAACTGGGACCCTAACAGGTGCTACCACTTCAGATAAGGGCGAACATGGGAACACCAGCAATTAAGCGCTCCTCAAAACCTGCCGTTCAGAGGCTTGGCTGTCAGATGCACTTTATCGTCATACCTAGGATGGATGCTGACAAATTTTTTTTTTTTATTGCTGGCAATATTTTTTTTCAAAAATGTATAGATGAAATTTTTTTTTTTTTTTCAAAAAATGTATAGTTTGTTTTGTTTTGTGGCATATCAACCTCAATGGGTTATTTAATGCTGATAAGATTTTTATTGTTGGTAATATTTTTTTTTTCAATGTATAGTTGGTAATAATTTACCCTCAAAAATTTATTGCTGGTAAAAGTATTTTTGGTACTAAAACCTATTTTTACACCTTCCTAATGTCTTGACTCCAGTTTGGCAGTTAACTATTTATCCATAGCTGGGACCCTAACAGGTGCATACACCCCAGGTCAGGGAGGACCTGAGAACACCAGCAATTAAGGTTCCATGCTCCTCAAAGCCTTCTGATCAGAGGCCTTGCTGTTGAATGTAATTTATCGTCTTACCCAGGATGCGTTACATAAGTTGCTGAGCTCTCTATGAAAGAGAGCTTGAAACAAAGTCTACATTTTACAAACATTTTTGATAGAGAATATATACAATGGGGCACTTCAGTTAGTGAGGTATGCTACTATTTTTGTTACTACAAAAATAGAGCTGGAATTGCAAATTCTAGCCACAGGTGGTATTATAGGTATTAAATCCTATATATATTTTTCAGCAATAGAGTGCCATCAGAAGGTTTATTGGATAAATAATAATTACAAGAACAAATACTGCCAATATTCTCGCAGATTCAGTTTTAGACCAACCACGTGCCATTTTTGGGTCATTTAGAAAATGGCAGTAATAATTGTCTTCACCACTCCTGCAAATTTGAGAAAGATTTTTGCGAGTCCATGTAAAATTATTTTCTAACCAATGAAAACCTTATATTAAAAAATTTTGCACCTCTATTTTGAATCTGCTTATGGATATAAAAATAGAAGCATATTGCTTCTCAAGGTTCAAACAAGTTTGGGAGGCCAGTTTGATCAACATGTGTGTACACATATACCCACACAATGGAACAGACCATAACCAACAGCTGCTAACTAAAGCCATGTTCATGCACACAATAGAAGGTATTAACCAGCTACTACCTACTAAGCCTTTATCTATGAACTCACAAACACAATAGGCTGATTGTCTTAAAGCAAGTCAGTTCATACATTTCCACCACTCTAAGAACATTTAGTTACTTATAAACATATTTCACGGCAAGGAAAATTGAATATTTTATTGCTGTTGTATATTTCTGAAAAGATTATATGTTATTTCAACTGATGTTCTTTTTCTACTTTTTTTTCAGCAAATAATCTTTTTTTTAGGCTTCAGTTAAAAGAGGTGTTGCCGTTAAAGGTTTGGAATCCCGACACTCAGCAACTAGAATCTGAGTAGATGGATCTCCAACAGCATATTCTCCAGACTTTGTTACTTTCAGACTATCAATTGTTTTGCTTCCTGCAACATTCATTGTCTGGTCATCAGTGGTTTCAACAAAATATCAAAATGGGTTCTTGAAGAATTCATCTAATCAAAATTAGAATTTTTCTTTGATGAAGGAATGCACAGCTTATTTAAAAGTTGTCATAAGAAAACCAGGAGAAACACATTGGTGACTGAAGAATAATGCTATGGACTTTTTTTTTACCATAAAAATTAAGGACACATGGCCCAGTAGATAAAAGTGTTGGTTGAATCCAGTGACTTGACCCAAAGATTTGTGAGTTCAATACCTGGCTACGGTAGTGGTGAACAAAACTTGGAGAGTTGAATTAAAGGGTGATAACAGACATTTGGAAGAGGCATGGCACGTGGAACTAGAATGATCTACTCCAGTGGACAAAATAAAGGGTTTAGTTTAAAATTCCAATCACCGGAAGAAGGCTGGAGTGTACAATAGCTGAAATGTCGTGAACATTACAATAAAGATGAGGACAATTACAATACCACATCTCAAAAATATAGACATAAAAGTTAACGACTCAAGGCCCATTGGCTGATGTATAGTCTACTTTTGATTGTTCCATATTTTGTTTCTTCAAGCATGTATTTAAATTTCAATTTTTGCACAAACTGCTTTATTTTTAAATTCATTTCAATTGTTAATGACTGAGAGAAGTAATGAAACAAGCATGTTTTCAATAATACTTGATTAAAGTTTTACCATGTCCTCTCAAAAGATTCACGGTTGTCTCTAAGCTCAACTTTCTGTAATCAATATCTGTAAATCCATTCAAAATCTTGTGGGTTTCGATCTGATCACCTTGATTTCTTCTATCTTCTAATAATAAGGTTACAGTCAGTTATGTGCCACACGTGATACATACTTAGGCGATCGTGTATCTTTTGATACATGACTGATGAGGCAGATTTTTTACCACCCACAGTAGGTTGCCATTTCTTTCTGCAGTAGACCAGTTGCCATCCAAGGCTATAGAAGCAGGTCTGTCCTGCTATTTACCCAGAGCTGGGGGGAGAAGAAGAGGATTCATACCTTTCCCAAGGGTAAGTGAATGTAATGGATTTGACTGGATAAGGTTGCACAAATCCAATTTTTGATGGTAAGTATACTTATGAAAGCCATCTACCATTTTATTGGCTGACCTCTGAACTGCTCTAAGCTTTTGAATATTTTTGATAAGACAGACCTGGTGGGCATATTCTTGGATTGGTCTTACAAGTGATTTTTACAGCATGATGATGATATTTTCCGTTTCTTTGTTCAAGTAGGTCCTGTTGATGACACCTTGAATCTTGTTAGCCTTCATTACAACTTTGGCTATATGATGTGATGGCTTTAGTGTTTATACCAAACACTTTGTTTTGATGACAAGATCTAACTCTTTCTAGAGTTATTGACGCCATTAAAATAATTGCATTCTCGATTATGATATTCAAAGCAATTTTATGTAAATAAAAGATTTAAAACTTATATATAAATTTAATAGTTCTGTTTTCATGATTAGTTTATTTTAATGGTTTAATATTTTTAAGAGAGTTTTAAATTCTTTTTATTTAAAATTCAAGGTAGATACTAAGAGAAGAAAAAGATAAAAACACTGCCTTTGTAATCAGTGAGAAAGAGAGAGAAAAACAAAGAAAGAGAAAAATAAAAATAATCACTAATTACCAACCTCGGTAAATATCCTGGTACCGGTCGAGTCCGGCTTGTACGTAGAGGATCAAAAATCATACCACCACCTCCATCAGCAAATGGGTCCAAATCAGCTCTTCCAATTTCAAAAGGGTCAACAGGTTCCCTGAGAAAAAAAAATCCATATATATATATATATATATATATATTTTTTATTACAAGAGATTATTACAAAAACATGTTGAAATCACTACACAATAGTTTTCATGTTTTGGCAAGTTTTGCCTCTTCAGGCGATGGATGGTAAGTAACCGGTGATTAAATGATTTTTAAGAAAAATTTCAAAAGCAAAGTGTTACCTCTTTTCTGAAAGATAAAGGGGAAGTGAGAAAACACAAGCCCAGTATTAAAAATAGACTTGTGGGTTTGCCTTGATCCACCAATTAAAAGTCAGATCTATGCTAAATAGAAAATTAAGCAGAGAGGTGGAGGAGTTATTTTTTTCATGACATGATAAACCAGAACTTAGACAGGTCAACACTGACAATTGTGGAAAACAAGTAAGCAACAAATGTATTGTGATTGTAGACAAATATGACATGTTCAATTTTTCAAAGGATGTTGAGGGGAGGGGTTTTCAGATTAAGGAAGCTTCTTAAAGGAACCTATAGATAAAATTAAAAATATGAAACATCTATATAAGATATTAACAACATAACTAGACAGCAATACATAACAATACTAAATCTGAATAAACAAAGATAATTACTTGTAGAGGACCATTTACTTATAATTATGGCCATAAGAAATGGTACTACCTAATTTTTAAAATTCAACTATATTATAAGGTAAAAGGTAAATTTTGTTGGCAGTTAACAGTTAATTCACTTTTTTGGTTTAACGGATATTTTTTGTTAGCAAATTGGATAATTTCTAGTTTTACATGTAAGCATAAGAAGCAAGGTTCATTTAAAGATTTACAGGTTCTAGCTTTTTTAGTATTTTCCATTTTACCATAGGGTTTTTTTTTTTTTTAACTTTTTAAATTCCAAAATATTTAGAAAGGGATGTCATTTTTATAAGTGATATATGTGAAAGATAATATATGTTGATACCACCTAGTTTTAAAAGAATTCTTGATACTCCCAATAAAAATTTTTTTTTTTAACTGTTGGATCTTCGATAGTAGAAATAGTACTTAGGTAAACAAGAGAGTCAGTTAGACATCGGTTGTGCCCTCCGGCCTAGTTCAAGCCTGTGTCCCACTTTTTAGGAGACAACTGTTTGATCCAGTCAAGTGGTCTAATACACACCAGATCGAATCATGGTTTCTCCTACAATGGGGGATGCAGGTTTGAAACCTGTTGAGAGTACATTTTCTTTATTAAAATTTCTTGATTGTGTGGGCTGACAGATGTAATGCCTACTGCTTAAAATAAAAATGGGGCATCTGTTTCAAATATGGGTATTCATTAATGTGCATCTGCTGATACAAGAAAAACAATTTTTATCCAAAATTTCGAAAGTTCTAAAAAAGGATAAAAAAATCCTTTGGTCTTTTCTCTCAAAAATAAAGGTTTTGATAAAACTTTTTTTTTTTTTTATTATATTTTAGTGAATCTTTGGGAGGTACTTATATTGGATTACAAATCAAAAATTATATATGTAAAAACATCTTTAGTTCTAATTTAATAAGTTACAAGGAGCTCATCAGTGGTTTAGTGTTGGTTGATTCATTTTCTATGGCTTCTCAACCCTTTGCAGTGTTGGTTATTTGAAACCTGGAAATTATTTTTTTTTAATTCTAAGAATTTCTTTTTGAGATAATAATAGTTTTAGTGATACAAGTCTTACTAATTAACCTATAGCTGAGAGGGGGAGAAGGGTATTTGCACATAAGTGAATTTGATAGACCTAACATCAATTGGAACTTTGTTCTCTGATTAACAATTTTAAACCATTATCCATTACACCACTTGGTATTCTCAAGTGGTCACCCATCTAGGTACTGAGCAGGTTTGATATTGCTTAACTTTATGTGATCATATGGGAATCGGTGTTTCAATGTTGTGTCAAATGGTGCTTAGGTGTTAGTGTAATACAAGTGACCTAACCATTGTTGTATAAGACAGAGAGTAAGTGATTGTTTTTAAAAGAGCAGGCCCTATAAGGCTGGAAATATTGGATATATTTGAAAACATCCTTGAAGGGTAGCTGTATGAGAGTTACAAGAGTCGACTTCTGAAAACATGATCACAGATTTTAGCTGAAAATGGAATCTATCAGAGCAGTCTTCTTTTATGTGCTGTTCTCTTCAGTTGGTGATCATGGCTTTCCACAACTTCCTATCCTTTGTAGCTCTTAGTAAATTTGAGGTTTTTGCTATTTCTCCTAAACCCTTTTCTGGCATCTGTTTACACAAGTTCATTAGGTAATATTTTGCTCTGTCCCTCTTGCTCTCAATAGGTCTTGTGAGTATCAAAATTTCCAAGCCCTCTTTCCTCATTAAATACCCTAGAAATTTCAACTGTTTCTTTCTGATATTAAATATAAGTGTCCTTTTTGTCTATTTTCTCTAAAACATTGCACTTGCTCACATATTCAGTCCATGCTATTCTCAGCATCCTTCTGTAGAATCATATTTCTGTTGCTTCAAGTCTTTTCTTCATCTGTGAAGAGATTGCCCAGAATTCACTGCCATATAGGAGGATTGATATTACATAACAGTTACATTCTGTTTTCTTTGTTTCTAATGATATTTTCCCCACCGTTTCTTAATACATTGCTTAGCTTTTGAAAGGTACCTTTTGCTATCCCAATGGTTCTTCGGATTTTGGTGCCACGCTTTCCATCCTCAGTTAAAACAGTAATGAATCAAAATCAATTCATTTTTGGAATCTGAGCATACAAACATCCACGTGTGTATATTCAAGAGTGTACATATATATAAAATTACGTGTGTGCATGCATATACACACACACACACACACACATGCGTGTGTAAGTAAAAGATGGCAAAAGTAGTCACTTGCATTTCCCTAAAATGCCTATTCAAGGATTTAAAAAATTCAAAATTCTATTATCATGCCCTAATATTGAGAATGAGGGATGGACGGGATGGGAGCCCAGAATAATGAAATTTGTTTTTGGCTAAAGCTGTTTGAAACTAAACAATGTGCTACTAACCATCTTGGCAGTCTCTCTCGACGTCGGCTTGGTATTCGAAGTGGATCATCATCATCATTGAAAGGAATTCTTGGAGACCTGGGATTTCTCTCTTGTTTGCTTGCAGATGGAGAAGGCATCACCTCTTTTAATAATTCGTCTTTGAAAAGCTTTTTCAGTTCGACTGCATTTTTAAAGGCCCTGAGGAAGAAGAAAAAAAAAAAAAAAAAAAAAAAATGTAAAAAGACATTTTATACATGACGTGCATTGCCAGCCATTATTAGTTTTTGATGTTTTTACATTCATCTTTATTTTCTCTCTTGAGGCAAAAGGAGTGCGAGTTTCAAAAAATTACGGTAAAAATAATTAGTAGTCAAAAATTAATAATGGTTAAGCAAGCGAGGTAGCTTGGTTAACTGATTAATGAAACCTAAATAGTATATTTTAAAGTGCATAGCTTTGAAATCAGTTTCAGATATGAGGGTTCAATGAGTGTGTGTAGAAATAAATGTCTATTTTTTTTTTTACTTTCTGTTAACATTATACAGTGTAACCCGGATATAAGAGAGATTTTCTCTGGTCCCAAATTAGAGCCATACTTATCTCAACAAAATAGACCAAACCCGGATATAAGAGAAACCCGGATATAAGAAACTTCTTCTCCGGCCCCGACAACTCTCTTATATACGGGTTACACTGTAGTAGTATGTAGCAAAACTTTTAATTTTAAATGTCATTAAACAAAAAAGAGATCTTTGTCTTTTTTTCATTATATGTATACTATTTGTTTTAACAAAGTGGTTTAGTATTTACTGGTAACAATATCTATAGAAGTTAAAAGAAAGTATAGAATTGAACATTGTGGAAAAGGGCCGACTCCACCTGAGATTTTTAAAGCTGGAAAACAATTTGGAATCATTAAAATGTTTATCAGAAGGACAACCAATTGATACGAGACCGACTCCATTGAAGATAAACCAAAGCAGGACACCCCTGCACTTCCAGAATGCCAAAATTCATTAAACAAGTGTGTGAAAAAAAAATCAGGTGTAATTTAAGAAGGTCAATGAGAAAATTGGCTAAAGAAGTCTGAACATCAGATAGAACCATGTGTAGGCTGTGTCAAAATGATCTAGGGATGTCACTCTATAAGATAGCCAAGAGTAGTTTCTTTCATCAGCTACAATGAAAAAGAAACTTCAAAGAAAGAAGCATTTATTCAAACAAATTCATGATGGCATGTTGCAAAACATCTTCATTGATGAGAAATTGTTCACTGTTGAACAGACTTTTAATCATCAAAATGATTGTGTTTTTTCAACAAGTCACCAGTCATCTTGGAAGGTGCCCTCAAGTTGTGGGGCAATGCCATTTATGGTGAGGAACGTTGGACACTTCAACAAGATGGGGTGACAAACCATACTGTTTGTGTAATACAGCAATGGTGCAGAGACAATTGTCCTGGTTCATCATAAAGGATGAATGGCTTCCCTTATCACCAGATATCAAAGCACTTGGCTATTGTTTGTTACCAGTTCCTGAGGGTGGAGCCTGTTCTACTCTGTACTACAATATTGAAGCTATGAAGACAAAATTGAAGAGAGTAGGAGACAAAATATCCATGGAAACTATGAGCATTGCCATCAATGACTTTCCCTGGAGGACTTTGATGTGTGGTGAAGGCTAAAGGGAACCAAAGAGATTTTGTGTTATTTAGCAGATTATTACTTATCTTGTGTTAAAATTGTATGCTGATATAATACATTTTTCAGGATTTATGAACTTTTCCTTTTGTAATCATAATTATGCTACACACACTATATATATATATATATATATATATATATATATATATATATATATATATATATATATATAAACACACACACACACACACTTAATAAATATTTTCCCTTCACTGTTTGCTACATTTCCGTGTTTCATGCACACAGCAACCTTATTGTGCTATATATAACATAGAAAAGAAAACCGTTGTTGGTCAAGTTGAAGGCTAATATCAAATGATATGGTAAACAAAACTAATTTATATTTTAATGCACTTGTTTCTAACTACTTTCAGTGAGCTTAAAATGTGATATGGATATTAAAAGATTTGTTAATGGTCTTTACTTACCTATTTAAATTAGACTTTGAATATTTTACGCATATTCAGAACAGTACAATTACTGTTAAAAGGTTATCTTACATTTTGTGTATCCATTGGAAAATATATCAACTTGTTTTTTTTTTAAAACAAAAACCTTGCAAAATATACAAATAAGAGACAAGGCAGAAAAGAAGATTGTTGACAATAATTGCAAACAAAGTATACATCATAAATTATTAAATAAATATTAGGTTGGTCGTTTTTTGACGTATTTTTTAACGTCAAAAATGACATTATTACGTCATTATTTTTGCACCAACCTAATGCATCAAAATTTTTATTTGTTAATTTATTGGTGAGATGCAAAATGTGATTCAAATTTCAAAGTCTATATCAGTGATGAAATGCCTCATTAGATGTTTTCAATCAATAACTTAGCATGAAAAAGGTTAAAATAATATCAAGAATGACAGACTGATAATAACCGATTCCCAGAGATTCAAGATTTATACAATAGACCTGGTGACCAGCTGAAAGCAATGTTTGGTTTGTGCAAACAGGCCAAGGGTTGACAATTTTTGGCAAACAATGCCTGGATCAACACAAGGAGAATTAGGTTAAATCAACTGAATTCATTTTACAAAGATGGTAGGATGGAAAACAATAAATTGAACACCTGCAGAAAACTGACCTTTGGCTGAATGAATTGTCACCATAATGGGTGTTGCAAAATTTTCCCTGGGAAAGTGTCTCTTGGTTCAAAGAGAAGCCAATTGTTGTGTCAATTCACTTATGAGATGATAGCATTTGGAACCATATTTTTTTTTAATTAGTCTTCAACCAAATGCTGCCTGTGCCCACTGGAAAGCACTGGTGGGAGATGGTAATAGGAGAAAGTAGAAGTAACCAGGTGGAGCAATGCCTGCACCCATCTCACATGAGAGAAGGAGAATTTTCCAAAAATTATGAAATAATTTAATTTCTCATGGACTTGTTGGAAATCAGGGGGTTCACTGAAATCCAACCTACATCTTATCCTGCACCGGTTTCTAGTAAAAGTCCATAAAAATGAATGCGAGAAAGTCATTCAGAGAATTGAGAAGGGAAGTGGTGGAGGTCTCTGAGAGATTCCACAACTCCTGCCGAACAGAAGAACCTCTGACTTTAGCCTTGATCCAAACTTACCAAATCAGTAAAATAAATTTTGCTAATTCCACAAGCCGAAACTTACCAGCTTACCCAAATGTTGTGTTCGATTTAGAAATGGGTTGGGTCGACAAACACCTGTATGCAAAGACAACTACTAATGAACCATTGTACGCAGTATTCGATATAAATAGTAATTATTTTTATATATATTTTCAAGTGCCGTTTTTGTCACCAATTTTATTGCGTAACTTTGCTTGACTTAGAGCAGCCCAACATGAAGATACCTGCAACAAATTGATCTTGGCCTCCTTATAATCAAATCAATCACAATGTTGGGTAAGGCAGGTCAGGATTGAAGAGATCACTCCATTGATCAAACCAGAACCTACCCTGAGCTGATCACGATGAAAAGTTACATTTGTTGCCATTTGCCATGAACCAGGATTGACCCTGAAGTGTTACAGATTTCTCAATTGTGTTTTTTGTTAGAGTTTTCTTCAGAGGGGGTTGGTGGGCAGATTGGAGATCTTTATCTTATTAAATTATTTTTGATTGGTCACTTTTAGATAACCTGCAGGGAGGCTCCAGGTCGCATTGTTATTTTAACTTTGGTTTCATTATATTTCATTGCATTATTCTCATTCAGACTTGGCCTGATTTCATTTATAAATTTCGGACAGTCTTTTGGCCCCAATTGAATTAATCTTTTCCTTAGGTTATCATATTTCTGATGATTTTTTTGCATATTAAGGTTTGTGATTTGTGTATTACTTTTTTCTTACATATATCCTTTCCACAATCTTACATCCTTCAGAGAAAGAAAGAAATGCTTTTGGTATGTTTTGAAGTCATTATTTCTTTCTCTTTCCTCCAAATCTTGCATAATCTGGTACATGCAGGGTGTTTTTCACCACATTTTGCACATTTACATATTTCTGGGCACTGTGTGATCTGGGTCCTTTTACTCAAATTGACCACATACTGCCTTACCATCACATCCGTTCTCATGATGTCCAAACCTCTGACAGTTGTAGCAACAGAGAGAGTACATTAAATCCAATTTTTATCTTTTTGGGGATGGTTAGTACACTGAAAGTCAGAATGTAAGTGTTGGTCTAGATGTTTTCATTATTCTTTTCAGTTGTCCCTCTTCTAACATCTGTGACTCCCTGCTTTTTCAGTTTAATTTTTTTTTTTTTGTAATCTCTTC
Organism: Acanthosepion lycidas; assembly: GCA_963932145.1. Classification (NCBI taxonomy): domain Eukaryota; kingdom Metazoa; phylum Mollusca; class Cephalopoda; order Sepiida; family Sepiidae; genus Acanthosepion; species Acanthosepion lycidas. The sequence goes on along the minus strand of OZ010589.1, from coordinate 52,660,178 downwards.
AATTGTACATGGGTGAGTTCCCTACTTTGCGCCACACCCTGCAAATATTTTTTTGTGAGGGTATACCTTTTTTTTTTTTTTTTTTATTGTGAAGTGTCAACATTTTTAGTATTATCTCCACTTGTCTTTCCTTATCTACCTCAACCAATTTTTTTCAATAAGGAAGGGAGATAATTTCGTTAGTGGGGTTTCATCTAGTGATTCTAATCTTGGAAATGATCCCCTCTCTTCATTTTCAGAATCTGTATCCATGTGAGGTCTCTTGGTGGGTTTGTTTTTAACCATCAAAATAAGATACTTCATCACCACTGCTCCCCACGGAATCCAATTTAATGGGAAATGCAGGCATTCACCTTGGTAAGACAGGGCTGCAACAGCAGTATACTCATATTTGGAGGAAATCTAGGAGTCCTTGATTTCCCTTTGGCTTCACTACCCAAGAACTAGTGAAACATCTGGTGTATCTAAAAATGCATCATAATTCTTTCCTTCCAAACTGATTGACCCTACAGCTGCCACATTTTATTAGGTTGGTGCAAAAATAATGACGTAATAATGTCGTTTTTTGACGTTAAAAAATACGTCAAAAAACGACATTACGTCATTATTTTTGCACCAACCTAATAATTCAAATATTTTATATATTTACTTTTGAGGTACTTTTGAATGATGACCAAAGTTTCTTCCCTTCAACCAGCCGATTGATCAGATTAGGCCTCTGCGACCACCCACTCAGTCCAAGTAAGGACCAAAGGGGTGTATTGTTAATGAGATTTCTTTTTGTGAGGCATACTACTGCTGTAATGCGATAGGCAGCAATAAACTACAGAAGAACTGAAAATTGATCGCTGCATTTAAGTATTGCATTAATATTTAAGCTTACCTTTTAAAAGTTCAATGATAATTATTTTTATTTCATAGGTGGATTTCGCAATTAATTCCAATTATTCCCAAATTAATTCCAGTTATAAAATTTGTTACTGTACAAAAAAAAAAAAAAAAAAAAAAAAAAAATTGCCAAAAACAACTGCAGTAATGAAAACTTGGGAATCCAAGATTTCTGTAATATGAGTTATCGAACGTTAGAGAGTTGTGTCCCTTTAATTGGAAGAGTGTAACACTGTGACATTTACATTTATTATATAGAAAAAAAATTACTTGCACATTAGATTATTTTCCATTTATCCATAACCAGTAAAAACAACCCATGTTATCTTTGCAATTAGGTGCATTTAAAGAAAATATGTGTTAATAGGTCATCTGTCTTTCTTGAAAAGAGAAGCAAGAAAAATAATTATTTTTATTTATACTTACTTACTGTAAGTTGTATTCCAATCATCTGTCACATAATCTGATGATTTTATCATTTTTGATGCCAACTTTTCCTGTTGTAAATTCTGAGCAATGAAAAGTAAGAGTGAGAATTAAAATTCAGGCTTTTCATTCATAAAATTTATTTTTTTTTATAAACTGCGAGTTTAATTAAGTAAACTTTAAAATAGTATTTTATATATGACTTGTATTTTCTTATTCTTAACAATATTTTACAGCCAATACGTTCTTTCAAATTACAGGAATTTGACACAAAGAAGCAGCCTTGAAACTAACTTCATATTACTGGAATTTACTATGTCATAACAAGCTTGGCTAAAAAGGCACTATAAGTTCTTAAAGTCAGTCTTACTACTTTTATTAATACTTCACGCCAAAGTCTGTCAAAAAAAAAAAAAAAAAAAAAAAAAAATGCTGAACAGTTGCTGTCAATGAGGCTCCTCGCTTTGAATGCCTAACTGGATCTTAAGTTCATCCCAGACCTCAAGTGGAATTCGTATATATGATCCATTGCTGAAGAAGCTGGAAAAACAGTCAGCCCACAGTATTGTTCCAGAAAGTACCTTTCTTCTCCTCCTTCCATGCTTTATCTTTTCTAGGGTCAGATTGGTCCAAAAATAGGATTTTGCTGCAATATCCGAGCTGGAGCTGCACAATCTTTACTTTTCTAGCTTTGATAGAGTACTTCAGCATCATTTGTTTGATCTTGTTGGGGGATGACTTAACATGTCTCTTAAAAATTAAGACCTGCAGTAAGCAGTCATTCCTATATAATGGATTGACTGAAACATTGAAGTATTAACAAAGAAAGTCAGGAATGATTTATCTAAAATTTTCAGAAGGCATCTTTATCAAAACATTTAAAAATAAGTGACAGAGATTTCAATTACACTAGAAAGATAAAAAGCATGAAATTTTGGCCAAGAATGACAGAAGCACATAATTTAAATACATTTATCTATATAAAGATCATCAAAAATTGAACAAGTGCTCTTCCAACAGTCAGCTTCAAAAGTCTTCCTACACTGACAAACATTAGTCTTATGTACCTGTAGCTGCAACCACAGATCATCCTCATGCAAAAAACAAAAAATAGTGTGTCAAAGGAATAACTGTCCTTTTGACACACTATTTTTTGTTTTTAAAAATAGTGTGTCAAAAGGACAGTTATTCCTTTGACACTGCTATTACTGTAGACACTTGACTTCCTAGGCAATATTTATTGTTTTAAAAATGATGATTCAAATAAATGCAAACATAAAAGTGGATTTATACATTTTCTTGTCCTCCCTCTATTTCTTCTCTGCTTAAATGTACATGTTGTCACTCTAATAGTCAACCTGTCATCTCTGAGATGAGAGACATGTCCAGTCTATCTATGTTTACCTTTCTTGATGGTCTCAATTATGTCCATTTGCTGTTGAATCCAGGTACTGCTTTTCCTTATTAAACAGTATTTATTTATTTGATTATTTACAAGAATGGTTTTATATTTACAAGATTATAAAAAATATGTAAGCAACTATAATAAAATATTTATTATTTACTGTTTTATAAAGAAATAAATATGAAAAGAATTTTTTTTATTCATAAATTTATAAGAATTCATATGAAAAAAGAAAAAAAAAAAACGTAATGAGGAGTAACAGTAATTATAAAAATTTGAAAAAGTGCATTTTTTTCTGGGTGTTTCTTTCATTTGTTCTCACCACATAAATTCACTAAAAATAGTTTGAGAGCATCTCTTCCCTCTGAAGAAATATTCTTTTAATTTTAGACTTTATAGCAATAATACATTGCTTTCATAGTTATTTATAAAATGATAAATAATAAATGTTGCATTGAGATGGTTTACATATTTTGATAATTTTGAAATTTTTTTTTTTTTTTATAAATTTTTGAATAAAAAAAGATTTCTTTTCAAATTTATTTCTTTATAAAATATTGAATAATAAACATCGCATTGCACTCGGTTCACACATCTTATAATTTTGTAACTAAACATTTGCTAAGGGAGTAAAAAGTGTATACAGTAATAGCGGCGTCAAGGGAATAACTGTCCTTTTGATACACCAATTTTGTGAGCATGAAGGTTAAACATTGCCAAAGACACACGAGAGTCAAAGTCTTTTCATGTTGGTCAGGTTCTCTTTAACAATCTAATATGATATATCATATATAAAGTTGTGAATGTGTCAATTTTTTTTTTTTTTTTTTTTTTTTTTAGGAACCTGAGGATTTCATATCTTGGTTGAAGACAATAATGTATAGATTTCAATTAGCATATAAGTTTTCATTAATCTGTTGGTTTAAAATTTAAAAGCACTTTTTTAAAAAAATCATTTCATCCTAAGCAAAGTAATATAGACACAAGGGATCACTGAGAGTAAAAGAAAAATTATTGAGGAGGGAAGACAATAAAAGAACAGGAGACAGATGATAATTGACTCATTTAAGTTTTTGAAGATCGTAGTTGGCAGGAAGGCAAAAAGCTGAAACAAAGTTGAAAAATGCAAGAGAATTATTAGAATAGAACTAAGGGTTACAGTTAGCAATTTCAGTAAAATGATGAGACCTAGCTGCCAATCTAGTACTATGCATAAAGTCAAGTTATCAAAGTGGAAAGCTCATCAGAACAATTGCCATGAAAATATTTATAGAAATTACCCAGGGAAGCTATGTTATAGTGGTGGAAAAGCTGAGATGTTAGGTCAGAACCAATAAAATGGCAAATTCTTCTTTAGATTTTGTCAAGAATCTCCACATAGACATTTTTTTTCACAGTATTGGTTGATGAAATCTAGACCAACAGGCAGTTTTAGTATAATTTTGTACCAAGTATTTTTTTTTGTGTCATATCCCTTCAGAACTTAAGCGATCAGGACTGCTGTTAAAGTGAAAAATGATTAACAGTTTTCTTTTTATTACTACTACTGCCTGTTTAGTGAGGAAATTAGTTTACCCATGTATTTATTCACCTACTCTTCTCTATCAATCACAGCAACATGCCAGTGATAAAAGTTATGTCAAGATAGCTGAGGATTTGGAATGGAGATCAATGCATTTCCCAAGGGAAATTAGGACTAAGTAAATAACAGCAGCTTTGGTTTAAATAAGTTAGGTTGTTGATTTTACAATATGTCAACCCCTGGTTGGGTTATTTAATGTTGAATTTTGTATGGTGCACCTAGTGAGGATCAAACACACTACCGAGTAGTAATGGTTAAATTGGCAGATTTTAGAACATTTCAACCCGATTACATTTCTCATATTTGTAACTATTATGTTAGCCTGCACCTCCAGTATTGCAATGGTTAGTAGCTATGTCATCGAAGCCATTGCTGGTATGTTCAGTCTTCACTAGGTGTTCAACTGTAGGTTGCACAAATTATCCAAGGGCGATAATCGGGATAAATTAATAGGACTTAAATTCTACTGTTCTTACCATCACGTTCACAATCATCGTGTTGTCAGTCACAACTGCTTTTAAAAGATAACGTTCATTTTTGTCAGAAGGTGATTTTGACGACGATGATTGGTAACGAAGTGTGTAGAGTTCTGATGACTGATTCCATCCTTCAGGTAAAAGTTCAGACTCAACACCAGAATCTGCTCCTGGCTGAAAATAAGCAATAAAAATAGATATCGTTATATTATCAGGCAAAAAAGGAATTTATTTATATATATATATATATATATATATATATAAAAAAAAAAAAAAAAAAAAAAAAATTAAATTAATCTTTTTTTTTTTCAAGTTTCTCAAAGTGGAA